>OX438531.1:8693138-9893138 GCA_949316355.1 Bruchidius siliquastri | reverse complement strand
ATACAAAATAAATTTCATGTATTTTCGCCTTATACCTACTACCACGGACGTAGATATATCTTTCATATTAGGGGTGGGGCAGCAATATAATTATTTCCAATAATTTTTTCATTATGATTTTTTTTTAATGAGGTTTCTGTCACTGTCGCGCAGAGCTAAAGACAAATTAGACGTAGTATATAGTAGAATTAGGATTTAGAACGGTATTTCAGAAAAAAAATCTCAATAATTGCCTATAGTAGTTACCGGCAAAATATGTCTGGACATCAAAACGCCAACCGCTAGAATCAATATAAAAATTGGATAACACTCGCGGTAACACGTTATGTAACATTTTTTAACAGGCTTATGGAGAATATAATTTCCAGAAAAGTTGTTTATATTAGGCAACACAAGAGTTTCTTACGATTTCAAACCAAAATAGGATGTTTTGTATGTTGCGCTACGTAAAAAAATTTCATGAAAGCAGATATACAATTTTTTTCATAGATGATCTCACGCAAAGGCAGAAAGTCTATCACGCTTCCTAAGCGATGTAAAACGATAAATGTCTATTCACATTGACCTTAAAATGCTGTAGATTGTAATCATCGGAGAACAAACTCCCCGGTAGCTCATTCCACAACGCCGAGGTTCTCCAAAAGAACGATTTTTGAAAAAGACTCGTTCGAGGCGTTGTAAATTCAACTTGGTGAGGATGCGCCCATTGGGCTACTGTGGTGTTTGCTATACTGGCGACTATTTGTTGTTATGCGAGACAGCTCGATATGCCATGATAATATATATGGAACAGAGACAGATCAGCCACCCACTTTTGCTGTTCTCGATTGTGTCCAGAAGCCTCAGGAAGTGCGTTCCAAGCAGAACTCCAGCGATGCTCTGATCTGGGTCTCGTAGATATGCACTTATGACGTTTTCGTGGATACGGTATATCCAATCTCTTATCTCTTGTAAGTACTGATACTTCTCATCTCATCTCATGCCACACCCGTTTGAACATGTGATAATGACATGTTATTTGGAGACGTCTATCCTGATATAGGACCTGAGTTACATACATAATAATGATAATTATGTATTTATTCTACATAGTACAAACGGCGAAGTTTAGCCTCAATGGCTACCCTACTCAACCGGTATATATCCAATTTTGCATGTTCCAGTCGGGCAAGAAAATCGAAACCTTTTCCTTAAATCTCCAATTTAGCACTTACGATTTGGGTTACTCAACTGGTTGCAAAATTAGTTTGAAAGTATCACAATTTGAGATAAATCTCCCAATCTCGCCCCACTGACATCTAGATTGTTTCTTGAATGAAAAATATGACTTTAAAACAAATAAAAAAAGATCTATTTAAAAAAAATAATTCAAAAAAACAATAAATTGAGATGATCAAATCATGATGCATTATTTTGTTTACAAAGAATGTGAGTCAACCCACCTACTGCGAGTTCATTGTATATGGTCATATACAACGAATAAGGAAAAAATCACAGAATGAATCAAAGTGCTATGCATTAATATAAAGTAATATCCAAACAAATTGATTAAATATTAATTAACAAAATTAAGAGTTCAAAAGTTATATGATAAATATGTGGTAGAAAGAGTCTTTTACCAAAGAAAAAAATGAATAAAAAACTGGAGGTATTGATTACGAATAGGAATTTATAGATATAATTATAAGGCAATATTTTTCAAACGGTTGATTTGTTTTTTTAGATGTTTTGTGTTGTGTATTGTACAACCAATGTAATATATTATTCATTGCAATTTTCGACTTTAGGTAGCGCCCAAATAAAAAAAAGAATCATAGTGGATGACTGAGTACTTCACACAACGTAGCGATACATTTTGGAAATGGATTCTTTGAAACTTTTCTGTGCTACATCCAATATTGATGAAAATCTTGTTAAACATGTACAATTGCAGGAAAATGATCAAATATTTAAGTCCTCAAACAAATTTACACCAAGCCCTAGGATAATTTACTCGAAAAACACAAAATAAAGCTGTGTTATCGTCCTACAACATATATGGCAACTGACATAAAACCGAGCAACGAAAATATTTTTTACTCTTAAAATATTTTTTGGGCACATATAACGTGACCGACTACTTGGTAAACATTAAAAAATGAGGTTTTATGGATCTTTCATTTTTCTAATTTGCTCATATCTGACAACAATTGAAAAGTATCAGGAATCAGGAAACGTACAAAAAAGCTGAGATTTTTTAGACATTTATGCCTTCCCCAAAAAATGCATATGCCCAAAAAGATAAAGAAGCCGAAAAACATAAAGGAAGTTTGGGAATGCTCTGATTTTTCACTTTTTGTTGATCATTTCGCCGACACTGCCTCAAATTTCACCATCATCTATTCAAATATGAAAATAGTTTACTAAGAATACATACCAAAAGATTGACAAGTATAAGTTAACAAGGCTTTTCAAGATGGAGATAGCAAAGATCCAAAAAACCTATTATCCCAAATTCCTAAATTTTCGCGATCACAATACTTACTGGCTTATGCGTGAGCAACATCCAAATTCTACTCCCAACACCCCTCCAAGACATCAAAATCAAACTAGCAAATATATCAAACTAATAAACAGATAGCCATACAGGAGAGAACTGGTTTTTAATTTGCACACATAAGTCAGTCAGTTTTTTGATCTGTTTGTCTATTAGTTGGTTTGCCCGTTGGCGTTTTAGTCACCACGTGATCTCAGTAACAGCTGCTCATTGAAGTGATGAATTTTTGGCATGCCTACGGTTTAGGCATTTAGTAATTAATTTTTTTGGGTTTCCGTGATTAATTTGGGGTGCGGAATAAAACATTTTTCGGGATTTGAAAAGTAATGAAAAATGTTAAATTTTATTATTACACCTCTCACAAGTTCCTGGTCAATGGGATTTATGCCGACAAAAGTAAATTGAAGGGTCCATTTCGTTGTTGTTGTTTCGCAATTATAATAAACTTCAAAGTAATAGCTGTTAACTTGTCACTACCGTTATGTTGTTACTGTAACAACTAAATTAAACTTAAAACCAAGTATGTATAAATACCCAAATAAAACAACGATTTTTTTACTATAATTGATCGTCCTGACAAAACGGGCGGAGGGGGGGGGGGCGTGCATGCGTCTGAAGGGAGTTCGGAAGATGGTACGTACGAGTTCCTTGTAGATTTCAATAGTATTTTTGCCCTTCAAGATGTCAAGAAGCCCCAAATTATAGATTGTACACCGGGTCTGGATTTTCACTCGACGGCTCTGATAATATATGAACAAACTTGCAGAAAAGTGAGTCAATAAAATTGATTACATTTTTTCGTGACATATACATCATGAAGCATTTAAAAACTATCATCTAAAATTCGTTTTCCATGATTGCAACATTTCCTTGTTCAATTATGACAGGGAGTAAGACTAAAACAAAGTCTTTGAAACTAGTTCATTACAAAGTTTTTTTACGATAAATTAATTTTTGTAATTATAATTTCAATTTTTATTTTTCATTTTGTAGTTTGATCAAGGCTGCCGAGGCAGCCGAAACGTTAGGAAAGTTAGTTTAGTCAACAGTATGTGGTTTTGATTTGCGGCCAGTAGAAAATACAACGAACCCGAGACACAACCACAGGATAAGTTTCTGAAGTGTCATTATTCTTGAAAACTCCTTTTTTGATAGTTATTTAAATACTCATTTGTCGCTACTTCTCTAAATTAAATTAAAGGTTTTGTTCACTAATATATGAATCCGAAGTATGGTTATTACCTAAAAGTGCAAAACTGCTAATTTGAAATATCCATCCATAAAGGTATCCAGTGGTAATGGGCACTTCCGGCCGCACCAAAACAATATATGTCTATTTTTGACAGTAAAAAACACACACGCACCGAACAACTGAATCACTCCTATATTTTGGTTCACAGTTGGCGTTCAGCGACGGAACTTAATGACGTATGGACGGGCTTCAATGCATGAATGTGTGAATAAGTGAGAGTATCGAGATCTCGCGGGATGTAGGACCGAGCAGCTCCTGAAGTTCGGAATCGCCGTTTACGCAGCCACCGCGGACTAGGGATGTACGAACCAAATCGGATACTTAGTGAATCCATTTTAGTTGAATCAATGTATACAATTTTCGCGGATACCTCGGACCTTTCTCAAGGCAACAGCCGATTCGCCAGTCTGTCTTGAATTCCTTTTCTACCAATGGACAACACATCCAAATGAAAAGTTATTCGTTTAGAAAACTTCCAAGTTCTGTTCATTAGTTAACACAAAAATGTAGACTTCGGTATATCAAATTAAAGTGTTACTGGTCAATCAGCTCTCAGTGCCAAAAAAAATCGGACGCATCCACGAAAATAGTATATTTTGTAGTAATGTAAACGGGGTCGTAGCTAGGGCAGGGCAACTGGGGCCCACGTCAGGGGCGCAAGTTACGGGATTTGTCCTAGGCCCCGTAGTACTACGACAGTGTACATTACGTGTACTATCTGGGGGCGGATCTAACCCTTTGCTTCTAGAAATTCGGTGACCGGTCTGAAGCGCGGTGCTGCTACAGTGAAGTAGGTACAGCACGCTGTATCGATTCAATGGATGGACACATAAAAAAACGTATTACAGCTTTGTAATCACCGAGTGAATCTACTAAATCATTACTGGATCAAACTTTAGGGACTTGTTCACTTCAGTAATGTTTCGTAAAAAAATGCATAATGTTTTTTTCTGATTAGCTTTCAAGAAATGCACATTCAAATATAATCGTGAGGTTGAACAGTTTAAAAAAACCGTCTGACACCTAATCGATTCTTTAGAAAGAATTGTACATCACTAGTTTGTTGAACGACCAGCTCGCTTGGCTTATTCGGACGCTATACGAAGGCGACGCGGCGTACACATATATTTTTGACTTTGACGTTCGCAGACACAAGCGGAGAAGTCGAGCTATTTCATGGGTTCGGTCCTGTATCAGAGCTGAAACGTTCACAAATTGGATTTAATAAAAAAAAGAAGTTAGGAGAATCAAGTAGAATTATTAAACATCCTTCGTACTTCCCGTGTACTGAGATATCAATTTTTAGAAAACTGAAAACAGAGGTTTTTCAACAACTCTCAATCCTCCCCAAATATTTTCTACATAATTTCTACGGCATAAATATCTCTGGTTTTGATATTTTTATCCCTATATAAATGTCTAATAATTTTCGTTGTCAATTCATATGCTCAAATACTACATGGCATTTCCAAGCATTCCTAACATTAACTATGAAAGAAGTCAACCACAGCATAACTAAAAATTGCAGAGGAACTCATCCTTGTTGCCTGTTACAATTTTCAGATACGTTTCAATTTAAATACGCTAGCAAACTGTGCGTCATACGTACTCGATGGCAATTTGGACCGGTGTATTTTAAATATAATAAACTCTAAACGCACTAGAAGTAAACTAATCAGACAGGCTAACGACGTGCTGGGAATAATACAGCGGTCTGTTTCTGGTGTCTTTCCTGTCATGCTGTGCACTACAAACTCTTTTCTTAGAAGAATGGAAAAAAACAGGTAAGCACGTCCATGAGTACAGAAATACGACCATTGTCCTTCACAAGTAGGATGTATGTATATAATAAAACCGAAAATCAGGAATAAATATGATTATTGTACAATATTTTGCTGTGAACTCAGTCAGTAGAAGTCGGAAAATTCATTCAAACCTCCCACAGATATTTGGAGAACGGATTTTCATCAATGACAAATAAGCACATAATATACATAAATATGTAGCGACATACTGGTTTAATATATAAATATGTATGATACATACAAACAAATACAATACATTGTGTTTCTGCTAAATCGCTATTAACATATTCAACAGATCAAAAAGATTCAAATGATTCACTAGGCCTATGATCGAGAATAACTGATGATGTTTTACCACGACATGAGTACCTCTCTATCAAAAAAATATACTGCGAATGTTTTTTTTTATTTGAAAAAATATTCTAGTTTAATATAACCCTTATAATAAAAAATATTTTTCCTTACAAATTTTCAACATTCAAAATATGCACAAGAATATTACAAGCTGTTACAGTGCCAACTAATTTTGTTCACCTTGGTTGCTATTTTCGCAACACCTCATTTTCTCATTTTTTAAATAATAGAAAAAATCTCTGAAATAGTGAATCTATAAAAAGATGAACTGAAATTGGAAAAAAGGGAGCGTTTTGATATCACTGAAGTCTGATGCCACAGTATACTCGGGATTTATTTTTTTAGAATGACAATGCAGAAATGTGAAAAAATGGTTAAATATTTTTTTTTACAGATATAATATCTGGAAGTTTGACGTAAAAAGCTAGGAATGTTCAAGAAGTCTTGGTATTGAAAAAAACTATAAAAATGGTATTTTGATTATGAATCGCTCTAATTTACAGATAAGCACGTGAAATCAGACATTTTTGTTTACATAATATTTATTTGGGACGATAAAATCTAAAAAAAGCACCGACCGTGAACATTCGGAGTAGTACCGCTACAATGTTATAAATATCAAATCCCACAAGCTATTTTCAGACGCACCGTTCAAAGAATTTGTATTAAATTTTTTTTGTAGTGTTTTCATTGTTCATAGGCAGTGAATTTCTGCAAATACTAGTCGTAATGTTTTTGCAAAAATCCTTAAATAATGTAATAAAATTAAAAATAATATAGAGGTAACAAGACGATACCAAAACTGCGTCAATTACATTATAGAGGTTCCATTAAGGACTATACATTTGACATTTGATATCTCTAATTCTTCTCCTTTATTTCTCCTAGCTGGAAGTATTTTGTTCGTAAAATTATTCGAATTCAAATTTTTTTTGGACATTACATGATGTCTATCTACATCACGAAAAACTGTCACTCATTTCTGTCGGTTTGTCTGTCTGTCCCTCTGTCTGATATTGGCGTGTTGGTCACCGTTTAATCTCAGTAAACGCTGCAGCGATTTTGATAAACTATGGGAGCGATATACTGCGGGGTCTAGTAGGTAATGCTGTTAAAGTTTTGAAAAGTTGAAATCATCAGAATTCAAAATCTCGCTATTTATGTATATTGAATTTCCGATTATTTTCGGGCGAAGCAACTTTTTGTTTCAAAGTAGGCAAGTAGCCAAAGTTAATTATTATATATTTTACGATGGAATTCATAGGCTTATAAGCAATGATTTAATAATGAACCAAGTGTTGAAGTTGAGGTTTAGTACGTTGCAGCGTAAGGCTAATTTTGTAATGAATGTTCTACAGTTGCTGGAAATAGAACAGAAATGTGTGGCACACTCGTGTATTACATGTGTAATGCGCACGCCGGAATGAAATCACAAGATATAATGATCGATGGCTTGTTTATATTATGGAAAATCAATATTTATCTGTTTTAGTATGTTATATACCTACCATGTTCATATATTACGAGAGCCATTCACTGTCTGATTTTTTAACGTTCGGTCTGGACATTGATGAGCGAATTTTCCTGAGATACTAATATGGAGTTATGTATGAATTATCTTTGATTGGAAGTTTCACAGAAAGGAAGTGTATTGAAAACTTTTTAAATATTCACAGTAGTGTTTGGAATTTTTTTTTGCAATACAGGAAAGTTCTAGACGACATTGCTTCGAAATATCATCAATCACCTCGATAAGTGGTAATCTTATAAAGAAAGGACTAGTTCAAAGCGAAAGCTCTTGGGCCATAAAGGGACATAGGGATGACAATAGGAGAATGGGTTCAAAAACAACACTCTCTGACATCTACATTCATCTCCAAGCGTCGCGCACGGTGGCGCTGTCCATTGGCAACTAACGAGTCTAGCCTGAAGATGAAACATGCAGGTCTTATGCATAGTGGAGGTACGATTATCCCTCTCTTAATAGGAGCCATTTGAGCTTGTTGGTAGAACTACACTTATAAGCGGTGGTAGCTGACTCGACGTGTGCACGCTGAGGGAAAGATCAGTCCTCGGCGCACGCAGGATCTTAATCTGAGAAACCTATAATAAGCACTACTACAATATGGATATCAAATGAAAGGGCTTGCTGAGAATAACTCGACAAATTAATGAAGTGCCTCCACTCTAAATCCAAAATGGCGGACTAAGTCTTCTATGCTTTCCTACAATATGGGTATCAAATGAAAGGAGTTGCTGAGAATACGAATGAGAGTAAAAATAAGATGGTGATCATCTGCTTCAATACGTCTGAAATTTTGGTTTACTGGTGTTTTTGCAGACCTGTCCAACGATAAATGAAAACTAAAAAATTAATTAACAGAAAAGAAAGTTTTTTAAAAACAAGCCTTTGTTTAAATACGCTAAAAAGAATAAAATAAACTGATCCTTCAAAACTTTTACTATCAACTTATAGCGTCATTACACAATGTATATGATATGAAAGCTTGTCGCGACATTTAACTGTGTAGATAAGCAAGTAAATTAAATATCTTGAGATCTGATTAATTTTAATTTTTAGTAAATACAAGTACTTAAATCTCGCGACAAGCTTTTATATCATATAAGTTGTGTTATGACGTTATAAGTTAAAAAGTGTTGGAGGAAATGTTTATTTCATACTTTTTAGCGTATTTGAATAAAAGCTTGTTATTTTCACTTTTCATTTATTTAAAAATGAAAGCATTATCATTCTTGCCTAGTAGTAATTCACCAAGGAATGGGAGACTACTGATGAGCAGACCCACAAACCAAACTATAAAACCCTGGCAAGCAAATTCCTGACAAACAGTCTTTGCATATGAGACGTACAAGATTTTCTCACACTACCTGTTTCTGATAGAGTCTTCGATATATGGCGATTAGTTAAATTACATTGTAATGAAAAGCGCGAGCTTGCTGCAGCTATTACTATCCACGCCTCACATTGTTTTCTTGATGCTTCATGACATAATTATACAACCTCGAATGTCTATGTCACTAATTTTTGTCTGTCTGTCTGTCGTCGTTTGTCAGGTAACAACAGTTCCAAAATGCGATCCAATTCTTCATTTATCAACTAAAACCACTTCGTGGGATATACAGCGTTCAACCTAAGTACTTTTTGCCATTTTTTTAACGATTATCAACTCATACAATTGAGATATGTATGATTCAAGTAGTACATTTCCATTCAACAGTTTTGACCAGCTATGCGGAAAGTATCTACATTTAATCAACAGGCTCGCTATGTCACCGTGTTGCAATACATTCAATTTGCAATGCTCTAATATCGAAATAGTTGTTTTTTATCTCTGTATATGGATGCATAATTTAGCCATTCCATAAAAACAGACAAGGTGGCGCGCAAAGATTAACGTGTTCAGTCTAAGAAGGTCATGGAGTACTTCCGGTCTACGACTGAAGAAAGTAATTGTCTCTGTTATTCCAACTACTTATTTGTAACTGTGTGTACAGTGGCGGAATGAGGAACGATGCATATTTATGTTATACATTGTTTTATCTAATACCTTTCTAGATATAACTGAAGCAGTATACTGTACACATTGTGAAAAATTAAAGTTCGCATCCAGAATGATGGAAATGTGTGAACGACAACGTCGCACTGCCAGCTAAGTAGATAAATGGCGTTCACCTCATATCATGGAACTATGGTTGATTTGTTTTGATGGTAGTGCGACGTAGCCGTTAGGTATATTTCAGGGATTCTGGACCTGAAAATTATTTTTTCGCAATGTGTACATGCATATTATACTAGAAATTTTGTAACAATTATGGCATTAAATAATATGTGGGTCATTCTCCTCAAAATAACAGTTTACAATAGTTAAAAGTCCTTTTTGATTCAGTTGAAAGAAGATTTTTTTACTTAGATTGACTTTTATTTTAATTATTTCGATTTAGTCGATTAATTTTTTTAAAGTAAGTTTGATTCCATCATTTTCAGTTAAGGGTGACACATTAATCCTACAATCACTTTTCATCTGATTTTGAAAAATGTTTACTATTCTCTAACATGAAAAACATGCAAGTCAATAAACAATGATTATTGCAGTCCGATTGGTATTTTCTGAGAAATTCATGGATAAACATACATACACACGACATTATTTACATTCGCTTAGAAACCCTATTAGACTAATATTACATACTTACATTATGAGTGGGAATTGATAAAAATTATTCGAATTTTGAATTCCGTTAGAAATAACCATTAGTCATTCCAAACCAGAAATTTGAATCGACCACATCAAAAATCTATAGCAGAATTATAGATTTATATTACAGGTTTTGATTTGTTGCCAATAAGTTTCAATGATCCCTTGTTCTGCTTTAAAGAAATCCAATTTCTCAGTAAATTGTTACGTTGTTCCTTGTGACTTTTTGTCAAATATCGATGAAGTGCTTGAGCCGGCTCTCTATTAACTTTTTCTGGCAGAAGAAATAATAGGTTTTTTTCAACACTTTTCTGAACGTAGAATATCGCCACCCAAACAAGTTAATGAAATGAAGTCGCTGAGTTATGTAGTAAGCTCAACTGGATGACTTGAAAAAAACGATTTCCGTTCTGTCAGAATCTTACTGTAAGGAAGGAACCAAATATACGCGATTAGAATCCAAGGTTGTAATAAATAGTTGTATTCTTACGTTGTATATAGTGTTATTAATTTTTTCTATGGCCGTCGGCATCAATTTAAATAATTAATTAGATATGATTAGGATTATTGCGTATTAAAGGACTTATTTAACTGCTAGCTGACTAATGCTCGAGTTAAAATGAGACACTTGTAAACAAATACATGTTCAATCATGCATATCAGACAACTACTTCAGTTACGGTCTAGGATTCCTTTTAAAATAGGAAAATCAAATTAAGAGAAAATCAGAACAGAGTCGTATTTCATATAAAATGAAATACAAGGTACCTTAAGAAGTACCAAACTAGATACTATTTTGTGACATCTACATCGAAAAGGGATGTTTCAGGTAAATCTCCTAGGGAGTGGGAACAGTAATACCTACAATACTTACATGAGTAAAAGTCAGTCAGTAAGTTACCTCATTATCATGGTAGCAATCTATCAGGTAAGACAGGTAATAAATGAGACTCAATGTCTTTGAAATGTTCCACCATCCAGAAAGATTTAATTCGTTATTAATTCACATTTCCCCTTGATAGAGAAAAAAATGCGAATAATCACAATTCACAAGACTTTTTATGAGATATTCACATGAATTCCACCATTTTTGATACTTAAGCTATTGGATCAACAGTATCCTTCAAATTGATTTTAAAATTCATTCATTTTGTAGTCTTTTATTTTTCGGCAGCTGCAAATTTATGGAAATTATAGTAGAAATTCGTATTCAATGACAAGAAAAAACTTCATTTTGAAAAATTAAAATATTTTCCATGTCGGAAATGAAGAGCAAAACTGATTGATTTGAAATAGTAATTTGAAAAATGCTAATATGAAACAATAGAAATATTTGAGCTGGTCATGGGGGAAAATCATAATTTTTGAATAATGACTTATTCTGAACAAGGATTGGTATCGACAAAAAGGACCTTTGCGATCGAGCTTCCATTTCTTTTGATGCAGTTTGAATTTAACTTGGATTGGGTATAGATAAAGCTCCAGTTCTGAAAATTAGGGATTTTAAGAATATCACGTAAATGACAATAATTACTAAAGCAGAGTCAGAGTGGGCGTGGTATCATAAGCCAGAAGGTTCACTTTTTTCAACATGTCTTGGGATGAGATGTAGGATGTAGCTAGGTAAAGCTCTAGTTTCGAAAAAGTGATCAAGCCTAAAGGGGTACGTATTAGATTATCAGAGCTGTCATCTTTAAAATAATAAATAACTACTCAAGGAACAGCGAAACGGCTTGTGTTTGGCAGTCTAGGGATATCATTCATTACTGTTCATTGTACAGTGCAAAACATCATGTTTGTGTGCTATTAACTGCATTTGTACGGACTTTAACCCACGAACCAAATAAATTACAAACATGAACTGATAGAAAGTCGTGATCGAACGTGCCTATAACAAAGATTTGAAACTAGTTGTCTCTTAGATACTATTTTTAAAATGAACAACATAACCTCAAACAATTGATTCAATTCCGTTGACAACTAAATATCTATTATCAATCATCAATCAAAGCGAGTGAAACTTTAAATTTTGAGCAATAGCCAAATGCCAAAGTATGGAATAATCTACTGGGGATGATTCTTTTTTGTAGGACTTATTTTAAGGTAACTTACCTCCCTCACATGACAATAGATTTCTAATGAAAAGAAACGAACTGGCAGATCACTAGGACAAAAAGGGCACATTCTAGTTAATTTGACAATGACAATTAAGGTTAGATTATTGGGCACTTTAGTAAAACTGGCACAGCGCTTCGTCGTCAGTATTGACATTACAAAGCGTCTAGGAATCCAGAGTGCAAGCGCTTACCGTCACAGTGGTGTAACGTTCACAGGCTAAGGAGGTATAAGAAAGCTATTATTGAAAAAAAATCGTAGAATCGTTGATAAATAAATAATTAGACATTTCATGTTGGGAACTATATAAATATTGGATAGTTCAATATGTATGTGAATAATGAACTCACCTAAGTGTCGCCCTCTATGGGGACGCCCATCGACATCTTACGAAACCAACGGTCCTAACACCTGGACTGCGTTGAAGCGGCAACAGATGTCCTTAAGACCGCCAGGCTATACTGATGAGTCTAGGCTAAAGACGAAACATGCATGTCTATAGCAGGTCTAATGCATTGTGGAGAGCATACACTTAATATGTGAATAATGTTTTTCCAGAAGAATTATGTTCCCGTAGTAGTTGAGGCGAAACGCAATTGTTAGATTTTATAAATTTGGCCAAATCCCATTCTTGAAATAGATTCACATAGTTATAATACCAAACGGAATCCTATTATTCATGAACAGAACAATCAGTAGTTAAAAAATATGAATGCCATTCTCCTCTACTATACCCCAGATTTTGCCGATTAATATATAGTTACATGAATGCGTATTTGTTACCTTGAAAGCGGCCTTTTTATAGATAACAAAGGTTTAAAGGTAATTACTATCCTATGTTGAAGTACTCTATGATAGCTGGTGTTTATATTTTAGTATAATATTGTTAAAAAACGTAATTCATTATTGTCACATATTTCGTGGACCCTAACTTTCATTACACTTTGATTATTAAAGTAATCAAGTAAATGAATTGTCATGGACATTGGTTGGCTCCTTGGAGGAACTGTTATTTTTATTTCTTGTTCAGGTTGAAGGAAGAGACGCAACGGATTACACTCCCGTTTCAGTCAAAATAGGGAAACAGGGACGTTTCAAAATCTAGAGAATAAATCTCGCAATGCATTTCCCGAGCTCTAAAATCAAGTCCCTTGAATGTATTTGTTATGAGATATTCTAAAAAAAACGTGTGGAAATACTTACTAGTTTTTAAATATTTCTTTTAAAATGTCAAAATCACAAAAGTATTTTCGTCTGCGAAAATCGTAATTATTAAAACGGAATGTATACAAAACGGTTCTGTTACTATAATGTAACTCGAAAACTTGTTAAATTGATATACCTGATAAACAGAGAATGTCTTTGTTCACAGATCACTTAGGCAAACAAATTTAGATTGATAATGTGCCGATAATCTTATAATGGCGTAAATATTTGGAATCCTTTTTCGCCCCAATGTACAACACACCTATGGAACAATGAATAGCTGAAGGAGCTTTACTACTTATATCAGTTGGACACGGTCAAAATAATATCTTCATCCTTAAGTACATGTGCAGTATGGACCATTTTTGTTCTACAATGCCGACCCGCAGCCTTTCGGTAAAATAACCTGCTGATACAATGACATGGTTGCTAGATTGTACCGGAAAGTAGGTAATCCTGGGAATATTCAGTAACGCTCTTCGTGCCATATAGTTATAATAATGAGCTACAAATAAAAAATTGTTGACATCAAAACAAAAATTCACAGAATATTATTCAAATTTTAGACATCCGAATCACTAAATACAGGATTTCTTTGCAGATGTAAATTACTGGAAAGGTCGCTATATCTATATTGATTTCCCAAATATAAACGCTCAAAGAAGTTTTTATAAAGATCTGAGTGGTCTGAATATATTTTGTCAGTAATTACTGGTATTGCCACTTACATACCTTAGACATAATACTAATATTTAAAAAAAGATTATCTGGTTTGATTTCTTTATGTTGTGTTGCTGTCAGGACGATTATGTAAACATCGAATTAAATTCTTGAGATTCTAATATTTAATATGACTTTCAATCAGACATATAAAAGACGACTTTCAACTTAAGTCTTGCCCGAAATCTATTATATATTCAAGATGTTAGATAGGGGTTGGAAAATAATGCCTTAATGTTTGGCAACACCGCATTCAGCGCGTGCTTTGCGAAACGTGTCGAAGGCACTGTCCGTCAGTCTGATAACCGCGTATGATTTAGCTGATCATAATTCCATCTCAGTGCCTGCACCCAAAATTCAACGCACCTCATCCGAAGAGGAAAATGACAGTCCGATCGACTATATTCCTATTCGTAGCTTTTTTTGTGGTTGGAAAATGCAGAGCGTTGGACTGGGGTAAGTGAGAAAATTCGATTTTTCCTATTAGTTTGATTTCGGCGCCTGCCATGCGGCTTTCGTGGAAAGTCACGTACGCATTTCAGATGGGAGTTTTTCGAGGAAATCTTTCTGTAACGTAACTTTACCGTATGTTGTAATATTAATAATGTATCTAATAGGTATCATGAATCACTTCTCATTGAACTAAATCGTAAATTCGCTATATTCATCCTTAAACTAGCGATATAAAATATAATTACGGTCGTTCATTTTTTTAATTATTTTTCGCTCTCTAGGTACAATGAAAATATAAAATTTCGTATTTGATTAGTGTGAACTACATATAAATTACATTTTTTGTACTATTTATATTTTAAGTTTCATTTCGTTTCATTTTTGCAAATATTTTAATTTCGCCGATCCTCCGGCCACGCTTTTTGGTGATTGATTGATGGATGTCTATTCTTCTAATTACTCAGATTGATTCAGTTTGGCTATACGCTGCTGGACTTTTCTATTTTTAATCATTGAAATTCACCATTAAAAAATAAGCTTCTGTTAGGTTGTTCGAATCGAATTTGAAAATAAATAATCAGAGCGTGCGAATTTTGAGTCCTGGAGGCGGGAAATTTGAAGACATTTGCAATCAGAGGCGTATCGCGGAATGTGGGGATTTAGACCTAATAAATTGGCATATATTCAAAATCATGTGATATGGGAAAACTAGTTATGTAACTACCTACATATAGGTCTCGATTCTTTGATGACATTGGCGCTGCGTTGACTCTTGTCAGAAAATGTGGAAATGAAAACAACTTTCAGTAATGCTAACATAAATTTCTTTTGTTTTTTATGCTGAACGAGCGGCGAAACAAAAGTGCCTCTGGAACAATTACATTAATATACGGGGTCAGCATATCGATTGTACACTGGATATTTCTAATAAAATAATGTTAGTATTATTTAACTAAACATGGCAAACAATAGTCAATATTTGTACCATTTTTTTTAATATAGGTAACAACCAAGATACAGGGCGTTAGATCTCTGAAGTATTATATTTTGATGAATTTATCAAACGACATAATTATGTATATGATGCATTATTTTAAATAATAATTGGACTTTGATGTATAGGGTGTCAAATCGATACTGCAGGGCGTGTTGAAAATATTAATATTTGAGGTTTACTTTTCTCCAAATTTCTGAACTAATCAACCCGTTTTTGTTTGAATACATTCAATACTTCGTTTGTTGAGAATACTGCTTTTTAGCGTCAAATTTGAAACTACAAGCAGAAACTCTTTTTTTTTGTGTCAATAACTCCTGATATAACAACAAATATTTACCATTTAAGACTCCTATTATTCTCCCAATTTCCGGTGTTTGGCTTGCGACCTATCGTTGTGAATTCCAAAGTTCGAGGTCTATTAGGAGAATTTATTCTGAAATTTTTTTAGTCGGCATTTAAAATGAATCTTCAGATTTTTCTTATCGAAACGAAAATGGCAAGTTTGAAGCAAAAAAAAAATTAGTACGGACGACCTCGTTGCGATAATTTTGAACCGGTCGAAAGTGGTGAAGAAAGAAGGCAGCAGACAGGTGTCTCGAATTTGGATTAGTGAATTCTACGATACACTTGTTTGGGCATATTAAAAAATATGTGAATTTATCTTATTTACCACTCCTGTAGTAGTAGTAGATATCCCACTTCTGAGAAACTTTGTGTGCCAATAAGAGAGATAATAATAATCTGACAATTTTATAAACATGCGAAATGGAAGAATTACACACCTGCTATTTAAGTAATGCTCCGACAGTATTATGTACTTTGATTACTAGGGTAATTCAAAAATATTTTGATCTGCACTCCACTGCCAGGATGTGTCGAAAATTCGCTTACTTGGTGACTGATAGACCTCGGAGTCTCTCTCCCATTGAGGGTCGAGCTGTCGGAGTCAAGCCTGCATTTGGAAAAACGTTTTCCATATTCAACCCCTACATGACAAGCACAACAATACTATGCTGTTATTGTTAAGCAATGATATTATGATATTATCACCAACCAAAGCAGCAATGACCAGGATGTCTTCGAAATACATCAAGGATCACGATTATAGATTTGTGAGCACTTCGCGGTAGCGATACTACCCTAAATAACGAAACAGGTAGAGAGGGTGAAATCTACCTCCCATGTCGAGAGGAACGGTAGCCTCCAGTCAAATCGGTATCCCTAAAAGATATATTATGTCAGGTTTTACAACTCTCACTTTGTATGTTTATGTGCTTTATAAAAATTTAGGGATTTTTTTGAGTGAGATATCTCAAACAAATTTTTGATGCATTTTAGGACTGTTGATCTACTTTATGATGGTTTGAAAATAATTAATCATTGATATTTTGCAATTTTTTTTCATAATTATGATGGATTAGAGTTATGCAACATGTGTTGAATTTAATTCTAAAAGATATAGGAAAAATACAGCGTCAACCTACTTGATGACATTTTTCGTATCTCGAATAAGATTGCCATGGCAGCCGTAACGTTTTATACAATTTGTTTAGTAATAATATCATGTTATTCTTATTAACTAGCAGGACAAGTGAGATGAATCAGTCAATCTCTTTTGACATCACAATTTATCGTTATTCCGGTTTTTTTAATTACGCCTTTCAAAACTAAGTATCTACGGCCAAACTTAAATTGTGCAAAATCGATGTCCTAAATTCAAAACAGAGATAAGTAGTCCATAGTGAAACGAATGTGTTTTCGATGCATTAATTTTGAGCGCCATTTCCATTGATCTAATGGTCACGTACAACAGACGTAAATTAATATCCTATTGTGGTATAGCATTTTTTAATCGCATATTTTATATCCTATTTGTAACAGGCATGTAATAAATACTCATATGTATATCAATATTCAATGCCACTTATGCGAATCAAGATCATTATAAAATGATTGTGAATAGCTTCTCCGAAGATACATGATGCAGTCAACAATCGGATTATCGCATACCTATCAATGTAGTGTCTTTGATTACCAGGTATTAGTGAACGTTCTTGGGATGTATAGTAATAATTATCCAGATTCCATCTTTCTGGTTTAAATTTTGTGGAATGGAAATACTTTGAGGGCAATTGGATGGCGATGATTGTGTTTCATAGGGGTTCCTTCAACCCTAGATGCCAATACAGGCATCAAACATTTGCTTTCGATTCACAGGGGTCACCAATTGTTTAATGCTGACCGCCACATAAAGTAGAGACTACAAAGCGGACTTCAAACGAAACTAATTGATGACCCCTGCCCTAAAACATATGAAAATTCATTTCTAATCAGGGTACTAAAACGTTCGGGCAGCAAACTTATGAAACTTTTTTTGTGGTTACTTCGCTTATTCATGTTATACTTGTACTGGCCGCTAATTGAAACCACATGTGATTGAATACCGAAATCACTTCACTAACATTTCGGCTGCCTCGGGATCTTTTATTGTATAAGAGTACAAAAGATGAAACATTTGATTTACGTTTGAAAGGCTTGTTGAAACATCAAAAAGCATTTCTAAACAGGCTATTGTTGGGTTTGTCTGAACGTAATTTTGCAGAATTAATTTAGCGTTTTTCATATAAATGGATATTAGGTATCGTATTAATGTAACGAAAAAGATATTGATCATTATTATAATAATGTTGAAAGTAGTACTATAAAAATTCCATTTACCTATGCTAATTTAAATTATGTAGTTTAAAAAGTTGTTTGTATATGTCAATGGAAAGCTTAACAATTTTTCATTAACTAAAGATATTTTTGTGTAGACATTCTTAAAAAGCAGAAAAAAATATGAAAATTATTCTGCGCGTGTATGTAATATTTATATTTACATTTTTATGTGATCAGTCAAATTCCTATTAATATACACTAGTATTTTTATTATGTGTTCTACTTCTGACATGCCTTTGTAACATAATAAAAACAACAAGTATTTATGCACTGTCGCTTGTTTTCGAAAGTTCTACGCCAACAACAAAAATCTTTGTGTTACTCACTGTAGTACCTCATTTCGTTAGAATTCCATCCCATAATCATATCCTTTATATTTTTAAAAATTGATTCAAATCTCTTAAATGTTCTAAGAATGAAATAGTTTGTCAGTAGGTAATTTATTCCAGCAGATCTATATATTTTTTGTGATACTTTTTTAATATTTTGTAGGGGTACCAAAGTTCTACGCCAACAACAAAAATCTTTGTGTTACTCACTGTAGTACCTCATTTCGTTAGAATGAATACACCGAATTCCATCCCATAATCATATCCTTTATATTTTTAAAAATTGATTCAAATCTCTTAAATGTTCTAAGAATGAAATAGTTTGTCAGTAGGTAATTTATTCCAGCAGATCTATATATTTTTTGTGATACTTTTTTAAAATTTTGTAGGGGTACCAATTTCAAAATTCATAATAAACTTTATACAACACATGATGCATTGATTTTGTGTGTAATTTGATCGTTTTTAAAATGATTCATATTTAAAGATAACGAGATATGTTCAAATAGAGTAGAGGAGGGGGGTAGATCTGTGAGGGGGGTAGATCTGTCCCTAACCTAAACATATGAAATTGTTAGATATGTAGATATGTCATCAATAATGGTTATACCAAGCTTTTTACAAGATTAAAGCTAAGTGGATTTGTATGTGTGTAAATATTCGCTTGTAAAATCTCAAAATAAAAATTGAAACGATTGATAATTGCCCAGAGGATAATTAGTAATTTAGTATGACATACGAAAATAAGAACTAAGATAAAGTTATGCATGTTGGATATTATCTACACTTTAATTTGATCAATTTTCTAGTAATATATCTATATAAAAATTTTCATGTAACGTCTGTCAACTTTGATAGGCGTTCATCAAGATATAGTAAAATCAACAAATTTATTTACTATTAATTAATGTGATGCGTTGAAGTCATGTTTGTTTTATAGTATGGAACTTACGAATTTATCGTGAAAAAATTGATTGAAATACGTTATCAGAATATTATTCCGTCGCATGGGAAAAGTCGATTTGATTTTTTATTCATTTATGCCAGTCAAAATATCGGCAGTTGCGTGTTGTGCATTCACATTTTTTTGTATAGGGATACTCTCCGATAATCCTGATATATTATAAACACCGGTTTTATGAACGTATTATTTACTTACAACACAGCGTCAACGAAGTTTTGGAGTCGAAATCCAGCCTCGGATTCAGGAAAGGGGGGGGGGCAAATACTCAACACATTTTTATAAATATTAATATTTCATTTGTTGATAATGTATGTTTGCCTACAGGGCGGCATAGTGACATTCTGCCCCCTCCCCTTTTTGAAAATGAATATTTGAGGCAGGCGAGGTCACTTTTTGAAAGAAAAAAATCCAATACTTAACACTAGATCGTAGTAATTTTGTTTGTTTGAATTTAGGATTCATACTTGTATCAAACAATAAACAAAATATCGTTTCAATTTACCGAACATATTCTGTTTTATTTTGAAAGTTACTAATTTTTATCCTTTGATAACCTGCAATATGTGCTTGTTCGATACTGAAAGGTCACTGGATAAGTGATTTCGCACTGGAATAATATTTAACCTACGTGTATACTTTATAAATACAATTTTCCAAATGTATATCTTATCATTATTTACATTTTTCTGATTTCGTAATGTTATCTTTTTTTGGACAATTACGTATTATTTGCCAGTGAGATAACTGATGGTATAGATAATTGGATTAATTTTAAATTCTTTATAGCTCTGACGTTGAATAATCTATGATGTTGTGGAAGGGAGTCAAGTGGATTTACTCGGTACCTCCCACATTGTTACTAACACAATTTCCACTTGGAAATATCATCCTCAGATGATGAAATCAGCATTTTAGGTCATCTCGTAGATGCTCGAAATGTATTCGTTTTTCAGCAGTTTTTTGTGAGTCTGTGTCCGAGCGAGATTCTTTCAATCAATGTTTGGTAGTGCGAATATCTCGCGTCTGGAACTCCTTGTAATGTTCAACATGACTGTTATCTGATGTAACCAAAATTTATGAATTTGAATTTTGATGTACCCTTACATTTAGTTGGTATAGTCATGACCGGTATAAAATCCCTCAAAATGTTCACACTAGCAGATTAATATTGTATTGAAAAATTCATAATTCAAACATAAGATCGGATATAACTGTTACCAACATTCAATTAGACTCAAAGAAAATACCTCGTATAGTTTTTGGGTACATACTAAATTGATCATAAACTTATGAAGCAAAATAAAAATAAAATTGGCCATTTTTCTTAAAATTATAGAGCCTTTGGAAGATTTCATTTTCCTACCTGCTATTCGAGAAACAAAAACAACTAAATTTGTTGAGAAGTTAATGCAGATGATTATCATAATTTTACAAATAAAACTCTTTTTTTTCAGTGACGGGTTTCGATTTATATTTAAATCATCTTCGTTATATTCGCATATAAATCGAAACGCGTCACTAAAAGAAAAAGTTTTATTTGTGAAACTGTGTGTTAATTACACAATCTTTTTATCTGCATGATGGAAGAGTTTCACCAAGTAAGAGCATCTACAATCTACATGAGTTCTATTAATGTGTTTAGCTAATTACGCCTTCTCAAATGCAACGATTCGAAAATATAAGACCGACGGAAATGAGTGTCATAGTTTTTCGTGATCTGTGTCGTGAATAAACAATATCGCGGATCAGTTTTTTTTGCGACTACAAAATATTTCTCGTGACTAGTGGCGTGGAAAAACTAAAACATTTTAATTCAAATCCCGAAATGTTCTCAATCACATTAAGTCCCTCAAAGGCGCATGCCATGTAAAATGTAAGTATAAATTATCGCTTATTTCCACTATAGATAGCAATTCATATAAGGCAATCGATGGTATTAGAAAGATGTACTTGAAGGAATGATAGATGACTATGTGAGGTCAGATGTAATCTGTGCAGAAAACATAATTGACTTCTAGAGAAACCTATTTAAGTGATATCTTTTATACATACCGGAACAGGAAATTAATTGCGACCATGTTGCACATGAACTGAGTTATTGAAGGAGCCTAGGGCTGGGTAACCATCACTTCAGGTTGGAAATTAACTGTAAATGAAGTTTTAAAGGTGTAGTCTTCTTAAATCTGTGATATAAGTATGATAAATGTTGACTTTTAAACTCAACTTTTTCGCGGTGGTGAGCACCAAAAAATCCTTATACAATATTATGCTTTTTTTCTCGTGTTCATATTTCAATAAAATTAAGTTAGATGAAATTTAAAAATCTTAAATCGTATCATACTGGTTATTATCTTTTGTATCAGAAAAATTGTTAGCAGTTATGTGAATACAAAAAAAATGAAAAAATAATGGTAGGACTCCCGTAGCTCTCAAATCTTGATTGTTTTTATGAATAATGTATTTGTATATGTATATCTGCGATCATTGATTAACTTATTAGAGAGGTTGGATCTAATACGTTTCAGTTCAACTTAATTCTTTATCGACGCTTTTTACTCATATTTGTATTCACGTAAATGTGAAGGTTATCTAATAACCCCAACGCGATACGCAGATCATAATTATGATAAACTGTGTCTATCAATTGAAAATACAGCTTCACAGATTATGAATTATCTACCTAATTTGATTAGATCAAATAATATAGTATATTTTATTTACTGTTGCATCCATTCTATTTGCTTTTTGCGTAAAATATTGATATCACAACTACACATTTTTTTAGCATAACTTTGCTGCCGTAGTTAATCCTTTTTGAGTCGCTGAACCCTATCAGGTCAGGATCGAGATTGTTATGAGTTAAAAAAAAGTTTGACCGAAACATTTTTTTCTGGTACGATAAGATTGCCATATTTTACTGAATATAAACACGAGCTCTTTACGACTTCAATGTTAAAGGTCAATAAAAAGTAAAAATGAAGAATACCATTACCATCATAACTATACAGGTACGTTTTGGGATCGCTGATTTTGGAATTGGTTCGATCTAATAACGTCAAAATCAAGGTCAATTTAACGTCAAAATGAAAACACAAACACGCAAAAAGATAACACTGCCCATTTACGTATTCACGAAATAAAATGGTCTTAACAACTTAGACTGTCTAATATAGGCGATAAGAGGGTTCCTATGACATCTATTAACAAGGATGCACTGATTCACAGTTGCATCTCTCGTCCTTCGTTATTGGTTTCATTCACGTGAGAAGCTGCCGACTGATACCAAGAGTATATTCTCCACTATACATTTTCGCCTGCTATAGACATGAATGTTGTTTCTTCCATTGTCTAGACTTGTCAGTCTAGCATGTATGACTTGTATGTCCATAGCAGGCCACATGCATAGAGGAGAATCAGTGAATGATGCCGATAGCACTGCATCGTGAACGTTTTCACGAAGAGCAAAAGATGTCGCTGTCAGTTAGTTCAACCTTGTTGATGTCGTAGAGGTTATTATCGCCACTATTAGGCAGGATTATTAACGAGCAGCGCCACTTTTAGCGACACTTGGAGAATGTTACTATCACACCTCTACCTGGTATGGATATTATACATACATACATTGTCGGCGGCAGAGATGAGTCTAAGCTATCGCTATAGACGGAACATGTATATCTACTACAGCAGGCTACATTTATAAACTATAGAGTATACACCCAACGCTGCGAAGTTTTCAGCTCGCTAGATCTTAATGTTGTGATAATTTGTCAATCTTCATCTCATTTTGCTCTTTAAATGATCTCGACGAACCTAAAAAACAATATGAATTATTTTAAGCATAATTTTTCAGAGCTAGCGCTGGTCCTCGAAAATCAAATAAAGCTCCTGCACTCGAACGGCGACCTGATGGAGTCCAGAACCCAGCCATTCAGCTCGTTGAAAGCTCTGGCGTACGATAATGTCAGGGAGCAGTTCATCGTTAGCGACATGGACGCCACCAACGATACCATCTATACCGTTCAACTGACCAAAGAGACTGATACCACCATACCAATCATACAGGAACTTCCAGGAGATGTACAGGTAAGGTGCTAAGTAGGCGATAGCGATTGAAGGAAACGTGATGTGCGGGGACGCATCCACTTTTTGGAACGTTCGTCCATTAGTAATCTTTAGCAACCAGTTACTTTTGAGAACCTTGATCTGATTCTAATGTAAATTTATATAATTGTATTCTTACGTGAACTTTTGTATGCTAAACGTTATTGCTTGACACATTTTCCTACATAAATTATATTTTTGTGATAAGCATATTCAGTGTGTGCGCGTACGAGGTCGAATATGGGCAAAGTACTTTAATTTTCTGCTTTTAAAAACTGTTCCTTAAAGTAGATAAATCTAATACAGTCTTCTCAACAGTTTCTCGAGTTATTTTTGTTTTTGTTTTCAGGGTTTAGCTGTAGATCCGATCGATGATATTTTATATTGGACTGATGCCATAAATCATACAATTAACTACGTTTACTTAAATGGCACCGTCTACGAGTCTAAACCGCTTTTTGTTTTTGATGACGAGGAAAAAAGGCCACATTCCATCGTGGTGGATATTTGCAAAAGGTAAATTCCTTATTTATATTTATAATATGATTTTACTGAATTCAGAATTACCATGAAATTAGATTGACTGGAAAATTATATTTTATTATCTAAATCAAAAAACATATTGACGTGGTACTTCCCCATTTTGCTTTTAAATATATTCTTGAACTAAGCAGATTTTAAAAATTAAACACCGAAATAAAAAAATCATGAACTTTTCAAAAATGTTTCAAGTACTTTTTATAATATAATTTTGGAAATAAAATATTCTATGAGATGCTAAACATTTTATTTAAGTTTCAAAGTTGAACAGTTCCAAATTTGAACCGAAATTTATTTCTAAAATTATAACATTGGGTGGGAAGAACAGCGTCAACATATTTGACACCCTGTGTTAGGCCAATATGTAGTGTTCGGAAAAGCATGTAAGATTTATATTCCATAGGTACATATATTGGACCAATCCCAGCAAGAAGCCCACAATTGAAAGAGCAAAACTCGATGGCACTGATCACAAAGTTCTGGTGAACTCTTCCATTATATCTCCAGAGGGTCTCGCAATAGACTACAAAGCCCAACGGCTCTATTGGGCTGATTCTAGAATAGGCTCACTTGCTGGGAGAATAGAAAGTATCGGATTGGATGGAGAGGGTAGAAGGGTAGAAGTAGAGAGGAACACTATGCAACCGTTTGGGATGGCTGTAGATGGAGATGCTATTTATTGGACAGACACCAATAATAAAGGTAAGTAATTTCATGAGTGAACACATTCTATGGACTGTTGAAGTATCTATGGTGGCCCGCAAAAGTAGTTATGTTTTGGTGTAAATTTCTGTATTATAGATTGTAATTTGGTGATATGTTTTAGTGTTGATCTCATCTTGCACATTGTTAATCCGAGATACTACAAAAGTATAAAGTTTGTGATTATCGAAGATAATATAATCGTGTTCTGAAATATGTATTTCCACAAAAAAGTACAAAATTTTTTTTTTGTGTGTACAAGTATTCTTTATATGATTTATTTTGTTGCAGGGTTATATAAGTTTTTTAAGGATCGACATGAAGCACCAATGAAGCTTTTAGAATTTGACAAAGTTCCCATGGGCTTAGTAGCTAACAACAACATCGTTAAAGAGAAACCAGATTGTACAACACTCGAAAAAGCTATAGAAACACACAAGAAAAAAAGCGGGAACTTAGAGCTGAGCAGTAGAATAGCAGAAGTTGGAAAGGAGGTACAAATATATCTAAAATTAAGAGTTTCCTGTTCTTTGGTATTTTTGTCCTTGTTTGTTAAACAAAATAACTATTTGGGCGTTTCGTATGATGTATCAGATTTTACTAACTGCACAGTGTGTATATTTTTCCTTTAAAAACCACTTTCCATATTGAAAACCTCCCCCTATTTCATACTTAAAAAGTCATTTCTCACTATTTATACAAACATTTCATTCGAAAATCTATAATGAAAATTCATAAACTAATTAAGAACAATTCATCGTAAGCATTAATTAACAGTATGGATAAGGAATCTTTTTTTTAACCTTTGCCGACCAAACATGTTGTTTGGCAAAAAAATTTGACACTATATTTGTACCTATTTTATGTTCGAGTTCCGTTATTATGAGAATAAACAATCTTTTTTTTTCAGGTCAAGTTATGCTTGAATGGTGGGGAATTAGAGGGCCACTACTGCAAGTGCAAACGTGGTTTTATGGGTACACAGTGTGAGATATCCATATGCCATAATTATTGCTTAACTGGAAACTGTTACTTATCATCACTTGGAAAACCAATGTGTCGCTGTGATGAGGAATTTGGTGGGGACAGGTGCCAAAGAAATAAATGTGATGGGTTAGCATCCTTTCTTTTCCGTAAATTTGGATATACTTACATTTTAACGATTACAATTCGAGCTAACAGTAGATGATGAAAAAATATTGATCTGATATGCTTTCTACGTATTGACATACACTCATTTTCGAAGTGTGTCGATTGATGTGAGAAGTTAAGTGACAGCAGAATTGATAAACTTGAGTAGGTAATTCTTCATACGTCTTGTTTTTTGGAAAACGGTGATACTTAAACCTAGTTACCCAAATGATTTGTATTTTTCGCTTCAACCTAAAATGGTCATAGATTCAAGGATAATAATAAAGCGGTGTCTATAGTTGTTACTGTTTTGCTAGTCCATCGCCAATGCATCTATTTCAAATAATTAAGTATACAATGTAATAGTAACTATACCATTAATTTTATTGGCACCATAACACATTTTTATGATCCAGTTCATAAAACATACTGTTTTTTATTCCAGTTATTGTTTGAATGGAGGACAGTGCCATACTTATACGCAAATGGAAATTAAATGTCATTGCCCGGCTGGTTTTGTTGGCGAGAGATGCGAATACGATCGGGCGTTGTGCGAGTCTTATTGCTCAAATCATGATGTTTTGAAGGGTGCTTTGGAGGTTCAATGTCGGTAAGTTTTATCTGACGCCTCTGGCATCAGTATTTTTATACATTTTTTGAAATAAAGCCTAAATTTCATAGGCATATTTGTTTATTGGAAGGCAATTGATGAAATGTTTGTGATATTGTTACATCGTACTCTATTCTACCAACTTCATTTTTATTAAATTAGAACAAAGTAAAGTCTGTACAAAACTTGTTACAAATACTATATTTGTTTATGTTATTGTTGTAGATGTGAAAACTACAGAAACAAAACAGCAGCCTTCTTATCTTTAGAACCACAACAAGCAGACAGCATCCTAGCAAAATTGAACGATCCATTATTCTACTTGGGGGCTCTGCTCTCACTAAGTGTTCTGGTCATAATCTCATTGGTAGTTTACATCCGTTCAATTTACAAAAAGAGACCAAGGATAAAAAAACGTATCATCGTCAACAAGAATGTTACGCCTTTGACGTATAGGCCACAGCCCACTAGAGAGCACTGTGAGATTACCATTGAGAACTGCTGTAACATGAACATCTGTGAAACGGTAAGAATTACTATAAGAATACATTTCGACGGAAAGATTTTCCATGAAGTATTGCAATAGCTAATAATTTTGAATGACTGATATGGAGTGTGGGCGATTGGAAGAGCTCACAATTTTTGCGTGTTGGAACGATTTTTCATTGTCTATAGAAATTCAACATTGGTATTTGGCCTCACTTGTTGAGTTTGGTTTATTGTTCTCTCATTTGTTGTAGAAGAGAAAGAATCCTTTTTAATAAATGTGGAATTTTTAAACGTTCATTTAACATCCAATCTATTAAATCTCTCTTGAAACCATTACTCTCATTGTAATGATATGTGAACCTACATTCCTACTGTAGTATAAAAAAGCTTCATAATTTTTATTCGACATCTAACTGGTAGTTGTGGAGCGGTAAACAAAAACTATTCCAATGAAAAAATGAAAAAAAATGTGTTTTTGATTTTCCAATTTTATTAATTTTTGAACTGCTCATATTTATAATCTACATACGTATTTATCGTATTTTGTCATTCTAAAGGCTATGATGTGTGAAAAAATATAAGGAACAAAATAAAAAGACTAGTGTTGATATGACAAATAAAAATACTTATGTACCTATAATTTTTTTTCAGCCCTGTTTCGAACCAAGGGAAGACAAAAAGAAGCTCCTGAGCAGCATGGCGGGCGATGATCTCTACTAATACCTACCAAATCCTTATAGGGCTGTGATTGTAAAGTATTAGAATTGTTAAGTTTTAATATTTATACAAAATTTTATATCTCAAAGACTTATTAGCAGAGGAAGCACCCTACTTAGGTAATTTTTCATATAACACAACATGTGTTCAACAGAAACAGCCAAAAACACTAGGCAAATGGAAACATGTAGATATGATACATGGTATAGAGGTAGTGTCTAAGAAGGTTGTTTGATACTATGAATTTCAAGTATTAAAAATTACAGTAGAATCCCTTCGAAAAGAAATTATAGGCGCTCCTCTATGGATTCATGCAAAAAAAGAGATAATAATTAACTAATATTCAACTATTGATGTTTGCCATACGAAGGTTTCAGTTCAATAATATGAGCATTCTTTATATTAAATAATGCTGGGACAGGAATCAGTCAAAGGCTTAAATATATATAGAATACCATTGTATTTGTCATTAAAGAATAGTTGACAACTGTAAGGAACAGAACAATGAAACCCATTCACTAGTAGGAAATAAATTAATAAGCTAATATATTTGTTAAGAATTATCATCCAATATTTTTCATATAGATAACCTAAGAAAGGCAGTTCGAAAACGTTATTTGTCTGTGTCATCTTTCTGAAGGCAATTAGAAATTTGCAACATGTGTTTTCTAATGAATATTTTAAAACATTAACTTGAGATCAAATATGTATGATATGGCAAAAAAAGTGAAAATCGACAATTGAATTTTAGTTGATATTGTATATGAAATCTTTCATGAAATAAATTATGAAGCACGACTTGTATATATACATAAAAAATTGTGGTAAAATTTTATTTAGAAATTTTTACTATGCAACGACAAGAATATGAAAGTGTGGGTATTAGGAATCAAATCTGATATGACTTTATGGTAGATATGTTAAAAAAAATAAAAGAGGTAAAGAAATTGAAGTTTTCTAGCATTAATGCGGATATATTCAGAATAAGTGCTTATTTTTGTTCAAGTTGCAAAGTGGAAATTGAGATTTTATTTTTTGTGAGAAACTATTATTCTTCTCAATACTCCGTTTTGCTATTTTTGTACATTTAATTTCATTTTGAAATAAGTCTTTTCCTCTTGTTTTGTTTACTTAGTTTGAACATAGTGATTTTTTAGTGATTATAAAAAATGTAACTTAAGTTTAACATTTTACTTAGAAAGGTTGTGAGTGTGATTAGATATTGCAAATATTTGAAATTGCTGACAAACTATAAACGTTGCTGTACACCTAGATCAAGATGTAATTTAACCTTCTTTGTAATACCAGGGTCTAACATTTTTTTTCAAATAAACATATTACATTGAAAAGTTTGGAACGCATGTCATATAGTTTTCATGCTCCAAGTACCTTACTTGTTTCGCAGTTGGTATTTCATTTTTTATGGTAAATTTGAGTCTTCAGGAAATATAATTCCTTATTATCCAGTTCAGTTTTTACGTCTATAAGAATAATTCATTTTCATATTTCCTGATTAATTTTTATTCATTATATTTTTATTCCATGGATCAGCCCTGTCGGAAGGAAAGACTTTTATATTAAAATTTGTTACACCCTGTTTAAGAGGTTATATTTAAAGAGGTTTATGCAGTAGCGTATTAAATGGAAGTTGGCAAGTGTACCATTTTACTTTAAAAGTAATACCTGTGGGTTGTAATATCCACATCAGAAATGTGATATTATAATCTTAAGTAGAATAAATAAATTTTGTATCAAAAGTGTCAAATATACCAGTTTGTTAAATTGTGTTTCTCTGTCGCCTGGATTTCTACCATGGAGACGTTTATTTTTGAATACTTACAAAGCTAATTAATATTTTCCTATGACTGTCTCAGAAAAGCTCTCAGTGGGAACCTGTAAGCTAACCGCCAGATTTTGTGGTATAAGAAATTGAGTAATAATTGATGTTTATAAACCAAAAAAACGCGTTTATAACTACTGTACTAGAAATAATTATCTAGGTCTATCTCACAAGGGCCAAATGTAAGTGATGTTTTTCATAATATATTTGAGTGTAATTTAAAGCGCATTTTTCTCAACACTTGGACTTTTAGCTTCCGGTTCTGTTATCACACTGGCCACCAAGTGTGTTATAGCAAATATCACTATTGTAGGGTTCCACTACTCACTTGGATCCATAATCGAATCAGCTCCAATGTAATTACATAAATTATTGTATTGTCATCTAAATTTACATACCTTGTAAAGTTTCAAAGTTATACGATAATTGGAAGTAGGTAAAAACCTGACTATCCAGATTTGTTTTCACACATAAGTAGTTAGATAATTGAAGTTAAATACTGCCCACCTTGAATAGAATGCACCGTGAAGTGGCGGCACTCTAATCAGAGCAAGTGGTCTTGATTTCTTATACAAACCTAGCGACGGTTGGGTGTGAAAATAGAGTTAGGTATTATTACGTGAAAATTCAAACTCGTCGATCGACCGATACGTACTAGTCGAATGTCGCGGCTCGGATGAGAAGATGAGGCAAAAATTTGCTCCGCTCAGCAGTTGATATTAGATTCAAGGGGGGATAACTATATTTCAAGCATCCACATAGAGCAAAACGTTATTTTGCTCACGACAATCCCGATCTGCCACGGCGTAGTGAGCAACCATTGCTGTAGGACTAATGGATGGTGGAATGGGACACCTTTTGAAAATTATAACCACAATTCGGATGACTACATCCGAAGTGGATGAAAGAAGACATGCCCTCGCCGTGTTATCATGTTGAATCACTTTCCAAAATTTAATGGACAAGTGATGTACCGGTTGAGTAGAGTAGCTACTGGTTGAATAGAGTAGACATTGAGGCTGAACTTCGCCGTTTGTTATACAATAAAGGTATTATTGTTTTTATTATTAAAGACCTATTGTTTAAGCCAAACACGTAAAAACGACTTGATTTATTGTGTTATAATTAAAAAATGTAAAATGCCATATTTGTATTTCCTCAAACATCTTACATGGAACGTGGTTTCGAGTGACAGTTCTTTTGAAATATTTTCCTGGGAGGTTTACTCTATTTAGGTGAAATCGCACCTGAAAATGAAGGGAGCTGTTCATAAATACATGGTAAAGAAAAATAAATACATTTTATTTCTTATAAATCCTAACAACAAATATAACTGAGCAGACTGTCAGAGAAAACATCAATTTCCTCCACGGAACTCTTACTTTCCAACTATTTGAATCTTCAGTGATAAGATCTGCTGGCCTTATGCTACGATCCCACTGAAAAAACGAGTCGATATGGAAAATAATATATAATTCACCCTTGCTTATTATAAACTCTAAGACAGGGAGAAAGTAATGAACAAAATAAACACAGTTATATCTACATTCACATCCTAGTTCATACCTCCCATTATTAAACGGAAAAACATAAAGGGTGAGTCTTGCGAACAACTATACACCCAAGGAGTTAAATGTACTTAATTGCAAAATCATAAAAAAGTAGGTTAACAAATTTACACTCACTTCCATAATTTGTGCCATTATAAAGCTTACTACATTAACATTGATTAAATATCATCATATTGAATTTTATGATAAATTTTCAAAACCTCCCTCACCAATCCCCCCTAAATAATGGACACAAATGTAAAGAAAGTCTACTTGACATCATTTTCCATGAAAAATGTTATAACACTAACTCACCTCTTCAGCTTTATTCATCAACCTTCTTGAACTGTTTTTGCACAAAGCAATATTGTTTTTGACAGATCTCAGTATTCTAGCAAGATCCATATCTTTTTGAAACTCATGACTTTCACCGCAGTTTTTCAAAATAAATTCGATACTCGCCTCCATTGCTATAACTTGTTTGATTGTGGATAGTACTTGTATTGCTACATCAAGATTGCTGAAATATGAATATGTTCACAGTACAATGGAAAATGAAATTTGGTTAATAAAATACAAAAGGGGTCTAAAACTATTATTCTTGAAAACTTATATTTATAGATATTGAAATAGCTGGAATAATCATTTGTAGGACGTACTATTATGTCTTTATGTATGCTTATACAGACTAAATCATAGTTCATCAAAAGACATAAAAAACATTCATTATCCTATATTATGAAGGTTTTATAGACACGTTTTTATTAATGTCCTCAACACTTACCAATATTTTTTAACCAAAGGTGTTACATACAGCGACTTTGGGTGATAAGGATACTTGTGAAATTTGTATATTGCTCCAAGTATCCTAGCTCTCTGATATGGAAGCTTTACGCCCAGTTTCTGTAAATCTGCATTTGTCATAGATAGAAATTCACTCAAGGTGACATTCTTCTTAGCTAGTAGATCTATTAAGGGCTCACTCATAATGCCATAGAGCATGTTGCAGATGTCTATGAAGAATTGTGGCCTGGAAAAATTATTAAATTAGCATACCTAATCATGTTATCAGATCAAACACTTTTATATTTTTAGTACATAATCATTTAAATTTTCACTCAGTTGAAACAAAAATATGTTATATAATATCACCTTTCTTTTGATTTCCACATGGCAAAGGATTCTTCAAAAGACAAAGCTCGATTTCGTATTGTATCAAATATAATATCTTCTTTTTCTTTAGGAAACAATTCCACAATTTGGGTAAAATCACTATTTTTGGCTAGCTCTAAAGCAGTATTATTTCTCACATCTGGTTTACTATAATCTAGATTTTGTTCTAATAGGTAACTTACAACATCTATTTCATTGGTGCTGACTGCCCAAAAAAGTGCCTAAAATGATACTATGGTCAGTAGGGATGTCTACTAATGTTAATTACAGAAATATATAAACCATGTTCAAGAAATCAACCATATATCTTTCAGTAAATATGGAAAAAAGGGAAATATCTCTGAAATGTTTATTCAAAAATGAGAGTTGTTTCTTATTTCAGCAATATAATATTAGTCTAGAAAACATTGTTTATCTTAGATAGATAAGATGAACAGTAAACTTAAACTCCTGTTATTAGTCACAAATAAGATGAGAAAACTTACATTCCATCCTTGGTTATCTACAGCATCCTTATCGGATGAAGGAAGCAAAAATTTGACAGCCTCCAGGTGTCCATTGCTTGCTGCTAACATCAATGCTGTCATTCTTTTATGGTTAATTGATTTCACATTGGCTCCTTTTTCAACCAATAACTTTATTATCTTCATTGACTGAGCATAGGGAGATGTTTGACTTGGACAATTGCAAGCCATCATAAGAGCTGTATAACCATCTAGAAAAATCAAATTACATGTATGTGTGAGCACCACAATGAGTAAGCTATATTGTATGTATAAGCAGGTGACATTTTTTTTTAGATTCTAATATTATTATTGTTGACATTACCTCTATCAGAATTTATGTTAGCACCCGCCTCAACCAGAGCTTCAGTGAGCTCATACTGTCCAAAAGATACAGCTAAGAGTATTGGTGTCCAGTTTTCATATACAGGAGAGTTCACATCATACCCTGAAATGATGATATATGTCTCACATGAGTCAAGAATATAACATTTTTATTTATTTATTCAAGAATGAAGAGGCATGGTTAGACCAAGTACAATTGTTATAAAAGTTGATCATAAAATGACAAAGATAACTAAAAACAACTAGATATAAAACAAATAACATTATACATTAAATAAATGACACATAATGAGGTTGAGGTTTTTAGAAGTAACCTACTAAATATATCAACATGACTGTCATTAACTGAAATGAATTATTGTAGGAAATATAGCAATGTGCTGTCCATAAATCATACAATAACACTCAGGACCAAATTATTTGCTACTCTCAAGTTTGCAGGTGCATTCATTCACACAGATAGTAGTTTTCGACAATTTATTGACTGGAAGGAGCTTTCAAATTTGAAATTGGTGATTGATTCAATATCTATTCTGTATTCAGTTGTTGTTAATGTTAATGATTCTGGAACCATGTATATAACCAACATATATCTTGGAAACTTGTATTGTCAATGTTCAAGTGAACTAAAATTGTAGCCACAAAGAGATGCAGCTCTTCAATCTGCACTTAACTAGAAATATGTATAGTGCCTTCATCATATTAAAAATCCTTGGTATTCCACTTAACAAACCCTGAAATATTTTATTCTGTTACAGCACTGGAACCCATGAGAAAAAAACAAATACAAATTTAATGGCTATTTAGTTTCTCAAAGTACATTTTTAATTAAAAAATACTACACATATCTAATTGAAACAAAAAAGTATTGATTAAATCTATATCTGTGCCATATGCTCAGCTTTATTGCATTTTGGTATGTGACAATCTTTGGCACTGTAATGACTGAGACTATTTTGGAAAGCCGTGTAACATCCATACCTAGTCTTTAACAACCAGTACCTTCGACTACCAAGCTAACTAGTGAATGTTTAATTGGAAGTTTGCAAACCCAGTTATCTTACCATCGCCTAGTATTTGTTGAACAACTGCAATATCTCCACAGCAAATGGACTTATATAGCTGTTGGCGTTGTTGTTCTTTACGATCAGCTTCAGTTAGGACTGCAGGAGTCGATTTGATCTGATTACCAATATGTCTTGTACGAGTCTGAAAATATCATATTCGCTATTTAGTATTTGATTAAATCTCAGTTGTTGACCCTTCACATCATCATCAATTAGTGAAACATACTTTGAATTGTTCATAGTCCGGATCATCTGAAAAACAGCTTAAATCACTATCCGAATCTGGTAAATATGCCATGATCTTTATGAAAGATGTTCCCTTATGGTATATATTAATTAGCACTTGCTTCAATTTTTGTCCCTTTTATGCTTCAAGTGGCAGTTTCAAAATAAATGATTAAGACGAAAAAAAAATAACAAACTTGTTTATGTGTAATCCAAAACTTTAAAAACAACAATCTATAGGTTATGTTTTAACAACCGCAGCAATACGTCAAGCAGTGGCGTGACTATGAGTAACAAAGTTTTGAGGGCTGAGGGCAATACAAACATCTTTAACCATCTACCTCATAAACAGGACCGAATGCAGGGGTAACTGGGTAACTAAATTGCCCCAGGAAAGTAAAGTTTTTGAGAGAGAATTGCACGTATCCCTCCTAAAGAGCGAGCGTAATAGTAGAATTAAAACGAAATGAAAGCTCTGAATACCTATTTTGTTGGAGGATATAGAAATTGACCCCTTCCAGAGAAACAAACGCTCTCATGTCCTATTAATTTACCCTCAAGAAAGCTGCTTCTTACTGAGACAATAATCCTGGAACCGCCTTTCAACCAAGCGTCAAATCTGTTGTTCAATAGAGTATAATTCTTTAGATGAGTTTATCGCACATATATCGAAAAATGTCTCCACATCGAAATACACAGAATGTTGAGAATAATTCTTTAAACAAACTCATTCCAAAAAGTCCTTGGCCAATTCTGATGAAACTCAATGGGTTACAGAAATGTATTAGGGGTTTCATTTCTGTTGCTCAACAAGCTATTATGTTATTTTTGCAATTAAACCACGGCTCTTTCTGGCGTTTAATATGTTTTTATCAAGCAATTTAAATATATATACAGCCTGGGTGTTAAAAAGATTACGGACTTTTTTCCCTAAAAAAATTGTTTGCACGCTCAAAATTATTAGCAGCTCGAAAAGCATAGAAAACCGAAGTTTGGGAAACTTTTGTTACATATTTACATACATATTACAACAAATAGACAGGCAGATGATGGAAACGACTGACATTAATTTTTGTGATGAAATTATCATAAAACATCCAAAAAACGTATTATCTCATATCCGAAATTTGCGTCCACAATACTTCTAATTCTTAAGAGTGGGAAGTAAAGGTTCAGAACACGTACTGCTCGTTTCTGGATTGTGTCCAGAAGCTTCAGGGGGAGCTTTGGTATGCATCCCTACACATGCGAACAGTACACCAGCGATGTTCTGATCTGCGTCTTGTATAGTAGCAGTTGCTGTACCGTAGAATATAATTTCCTGGAGCTTAATTTTATATCATAATACATATTTTGCTTTACTGTATAGTGATAAGAAGAGTTGGCTGATTCCTCCTCTTTGTCTGAGCGGGGTTGGTTACGATATGCTAGTGTCTGATCTAGGATTTTTTCAGGGAGGGAGTAGTTTAGATATGCTACCCCTCAAAATTAATATTCTTTATAAATTATTTTAAGAGACAGAAAGGTGACCTCATTAATTTTGTTGCACTACTCATCACGTCCCTCCTACGTGCATACGTTTTGGCCCATTCCCATCAACAGTGGCGTTTCATATGTTGAAGAATTAGTAGATCTTTGTAGGCGGAATAAATGAATCCGAATTTCTAGTGAGTAAATTCATTTTAAAGATGGTTAAAGATAACTAAGAACATAGATGAATTTATGTTAGAGATGAATATTAATTTGTGAGAAGAAGGAAGAAACACGATAGTTTTAATATTCAAGTGTCTAATCTGGAATAATAAAGTAGGCATGAGTAAATGCACATCATTAAAATATTTGGTCATCCAGATTGATCCCAGTTTCATATTTTGTAGTGATGTAATAAAGACATGTTATTTTCATCATCATCATTATTATTATTATTATTGAATACTTATTGTGATATTTTCACTATATTTGGATATAGTGAGAAATACAATACCTTCATAATAAACTGTTTCGCAAGATAGTGCGGTGGATTTATAATGTTGCTTTTCTAATGATTCCCAAAAATAATGAATAAACGAGTAAATTAGTAATATTTAAGCGTCAAAGCTACCCTGAGTTAAAAAATAGTGGTAGTTCACGCATTTTGTCAACCCACATGATTAAATATTTGAGATATCGAAGCAAAGCTGGACCTAGCTTACACTTTTTCTTCCCAGGCAGTGGGGTGGAATTATCATTGATATAATCATAACATTCTAATTAGAATATCTAAGATCAGCTATCCTTGACAAACCTAAGAAATAACAAATCGTTGATTGTACAGCACAAGTAGCTAATAACGGTATTGATAACTGTTCGACGCATTTATTAGTATCAATAATTACAACAACAAAAAAAATAGTTGATCATTTCATAACAGCTGGTAGTTCATAGAGCAATACGCATGCCACACGTGACTTCCTTCAGTCACTGCCTGTGCACCTTGCATGCCTGAGTAAATAGATTTAATTACTTGTAGGTATCGTAATATTCAAGCTTCTCACACCAGCTGAATAAATATAGTTTATATTTATTTATATAATTTGTGGTGGGGGGAACAAGGTGGTTAAGGTGAGTTCTAGATATACCAAATATGTACAAATCTAACCTCAATAAATGTCAATAAACTACATATATACAAAATAAATGAAATAGTTACTCAGCTCAATAGTAGATACGGATTTACGCCACCATATTGGCGGGGTTCCTTAGAAATAAATTATAGTATAAAAGACTTAAAAAACGCCTTACAAGGTAAACATGATTTTTTATTATTCAGATTTCCTTGTTGACTTTATTATACTTGTTTAAATGCTGGATACTCAGAGTCAGTGGTTTTTGCTTGGATATGGTACTGCCTTCTATTATAATCTATCATAAAATAAATGAAAAAATAGTGTCTCTTCTAAACATATTTTCGTATATATAATATATTTAATAATAACTAAAACTGCCGAATAATGCGTAGAATTTCAATACACGCGTTGTAGGTATCTTATTTCCACGTAACAGATTGATGATTCGGCCTTAAAAAAGAAAGTACCAGCGCATCAGCCTCTTCCAAGTCAACATTTTTGAAACGTAACTTACGTGTCCCGTAATGTCATCAATTGTACCTGAATGGTACAAGTTTGCTTATATGTCGTATCTACGCATTTTTTAGTTTAATTTCTCTTTTTATAACTTCCGTAAAAATAGAAGGAAGTGTGTGGAACGTATAAAACCTATATATGCACGTGAAAGTAGCCGTTACAGGTTTTACACTAACCGCAATAATCAATGAGAGGAAAAAGTGTTATTTGAAATATAACGATTGTCGATCAATACATCACTTCTTGCATAAAATCTCGAGATTCCGATGTGTGGAGAATATAATATCCAGGCTTTCAATTCTCCCTCGATTAATTCATTTGTACAACAGGTAAAATATAGGAAATGGAATTAAGTAGGTTGACGTATTATCCACACAGTTCAGAAATAAAGATTTGAATCGGATTTTGCAATAGTTGATATTTTGGCATTAAATTTGATAAATATCATTGCAAAACTAAATCTTTCATATTTTTAAGGTTTTGCTTTACAAGTTTGCGAAATTTTAATAATTAGAATATTTTCTCAGCCCAATTCTTGTGGATCAACAGTTTGCAACTGAAGTAATTATTTATGATCCTTAAATTTACTATTTTTCCTCCGACCGCGAAATAGGTAAAAGATAAACAATTAGTGGAGTTTAGGCAATGCAAGCATAACTTACCAAATTATACATACCGTATGTGTTTTCTATTTATTCACCAACTTAAAAACGAGGACTCAAAGATAAGTTCTAGTAGTTACATTAGTTATAATACCTGCACTTTATTGAAAACAATATTCATGAGATAATAAGATTAACACGGTTATGGTGTAAACAATGTTATTTGTTATCGTTTTTAAAATTTTGGATTCTTTCTGGGTTAGCTCCAATGCAAACCACATATTGCTACATAAATTTCAACAGGAAATGTAACAATATTTTTGTACCTGCAACATTCCTCAATAGCCCACAATAACGCAGCCGTTTTAATTTCCATCGGATAACATTGAGAGATTTTATACGTAGGAATTTTCTCATGTTTATTCATAGTCCAGTCCAACCGTTCAACACCGGAAAAGTTTTTTAGGATTAATTATCATATAAACTGTTTATGTATAAACCTACAACAACCATGTATTTTTGTGTTCACACCCAGCCGCATTAACAACATGAACCTTTATCCTGAGCAGGAAATAGTGGTAGAATGAGGAATTCGCCTGCCTAGGCTATTTCAATTTATTTCATTGTGAAAATTTTAAGATATAACGAAAAACCACTCATTGCTCTCGGTCTATCTGTAGTCTGTCTGGAATCCTTGATTTCGCCTATGATTCTGAAAATGTTATTCATATTTTGACATAATTTTAGCACTAGGTTACTACTCTGGCAAAGAAGCGAAGAGCTTTGGAAACATCGATCCAAAAGTCTCGGAGAAACAATTAAAAAAGCGAGTAATTTTCAGCCCCTCTATAATTTGGAAAGTGGTAATCTGACATCATTCAATTTTTCGTGGTATGTTACTACTGAGGCGAGGAGGTAGGTAAAAGCTTTAGTTTTTGTAAATTCATCCAGTGGCGGCAGAGCATTTCTATAGGAATTTTTTGATACAATTATGCGCGAGACAATCATATTGTTGACAGGTTGAGTACATCCGCACTCTACAATTGAGTCAATACTGAGAACAAAAAATTTACAAGATATCGATTGGTCGGAATGAAGCATAAAATATATTAGAGTAGTTCCTGGGTTTCCACGTTTACTTAGTCCGGTTCAGTTTAGTTCAGTCATGTTCCCATTCCTGTTTCAGCACCTACTACTAGATTACTGTATGTTAAGAGCAATAAGTCTGGAAAATATGGAAATTCATAAGAAAGTTTTGAAATTATAAATTATTTTGAGTTATACAATACTTAATTCTTAATTTGATGACTAGCAAAAACAAATTAAATTATAGCTGAAGAAAAGTTCAATACTCGTGAGATTTAAGTATTCGTATTTACTTAGTTATGAAATTTAAAATCATGCAAATTAAGTTACTTAATTTACCTGTAAATGTCGCTACAAGCTTCTATATCATATAAGCTGTGTAATGACGTTATAAGTTGATAGTAAAAGTTTTGAAGGAAAATTTTATTTTATTCTTTTTGGCGCATATAAATAAAAGCTTATTTTTATAAATTTTTTTTCGAGTTATTCTCAGCAAGCGCTTTCATTTGATACCCATATGGTAGAAGTGCATTAAAAATAAGTAATCCGCCATGTTGGATTTAGAATGACGTCACACAGCTAAACATGCAGTATCATCCAAACTAAAGGTGTATACAAAATTTCAGCTCAATCTGTTGAAGATATCTGCTCCAAAATTGATTTGCATGATTCCACCACATTCACGTAGGCTGTGATTCCACCCTTTCAAACATACATAGTTACAAAGATACATACATACATTGCAAATTAAATAAAAGCTTGTTAAAAAGACTAAAGACGAATAGACAGGTTTTCGTGATGGAGACGTTACAGATTTATTTAGTAAATTCCTAATTGAACTGAGCTATTTGAATTAACTTGGCGATTTTCTTGTGTAATACAAGTCACAGAGTGACTTTTACACATTTTTAATGGAGAAGTACAGCATAGTTACATACTTGCATCTATGAGAGCGCGAGAACGGTACTCATAGACATTTCAAGGAGATTTATTAATTATTTATTGCTAGTTTCCAAGAGCCGTGGGGCGTCGAAATAATTTAGAGGTGCGAAGGAGCAAGTACGTTTGTTTGTGAACTTGTGAAAAATACAAGGAGCAACATTCCTTGTAATAGTCTATGGGTTTCTGAGTTGTCATTTGAGTAGTTTACAGAATATGTTTTGCTTTTTCAAACTGCAGCTAGTAGTCATCGAAAATTTCTTTTTCAAGAGACTTTTCTCCAATCGGTCAAAAATGGACGATAATATCCTGGCTCGTACTTTTTCTTGTTTATATAACTGATTGAACCTTCCAAATTGAACCTGTTCTGTATAATTTGCACCCCATTTTGAAAAATTATCATTGTAACCTAAAAGAGTGTAGGACGAATTAGTACTTTCCACACATTTTTTTTCTTTAATAGCACAAAGAGGAAATGTTAAGAACAAGGTAAGGGTTTACATGCTGGAGGAAGACGGAACAAGCAAATCAAGCTACACTGATAAATGAATTGTCATTAATTTTCATTTACAGACGTTGCCTTCTGCGTACTTTTTCCAATTACTCTGAAACATGATCGATAAAATACATTTTTAAAGGTAAATCTTCACGAAGGCTTATCGCGCAGCAGAAGTGCCCTGAGAGACTAAATGTCGATTTAAATTAACTCTAAAGGGATCTCGATTGTAACGATCGGGAAATAAACTCCCAAGCAGCGTGTTTCACAACGCTGAACTTCACCAAGAGAATGACTTTTGGAAGAAGCTAGTTGGAGATATTGAAAATTCAACCTGGCTCTACTAATCAAGAATACTCATCATGTAGAATATATACAGCTACTTCTTTTCGATGTTCCAGGCTGTGAATGTATAATTTCATTTGCTTTTCCCTGGATGGTGTCTAGAAACTTTAGAGACTAGTTCAGAGCACATCACCCCATATATGTGAATATATGTGATTCGGTGATAATAGTATCCTGCAACACAAGTTAATCCTACTTTCTGGGATACCATTCGAGCAATGCCAGCCATAGTTGTTGCAGATGTTAACCCCCAGAAGCTTGAAAGAAGAAGTTTCGAGAATTGTCTGTACTTCTATCTCCACGAGTGGCAGGTCGAATCATGAGTTGCATGTCAGGGTAGTTGTTAGACTTATGCACGTTGAGCAACGGAACAGATGTATGTTTACGTAGGTCACGCTGAGAGTCTTTAGATATTCCTAATCTATACATGTTTAAACAAGTTTGAGCATGTTGTGAGTGCTTACACGCAAAGGCAGCGTTTAAATCGTTCAGTAGTTGCCTTGCCGCGGTCTCGAATGCATCTAAGTGTTGGTCGAATTTTAACGTAAAAATGGAACCGGGTAGTCGCTATTTTCCAGCCATGATTCCGTATGACTATAAAAAGGGACTAAATCAAGCGGAATGTCACGAAAGGTTAGTGAGTTGCTTTGGGGACTCTGCCCCTTCTAGGGCTACAGTTTTTAATTGGTTTGCTGAGTTTAAAAGGGCCCGGGTCTCACTCGATGATGAACCTCGCACAGGTCGACCGCCCATTGCTATTACTCCGGAAACTGTAGAAGCTGTTCAAAATATGGCAAAAAAAGATCGACATATAAACTACGAGATTGAGGCTTCTCTGGAAATTGGATCGGCAGCGGTCCGAACAATCATTCATGATCACCTTCGCCTAAGGAAGCGGTGTTCCAGATGGGTGCCACATTTGTTGACCAGTGAGCAAAAAGTAACAAGAATTGATTGGGCTAAGTTTATGCTTGAAAAATTTGATAATGGGCACAGTAAAAGCACTTGTAATATCGCAACCGGGGACGAAACATGGTTATATCATTATGATCCCGAAACTAAACAACAGTCATTAGTTTGGTGCTTTGAAAGTGAGCAGCGTCCAACGAAAATTCGTCGTTCCAAGAGGAAGGAAAACGGTCGCATCTTTTTTTTCTAAAAGTGGATACATTACAACGGTAGCCTTGCAAAATCAAAGGACAGTTACTTCTGACTGGTATATAATCAAATGTGTTCATGTAGTCTTCCAAGAACTATGCAAGAGCCGTCCAAAGACTGGTCTGCGGGGTATTCAATGGCACCATGACAACGCACCCGCCCACAGCGCCGTTAGAACACTCGATTTTTTTGCTGAACAGGCTGTCAAACTTTTGCCTCACCCTCCTTATTCTCCAGACCTAGCCCCGTGTGACTTCCTTTTATTCCCTAAGGTCGAAGAAAAGTTACGAGGTCGCCATTTTTCCACCGATGAAGAGGCAATCGCGCATTTGAGAAAGAAATTAGTAACCGTTTAAAAGAACGTTGGTCACACAAATTTGACAAATGAAAAAATAGAATAAAGTTTTTAAAAAAACCTTGTAGTTTTTCTGTATCTAAAATCTTTCAGCGTAACCTACGTATGTTTATTCAGGAAGAATATTCTATAGAGTCAATTTGACGATGTTTTCAAATATACGCGTACCATCCACGTTACACCTTAAAACCAATTTCGTTTGTGAATCCATGTGCCACATTTGCAAAATTCAATCCGAGCTTCACCAAGTAAGAACAAATACATCTCATGAAAACTGTCGCCATCTCTTTAGCTATAAGACTGCAGTCATCTGTACATCGTCTCGTCCCGTTTTTCCTGCTGTTGGATGGTCCTGCAGCCGTGTGCAGCATCACGGCAGGACCGTCGGCCTGCTGCGCCGTAGCAGGAGCGGCGTGACTTGCAGGAGGCGCGGTCCTGCCATTAGAAAGTCCTCGCAGGCTGTGATGCTTTTCAGCGACAGACAGTGCGTGCTGAAAGTTTGTTCCGGACGGTCTTCAGATAATCGCGCGATTTATGAACGGTGGCGCTGATCTGATTCTTTCCCGGCTGTACGTCAAAGTGTTTACTTTTCACGCCTATATTTTGACTGATCGTACTAACTTTGAAGCGTAATTAGGTGAGTTCGAAAATGTTGCAGTTGCTGAACACCGGTTCAGGTGTTGATATTCAAAAGATTCTCTCCGGTATACGAGTATATCTAAGATTTGGGATGATGAGCATTCCTTCTTTTTTTAGAGATGAGTGTAAACGAATATCACCGTTGATTTGAGTTGATATGGAAATAATTGTAACATTTTTATTCTTCCACATATCTGCCCAAGTTTTGTCAAAATCGGAGCAGGAATTATTGAGATAACGCGGAGACAAACACGGCAGCTGACATGCAAACCGATAGACAGGCTGATTACTTGGTAGTTTGATGGACTCGAAAAATATTGAGCCCCCAAAAAATATTTAACTATGCGCGTTTAAGTTAAAATGAACTTAAAAAAAATACTAGATATATTTTTACATTTCTCAACACGCCAAAAATGTTCCACTGTGCCTACAAATGAAAATATTTAGGTTTAAATATTTTCCAATAAACATCCCAAATCCAATGATTTGCTCCACCATCGTCTACCATGACTCCATAGAATCACGTTCCCAAAATTTTATTAAAATTGGTGAGGCAGTTACTGCAATTACGCCGTGACATACACACCGACAGAAGCTTTGATATATTTGACATCATGAAACATACAAAACACGTATTATTCCAAATTTTATAATATTGATCTTGATTATGCCTTGGAAGTAAAATATAAAAATAAAATGAGCACGTTTTAAAATGTTTACAGGTTTTTTCCTGAGCCATATAAGTTAAAACTAAAATTGTTTTAAATTTTTATTTTAACGGACATCGAAGACAACTGGACAACTGGATCTGTCCCTATTGTATAGATTTTACAATGGTAAATGTTCAACCGAGCTGTTACTGAAGAAATTGGATCTTAATACCACCAGTTTTATATGTTTTTGAATAACAATATAGGAATTTGAATTTTTTGTCTGGGATTTCATGCAATGCACAATATTGTTTGCTGTAATTACCCGCCAATGATTGAGCTATCAATGTTAAATCATTACATTAACCAGATCGATCAATTTTCCACTGTTAGACACCCATTGAATTCTTTCGGATATCTAAACAAATACAAATTTGCTATGTTTGACCACAGCCTATCAATACGATTGATCGTATCGGTATTCGGATACCGCAGAAACCAGAGCGCGCTTCAATAAGTCCCGAGAGCTTTGCACTCGTTTCATGTGAAAAAGCAATTATATAATTCTACGTGCTTGACGTGATCCCGCAATGCTCTGTTATTTTATCATTTTTTTTTTCATTTTATTCAGGTTCTTGAAAAAGTGAATTATGCACATTCAACAAACTCTGTTGCATTTTTATATCTGCACAATATGATGGTTTTGCATTCTCCAGGGTGAGAAAAATAAGCCAATCTGTTATCAATCAAATGTAACTTATTGTATTTAAACGGGAATATATTTCTATACATATATCAAACTGCGTTAGTTTACACAAAATATATTGAGTAGTGAAGTATCTCAAAGAATGAAATATAGCTTGGAAACATTATAAAGGTGATTGTTGAGCTTTTCTAAGGTTTCCCTAACCTCTAGCTTGAATGCTGTCATCAAAAAGACAGTATTTCCATAACAATTGTAAAAAAATGGCGTGAAGATGTAAACGGCTAAGCGATTAAGTAATCATCAAAATTTTGCGAAATTTCTATTATTCTATTCATTTATATTATCTTTTATCATTATTTATGATCCTGGTGCAGTTAAGATGAAATAATCTTTCGTAATAATCACTACTACACAAGCGGAACAAGTCACACTACCTTTTAGACAAAAAAGGCTGACGATGCTCTAAAATACTGTACCGATATTCAAAAAATCATAAATCCTATTCCTTATTGCTATGTAAAAGTAATATAGTGTCAAAATTACATCAAAATCCGAACGGTGCTTATCAATTCATCAAAGCCGAGGACCAACGGACTGACGATAGACAGACAGACGAAAATATATCACGGTCGGTGAGTGACAAAAAATTGAGTCAGGGCAACAACCAATCCCGCCGCCTCAATATACTTTGTATATGAACAAAAAAAAGCCGTGAGATTTCAAGTTTTAGGTTGAACATTGGAAATTTTCAAGCTAAAAAAATAATTTTGCAATGTTTTTGGTATAGAAGGTCATTTAACATTTTTTAAACGTGTCACACGCACCCAACACGACTTTTTAACGTTAACTCAAACTGAAATAAATAATTTTGCATGTTTTGTGTTGAGGAACATAAAAAAAATGGCAGTGAAAGAAAAGTAGATAATTCAATAATATTGAAATGGAACTTTTCGCCATTTTGTTTTCGCAAATTCGTCTATTAATCTGGTGATAACATCAAAATATATTATCAAATATTAGATGGATACGTAACAATATACTAGTCTTGATCATTTTAATGCTAGGATCTGGTTCGCTATCTTAAAATAAACCATGATAACGATAGAAAACAGTCAATTTGACAGCTTCATGATAATATTGGAATAAAGTGGAATATGATTCACGGCATTCCATTTGTAAAACTTCACACAACTCAATCACACAAAGACAAACATTATTTGTGGTTATTAACTATACCAGGTATCAACATTCTGAATCGGTGTTGATGTTTTTACAAAAAATTGCGGATTTGTATATCGGACTTTCATCTCACGTACGATCAACAGTTACTCTGCTCAATTTTATCGTAATGTAAGTGTGCTGATACGACTTTTATAGTACTTGTTAATGTTCAAGCGCAGTTATGTCGTGTACTTTGAAATTCCCAAAACGTTATAGCATCTCGCTGTGTTACGGTACACTAACATGCATTTCACTTGGTTTCGTCCAGAGAAATGATCCTTCAAATAGCTAATGCATGAAATGAAATATTACAAGATGTGATTTGAAATTTATATCAGTTTTCGAGTCTACTGATTTCTGATATTTTCAATAGGAATATTTCAGATCATTCTATTGGCAACTAACAGTTTATAACCTCTCGCAGTTTTTGGACTACGGTTTAAAATGTTCAGAAACTTTAAAACCTGTACTTTGCTATTAGATAAATATCTGAAAGATAATGCTAAGATTCTGCTGTGTGCAATAAACATAAATTGTCACTAGATAGTTTTAAACACCCTTAGTCGTGTTAGTTATAAGCAATTTGTTTTTCTGGCAAATAGCGGAGAAAAAATGAATCAATAACCATATAACCTCGTTTTTGTTGAATTTTACGTAATTTTCAAAATATTTTAAAAGTGTCAAATTGGTTTCATGAATATTTCATTAAACTTTAAGATACCTAGACCTACGTCATTAAAGGATGTTAAACTGAACAATTACATTAGCTAGCAGTTAAGAAAAAAACCGAAAATCCGTTTCTCTTATTTTTGTCGGTCTGTCGCCTGTTGGCCTTTTTGTCGTCATCTGAATTATGCTGTTGCATCTCAGATAACTTTTGGAGAGTCAAATCTTCTTAGAGGAGAAAGACATTTCATATCATATTTTTACTTTTAGATACCTGATCCTTTTAGGGCATGGTTCAAAAAAATTATATTAATAGCTCTGGCTAAACAAACAATAAAACTCTAAATCATGCCACGGTACTATGCAACAATGTTTTATTTATTATTTCAGTTGAGGATTGCGTTAATCAAAAGTATATTATTTGTTTGCATTTCACATGAAGGGACGAAAACTGCCTCCATAACTTCAAAAACCGAGACTTGTCCTATACGTTTCAATATACCTCACAGAATAATTCTTACTTCATTATATGAGAGAATTATATTTTCCAAAGGAATCTTCACAACAATGCAAGTAGTGATTCAATTTATTTGACTTCCTTTTTCCTTTTCTTAAAGGTGATTCTATGATCTTACGGCGATATATGTATAGGCTGGTTGATAGTGGATTGCTTCTTACAACATTCTAGAATTAAAATAGTGGCATAATTTGCAAATAATTGAATGTAACAAGACTGATCATCTAACCTTTATTAGTAGCACAGAGCGATACCGGGAAGCGTTTCTTTTCAAGGTGACCGACGTCACAAAAATGTTGATTGCGATCATTATGTAGTGGTATGTATCTTAAAAGCTAGACAAGGACTAAAATAAACATGAAAAATATCATAGCAGGTAACAGCCTTGCAATATTACGAGCACAGCGCAGGTAGAGATTATGTAACTTGTTCTTTTTTATTTATTTTAAGACGGTGCGGTGCTAGTGTATACGAAATCTGAGGAATTTTTCGTAGCTACTACAAGAACTAGTGATGAATGACTACATCTACATCATGTGGATATCAAATAAATTGTTATTATTCTGATGTATACACGGTGAAGCGACAGTATTTTGTTGCGGTGACCTTTCACGCTTTCACCTAGAGGTTGACATTTATGGTTTTGGAAATGGTGCAGATGTAAACATACATACGTAAGATGCGAGAAACTAACATAACAAGAAGCAATAGATCGTACGATTTATTAGGTCGCAACCACTGTACCGATCTAATACTCGCCAAATCACTTTTTAGTACACTAAATGGGAATCACTAAATACGTTATCTTCAGGGGAAGATTAAAACGTATTTATCTCTATTTATACATCCCATTCAATAATAAACAATCTGATCTTCAAATGCTAATCACTTAAATACGTCTTCCACAACCATATGCCATCCGACATGAAAATCCCGGGAGGAAGTTATCTGGGATTCGGGTCCCCCTGATCACCCGAAGTCGTAAAAAAGGGAAAACCTTCTGAAAACCTGAAATAAAAAGAAAACGCCACATATAACGCTAAAAAGCTGTAAAATTTGATAAAGCTTTCTATTTCTGAATCAATCACAGTTCGCTTTTACAAACACTGACTATATGTTGGTAAATACTGAATACTACACCAGCGAAAATGCATCCTTTACACCCTGTATTTATTGATCAAGTTTGGAAGTGCAATGAATTGAAAAGAAAGGATTTCCTAGTTCATCTGAATATCATGCTGCTGCCGCCGATGCAAAATATTTAAGAGTCTCCGGATGATATATCGTAAGCTACAGGTTGGATTAGATGATATTTCTTACAGTACATCAGTAAGAAGAGCCTTGGAGGAAGATCAGATCCCTGAGGAACGCTGGAGTAAACACAATGAAAGTATATCCATTTACCTCTACGAATAAAGATCGGCCGCTGAGAAAAATATCCAACCATTGGCATAGAGACATTGGCACTCCATAGGTAGCAAGCTTCATCAAAACTCCCCCATGTCACAACAAATTCAAAGTTTTCGATATACCGAGTGTAATTGCCCAATAGTTCCAAGAGTTCTTTGATTTGCTTCACATTGGGTCAGTGGTGATATGGACTAATAACAAAAAATGTGTTTGCAGTGTCTTCTGTTATTCATGAAGTGTTTAGGTTTGTTCTTCATTTTCTGTATCGTTGGATTTCCGACCCAATCACGTCTCCGCGAATTTGATTAAACCATGGGTAGTTTTGGGAGAGGCGTTTGTCAACGTGAAGAATCTAGGTCTCTATGCGAGTTGTTAGCGTCTCTGTTATTTTTTGACTACAGGCTGATAGCGCCCAGAATATGTCGTTCCATGGAAAGGACTGGTAACAATCACTTTGCTGATTTGCACAGTCCGACCCTGCGTGCAGAAGGTTGGTCTAGAGAAGGCATTCTCCATAGGGTTGATGTACTTGGTACCTAGTGAAGCGTATTATAATTAATGCATGTTATATAGTGTTATTGATCATTTTTCGCCATATATATTCAAAAAATATTTTGGAAGGGTTCAAACATTTAAAAGGTGTAATTTTTAGTATACTTTTAAAGTTCACAATCGATGCTGACACATTTCAAACTCTCAAGCTTAACTATTGCACGTTCTTCAAGCAACTCAGTGTCATCCAAAAGCTAAGATTCCGAATATTTTTCGAAAATTTGTACTTTTTTTATTGTTTATCGCATGATATATAGATCGAGGCTTCTGGTAAAATTTTTTGTGCATATTGAAAATGATGTTCGATCCAATCTGCCTGACTCTACTCTTCACCACATAGAGCTTAATCTAGGGCGCTCTAACACCAAATTCTTGCTCTCTGGCTTGGCAATTCGACGTTTGATGAGCGTGTTTGTTTTGTTGCGATGTAGATGCAATTTGAATAGTTTATGGTGACATCGACTAAGTACATAAATATAAGTATGTGTCCGCCTAGTTATTCTAGTTATTCCTTTCTTAACAAAAAGTTCTTTGTAGTTTATATTCATACCATACCATACATTCCTCCTTTTGTAAAAAATACAATTCTCCTACATCCCTACCAAATTCTATATTCAATTTCAATTCGCACTGGAGTCCACTTCAGTTTCGAGGATGTTTGGAATGCTTTTCATTAGGGGCGACCCGGAAAATTCGATATTCGAACACTGTAGAGACAAGAGGTTGAGAAACAACTAAGGTTAAATGGATTCTGGATGATGGATGGCATTTTCGAATTGTGGGAGTTAGAACCGTCGATTTGCGGCAGATTGTTCATTACTGAGGCACATCTGAATTAATGGTGCAATTTCTGATACTCATCCTACGTTTTCTCATTGAATATAACATGTGGCATTTTAATTGAAATATATTAGTCATTTAGCATGACGTCGATTATTGTAAATCTGATATATTAAATAATCTATTGGCATTTGTGGTAACGATAACGTTCAATCTTATTTCGTTAATTTTTGTTGAATGATTTCGAACAACTGTTGATTGAAACTTGTAGACCAGGTAGATTTTTCAATAAGGGTGTTTCGGACTTCAATTTAATTGAAAATTCTCTGTATTTAATATCAGGTAATATTATTCTGTCAATTCAATTCCTGCTGAAGTATCCACCTAGAACGAGAACGATTTAGAGTGAATCGGAATCGAAGATTGAGTAGGCTATTCAGAACTAAATTGAACTGAAAACGCATTCGATACCACATGAGCACTCAGAAATAGTGTCGCTATACTTCCCGATTTCACTGAGAGTATGAAAATTTCAACATTTTCCACGGATTTCAATGATATTCTCATTATTTGTTCTTATAGTAAATATTGTATATCGTAACAGCTCGACTATATAATTATTTCAAGTCGTTCAAGTTAACCTTAATAATACAATTATTTTCTGCAATAACCGTGGGGACAATTCACACTTCTTATTGAATAGTATGATGTTCTTACAAATTATATAGGGTAATTCCAAATTTGATATTGTTTTACTTCCCACACATAAGTTGGGAAAGCATTGTTGTTGCAAACAGTTTTAAATTTTGTAATGTTTACATCTTCGGCCAGTCTCTATCTATTGTGCGTTTGTTGTCATTTTTGTAGTGAGTAATCTCTGTAAGGAGGTAGCAAAGGACGGGGGTCTATCGGCTAACAAAAAAAAGTCTGGAATTTGTGTAAATAATGAACGAGTCTGCTAAAGGTTCTAACTTATTATTTAAATTCCTTAGATGAGGTTCTACTACGTCGATATTAATTCTAATTAATCTGTTATAGATTAATAATTAACCAATAACAAACAGATATCAAAACAACTTCGATTCTATTTTAATGCTTTTTGATTCTATATTTGGGCTCAGTGAAAAAATTGTTTCGGCCCTCATGAATTGTAAAATTAATCAAACTTCTTTACGCATGTAGTATTTCTTCTTATTCTCTTGTCAATTATTATATTTTAATACATAAAATCAGATATTGATTGATTATAATACTGTTTTTTTTTGCTGTTCAGATCTTTTGGGCCCCAATTCCAAATCTCGCCAAGCTTCACCCACCTAACCATCACCACTTTGGTGAGTAACTATTATTATTATTTTGGGCTTGTGACATTCCTTCCATTTGTCAACGTTTTGAGCTTTATTTCCGAGTCTGCCTCGTATTCTCGTCTCTAAATCCTACAACAAATGTTTTACTTGGTAAGGAATGTTCATTATTTCTATGAAATGCTTCTATCCATACTACAAATGAATTCTGAAAAATCAGGCTTCACCTAGTAGAATCGAATACGGTTACGGCAATCAATCTGAACGTGCTCTGAACGAAACCATCATTAAAAGATGCTGCAACGCCTCCGATTTCTTCCCGAACAAACGTTTGGCAGAGATAATCGACAAAATTGTTTATTCGGCGTGTGAGTGAAAGTAACCGCTAACAGCTAAAGATGAATGGTTGTCGTGCGCATACTTTCTTTAATTTGATTATTCTGTAATTATTTATTATTTACAGGCACACAGGTAGTCGTTAAATTCGGAGAAGTATGTTAGCTATTTTGTGCCTGGAGGAATACCTTAATTCATAAAACACCATTTCTGCTCCCATCACTACAAGGACAAAAATGCGATCGTGCAAAATATCATTATCAGATTTTTAGATGATGTGTAGGTACATCAGATGATCAAATATTACTACTAGCAATTTTGATGTGAAAACTTTCCTGCTTTGATTTGATTACTGTGCAATAAGGGTAAAATTGGTTCGTGTCTCTCAATACTGCATTGGTAGAAGTAGCATAAATAATTCAAATCTATACCAATAAACCAATTGTATAAGAATACATTTGAGATCAACCCAGTATCTCTCTCTTATTCATGTTCTCTTTTATAGCACATAATGATAACTCATTTTTCTGGTTAAAATTATCATTATTTCCAGTTATATTTCATGAGCTCTCCTCGTAGAATCGATTTCTTTCCTTAAGTGTGAAAGACGTTAAAAGCGGATAAGCCTAGGAACTGCTTGTCATTATTGAGCAATATTATTTCTATCAATCAATTTTCAAATAATATGTGGAATGAGATACATACGTTTTGTATGGTTATAGGATTAATCACGCCATAAAATATTCATAAGAGATGTTATGAGATATAAACAACACAAAGAAGAATTCATTTGTTGATGCATATTAGTTGACAAGACAAGAGAAAAAATTTCTACATCGGTAAAAGGAAGTTTGTGGGGTTTTAAAATTTGGTAGCCACCCAAGAATTTTTGACTACGCCCTCAAATGATCGGAAACCTGCAAAAACAATGTTTATCACTTTCAAAAAAATATTCATCTGAAAATCTATCTACGTCCGTTAATGATACATGGAAGGAACACATGAACAAACATTGGGTACGATTATATTTTTTGCTTTTGCTGATAACTCCACCACCTATGCAGTATGCACCATTTGAAAAAATATAGCAGATTATGCTATAACTCTACATCACATAGCTCCCTAAATGTTGTCAAAATCGATGAAACGGTTACTGAACGCGGTGACAATAGACAGACAGACCGCAGGAAATAAGTGAAACAAATTTTCATAATGCAGACGTCATATTACATCGAATAAAAGTATTATCCCAAAATTTTCGCAATCACAATCGTTACCCCGCTGATGCGTGAGTAGTAGAAATTGAATATATAATTGATTTACTGAGTGGATTATTTCAAAATGTGAAAACGGATGAATCTGCATCTGAAAATGCTAATAAGTCTTCAGCATTATGAAAAAGGCATACTCAAAGTTTATTTTCAAATTTCAAAACACGTGACAAACTTGCTAAACTTAGAAAATTGAGTTTAGTTGAAACGTCATAAAACCTATCCAATATCTTCATTTGGCTGCAAACACTAAGAATATATCAAAAGCATCACAAGTGTTTAATGGAATATATGGATGATTTGACTTGCTTCTGGATTCACTGCTGCTTTGCACTAAACTCCTTTGGTTGATATAAGGAATATTGTTCACTGTTTGGCAACAAAACAAAAATCTGATGGCTGCAATAGTAGAAGCCTAAAAAATCCCTTAAATTGTAATCTAGTTTGAAATACCGTTAAGATGTAATTAAGGACAATCAAGATTTATAGTTTCTATTAATTAATCGTATCACTTGATTCTTGAGTCCCCAAATTATTAGAAGCTTTGATTTATATTAGTACTTATTTTTTTACGAAAGGTGACGATTTAAAACTTTTCTGGTTGGAGAAAACGTCTACTAAATCAAAGAATAATTCGAAAAAAACTGGTTTATCACGATCCATTATATGCAGTTGACATTGAACTTGACATTGACTTGAAATGTTTTGATTGTCTAAAATTAAATTCTGCGTGGAAAGTACCGAATATTCTGGAGTATACGCTACCTAAGAATGAAAATTTACATAAATAATGATCCGCAGGATCCATGAAATTACCTGTGAAATGTTTATACACGTATGGAAATATTCTTCTTCTGTTTATTCAAAATAAATTGGTATGTTGTTCACTTTCTTACCGGTGTTGGGTGATACTTGATATGGAAATGTTTTAATATGTTATGAATGTGAAAAATGCAGTAATACGGTTTAACATCATTTACATACCATACATTTATGTATACCTGTGGAACAGCCACTCCTTATAGTTGTTTATATCTCGCTGAGAGTAACGCAACCATGGTGTAAGCTTCTTTCAAAACGTTTCGTCATTGCTCCAGGAAAGATTTTACTTCACACGCATAAGCGAAGGAAGTGTTCTGATTGCGAAAATTTTCGAATTTGAGATAATTTGTTTTTCTTGTCCCCCAACAATAGGATAATAGTCGGGAGAGTATTGTATCGCAAAAGATTTCTAATTCGAGCTATTGTTTTCTTATATTTGATCTCCTATACGAGTACATACTCTACAAAAAACCATGCAACTCATTCCCGTCGCATCGATCTGTCTGTCTGTTTGTCGTCGTTGTCTATTCGGTAACCTTTGGCCCTCTATAACTTGGATTTCTCATTCAGATTCTAATGAAACTTTGATATTAGCTTACACAAGAATGAAAAAGCTTTGCAGTTTTCGATAATTGGTTTAGTGATGGATGACTTATCTTTCAAAAAAGGAAAATAATATGAAAGCTCAAGCTGTGTTTTTGGACGTTTTTGACACTCCAGATCATCATCTGATGTTTTCTTGATGGTTCTAGAATTGAGGTGCCTGAGTGGGGAGAAGGAGAAATCTAATTTTTTTGTGATCACAAATTTTATATTTTTGAATGGATGTTTTGCAAATCCAAGATCATTCCTGAGTAAAAAACATATTTTTGATCATCCTGTACCAAGATCACGATATTTTTGTGGGTCTGTTCACAACATTCAAAAATAAGGATAAGTTGTTGTTGTCTCTCAGACGAATGATATTTTGTTTTGTGAATCATGCAAAGCAAAGTGTAGCTACTTCGTGTGATATTGTTTACCGTAACAACCGTAACAAAGATACTGTTAATTATATTGTTATTGTAAGAATCTCCTTCTCGAAGCATTGCATGCGTATAGCAATCTCTCATTACTTATGCGCGAGTATTGAATAATCCTTGAATAGTCTTAGCACAAGATTGGAAATATGTAAGCGTTGAGTCATGTGTTACTCGTGTTGTTTATGGGAAGTGAAAACAGATAAAGATTATATACAATTGATTGGCTTCGTTTATGTAGAGATAGATCTTACTTCTTACGCTAACAGAGGGACAAGCAGGTACCAATCGCGAAAGGTTCTATAAATGGTTTTTTTTTATGACATATACATCACGAAAGACCATGTCTTATATCCGATATCCAGTCTGTCCATAGATCCTCCTCTATAACTGCAAAAATATCAGTTAGATATTGATGAAATTCGGTTACTGGAAGGGCGGAAAATCGGATCAGTCACAACATCATGAAAAAGCTACCACTGGATTCCAGTCGACCAGACGAAGCATCGCCGACATTTAGCGACGTTTCGCCCATCATCGCACTGGGCGGTTGCACAGCATTGTGGTTACCACAGTCCATACGAGAGATCTTTTTTATTTAAGGATTGTTTTAAATATTCCATCGGTTAATATTACCCTAGAATAACTTGTAACGGGAAAGGTTATTATGTGTATAGTGTAGGAGTCCACATGCCATTTGAAGTAGTTATCACTGGTCTCCCAATCAATTGCCAGCTGCAATTGCCTCAGTGAGCCTGACTTGAGGAGCCTTGATTAGACGCTGAAAAGATAGTCAGCTACACCAATAGTTTAAGAATTAAAAATATAATGCTTTTGCCCTGGATTTTCGTGATTAACTAAATGAATATAGGTTGCGTATCATGATTAAAATAATAGTAACCAACAGGAATGTATCATTGAATTAGAGTTTCATGGGTATCAAGAAAACGCCATACGCCAACTAAATTTTAAAGGCAATTCTGTCCTTGAAGATATGACTTTCTTCTGTTGGATGGTATATTGCTAAATCTTTGGTTTTTTCGAATTTTATCTGATAGAGTATTGATGCCATATAAAAAGCCTGATGCTCAAAATCCCAAGTCAATTATCAGAGTACATACCATTTCCAGAAATGTGATCTTCGTTGATATAGTGAGCATGCAAGCCGTACACAAAACCAGAGCAACCTTGATACCCAATACGGCCGTTGCAAAAAACAACTCTCACAGAGCAAGCTAAGAAATAAATTGTTGTATTAGACGAGTAATAAAATGAATCGACCACAAATTGAGTATATATTCTACATATGTGTGTAGCCTGCAAATGGGTTCAATTTCTTGTATATACACATACTGTCAGATATAAATGTGAAAGTGTTCGAAGATATCGCTTTCAATTTTTAATACGTTCGTGTATAGATTCTTTAGCCGGCTCTGAACTGCCCGACCAGATTAGCCTACAAGAACGTGCATTCCGAGATTCGTGACGACGGCATACACTGCAAGTCAAAAATACGTTAATTTTATAGTCTCGCTTTTTAATTCACATGAAGCTCTGTTTTATAAATTACTAAGTTATTATCTGTTTTGAAAATGAGATTGGTATTGTATTATTGTATTTTCATGTATTGATTCAGTACACAACATTCTTCTTTGGACAGTGGAAGCGAAACTTTGTGCAGCTTCTCGTAGAAAATTGTTGGTCTTTAATTCATCGCAAACGAGCTACGGTGTGCGCTTTATGAAAACTATAGGAATCTAAAAGGGGGATTATTATACCCTCTTTCCAAAATGCAAACTCTATCTGGAAAAGCGTAAAGCCTAAATGAGAATTCAGCTACGCACATTATGGTATATATTGAATATTATCATCAAACAATCACTACAAAGGTTACATTATAATTCGAATATAAAAATAAGCACTAGAAACTGTAGACATGAGGATCTTGGTAGAATAAACCTGTCTCTTCGTATTTTGTATGTAAGTTGTAGTGCAAAATGGGTCTTGAATGTATCGCAAGATTGTCCACCGCAGTAACACTATGCACAAATAACAATGGGAATATTTATATATTCCCTTTCTACCTGAAATTAAAGCACCTCCCGGAATGGTTTTATGCCTAAATGAATGTCACTACCGATTCTGTATTCGAGAAAGGTCAATCAGTCAAGATTTTAGCACTAAGGGTTCATTCTGCTCCTTGTACGTTCTCTTTAGGGTTTCTCAGGATGTTCTGCCTTTCTAAATTTAAAAACCAATAGAGAGATAATACGACCCAACGGAGCATCCCTTGCACTAGACAAAGAGGGCTAGTGCTCTTCCAGAATGCATTCTCACATTAATAGCAGATGCTCAACTGTTCCATTTTCCTATTCACATCTCCTGCAAAGGTGGTTCATTCTTAGTTGCTCGTGTTCCGTAGCAATGCCGCTAGCGAAGCAAATTTGTCTGGACATAGAGAGGTGAAACTAAACAATCACTGGTAGTATGGATCAAAATATATTGTTTTATAGGAGCAATATGAAGCTGTCAGAAACTTAAGTATACATCTAAGTAATATGACCAAATGTCACTGATATCAATGAAAATTCACTATTGGAATGAACCTTTAAGATTTTTCATCAGTACTGAAATGTTCACTTTACACATCAACATTAGAATTTGACAGTCTGTCTTCTTCTTCCTATCAACCTATTCATGGGAAAGTGAAGCATGTGATGTTGCTTTTTTCCTTATGATACCAGGATCACGATATCGAGAGGTACTGTTTGTTCTAAACAGCTAACAATAAAACAGAATTACAGGATAGTGATAGGGAAATATGAACAAACATGCAGGGCTATTAATATCTATCATAAATTTCATTGAAAATATCAGGCATAAAAACGAAGCATTGATAGAATTAATGGAAATTACGCTATTATTGTAATCCAGGAGCTTCACAATGGACGACATCAAGTATCGCATTTTTTCCAGCTACGCGTTCACAACCAGTAAGTCCATTAATATTTTGCTGATGTATTCGAGCGACATTTGAAAATACCCTATTCCATTCACGTAAATCGGAAAGTAAATTATTCATAACCCTACAACGAACTCAATTTATGGTATGTTCTGCTCCTTCGTTTCATCTCATTTTTGTCTGAGAATGTTAGAACGCTCAACATGTAACTCAATAGTACATTAACTAGACCACTGACACGAAGAAGTCAGTTTCACGCCAGTCTTCACAAGTGTTGAGAGTATTGCTTTTCGGACTGATTTTGACATTTTGAGGGTATTTGCACCGGTTCAAATTTTCAAATTATACCAAATTAATGTAAAGCTAAGTATGCAATTGATGCGTATTGACGCAAATTCAGTCATCTATTTAATTTTATAAAGAATTAACCCGTCAGTGAACCCTCATCCCTATCAAATATTTATAAATAGAATTTCGCTCGACCACAGACTAACAAAAAGTGCAGACTACTTGGTACCTTTCATTTGATCATGTGCGAGGGGACCTCGTAGTATTCCGAGTCCATTATACCGACAAATTATATTTTCAAACAGAAAATGGTATCATTACAACGTGGGACGTACAGAGTTAATCTACTTGACTCCATTCTTCATCATAACTCATGTCAATGTGCTTAATAGATGAAAAACACGATAATAACGAAACACACTCAAGTAAATTAATTGAAACCGAGATTTTTTATAGTATAATAGAAAGGCGAAATAATATTTCTTACATGTTATGAAAAATGCATCCCATACTTTTAATCACTAGTGTATCCACTTGCGTGCAAGATTATAAATTACTTACGGCTTTTTGTGTCTTTCTGCTAGCCTACATAATTTTTTACGTAAGGTAATCTAGCAAAAACCTCATAAGTCACCACGCTACTGGTGTCTCGAAGGTATTACAAATACATTTTCTAACTATAAATGATTGTTAGGTGGGATTAGGAAATTGAAAGAATAAGTTAGTGTAGGAAACAGTTTCATATACAATAATATATATAATATTGTTACTATACAAGTCACAGAACTGTAATTATAAGTGATATGATAATTCATATTTAGCTTGAGAAGCAGAATTAACAAGAAAAATATAAAATTTTGGAAATTTTAGCATTAATAATAATACATCACAGTTAGAAGACCACGACATTATTTGAAACCATACTGTACTCATCTTCATCATCATCGTAAGTTATGAAATACTCTAAGTATTTGAGAAAAGCGTTGATGAAACTATAGACTATTTTTGGAATCGAATCTAATAATCCCGAAAGAATAGTATGGAATGATTAAAAATATTCACCAAAATTGAATCAAACTTACTTTTCTATTACTTATTTATTCCGATTATTTGACATTACCAATAATACCAATATACAACAAGCTCGTGACTTTGCGATTAAGTTTGATATGGATGACCACATCTTTTAAAGTATAGAATATGTAGATAAATCGATAAATCATGATGTTTATAGGATGCAATATCTGAAAATTATAGAAACTACAAGTGTGGGTCAAAATGTTCAGATAATATACTCTGTTTCTGGGGCGGGTTCAGTATTGTATTGTGGAGTTTTTGTCTTGGGAGACCTTGATCAGCAAAGATGCCCATACTAACTGGAAAGAGCTAAAATATTGACCTCAGTAGATCCGGGCAGCTGGCTCCTACCTCTGTATCCAAAAAAATATTTTAAGCAGCTAAAAGTCTATTTATTATTTAGAAAAAATCCAAAAAATACCTGTGCGATATTCCAAGCGGTGAGTACCACAATCCTCACATCTTCACTTAGGTTGGGTTATCAGGTTGAAGTGAAAACAAAGACACTCTTTCATCCGTTACTCGCTCACGTTTTGTTAGAATAACTGCTGTTATAGTTAAGGTTTTTTGAATGTCAGGGCTCCTATTATATCCCCTTGTATCATCTCCTGCTATGTTCGACACTATACAATATGTTTATCTGTATTACTTCATTTATAAATTGACTTTTCTAATACATTAAATGTAGTGGATCGTTTTTGAAAAATGTATATGGTCAAACTAATTGAGAAAATGAATAATGAAGAACACCGCAGTTCAAGATTTTTTTAACAAAAGGATCACCCTTGATCTAGTTTGAGTAATATCCACCGATTTATTACATATCATGTTATAACTCTGTACGTGGAATAAAAACATGTATTTCAATATTTTTTTACTACACTCAGTTGTTACACAACTGCAATAAAAATTGGAAGGTCATTCACGGTACGGATAAAGTAGTACCTAGCCCTAGGCAAATCTAACTTTGAGATGTATGGCTTTGACACAAATACATATTGTACGACCGTGTAATGAGGATAGTAATATATATTACTACACTAACTAATCAAAAATTGATTGATATTTGCTCGTGATATTTTCATTTGATCATTAAAAAAATAAAGTGAAGTAGTTTTGCAATTGATTGACCCTAGCCGTTCGAGTTCACTAACCAAAAATGAAAATATCGTAACTCGTAATTAGGAAAGATAAAAGGTATTTTGTCGCCCGTAATAACCGAATCCACTCCGACTTCACCAACTTTACCACGGCGACCCGTGTCAAAAATGTGCAAAGGTACGTTCCTCACGCAGTTTTTCTTTCCACCTTTATAACTACTGATTTCTGTTTAGAACGATGAGTAATCAGCCAATATTATAGCACTCAAACCTCTTGTACATTCTGCTCACTGATGTTTCGAGACCGCATGTTCTGACATTCCAAACTAGGCAAATCGTAGTAAATAATCGTAGAGGGCCAGCTTTTCCTCAAAATGGATTCTCGTATTATCAGAACAGTTAGACAATTGCATAGCAAATACTTAATTATAGTTTCTAATTTGCAGACAGATCGAATCTTAGACATCTAGTGGCGACTAACTGGTACTATCTTCAGTCGAAATCGCCGCGAATTTACCATTGTTGAGCCAAATTAGGAAACTGTCACCATCAGAAAAGACTTTGTATAGGATTCTACTTCCATAAGTAAAAGAGACTTATAACTTATAGTTAGAAAATACCAAAGACATTTGTCGTTAGTGGGGATGGAACCACATCTCACCACGTACCTCCTCTCGCGCAGCTTATACAAGAGGGCAAAAAGAATGATGATGGGGGAACTACCTTTTATGGCGTATTTGTAAATGTCGTATCATGGAAAAATGGTTGAAGGCTTTGTCTAGAATGCAAATGTGAGTTTGATCCCACTGATTCATATTTTTCGTTGGTTCTATCTATAGATATAATCTGATATGAATTATTTCATACTTATTCTTATGTTACACTACCCCTATGTTGTCAAGTTAAATGGATTAATGTTTAGTCGCATGAACCTTTTCAGTAGATCAGTATTACCCTCTGTCACTAATTCTGGTTGATAGCTTTGGTGCTACTGCACCATTTTCATTCCAAAACAAAGAGAACCGACAAAATTACAGAGGATTAAAAATAATAATAAATGAATGCCCCCGTAATACCCACTATGTGGGATTTTCCACAGCTTTTCGTACAGTCTGGTAATTTAAAGGAAACTAACGCTAACATGATGTCCTGCCGGACCCTATCCAAAGTAATTAAATGGACCATTTAACTCTAGCTGGACTGATAGACCAGTGTCGTAGAATATTCGCTATGTATACTTATTATGTACTTTCTGAAACCAATTTGATGATTGTCTCCATGGTTATGCGAAAAATGACTTGGATATAATTGAACTTGGGAGAAGTAAATAAGTGGGAAAAGGAATCATATAGATTGTATATGCTCTTACTTAGTCATACTCTTCCAGCTTGAAATAAAAATATATAATTTATATACAAGGCATGACAAATAAGTAATTTTTGTGACGCTTGTCCTACTCGATGTATCGCTGCAGGGCTGGATATAGAGATTTTTTTATTGGATCATAAATATATTTCATGAAAAGTAAATATGGAATCATAGTGCCATTACTATAACCCCCAACCGGTGCTAGCACAAAACTTCTAATGAATTATATTTTCTTTTGGCAGCTGATTAAATCCACACACGATTGCGTCGAATATCTTAACCAAAGTTTCGGCTCCTTGTGCAGCCCTTTACAAAATCAAAAATATGAAAAAAAACAGAATCTCAGAATCTTATTTCAATTATAATTTCATCCGGCATTTCATAAAATCTAGAACAGGCTCTGAACAGCTATTTTATTCGATAATCATTGATTTTGGTATTTCTGGCAGTCCATCATGGTTCGTTCACTACGAAAAAATGACAAATACGTCATGATGACCAATTCTGTAAAACTGTTCTATAATAGAAACACCCGTCTACTATTGCCAAGAAAATATTATGATTACGTTGGTCTGACTTTTGATATGGTTTGAGTGCTGGAATAGGTACTGATACTAGGTGACAAAATGAAATGCTTAAAACTGACAATTTTGTCAAACGTATAAATGAAAAGTCTTTGAAACAAAATGTACTTTGGAGCACATTTAGCAAATTAAAATCAACAATAGACGCATCTGATTAAAAATTTCTCGAAAGAATACCTATGTTATGGGTGTGGAAAATTATGAAACCATTGGTTGGTATGACCAGAGCCACGTGGTTACTCATGATGATGAAATTCAGCAAACAGTACCGTGGTAGGACAGATAGTGGACAAAAGGCTTTTTTATGAAAGGTAAATAACGTCTGTGACGTGATAACAACAATGCAGATAGGATATATATTCATATTTCACATATACACATCTTGGAGAGAAGTTTCGAAATTAGGAGAACATATTAGATATGATAGCATCGTCGAATCAATTTGCTGATAGGATGGTATATTTCTGTTATAACGGGTCTCGGAGCAACATGCACGATACCTGTTTTGCTTATAACTGGAAACCCTGTAGCTAATTCATATGTGAGGATTGGGAAAATACATGTTCCAATTATATTTTTGAACGAACTGCTTCAGAGGCTTTCGAGCTGAAGCCGAGAATAATTAGTGCAAGAGTGATTTGCTTTGATCATGCTTTCCTCTATTAAGATGTTTGTGATTACCGTCTTATAAGATTCAGAGCGATTATCATTTAATCGAGAACGGGGATTGTTAGTCGAGCCCTACTCACACCAAATATATTTGTTCTGGATAAGTGCACGCTTGTTCCACTACCAATACACTCACTGCATCGAGGATGGTAACAATTTTGTTCCCACTATAACTCTATTTATTATTTGCATTACTTCACTATGTCCAGATCATTGAAGTACTGTAATATCATTTTTCTCGAGTTGGACTGCTCTACTGATAAATCAGCATCCATATCATGGATCTGGAACATGGATGGATCTCTGTATCTCTTTCATCATAGTTTGACTCTATTTATAATAACTATGTATTTTAATGACATATAGCCAAGCATAATCAGCTATCAATAACACTTCGAGGATTTTAACAAAGATAAATGCAGTGATTCTATCATAAGTGCCAACTATACAGAGATAGCTAGACAATAATGGGACTGATAAGTGTGCCATTAAAGGTGAAGTTTCATTTAGTCTTGCACATACAATCGTTTTTCAATGGGTGTCAAGTGAACACCAAACCCGATCGAACAGCGGAATATTCGTTCCAAAATAATTTTAAAAGCATCTTCGTGTTCCAATGTAGCTGTTGCTCTAAGATTGTACAGCAAATAATTGCGAAGAGTTGTTTATTTCTTGACTTGCCACAGGTTATTCAGAGTAAAACTGCAGAAAAAGAGATATAACTGTGTAGTGTTTGTGCCCCAAAATACTGTTCCACGAAATTAGCAAATAAGAAGTAATTTTCAATATATTCTTATGGATACTCCCTTTTTGTTATCTATAAAATAGCACGATTTAAGTGATGTTGATGTAATATACCAACTTATCCCTAAAAAGAAAAAGAAATACCTGACATTTTTCAGTTTTGACTACCGTCATCCCAGTGATATTCCGTGGAAACTACGCCCATGTGGTAAAGAATTTTCCGAGAGTGGGGGCACTAGCTAGCTGTTTAGCAGTCTGGTGCTATCGAAAAACGGTTTGAAAGAGATACTTCGTGTAATGCGAAAAGGGGGAAAGCAGGGTTTGCGTTTTATCTCTGGGATGAGGAACAATAACAAAGAGAAGGGAACAAAAGCGTGGGAGTCTTGACAGCACTACTGCTGTGGTGACATTTCGCCCTTATGCTGGAATGTGCTTCTGGGTATATAACAGCCTTTTTCTGTTAGAGGTCTCTTGTAGTTATTGAAAGGAGATGTGTTATTTCATGAAAAGGTTCATTGCTTTCCGGGTCAACGTATCTATACAGGGGAAAGCTGAGAAAAAGTGGTAGAGTTTTTCGTAGCATATACTCCACTTATTCACGAATAACTACTCATTTGTTCAAAATTTTTGTCCCAAGAGTCAAATTTGGGAGCTGAATGTAAGCAACTTGAACAAAAAATCTATCAGAATTATTTTCATTCTTTCTAATAATAATCATGATCCTATTTTTTAACACTTTTATGAAGTAAATAATTGAAACTCTGATAATTTTGAATAGTGCCAAAAATAATTTTGCCGTTTTGTAGGCTAGGGCAGTTATATTTGGAGGCCTCGAAGCTTGGAGATTTCTTACTCCATTTTAGGCAAATAGGCAAAAGATCAATACTTAACCAAAAGATGCACGCATCACTATCCCCATGACTTTAATGCTTCCACATTAGATACTTCATTTTATATCAAACAAAATCTTTAGAATATGTTGTTGGATATATTTTCTAAACAATCTTATATTGGATAATAACCGCATCAATCAATACAATACATCGACAAACAAAAACAAATAACAAGTACTTCCTCGAAGTAAGTGAAGGAAGTGAATTCATGATATAGGACGAGTTCCAAATGACAGCACTATGACGGATAATGATACTTTAGCCAGCAGTATCTCAGTAACATGAACAGGTGATAAGTACTGAGTCAATATACTTGACTCCTTTTTCTTCGATGCCCTAGTAGCCATGTATACATAAACATAAACATTTTTTTCGAATAATATTTCCTGAATGACTTTGTAAGTACTTTTAAACCAAACTTTAAATCTTTAGTTCCTAAATGACCTTTTCGCGAAGTTAATTAGTACGAAAACTGCTGTTCGGCGTACTAACAAGATGCTCATAGTTAATGTAATACTCCTCATCTGATATACGAAATGCAGTTGAACGCTTTCCTCTTCTATTAATTGTAAATACGAATTCAGGTTAATACCAAAATAATTGGACTGATTAGACTCCATGCAATTACATTCCGTGTATATGAGCTTTGAAATTGATTGCACGCCACCGTCAGATTATACACGGTATACGCTGTTTGAACTCATCTCTCGCTGATATCGAAGATCGTTCTCCAATTGGAGAATCCAATTGAGATTGCAGCGTACCATAAGCTATTTTTCAACTAGTATGAGCCTCATACTAAAACGGGACTTTTAGGTGGATTTTTGCTCAAAATGCATAATAAATGCATTTTTGGCGAAGTCGAGGGTAAAGCTGTAAAGATGCTTCTTATTTTCTACGGCGAAGTATTTAGCAAAAGCAAAATGACACCAACATGTACAGCAGGCTTCAAAATAATGCTGGACATTCATAGACCCATACATACAAACATACTCAGCGGTGGGAAACAGAAGTCAGTATTGTAATTATTAAACATTTACAAAAGACAAAAATAATGACTGCTCTCTTATGACGAACCATTTTATATGTGTTAAAGCTTTCAATAGTTTTTCATGAGCTCATAAATTACTATCTAAAACAACAACTTTTACGCGGTAACTCTTTATCTTTTATAATTTTCAAGTTGTCTTCATATAGAACTTTTTTTCTTGTACCTCAAGTGCATGTCATCAATAGCGTTAAATACTTTTACTGTAAAATGCAATCGAATGAATTAGAAGACGTAGCCATATATTGAATCCACTACTCAGTATAAAAGTCTACACTGATTTTGTTCAGGTATTCGGCATAACTATAAATGAATACATTTTTAGGGTTGAAACTACATATTATGTTTGCACCCTAGGTGTTTTTTGCCAGACGCTTGAATTTTTCTGTGGTGACGCCCATGCCTATAATATGGTAATAACTAAAAAAGCCTTATTATAAGCTTGTAAAGAATGTCGTAAAGAAATAGCTTCCAATAAAAATGATCGTGAACACAAAAATAAAACGTACAATTTTCATCTCGGATGCAATCTCTGTAGAATATGCAGCAAAGATAAATTCCAAGCAAACTCCATTTTCACGGTTCGAAGAAGTGCTATCATCATGGGACTAAATGAGTAGAATGTGCATCAAGATTCTGCTTTCGGTGCTGCAGAATGAAAATTGAGCTCTCATTCCTAGATCAATATTGTATTAAACTATATTACATTCTTGCACTGGGTGTAAGAAATAGTTTGGGAGCTATTATGCAAAATATGCTTACCTTTTACGTTAAGCACTTCTTTTGTGTCTGGAGCCATCTTATTTTCATCAAAATATGTAATTAAGAGATTGACTCGAGTCTCCGGCATAATAACATCAAAAAATAATTATTTACTCACTTTTCGACACCGTCTAAAAGTCTGTGTAAAAGTTTGATCAAAATCAGAATGGTACTTACTTTCCGAGCCAAGGATTACCGGACAAACGAAAGACAGACAGAAAATAAATAAGTGACATGGTGTTTTGTTATGTATATGCCATGAAACATCAAGATTTCAAAATATTATCCGATTATAATACTTTCCTCAGGTGGGAAGTAAAACGTTTGATCTCTAATTAGAAAATGTTAGCAATCCTAATACTGCCATCGATTATGCCTAGAAAGTAAAAGTACCAAACTTCAATGCATGTTTTCCAGTAAAAATAATAATCGAAAAGTATCACACCCTCACTTTTGATTTGATGTAAAACAAACGCATCAGACCTGTTCTGTCTCAAGAATACATTTTATGTTTATGCAAAGGATTTTCTTTTTGTAGGTGAAGTAGACAGAACTAATTGGATTTCGTGTTGATGTTATCCAGCATAACGGGAACTGGCTTATAACAAAATTATTGCATGGCAAACTACTTGCCGAAATATATGTGACTACGATAAAGCTCCACGGAGTTAGAACAAGGTGCAAAGATTATCCATCTACAGAGATAATTAACTCTGTAGGTATGTAGGTTGAACTAATCTGTAAGTTTGCTACATATATGTCTCCATAGAATATAACTCATTAAAAATACCAATAAAGTTAATTGTACTCTTATTTCAACTTGCGCCAGCATACTTAGAACTGGTGGAATTAGTCAAAATTATATCTTGTGTAACTGCACTTCGTCTAGTAATTCTAATATACAGCGTAGTTTCGGAGCGTGTCTTAATTTCAGCTTCTTCTCGAATTTATACAGGAACTTCGTGACTGAACTTTGGTAGAACCCATGAGAATTAACATTCCGACCTTCTTGCATAAAATAAAGATAAATAATTATAAAGGATGAATTAAACAACACAGATGTTTTTAGATTTACATGTATCGATGGAACACGAGAATGCTGTAATTCATACTTATTAAATTCCAATGCGATTAACAATTAAATTTATTAGAAGAACATATTTAATAAAGCCGGATATGTAAATAATCGAATGGATTTCGTTAACCTTGTAGATCACTGGCGTGAAGCATTCCATAGGATGGTATTTCTAGGAAAAATATATATACCATAGTAACAAAGTATGACAAATTGCACTGCCCATTGGCATCCTTATGAAGTTAAACATGGTTAACCGGTCCTAAGAGTTTAGACCCTGCCTAATAGCGTGGATAAATGGCCCTACGACATCTATCAACACCAGTGAACAGATTTACGACATCCCTTATCATTCGTAAACAGTTTCATGATGCATCGTTATCGGCATCATTCACAGCAGGATCTGACGTCTTATACTAAGTGCATACTGCCCACTATCATATGGCCCGCTATAGACATGAATATTTTGCATGTCAATGAGTTCACCATTGCCAACCCCCAAAGAGAATTTCAAAAAATAAACAGTACGGCTTACCGGAAATCGAAGCTTACGAAAGTGTTGTGTTAATTCACAGACAAAATAAATTAGTTAAAAACATATAATATCACCTTTTATTTAACCCCCAAAATTATTTTATCAAGTATGTGAAATGGCTCTCTCTTAAATGTTGACACAAAAGTGCTTCTTGTCACGTTGATGAAAGTCTGTTCAAATTTCTTCACGTTTCACTTATTTTGCCTGCCTACCCTTTTATTGTTTGGCATTCAGTGGTGTAGATTTTGTGGAGGTCAGGTACCCCTAAAACAAAAATCTGGAGGTGTAAGGTCCAGAGATCCTAGTGGACATTTTGTACTTTCGTTACGAATCTCGTCCGAATGTTACTTTGACAAACGTTAATATTTCGAAAACACGCTTCTTTGAAATTTTTTGCTGTAATTTTTGAGCCCACCAAATTTCATTGTGATATATCAGATGGTTTAAAAATTAGTACAGGAGGAATGACTTCAGATAGACACTTAATATACAACCTTTTACTGCGTTACCGAACTCTACTGACAAGTCTAGGCTAAAGATGAAATATGCATGTCTATAGCATATAGTGGAGAGTATTTACTTAATAAACTATTTCACAAATTAGTTTATTTTCCAGCTTTATTTCTCACGCAGATGTTTCCAAACCATCCTCATAACTCAATACACCTAAACTGACCACATAAGTTTCAGAAATTAGAAAAGTTAACTTAAGTTGAGTTAAGTTAACATTTATATAACTTCTATAAATAACCTGTTACTCTTTCATGGACATATTTGGACATTATGGATTCTTCATCAAAGTAACATACAAAAAATACTTAATAACTAATTCTTCAGTTAAAATGTGAGAATTTCATTGTGATCGTTAATTTGTTAAGATTTAGTCTATTTTTATGTGTATGGTTTTAATTTTGAGCACATGTGTCCATGGAAGCTTCAATCAATATACATGTCAATAGAATATATAAGAGGTCTAATACTAAAATAGAAAGAAAGCTTGACATATTTCCACGCAATTCTATGATACATGAATAAAGACGTTGGTCGCAATGTCAAAGGTATTAAAATTCACACCCTGTTTTACCCTATGTGGCAATTAGAAGAAAAAATATCCCAATTAAGTGTGCTTTTACACAGTATCCATATTTTCTATCAGTCTCAATGTACAAAAAATTATTTATTGAACCCTTGAAACTTATCATGTGGCTTTCTCTCTGAATCACTCACTCCTCCTGGCATTGCGTTGAATTAAATTCATATATGTATGTATGCCGAGTGAATTTCACAAAGACCTCGGACATCTTGACAGCGTTTTCCAAAGTATAAGATGACAAAAAAATAAAATCAAAAAAATGAGTCATAAAGAGTTCTGATTAATGACAGGAGAACCAAAGTAAACTATGTTTTCCATTTATTATACTCAGGTAGTTGTTTTCTGTGTTTTTCAGATTCTATTTTTAACTCAATTTGCATCCATCTCCATACTGAAGACGCATTTACTTACGACTTACAACAAAGAGATAGCTAACCTTTTTCATATACATAATATAAGCTACCAATATTTAATCATTGCACCACAACAAAGCATCCTTCAAACATGTTCATTCTTTCCAAGTAATAAATCAATGAATCTGATGTGAATGTTTTTTGTTCTGACGTGTGTAAACACGGTAAATTCATACAAACACCAATAAATTATAGTTCATTCTATTCCCAGAACATCAAATTAATTTATTTGAAACCGTTGAATACTATTCGAGCTTCGTGACATTAACATTCGTAGGGATTAAGCAATTCACTTAACGTATTTGCAAATATTTTCCTCGAACGTTTAAGGTTGCCTTCAACCATAAAATATACTCGAGTTCACCTTTGATATTTTCGAAAAATAGGCTGCTAGAAGGTAGTCTGGGATTACATTTCGCAGATCTATTCATTGAGAAATACTGAAAATCAGAAACGGTGACCTGGAAATATTATTGTTATTCGATTGGTTCGAGGAACGTGGACTATATTGCGTCTCACGCCCAGTAGGGGAGCCGAAGTAATCGTGCAAAATTAGAATGTGGGTTGATGTGTCTTCTGGACATTTTATTGGAATCAGCGTGAATCAATAAATGACCCGAATTCGGTTTGTGATACAGTTTGGACACTAGTTTAGCATTGACTGTTTGTACCAACGATGACAATAAAATTTTTCATTATCGCTTGCATATTAAGAATGACAAATTTAATGATTAATTGGTTTTGAGAACTAGTTAACTGTAGAAGAATTAATCAATGAATCTCTTAAACATAGCTTTATAAATTTTTGAGGACGTTTTTTAATTTTCTTGTGGGTGCCAAATGAAAGTCGTTATTTCATTTTATTTCGTAACCCTTGAGTGAGTATGGTGGTATCTTTGTTTGTAAGCATTTCCTCGTTGTTTATTATCATGCAGTTGAAGATAGCTTGCTCTTCTGCCTAACAGTTCTCCAAACGTGACAATTCTTCTAGAGCTGTGCACTCTTCCATAAATACCCACTCCTGTCTTTGCTCAGTCATTGAATTGTTTGTATATATACCATGGAATATCTCAGGTGTTTATTTTTGAATTCTCCATGATCTCTTATTCTAATTCTCGATTTTCCTTTGGTAGCTAGATCTTGAATTTACATGGTCACCATTTGAATGACTCGTTGATAGCTTGTCTATGGAAAATGCCTCACTCAGTGGAGAAAATCTTGCAGGGCTGAACAGAGATGATTTCCTTTAGAAGAAAATAATATAAGTAAGATGGTGCTACAGTATCTCAGAGAGGTTGTTCCAGACATGTCGCCTGGTCATTGGCATCGTATTTTATGAGTTAACAAATCGACTGGAAAATATACAAACATAGGGGTTGAGTGGAAGAGCACATTTATTGTGAACTCCACCTTTTGGAGTATGTATGATTTCCATCATCATGTATATTCCCAATAAAGATTATTATTATTATTATTATATTGCTCTTCCCACATATCACTCGATTAAGGTGTCTTCAATGTATTGTGACCTACCATAATAACTGCAGCCTAGAGTGGCCTCAACAACTAGTACAAAGTGTAACAAAACAGTTCCAGAATGGTATCTAATGTTGCCGTTGGTTGATGCGTTATTTGTTGCTCAAATTATGAATAAACAGTGTGTTCTTATTTGAGAAAGTTAATATGCCAGCCAATACTTTAAAAAAATGGTCAACAAATGAAATGCAAAAAAAAATTTTCAGAGGTGTCACGGAAATAATAGGATTTACACAATCATTAATTTATTGCGCCCAGAATAGGCAAACCACATCACGTTGAACTTTAGTTAATCTTACAATGTCGTAGGTGGACATAAAAACCTTAGTAGGTCTTAATAGGATATCAAGAGTATTACTGAGCGCTGCATGTCCACTGTAATCGTATACCCATAACCCAGTTTTTTGTGAAAAAATAGAATAAAACTAATTAGATAACGGTAATTTGATTAGAAAAGAAACACAAACACTGAACGGGAGGTGTCTTTTAATGGAAAATCACAGCCTTAGCAAATGCGAATAGTGTTAGTCTTGTTCGGAGTCATACATCTCCAGACAATAAATAAGAGTCAGAATCTTATGTATATGTATGAAGATGATATTTATTTATAACCTTAAACAAAAAGTTTTTGTATTAGTATTGAATTCTAGAAAAAATATTAAAATGTACCCGTACTTTGATAACGGCTGCCGAGGCAAACTAAATGTTGATAAAGCTATTTAGCTAATCGAATGTGGTTTTAACTGGCGGCCAGTAAAAAAATACAAGACGAATCATATATTCCAGAATTTAAATTAAGCTTTGTAATTGTTGAAAATCTATGCAGTGGCAGAGATCATCAAAAATTTAATAATCATTGGCTCCTCTATGAATGGAAGAGTATCATTCTGATCTTTTCAGTATATATTGCCACTGGAAGAACGAACAAAACATATAGTTTCTGACAAAACAAGAAATGGCGACGGCGTCATAATCAACAAACTAAAAATATACAAAAATACAAATAGACGTTCAAAGCCTCTTTTTTTAACTGTATCTCTTCATATTTCAGGGGAGATGATGAGGTGTTGGAAACCCTCACATTTTTTATTGCGTTATTAGCTCTTAGGCTAATACTCTAGAGGCACTACTGACGCTATGACTGTAAAAGTTATTAGATTGTATATCCTCATAATTATTATATTGAAGATTTATATCATTACTTTTATTTCTGCAGTAATACGAATACCATCTGTTGTCGGTGAATGTACTAATTAACAATATACAGGGTACTCTTAAATGAAAGTGTCATCCAACACAATGACCACCTTATTTGGAAATATATCTAATTAATAAGTACAATATTATCTGATGTTTCACTGTTGTTATTCGAATGATGATGATGATGATGATTCGTTACACAAAATTATGGCCTAAGAACATATTTCAAAATGGAAATATAATCTATACCAGAACATCATCTAATATAGCATTTCTGTATCCGTGATCATTAATTTTTTATTTATCAAATCTAATACTAAAAATTTCACATAACTTTGATGAAACACTTGAGTATGAAATGTCTTTGTAGTATCTATTCCTATTTCGATTATTCTGCTTATATCAAGCTTAAAACATGTGTCTATATGATATAATGACTCTTCACTCTTGACCCTTACGCCTCGCCTTCGTTGGTATTGTCACTATTCCTTGAATTCCAATTATTTTTATCATAGAACATACCATCATGTCAATGAAAATCTGATTTATGGCTCTACATTCAGCTGTAGCATTTTCAAGTTGTGTAATCTGTATTTTGCAGATTACGCATGAACTTTAAAATGGTTTAGAATGAAATAGACCGAAACATCATGTTATACATTTTCATACCCTCAATGCCTACGCAGTAAGTTTTATTGATGGGAAAACTAAGTTTCTAAATATTTGAGAGTCTATTTATTTAACCTTTAGTTGAACAAATGGAGTCAAATTTTGAATACGAATTTATCGATAAATTTTGAACTCATACCTTAGTTCAAATATAAAACTTACGTTCAAAATATGTCATCTACTTGAATTCATTAAGCACACCATTGCAATATATACACATACATTGCTACTTCAACGCATATATTTTGATTGCCCTGTACAATCAAGAATCAAGTTCTTTTAAGTCTAATAACCTATTTCTTTTTTATGTTCCTTCAGGTCGGATATCGACGATGCATCTGTACGCAGGCAATTAACTGATGCTGTGAATAAATTGCAGAGTGCAAGCAAATGTGATTTGCACTTTCTAGACATTCGCATGGAAATGGAGTAGCATTTGATCTTGGTCTCGTCTCGAAAAAAGACTGGCAAGCAATTTCAATCTGCTAAGTGTACGCTTCTTTTGGAAACCGAAGCAAGATGATGGAGGCTGAAGAAATTATCAAGGTCGTCAATGGCATCTATAAGGTGAGATGAATATCATACGTTATTCAATATTAAAATATAGAAGTGTGTTAATTGATAGAACAAATAATCAAAAGCATGATGCTTTTGGTTTACTACTATAATATACTTAAAAATTACACTTATATCCTGTATCCTGTACTGAATTTGCGTCAGAAGAAAATGCTGCATCATGGAAGCAGTTTGAAAATGCATAACTAACTCTGAGTGTCCTGGAAAGCAATGTTTCGTATTGATGAGGTTCTGGTTTGAATCTCTGAATAAATCTAAAGTTTTAAGATTTTTGCAATTTCAATTTATACAGATAAAATAATTGTGTACTTAACACACAGTTTCACAATTAAAACTCCTTTTCTCTCAGTCACGCGTTTCGATTCATATTTAAATCATCGCTAAACAGTCCGATTTTTTTTCAGGACGTTGATTTAAATATAAATCGAAACGCTTCACTGAAAAATGAAGAGTTTTATTTGTGAAAATGTGTGTTAAGTACATAATTAATTTATCTGCATTGTGAAAGAGTTTCACCAAATAAAAGCATCTACAATCTACATGATTTCAATGTATGCCACTTGCCTTGAAGGTTTCATTAATCATGTCAAGATTTGCTGATAATTCTTGAACTTGAATTGAATCAAACACTGATTTTCAGAAAATATAATATATATATATATATGAATATATATATATATATATATATATATATATATATATATATCTATATATATTCATTCAGTTGAAATGCAGTGATCAGTATTAGTTACTAAAACAAAAGTGGAACGACTTAGACTCCTTTAGATTAGAAGTGCGCCACGTGCTAAAAATCCTGCCAAAGAAATTCAAATGGTTTGAATTTAATTTTATATTTTTATTCGCCGCCAATTAAAATGACATGCAATTTACTAAATAGCTGTACTAAAGTTTATAGTTTGAAAGTTTACTATGTTTGTAAGTCTTGATATTATCGGAAAATTTCAGATCTATTAGAAACAAATCTACTCTTTTTATTTTCTGCAAGTACAGAGAATTACTGGAATCAAAATCTTTTATATGATAGAACTCATTTAACGAACGCATATTCATGGCATACGACTTCGCCGTAAACTCATGTAAAAGCTACTGAAAAACTGAAAACTCATGGATGGCTTGAAGCGTCCACAGTAAATATTTAAATACTGTACTCCCCTGTCTAATCCATCGATGAATAATATATCATAATAATTTTTTTCTGCTTCATGTTGGGAGCAACGCTAGTCTAAAATATATATTTAAAATATATTGTTGATTAAGCCAGACACAAATAAATCCTTATTATCTTCTTAGGAAGATACGGACCTCCTTCTTCTGAGAATACTTCAATATTGGGATTTATGTGTAACAATGTTTTTGTTCGTCTACTGACGAGTATATAATTCGTACTACGAAACGCCTCCACAAAAATGTAATATTTTTTTTTCTTAATCGGGACCCGAGTATATTCCGTTAGTGGGGAGTACAATTGCGCCACTGAGAAGAAACGAATTTTGCAGGGAAGGAGCGCTCGCCTCTTGCAGTCAATACTATCCGTAGAATTATCGTTGTCTGTACGATAAATTTCAATTCGGGGGAGTGAGATTCTGTCGCTTCTCGGGAGTGTACAGAGTAATAATAATAACTCAAATACGAACTGCGTTTTTTCTCACTGCAATATTTTTCATATCTTTTCTCTTTATGTTTGTAAGGGGTATAACATTGACAATATGTGCTTGTTCATACTTGAGCTGGTATCCAGCAAACGATTAGTATCAGAAATATAGTGAAACTTCTGGTTTAATAAAACTTAATTCAAATCAGATTTTTCACACACTGAATGTTGGTTTCGAACCTTCACCGTTCTCAATACTTCAAATCTATTAGATATGTGGTCTTGTACATTCAATTATGTATAATAAATTTAACTTATCATTTGAATTGTTCTTAGATATAATCGATTAACTTTTCGAATAATATGTTATTTTGCTGAGATTACTATAATTAATCGCGGTCAGTGCATAAAAAATGTTAATTTTTTTTCAGAATATATTGGAGAACTTCAATCCCGGTGCCAGGCAAATGATCAATGCTGGAAAAGCCTACCTGAAGGCCTTACATGGTATCTATAAAATTAAATATCAATTTACAACATTTATGTATGTAAATTTTAGATGCCGCTGCCGCTTCCAGAATATATGTCGATGCAATTGGCAAGCTGGCACAACAAGCACAACAAGGCACATGGGGAGGATCTACCGATATCGGTAATAATATTATATTTTATTGCTGCTAATTAAAACTGGGGTTTGCACTAAAACAACCTACTAGAAATCGACACATTAAAATGATTCAAGTAATTTTAATCATATTTCTCAGTTTATGTGGTATTTTCAAAAATTTCCTGCCAAAGCGTGAAGCAATATAGGTGGTAAGGAACCAAACAAGGAGATTCGGGAAATTTGAGGAAAAATTATTATGAAGATCTATATTTTTCAGTGGTATAGTCACATAAAATACGGATTGTTAATTACAACGTGAATCACACCTACAAAAGCTACAACTTTAAACACATAATCAAAAACATTCATCACATAAAAGGTGAGATCATTAGATTGACTCATTTCTTTCTGCACATTGTCGTAAAACATTCCTATCTATTTTTGTATTTATTCTACAATTAGTCCACCAAAGTTTCCTGTTCTACATGTTTCAAATAAGTACATCTCTCTCCACATTTCTAATTTCTAACCCTCTCCACAATTCCAGAAAGTGAACGTCCAGACATGAAGTTTGGACGTATTTTTATTTTGATAATGAATTGTATGTTCATCACAAAGTTTAACAAATACAATTCTCTTTCTTTCAGAGTTTTATTTGTGAAGCCTTTTTGTGTCGAATGTAATTTTTTTAATCTGAATGATGGAAGAGTTTCACCAACTAAAAGCATCTATAATAACCATGTTTTCTATTTGATTGAAGACATCTGAACCGATTTAATAAAGTGTTGCTGTCCTTTTCATAGTTCCAAAGTGTTAAAATTTCATCAAAATCATGTAACATATCCCCAAACCAATGTTCCACAAATATATAGACTCTTTAAGGACACCACATTTGAACGACACTGTTAATTCACAGATTTTTTTAATACGATGGTCTAACGTCTCCATGTGTTGTTTAACATTAAAATGTAGTTAGTCTCTTTTTCATCCCATACTTTTCCCAGTTGTTTACATAGACCACTCAAAAATAATTTAACAAATTACTATAAAATTCTTCTACCTGCTTTCCCTAGTAGACACATACTCCTCAAGGACCAGTTGAAATTGGATTATCTTGGATAACCTCCAATGATTTTTCAAATCAATGACTGCTAATCAGGATTTCAAAAGATAGTGTCCCCAAAATAAATTTAAATCAACAAGAGTGGACTTAGACTATGTGCATTGATACTGATTTTTTCACACAATAAACACAATATTTTAGGAAACCTTAACCATTTAGCTGAAAATATACCCTCGTTCTATATCCAATTAATTACTATTAATTTTGAGCTTTTATCGTACAGAGTGCTTTGAGGCTCTAGTTAGTAGCCATCATAATGTTGAAAAATCAATGAAGGATCAGGCAGTTCAAAAATTATTTAAAAACCAACTTTGAGCGATTTAATTTGATTTCGCAGATTTAGGCACTTGGTTACTTAGACACTTCAGCTTGTCAAGATAGAAGAAACAGTTTTTTTTTGAGAAAATATAGGTCACTTAATCGAGTTCTAGTAGGCTCCATGGTGCTTCTTTAGAGCTGTTTCTCAATTTTCAAATAATACAGGATTCTTATCAGAAAATCACACTTTAAAATATTTTTTCAGGTGCTGCTCTGATGAAAATCGTCGAGGTATACAAAGAAATACAAGAGCAACAAGTTAATATAGTAAGTATATTAGCAATGTTATCACGCATATACAGACTTTCTATTACTTGTTAGCATCATTATGGAACATGGAATCGAAAAATATTGCATTCATTGCATTAGGTACGCATTCCTACAAACACATGCAAGCGTGTAGAACTGTCGAGAGCAATGCATCAAACAAGTAAACAACTTTCGGTGAAAATGTTTGAATAGGTGGATTGATTGACAGCGGAAAGTGGAAGCTCAAACACATTTCCCCTTTGAATTCAGAACTTCAATTTTGCAGTTACCAGAAGGGAGAAAGTGATGAATGGAAAGCGAAAATGAGATTTTTCACAGTGCAAAAAATATAGTCCTAGTATTTTCAAATATATCCTTTTGTAGCGAAAATAAAGTTATACGCTTGTTGGTATACCTACAAATATAGGCTCGTCATAAATTGAGAGGTTCACTTTAGTCTTATATAATTTTAAAAGATCAAGCTAACAGCAAAAACTTAATCAAATCTAGTTGCTTTAATAATTGTATTTAGCTCTATCTACCGTTTGGTGCGGTTTCAGCTTCCATTTTATTAAAAGGGCATCCCTTATCTATGAGATACAGAATTGAGTGGTATATATTTGACTATTGCTCATGAAGGATGTTTGCAGATGTTACAATCTTATGCAATTCCACGGATACAAAAGAAGCACGAAGGAATTGAAAACATGATATTTATGCAATATGGAGCATATCAGCATATTTACCGATCAAATAAAGAACGTGTCATATCGTGTTATACGCAGACATTTTGTGAATTCATACACTCCAGAATTGCCTTGCAGTTATTTTGTCTGTGAGTTATTTGAAGAATCTTGCATTTAGAAGACGGCCAACGACGCGACGTTAGAAGAATGAAAATATACTATTAATAGTAATTCATCCAAAAATACAGAATGATGGGCACAATCTGAAGGAACGGTTGGTGATTGTGGAGCCGCAAAATTGACGACATATTTGCGTTGATCACTGTTAGTCATAGAAAATCCATTTTTTTTTGCTTACATATCCTGTAGGTAACTAAATTTGTTGGAAGTAAATATCTGAAAGATACCCCTCACTTCATAATAACTCTATACATTGTTCCTCAAATTACAGTAGATACTAGTAGTAGCTACAAATAACTCTGTATTACTTGGAAAATAACACCATATTCGAATCTTATAAATAAACATTTATGAGTTTTCCATTCTTTTTAGCTGAAAGCATTTTACGTTGATTTGCTGGTACCACTAGAAACGAATCTTGAAAAGGACACAAAAGTTATACAGGTAAGATCACAGACATTACTGAATAAATTATTTTACCATCTGTGTGATGTACGACTTTTTCCTATGAAATTCAATCTACCAGCTTTTAGCAAGTTGTGTTATCTTCTCCTAGTTTTTTCGGAAAGCCAGTGATACTAGACATTTTATCAAAATCTACACGAGTTGCAGAAATAATGAAATAAAAGAAGATCAATTGCATCCTATGGTTTTGAGATTCTTTTTTGGTGTAAAAAATAGAACATAAAAATTGCTTCTACTTGTGCATTTATGCGCCCTCCCTAGAAAACGAGGTGTGTAGAATTACTACCAAAAGCCTGTAGGATTTTTTTTCTATTCAAAACATCTGCAAGAAGAAACTACCCTCCATCAGGGGCGTAGGTATGGAGGACACAAAAGTCAACCCATCACCAACTGTCTGCCTGACGGACAGAGTTGGCTTTGCCAGGACGTTATTCAACTCCAACTAAGTGAAGAAGTCATGTTTTCAACCACACAACTATTTCCTTGCAGACCTTATACCTGTTTGTCAGGACCTTTTTCGGCTTCTAGACATCCAATGATTTGGCTTTTTGGATCCTTTGCCTCCCTCTCATGATTTTTTTTGAAGCTTTGGCTCTGTTAATCACTTGAGACACCCCTAAAATATCTTTTGTGCTGTTGTTCTAGTCCGAACGAAAAAGGTTTGCTCAGCAGCACAAGCAACGGTTGGATACCTACATAAAGACGACAGCATTGATGAAAAAACAAAGGAAAAAAGTAAGGGGGTCCGGAAAATCAGAATTAGCGATGGATAAGGAGCTGAAGGTATGATATTCCATATTTATTTCAATACAGTCATGAGGAGCAATGTGTTCCTCACACGTAAAACTCATTTGATATTCTGTAACCGGTGCCGTTCTTCTTTCATATCAAGTTTTAGGCCCTTTGTTCAGCCTTTTGTGAAGTTATGCACCCTTCTCTGTTATCACTGACCACCCAACCGTAAACTGGGGACACGCTTCCACATAATTCATCAAAATATGGTAATTGTGCATACAAGGCTGCCAGAATGTACACGGTGGCCAGAGAAACGGATGAAAATGAAATAAAAGGTTCAAAGCCTTTTCATTCTGAGTTTGATACTTTTTATATTCAGCAATTCAAAATATAATTTTTGTATTCATCTCATTTGCTTTTCTATATAGGATTTTTTAAATTATTTTTCCATCCATCCTATTTCAGCCAACATTTATCATTTGAGACAAATAAATCATCATCATTGATTAAATCTAATCATGACTATTTACCTCTTTTAATAATCTTTATTAAAATTCCCAGTACTGAAAAGTCTAATAAGTATTTTTTAACGATACATATATGACAATCTATAGCTTTGAAATAGCTTTGAAACCTATAAGTTTATATTAACTTTTCTGTCTCTTATTATCGGTTGTACCGTCTGTTATTGCTGGAGTACTAGATATGGTATTATTCAAAAACATAGTAGTTTGACGTAGGAGGAATCGATCCTTCTTGATCCATCATCTGATACTGATTCCGTTGGCGTAGTAATCATTACGTTGTCATCTATACTCAACTATATCACCTTACAAAGATAGACGGCTTTTCAATGTTTTCTTTGTCATTTTTTGTCTTCAGGCGTACAATTTGTCACATTTTATTAGTTATTATATGAATCTCCTATTGATTATTGATATGTTTCTTTCCAGAATATGAAGCTTTTGGAAATTGAAAAATCAAAGTTAGACCTATTTTATGAACAGAGCTTGAAAAATGTGAGTATATGAACGATATTTGCTGGGAGCATATCAATCCATACAGGTTTGATCATTTGATGTAGTAAAAAACGCTGGATTATAGTTGATTTCTTATATTTTTCATAAATGGCGTATGCTCTCGGTACAATATGACTTGATGACAATGATATATAATAACGGTACAATGAAGAGTATAATAAGCTAATTAGTAGAAAATAAAATAATAAACATTTTTTATCTTCATGTAAGTCGTGTAAGTTACTTTCGATAATTTATAAATTCGTAGGTATATTGTCTATTTAACTTCTCTGAAGCAAGGATTGACAATTTCTGATCCGGATATCAATATTTTTCGTATTCTTTTATGGCAATAAAATCGTATTTTATCGGAAATGGTCAAAACATATTTTCAGAGTCTACTTTTACTAATTAAAATGTCTGATCATGAAAAAGAAAAGAATACGTTTTGTGGAACTTTATAATATATAGAATCTTCAACGATTTTTTTTTGCAGGCTATGACTCAGGAAAGGAGGAGATACGGATTCGTTTTAGAGAGGCAGTGTTCACTATCAAAGCATTATATGTCATATTATACTTATGGAATGGAAGCTTTTTCGAAAAATATCGATCAGTGGTCTGAAGTTGCGAAAACCAGAGAAAATTTACCAAAGTCTGGAGAAAGCTTATTCAGCAGTAGACTCGGGGTAAGTATCATGTACTTCCACTAGCCTACATAAAATAAAGCAAGTAGGGCACGTCACCTGAGTACCAAAATGGTCTGTCATTCGTAAATTATTCAACATAAAAATAATCCAAAAAAATATAGTTAGTATACAATTACTGCGTTTATCTTGATTTCAGTCAGATTGCTCTCTATCACCTGTGAAATGGAATAAGGAACTTGTAGCAAAAGGAAAACGAATATTGGGACCATTCTGATACTTTGAAAATTACTCCAGAATCCGTGCACGGATTTTCAAAATTAATTCCAGTAAATTTCTCTTCTAAGAGGATGCGTTTTCAGGACTTACACCAAACTTTGTCGAACACAGCGGATATTCCCATAATTTCCTCAATAGTACTCAAACCAGTGTTCAAACTGCACAAGTTAAAAGGATTCGCAATAAACAATGTAGTTACTTCATCTAACTGTAACCCCAGTGGACCGACCTCAACACAACTTCAATGCTTCTAAGCGATACCAGCCGCATAGCATTTTGGCAACCGTGCTTTTACCTTAATCCGGCGCGGAAAAACTTTCTTACTTTGCTTCATCTAAAATAAGCACTTATTCGAAATCGATTTCCTTTTTGTTCAGCAAATGACTTCCTGGCAAGACGGCGGCGACGACCTGTACTCGAACCCCCGGAGTGCCAATTTCGACGAGGACTCGATGAGTATGAACTCCCAGCTCCGGAAAACGAAAAGCATCGACGCTTCCTGCCTGGATATTCGCTCGATGGAGGATGCTGGTTCGCCTGTCAGCACTTTATACAGGGCCAGATCTGAGTACAATCTCAAGTCCTCCGCACATTCGCCTACTCAAGGTAAATCGAAAGATTCTTAGACAAAGATAACAAAACGCCACGTTCCTTTCAGGAGACCATACACTATACAGACATACGCTGGAGACATTATCCAATGTAGAATTACATATATTATCTTCATTATACGAACATCATATTAAAACTATAGGAAGATATAGTGATTTCTTTTAGAAACAAATCCATTAATTTTCTAATCGAAAGATCATTTGTGATGAATACCGCTATAAATACAAAAAAGCCTCACGCAGTGGAGTACAATAGAAGTTGTAGGTCGCGTATACTCGTATATGCTATATGCTGCGTTTGTATGATTTCTGTGATGTGTAATAGATGGGTAATATAAATTTCGTCAATAAGAGCCACAAATTATTACTAAACAAACAGTACCTACTAACGTCACGGCTGTTTCGGCAGCCTTTTTCAAAGTTCAAAATAATAACTAAAATTCAACTTTGAATATTAGAATGATACAGACATCAACTGACCAACTGCCACCAGGTTAACACTGTCAAATTAGAACCTAATGTGGAGTATTATGGGAAGCTCGAATGCAAAAGGTTTTATTTGCATTGCTGATAAATCCAAAATGAGAGTTATGTTGCATCGTGACCCTTGGAACAAGACGCTGTTTATGACAGAAAAAACAACATACACCACTGTAATTCAAAGGAAACTACATAAATCTCATTATTTTGAATTCAAGAACAAACCAAAAGAAAAACTGGGGAAAAGGATTGCCTTTTTGTAGATATGGAAAATATTGACCAGGTTTTTGTATGGCATTCAGTGGAGATGATTAGGAAACGGGAAATAATACCAAGTCTCTTACTAATCAAAGATAAAAATTCCAATAAGGTTGAAGGAACTATCTTATTAAATTATGATTGTAATAATTTTATTTGCTCGCAGAACAAATGAGATCTCGCAAAAAGTGTTCAATGCCCCCTTAATTGATGATAAAGTTGAAAAACATACAAAAATGTAGTTGAGCACCCTAAAAGTTTTTTATAAACAGCATAAAACTATCATTCGTGACAAAAGAGAAAACGAAGACTGACCAGTGGCTGATTAAGGCTGATTATGATCCCTCAAGGATCATAAGTGATTATTGTAGTGTCATTAATAATCATTTAATTATCTTAGTCTGTTTAGAATGAATTACCAATTCACTAGCTGCTGTTAAATTTCGTTCAGCTCTCTTCTTTGTTAATGTTATTTTAGCCGAATAAAATAAGGTGCACCTGTCACAGTTGGCTTTTAGCATTGAGTAATATATTGAGTCCTTAATGCTTTTAGTCATTATCTGAATTGTATTTCTTAGTTGTCTTGGAATAGCTAAAATGCTATCGATAAAATCACCAGCTTCGCTGGCTATGTTTACAGCCACTAAGGACAAAAAATTCCTTTCATTCGTCAGATACGTATAGAAATTGTTAGATCATCGATCAAGTTCATTTAATTTTTTTCAACATCTTATTTTCAGAAAACAGCTCATCCGCATATCACTCAAAATCCTCCTCAACAGACAGACAGTCGCATACACCATGGCACGCTCAAATCGTCAGAGCAATGTACGCATACCTTTCTAGTGGAGAAAACCAACTGAGTTTCCACGAAGGTGACCTCGTAGCCTTGATAGGAGAAAGAAACAAAGGATGGCAGTTTGGTGAGAACCTGAGGACTCAATGTACGGGATGGTTTCCGTTGGCATACACCGAAATCATGAACGAGCCCATTTTGTAAGTTGATATACTTGTTACATTGTCATACCAAATTTGTTGGTCATACTCACATGTCCAGAGGAGAAGGAGGCATTCTCATAATAAGGCAACATTCGCATACTACAGTTCGAGAAAACGAAGGTGGTGAAACAGATTTAAGACATCCATCGATTTTGATCCAAATTGATGAAAATGAAATAGTTAACAGAAATGTTGACTTTCAGTTTGATTGTACTTGCTTTCGGGTGCAGTTTACAAATGTGCTGAGACTTGGTTGACGCAGTGCAACACATATACCTAAATGTTGAGTTCATGTAGGTGAAAATATTGAAACTTACGTATTAAACAGTCTGCATATCGCTTCAATAATTTTGAAAAATCTGTATCATAGCTACTTGTGTGTGTTTTTTAGGAATTGCATAGTTAAATTTATTTTATAGATCTCCGGTACACACTAATGACGTTGGTGGGTACTCAGACAGAAATGGCATCTCCCATGATGACAATGGTGGAACAACCCCAACAACCAGTTCTGGAGCACCATCTGGTAACTCATCGCTAGAGCAGGCCTATAATACTAGGAAGTTTGGAGATAGCTTACATAGATTCCATGCTAATGCTAAGCAGGTAGATGTAGTGTGGTACTAATTTGCTTTTTATTCATTAAAATTCTGTAATCGACATAATTCATTATCATTGATACAGGATGGCGCAGAAAACATCATTGGATTTGGAGTTTGAGGTTATCATTCTTGCGAATGATTAGAGTGGAATACGAGTATATATAAGCGACCAAGTATATCATTCTCAGATGCCAGGCTTACAGCCTGTTAATCGCGGTATATATCGTGTAAAATAATTATCACACCATCTTTCAAAATTTTTTGCGCTTATATCAGAACATGTCAGTGTACATACCTCTTCAGGGTCGCTCAGTTATATATCGTACACGTGTACTACATATGTGAGCTACAACGGAAAAAATCTGCAAATTATATAGAAGGACATATTTAAGTATCACTTCGTGCATAAATACAATTTCTGTGTGCAGTAGGCACTCCCTTTCATTTCATTTATACATGTAGTCCTTGCTGTAGTGCCATTTTTATTATGTTGTTCCTCTTCAATATCTTTTACGTGACACAAAGGTTTCAAAGAAACAGATACTGATTTGAAACTTCCTTTGAGTTACACGATTTGATCAAGAGAGCCTTAACATCAAATTGTATGATCTGTTACTCGCGTTCTGCCTGTTTAGACTTCACATAACTGACAACATATGACATTCATAGCTTCCAATGGAATGATAACTTCTGCATCATCTTCAGATCAACTTTTGCCGAATACAAGTTTGGACCTCCAGTAAAATGTTAGGGACGGTAGAGATTGTTTATTATATGTATATGTTATATACACACACACATTTAATGAAGCAGCTATACAACAAACGAGTAATTCTAAATAAAAAACACACAAAACGACGCTGACATAACAGGCTATGTAGCATGCGATCAGCTCATGTAGTCCCCAAAATTCTTAATTCCAACAACCTCTATTGTTACTTTTATTTGATCTGAATACCTTATGGTACTCTTCTTCTGTGTAGATTCGGCGAGCAGCAGGTTCTAACAGCATCCCCCCTCCAGCTGCCCCTGCTCCTGAGCCCAAGCATTCTCCGACCAGTAATAAAAAGGGCGGCCAACAACATCGCCCTCGCACCAGAAGCACCAAATTAGATCACCCGTCGGACAGTAACACTATGCCTTCACCACATTCCGGGGGTATCAAGACCTCGTTGTCTGCTTTCAATCTATCAAATGGAAGGAGTGACAGGGGCAGCGGGACGCCAAATAGTAAGGAGAAAGGTAAATTTTTGTAGATCCACTTCTGACATGAGTTTATCAATAAAACTTTCAAAAATGAATTATTTGTAAGCCAGTCTACATTCATTTATATTTCTATAGTTGGAAAATACTGAATAACAACATGTCCCCTCGTTCCATATTTTTACGGTTTTTTTGATAATCTCAAGGTCTTTGAATTTCGAAAGAACATTTCAATTGGTCTGTCTCTCGATCTGTCTGATTTAACTGATCCCATTTATAACTTAGAGACCTACACGATATATAAAAAAGTATGTTACTACTTACTACTATCATTGAGTAATATATTACTGAATGCTTAATCAATGCAACTATGGAAAAAACCGGCATCAGTTTTTATTCTCACAGTTAAAAAAGCAATTAAGTTAGGAGTTATAATTGAGAATTTTCCGAAAAGACAATTGAACAAGTAAAAAAATCGTGGTGAAAATTAATTTAATATGATTGAGTTATGTCAATGTAGCGCAAAGATTCACACCCAAATGCATCAAAATCTGTAGCGCGTTAGAAAAATGCATAAACATCTGAGAAGGATTCAAGGTACTCAAAAAATCTCGTTAGACTGGACTGGATGCTTTATTTACATTACAATTTACATGAAAATTGTCTTCAAACACAGGTTTATCTTAAAAATCATATCCAATTGTTCACTCCTTCACCTTGCAAACAAAGAAGTAATAAAACGATTTATATAACATTTTTAGTCTGCTCAGAATTTTGATACCTAATTACATATATTAATAATAATCGATGTATATTTGTATATGGGTCAATTAAACCCACTGCATTTTTTTAAGTGTAACTCCAAAAAAGGACTGAAGAATAATATTTCGTATATTAATCGCGACTATTACTCTGTCATATCATAACCAGCTATTTCATTGGTTCCCGCCTTCATAGAAAGCATAATTTTAACGAATGCAAAGAATTTATATATTTTATGAATTGCAGGTGGTCAAACAGGAGCTAGCATGTCTCTTCATGGTAGCAACGATTCTGGTTTTTCTGTCGACCCACGTCAACAGCCTGAAGTGGACTATTCTGATGACGACCTGACTTCCCAGCAAAAAAGAAATCCCAGTCGGTAAGTTAAGAATGAGTCCACATCGTCCATATAGATACAGTGTGTAGGCTAACTGGGATGCATTCAATAAAACAAAACCAGCCAATCAAAATGTTTATAACAAATTTCCTGAGATAAGTTGATTTTTGACACATTTCAGGTATCAAACTCTGACAAATCTTAAATACTGATAATTGCGCCTCAGGCAATTAGTTGCGGATTCTATAATTCTTAGGACAAACACTTTTCAGTTGTAACTGTATACATTTATTTAGTTTAGTAGTTACTAAAATTTAATATACTGATTGATCCTTAGGCGAAAAATACTACGTCAAATTGAAGAAAGCAACAACCCCACAAACACAGCTACAATAAACAGACGGTCCAACACGCTCAAGCAAGCCAGAAGTCAGGTCAATCTACTCGAAAACAACTTTCTATCAGACAGTCCTGAAGATTTGACCAAAGAAAGCAAAAATCTGGTGAAACGAAGTAAAAGTTTCTGGAAGTTTGGAAAGAACTCCTCTAGCACGGAGATCCTGGAAGGCATGGCTCTTTGGAAGCACAAAGATCTGATCAATGTCAAACAAGAGAAGACCAGAAATAAAAAGAAAGATAGCATGGAGGAACACACAAGTGATGGAGGCGCATCGAGTGACTCAGATACTATCAACAACAACAATATTAACAATAGCCGCCGCTCGTCTGAAAAAAATTCTACCCCCACGGAGCCAAAAGTTAAAGAGAGAAGTTACCAACCACAGAAACGGATGAATGAGAAAAGTTATTCACCACGCTCAAGTGAGATAAACACTAATGACAACTTCAAAATGGTGAGCGATTACAACAAATGCTTCCACGAGGATGACGATGACGGGCTGATGCTGAAGACGATCAACCGGAAGAACATTGTTCAACAATATGCAAACAGTTCGTCTGGCTCGGATTCTGAGACGGAATCCGATGTGACCACTGACGATCCATATGATTGCATCATTGTAAATGATCAGAAGATCACCAAAACCAAGAGTGAGAAAAATTACTTCCCGAATGTGTCTGAAATAGGCAGGAAGTTGGAAGAGTTCAGTAAATACAACAACAAAAATATCATCCAGGAAAAGAATAATATGAATATAATCATGTATCGGTCAAGAGATAATAATGATGATGTGATTCCATATGGAGAGAAGAGGAATACATTCAAGACGTTCCAAGTGGAGAACCAAAATACCGATACGAAACAGCAGGAAGAGACATACTACAATGAAAGTACTCTTAAAAGAAACAAGAACAAAACTATTGAAGACTATCACGATGAGTGGGAAAGTAAGAGTAAAATGACAAAAAGCAGAAACAGATCAAGCTATGAAAGCATAGATTCTGAAAATACGAATGAAAAACATCCAAAGAACGATAGAATCGCCAGACATAAACAGTACTACGACTCTAATACTGAAGATGGCCTTTCTGATAATAATCAAAACAGGCAAGCGACAGCCAACGAAAAGAGCAAGTCAAAGAGGCATAACTCTAAATATGAGGATAGGGGTACAAGGGAATACGATGATGACACTTTGAAGCAGAGGTCAAAGTATTTGAAGAATGGAAACATGTATGGACCATGGTATGATCTCTGGGGATTAGATTCTACCGGAGAAATTCAGAATAATCAATGAATAATATTACACTATAGCTGAGGCTGGAATATTTACATAGATACTGGAGAGGTGTGTTCACCAATTTAATATGACATAGCCATGGTACAACTTTTTCAAATTTGATTTTTCTTGAACACTTATGCTATATGCTTGTAGTAGATTCAAGTTTGATCACCCAAAGTAGTCGTCGTCAAATCCATGCAGGTCCCGTGAAACAATCGTGATTGAAAACATTTGTTGCAGTAGTTTTGGTACTGCTGAGTAACAAAACATTGCATTTTTGTTGAAAATCTTACTTGGTTATCATACATGTCAGGTGTAAAAGTATTATAAATAGTTAGTTTTTTTAGCCAGATCTGTATTCGTGTCTTCAGGACTGTATGACCCCTTGGGTGTATTGACTGAGTAAATACTGTTATTTCAAGAAACAGCCACTGTATAGTTTTGGCTTGTCTCTTACACAAAAAGCCTTCAGAAACCTCAATACAGTATTTTAAACAAATGTGTTTCGACTGACAAAATAATTGTATAATCGGCCAAGGGCCACACTAAAGTTTTATTTGCGAAACGCAGTTTGACGAACATAATTTGAATGGATCTGTAAATACTCTTCTACATTCTAAAATACTAGCAGTTCAATTATTTTAGACCATATGATAGACTTATGTATATTATCGGATGTATAGTATTGTTAAAATTGACTTTACATACATAGTCCTCATGACTGTACTTATTATAATGTGCTGTATATTAGCTATTTATCTCCATTTTGCTTATGCTTAAATAAATATTCAAGATATCTTGCATTCTGTTATTAGTATTCAGATAGCTTTTATTCCGGAGTAACTCTATGATGCTGTACCTAATCACACATGCAATTTACAGCTTTAAATGCTTTTTCATAAATTACATTTCACATCCAAGTGTATTCGGAAACTATTGCTAGTTGATTGTGAAAAAGTTGTAATTTTGATCTATGGCTATGGTTTCTATTCGTCCTTCGATTTGAATCATTAAATTTGTTTATGTTCTCAAAAAAATATGTTTGGTCTATGACAATCAATTTTTTAAGTTTTGAAACCTAAATAATAATTCAGAATAGAATATTTTCGATTTGATTTCATTTTTTTAAGAATAAATATGATTTGTAGTTTTCTTAATCATTTATTACAACCCTATGTACTCTGTGGAGGAAAAAAGAATTACTTACTGATACCTTAATGTTTATTTTACGGAAAATGATTGCTCTATAATAGGTAAATTCTTTTGAAATTTTGATTTTATATAAATTATGGAAATGAGATTCCTTTTATCATATTTGTGTCGAATAGATTCGCGTAGAAGTTTTTAATTTACCCAGTATAGAAGCAATATTCTACACAGGCGCTTAAACGAAATTTTTAACTAGTTGCGAAAAATTGCACATTTTGGTTACAGGATTAAAAGGTTGCTTCTGTTTTGCAGAATTTTATTATAATTAGGATTATGCAATTTGGTATAATAGGATACTATAATTTAATGAGAGAATTTATGTATTTATGTTTATTACAGACGCTTTCCTACGAAAATCATATATTTGTATTTCGGTAACACATGCACAAAATCTGTCGTTGCGTACATTATAAGACTGTAGCTTATAAATGCTTTATTTAGTTTGGAATTGATTGGTGTTGGTTTTTTCCAGGTCTAACAACTTAATCACAATAAAGCTTCGCAAAACTAACCCCAGCACTGAAAGAGCTACTGCTTCCTCACATACTTTAGAATGATTCATAAACATATTTAGACTGTAGGAAATTATTGTTACCATGTTGTATAAATTATTGTTTGTACTGTTTTGTAAAATATACATATATATTTAGAGGTAACATACATAAATACCAATTGATTAAGCCATTACTATTTTTATTTACCTTTATCCTGGGACTATTAGACTTTTGCACATCAAATTTGAAAAGACAGCAACAACAGGCAACTGCCCTATTAGTTACATCCAAAGGTGCGGAAGCTAGCTGCGAGCTGCTGTTCCCATACAAGCAGAATTAAGGTGATTGAAATTAAAAGTTTTACTATGAACTTACGATAGTTGCCACGTTGCACAATTTACTGATGAAAATTTGGAAGGAATTTGATTTTCCACAGTGTAGAGAGCCACTGCGCGGTTACTGGAAGCCCAAAATATTCCGTTTAATTTAAAATGTCGCTCCGCCTATGAGCATGTAATGCCCACCGCATTTACTTAGTTAGACCAAAGTTTGGCCATATATGGACAGACACGAGGTAGTTGCCGAGAAAAACTTCTGGTTTCACTGTTAGGTTGATCATCTCTGATATTTTTTACTCTATGCCCACATACAACTCGAATTTGAATAAACTGTGATTGGTTTATATTTAATGATTTTCAATCATCTCATTAATGATAAACACATTTATGTATATCATTTATTATGAATGATTTGACGAACAACATATGAAGAAGACGAAAAACTATTATCAATCATTTTTTCACACTAAGTATACCACAAGTACGTCGTACTTTCCTTCTCTGTTTCTTTAAAAACACATATTATAATAACAATTAAAATCTTCCACCGAAAAGTTTGTAATAATATTGTAACTGCTAAATAAACTCTTCTGGTTCCCGAGGAGCATCCAGGTCTCGATAATGGATCACTGGTCTATAATCTGCAGGACCCCTAAAATAATGACAACTATTGTAGGTATGGCAGGTTTCTAATAAATATAATATATGAATGCTTTATGCAAAATAAGCAGGAAGTATAAAATGACATAAGAATGACGAAGTTTAGCACGAGTGGCTGTCATTCTATTCGTAATCGTTTATATGAACGGTCTATACCACCTATACTAATTATTCAGTATATAGATTAGTAACCAAAGTAAAAAAAATAAGATACAAAGGAGAGAAAATATTGAGTTAGATATCTTGGAAAGAAAACATAGACATTGTCGAATAAATTTTGATGTATTGTAGAAAAATCAATTTTGATTTAGGTTTTGCACTTGGATGAACCAACACTTCTCCATACATTTTTTTCATAGTGAATGTGCTGTAGTCTGCAGTGCTTATAAAATATTTCGACCCTATAGTCCACTATTTCACAAAACAGGTTCACTATAACATTCTAACTATAATCCTCTAAGTAATGGGTTATTTACCTTGGTCTAGGTGCATATCCTCTGGTCCTGGGTGCAAAGCCCTGATTATAATAAGGCATGGGTCTGCCATAACCTGGGCCACCGTATCCACCTCCACCATACCTAGAATGAAAATATAGATATAATAGTGGTAAGTTTGAGCAAAATAAATATTTGTAGACCAATTTGCTCAACAGGTCAAGTCATATAGCATCAGTACTCTGCTTATTAAATTTGATTATGGATACTTTTAGACAGACAGGTATTCATTGCGAAGCTAAAAAGTTTCCTTATGCTCTCGTGAAGCTGGTTCAACAGCATTCAATGAAATAGTCGAAAAATCATTATATATATTTCACCGAATAGTATGATGCTAAAGCCAAAACCAAACTAAATAATATTCATCACTAGTAGAAAAGGAAACCACATGTACACTGCCTATAAAAGACTCAAGTTTGCCTCATTTGTACGAAACTTTGCTACTTATCACTGTGCATAATGAGCCTCAAGCTATACAAATCTCGGTGATGCGGCATATAATGTCTATTGACTATTCAGTGAATGCCACACCTCGCAAAAATGTGCAAATCGAGAATTTATATCCAATTCCCCTATTTTGTCTGGACTAGGCTTAACACCTTTGAACAGTAGGAATTTGAAATGTGCTTACATATTATTATAGCCTCCAGGTTCTTCTCTTTTTGATTGTGGAGATTCAGCCAACATAGGTCGTTTGGGATCTTTGAGGTAATTGTTGAAGAATTCAACTTCTTTCTTCACTTCTTCAAGTTTCTCTGCATGCTTGTTGAAAATATGTTTCCTCACAAAATCAGGTCCTATGAAATGTGAACTCTGGTATAATATCAGGAGATATATGCATGACATAAAAACATAGTAAGGCCAAAATTAAACAACTATTTTTATAAATGTTCAATAAAACATTTTAACCTAAGTATTTCATTTTAATTAATCACGAAAACAATTTTTAAATTCCTGAGTTAGTAACTGCTCTTATAGTTATGGAACTGAACCATCTAGGATGGACATTGAGTATGAAAATGAATCCACCCTGATAAAAAGTGTTGCTGCTTATGTATTAGAAGCACTGCAACAGTATAAATGACCAACTGCTGATTCACACATGTATAGCTCACCTTTGAACTTCTTCCCTGATAATGGGCACAACCACTTGTCTTTGGCAAGCTCTCTAGTATTTGCTTGTACAAATTTATCAATTTCGGTGTCGACGTCTTTTAGCGCTAAAGCTACTAATTTGGTCTCGTTTTTGTCTTTCCCCTCTTCTTTTGGTTTTTCCGGTAGAAATGCGGACATTTTGTTCTCTATTGTAGCTCCCATGAACTGAGTCATATCAGTCTGTAAACAATTTTTTTTAAACCCTAACCAATATATAGAACAGTTGAATACAATGGGTCAAGCTATCTCAACAACTTATTACAATAAACTGTTTCAGAAAATAAATAACATTAACAGCATTTTAAGAAATACTTATTTTCTTAACAATTGTAAATGATGCTAAGTGAAGGTAACACATCAAAAAGAAAAAAATAGATGCGACTGCTGAAAAAGAATTTAATGAAAGTACACTAGTAGGATTAGAAAAAATCGAAGCAATTTGGTCGTAGAAAATCCCGATTCCTATCATATACTAGAGATGTGGTACACGCTAGAGTTCCTCTTCAAAAGAGTTTGTAATGATTGTTCTGTCAAAGTTAAACTACAACAGTGTATCTTTTAAAATTTCACTCTAGATATGAACCTATGCCCATATAATAACACTCCCAATCAATCAGTGGTTGCTAGGATTATTACGTGATGACAAAAACACTAACGGACGGAAGGGTAGATTGGTTTCTCGAGTATCAAATTTGAATGAGGAAATCATACCTTTGATGTAGGTGGAGGTCCTCTGGCATGTAAAATACCGCATCTATTAGGCATTTCATCCTCATTAGGATATTCACAATGGTTATAATAATCCAAAGAATGAACTACCCTGAGATATAAGATGATTCTATCCAACACTTTAATAAGATCTTCATCCCTTTCTACAGTGGTAACAGCATCTTGATTCTCAGAACTAACTTGAAGACCAAGAAGTTCTTCTTCTTCGGCACTGGCTTCTTCTATCAAATAATCGGTGATATTGTGGAGAATAGGGTTATTCGACACCAGGCCAAATGTCTAAAAAAATATTATTTAGCTAACTCTGGGTTCATAATGCAGTCTATTAATATTTGATTAAAAATGTATCTCGAAGGGACTATGAAGTATAGGAGAAAATAATAATATAATATTAAATAATAATTGAATACTTTTGAGATATATGATGTTACCTGTGAAGATTTATTTTTCTCCTTCTCAGTTTCTCCATTGGCCGGCTTTTCTCTGTGCCACAATCCTGCCTTCTCATCCAAATGCAGTGCCACTCTAGCAGAAATTCTCACATCGGACCTATAAAAAAAAGATTATACCAGGTAGTTATTCAGTTTAAGAAAAAAAATTGATAAAAATATGTCAAAAATCTGTAATATATTTAGGTTATCTTTCAAGTTGCATCCAAAAGTTTCACTTCAGCAAATTCTAGTTTATCCATATATGGATAATTATGTAAAAAATTGAACATAGTTTTCTTATTGGTTATTTATTTGGTTGCCTGACAAAGTTTAGAATTTGAAAACCATTGAGTTTATTGCTTTTAAACTATCTTCAATTTTCGAAATAACAAGGACATACTTTCAAATAAATTTTAAGTAGGTTTAAGTCGCGATTTCACACCTCATGCGTAATACTCCACTATTTTCATAATTATTTTGTTCACGAGATGTTCACAGATACAAGACCTCCATATATAGACGTAAATTCATTAATAAATTGTCAGATACCTAACAACTTGTCTGTGTGCTGTCACACCATTGACAGGTCTGATCCTCCTACTGAGATCCCTGTTTACAATGGCTCCAAGTTCACAATCTCGGAGACGAACGCTGTTGAGGTTCCAGCATATTTCCTTGATGTTAGCGTCTCGTTTAAAGGTGACCCAACCACGTCGTAACCAACGTCGCTCTGGTTGAGGTTCAGCAAGAGCCACTCTAAGGAAACCTTCATATCTACAACAACAAAAAAACATAAGTAGCGATAGGGAGGGAAGTATCGCGCGTTGTTATATATGTATACATAGCTTCACTATTACTCTGCTGCCCAAGGATTGATATCTCAAAAAGTACGAAGCATTACCGAGGTCAAATCTCTTTAGATGATTGAACGTCTTTACCAAGAAACTAATGGTTGTTATGACGTATGACACGTAATGCTGTTTATTGCGCATCTAGCAGCTTTATGTCCTGCAAAAGCTTTGAAATATCCCTTCTGCTGAAACAGCAAAAGATACAACCATCAATCAATATAAGTTCAATGACATGTACGTCTGGTACCGATAGGAATCGATAACACAGTCGATTCCAAAGAATCTGAGCATTTTTATAACTTCAATTTAGCCAATTATCAGATCAGACTGTTATTTTAGTAATAGTGAATATACGTTTCCCCTTAAATTCTGAATGTATATAAAATTAGAACATAAATGGTGAAACTGCTGCCTGCCTTCATAAAAAGAATTGGTGTTAATAGAAATAAGATTTATGAATAGAGAGTCATGTTTATGTTCAACCCTATTAGGTTCCATTAAGCTTGAGGAATGTCAGATTAATACTGTTGCATAGTTTTTTTAAATTGTCTTTACCTCGAGCAAATAGCTTCAACTTCTGCTTTGGTGATAGTAGGGGCAAGGTTTCTAAGAAAGATGGAAGTAGTCTTATGCAGTGATTTTGATTTTGGCTTGGTAACCTCTTCAACAGAAATTGCGTCGTCATCTTTCTTCTTATCATCTTCAACTTCCTTTTCGTCATTTTTACCTTTCTCTTCTCCTTCATCTTTTTTCTCATTTTCGTTCCCTTCCTCACTGTCACTGCTACTTGATGATCCACTGCTGCTTCCAGAATAGGATGATTTGCGTTTCTTCTCTAATTATTAACGAAAATATTTATAATTATAGAATATAATAACAAGCTCTATTTAGATTACCTCAGCCAGTTGTGTTGCGAATAGTTTTAATCAAGAAAGCTTTCAGAGAGACATGAATCAACCATGAAAATAATAACGAATACTTTGTGCAAATGTCAGATGAATAATCGATGCGTTTCACTTTTTTCCTGGAATTTTATTGGTGATATTTCAAGTAACATTAATGCAATCTAATCTTGATGGAAAACTCGCCACCGGTGAAAGGAGCTATAATATACATGGAAATAATAAATATAGTTTCTTGGTAATTTGTCAGTTTTAGCATATTGTCACGAAAGAAGTCTTATTAAAATTCATAATAATAAATTATCATTAAGAAACTACCAAGAAAGAAATACTGGTGTCTGACTACCAACAAACCAAACAAAAAATAGTTAACCTTTTTTATGAGGTACTTTCTTCTCGGTAGCTTCCTCATCTACCTCCATCTTCTCATCCTTTTCTTTTTCTTCTTTCTCAGTTTCTTTTTCCTTTTGCTCATCTTCATCTTTTTTGCCGTCTTCAGCTGCTACGGCATTGTCGTTCGCTTTAGGTTTTTCGTTTTCAATATTCTTCTCTCGTTGTTCGTTTTCCTTTTCTGTCTCCACAACAGGCTTCTCTACATCCTTCTTCTCTTCTCCTTCTTCATCGTCCTCTTCCCCATCTTCTTTTTCTTCTTTTTTGTCATTAGATTCATTATCCTATTCACAATGAAATGTTAATATAAAATCAAATAAATAAATGCAATCAGTGATAACTTAAATTTGAATGTTCCACTGGAATCTTCTCATTGAGCTGAAATAATTTTACTCATTTTTAATATTAAAAACAACTCAGAAATACCCTCAAGATAAAATATACATAATGCGAATATAAAATAATTTAATGTTTATCGCCGCATATTTTACCTTAGGTCCATTTTGATTACTGTCATCGAATTTAATTTCTTCAGTGTTCTCTGTAGCAGCTTTTTCTGCCTCATTTTTCTTGGCCTCTGCTTCTTTTGCCGCAGCTTCTCTGGCCTTCTCGGCTTCAGCTTCTTTAGCTTTTTGCTCTCTATATTTCTGCTCCATTTCTAGATAATATATATTTATGATCATTAGTCAAATGTCACACCTATCTTGTATACTGTATACAAAAGTGATAAAAACATTCAATAATCGACGAACCTTCATATTCCTGTTCTAATTGGGCAAGGTCCTCATCAGTTCCACCTTCCAGCTTAATGACAACTGTGTCGAGCAATTTGAGCAGCTCATTGGTCTTTGCACAATCGACTGTAACAGCATCTATCTTCCCAGTTTTCAGTAAATCCATAAAAACTTCTACCCTTTTCTGAAAGAAATAATTTATAATATAAATGAGACATTTATGATATTCGAAGAGATACGTCATTACTTAAAAGTCGGCAGCAGTTTGCAATGCAGTATATGCCCTCTGCATTCATACAATGAAAATATCTTGGTGTTAAAAGAGGATGACCCATACATTCAGAAATTAACGGGATATCCTGATATTCCAATTGCAATGTGCTAATATTTCCCTATATTTAAAAGCATCACCAGATTGCATATATATACACCTTGTGTTCGAATCATATTCGTTACACCAGGCAGACTAGTTCGCGAAGGTCCTTTGATCCAGTCTGGACAACTAAATAAGAATGGTTCTAATCGTTTATTTTATCAGTCCATACGGGCCACCATCCAATAAACATATACGAGGGTCAACTTCGGATCAGCTAATAGCCAACCAAAACACTCAAACGGTCATGCTAAGTCCCACAGATGCCGATTAAGGATTATACTGTAACAATAGTGTCCAAGCATAGTTCGCTGGTATGGCTGTACGCCAACAAAAGCATGGAACGGCTTTAAACCGTTAAAGTAGATAGTCACGCAACAACATAGGGGTATGCGCGAAGTAAAATCTCTGAACTACTAGCAAGCAAAAATAAACATGCAGAATACTGTGTACATTTGCTTTTGTCAATTTATCTATAACTTCTTAAATATCATAATTATTTTTTATATGTCATGGATATTATTTTATGATTATTCAATATAATTACTGTCTACTATACTGGATGATACCTATTAATTTTACTAGTCTGCTAGCCTTTCATCTTCCAATTTGCTTGCTGATATCTCAACTCTGAAATATCTGCGAAACTCTGGATCGGATTGATTGCTCTATAAATGCAATGTGATGTACAAATAATAATTGAAGATGTATCTATCTGGAATACATATTAGTTAAATGGGAAAATGACCATACAGGCATGGGGTGAACACCCAGCCAATCTCATTACAACGACCACCTTATCATTCAGAAAATGAAATCAAACCTGGGATAAACTCTTTGAGGCAGCGAGTAATTTTAGTTAATTCATAGTAGTCATTTTTTTATTCCCTTAATTATGTTGATAATACTAATTACCATATAGTCCATTAAAGAAAAAACGAGACAATACGAACCTTCAAATGGGCCATTTGTTCTTCTTTTCTTTTGACAGACTCTTCTGGGTGGTATTTCAAGCGGAACCTATGATGAATCACAGTGATAAAATAGTTCGAATAGGAAATTATTAGGTTTACATTCTTCAACCATCCATTCATGCAATAATTTGATACACATTATTGAAGCATATTAAGGTGTAAAGATATTCATTTGCGTGAATTTATGTTTATTTTGATCAGAATAATACCGGTAGAATTTAAAAATATTTACTATTTACTAATACTTTTTAGTCTACTACTCATGACAATAATGCCGATTTACAGCAATATTGACTAAGTATTTTTTGTTTTGTTTGGTTGGGGAAAAAGTATTCAGAAAACTTTCATTTTTACAGGAAAAATAATATTTATTATAGTGAAGTAACCCAGAATTCAAAAAGTAAACAGAACAAATGAAACCTGCTATTTCAAAAACCTGGTAAACTTAGTCTAATCAGAAGCAATAATGTTATCAACATAGGAAGCCGAAGATAAACGAAAGAATCATTTTTTTAATCACACTTAATGCACTGCATCTCTAGAATGTAAGTCAATATGACTAATCACATAAGTTTTACCATCCAAAAACAAAATTACGAACCTAGCGACAAATATGTTCTCATCACACCTTAATATGAACTTAGTTCAAATGATCTAATATCCACACAACAAAAAAAGTGGACATACCGCAAAATCCAATCCTACCATTCTGGATACACAACGGTTCCAACTTTCTCCGCTTAGGAGGATTTTAATTAATTAATTTACACAATACTGAAGTCTTGTCGGTTTAGATCACACTAATTAACTACAAAGTAGCATTTAATTTTCATGTATGTAACAGTGTTAGCACTTAACACTGATTCCAAAATCCAATGTCTTGAGAATTTGTATTTCACATTATTTTGATTGATGCGATATTTTTATTCCTCTTAAATCTAAAAGTGAAGGTTACTGAAGTGACAAGTATGAATAAAATTGACAAAATGATATTTTAGTGTTGAATAGGATTATTCATACTAGCTATCCCAAAAATTTTACTGAAGATAATAAATTAATGTATAAATACAATGAGCATTATATTTTCTATAACAAAAAGTATAGGAGTTTCAAGAAAGACAATAATTAAGATATCTGCATGAAGAATAGCATCTATCGGATTGCAATTTACAGATTTATGTTCACTTTTTCCATCTGCCACTTCAACCAATCATACAATATCATCAATAGATTTAAGGTTTTTATATAAATATGTGTCTTTTTAAAAGTTGACTCTCACCTGTTTTAACGAAAAAACCTTTAAAGAATTTGGAACGCGAAAAGCATATGCATTGCGCGCATAGCTTTATAGTAAACGGAATAAAAAAATAGGTATCTCTCTCCACATATTCTCATGATTGTATAATACTTTAACGGGTTTAAAAAACGCGAATTGAATCCAGTGGTGTTGCAGACACACGTAATTTTATGGGACGAACCCAGCTTGTCTCGAGACTTGTCTCGTTGCTGTAGAGAAAAAGTTGTTTTAAGTCACACAATCCAAGAGCAGATCCAGTAAGTTCGATCTCAATGTCGCTTTGAGGAGTAAACTTACTTTGAATATGCTCTCTATGGAATCAAAAGCATTATCATAGTTTCTTGTTGATCTAACACATATAAGAAAATGGAAGAAAACTTTGCAACACAACAAAGAACAACGAAGTTTACATTCCATTAATTTTTTTTTGTTACAAACCAAAGTTTCTCAAATACAAATAAATATTAATTTGAAGAAAGTGTTGGTCTTCTAATATTGATTTGTTATCGTTATCCTCCATTTATTTTATTGCTAAGCATTACTATTTCTGCTATACTTTGTCGTGTGGTGTCACCATGTGAGAAATAATTTGAAAAATTATTAGTATGAATCAGTATCCATAACTGTAAATACAGAAAGGGGAGATCAAATACCCAACTTATAGAGAGAGTGAACAATTTTTCTGGAGTTTTCTCACACCAATTCATATCATATCTCCTTTTTCTATGTTTATACAGTTATAGATGCCCACTAGTCTAACATACTATTGCATGTTATATCAAATAGCCTTGTGTAAAAGGTGAGACTAGTAGAGTTTTGATGCTATAGTGTTTTTGAAAATGGATGAAAGAACATAGGACTAAATACCTGTTAGTTCCAACATACATCCATTTCCTGTTTTTTCCATTCTCTTATAATCATGAAATTGCATACTCGAGGAGATCACCAACAACAAATGAAATACTTTATGGGAAAGCTCTTATAAGATTGAATTGCCTATAGCCATCAACAAGAGACCATGAATAAGTATCATCATTTTTTACACTATCTTCAGTTACCCAAGTTTTTGTTACACTTCATGATTCATTTTGAATTTTTATTTTAGTCTCACGATTAATAATTTTCAAACTATTAAAGAAGCAATCCATGTATTATTGTACTAAATATTTCACGAATAAATCAATTCATAGTATTGAACTACATATAATTCTCATTGTTATTGATAAAAATAAAAATTCATTTCAGAATGAATACATGACAAGAAAACCAAATATCTATGCAAACACCAAAAATACCCAACTAAAGATATAACAATAGTTTGTTCCAATATAAAACCATGACATATAATCCTTCTATTGATAAATAGAAAAATATATTACAATGGAACCATTGGGAGTTGAGCAATTTTGAAGATTATTACCAGTTACCTAAGGATTGTAAGACCAAAGTATTTCACTTTGCCTGTCAATAGCAGCAGGGGGCACTTATAGCCTTCACAGTTGATATGAACAGCAAAATTACTGAGTACTGTAATGATGTCGAGTGGTCAAGCTAATATTCCAGAACATCAGTCAGTCATAGTAGCAGATTCGAGAGTGACATGTGGGGAAGGCCAGTCCATGGTTCAGCACATTAAGTCACCTAACAGTGGCTTCTTATATGGGTATTTAAAAAAAAATCACATTTTTTTGAATGAAACTAATCATTCCTTCTAAATTCAAACTTTCATTCTTGCTGTCAAGAATAATATATATATAAATAACTTTTTAGTATTCTTTATAAGGAAAGACCCATACTAACAAATTTAAAAAATAAACCAATACGATACTGCCATGTTGCACTGAGTGAACATGTTCATGGATCCAAACCCAAAGAGAGTCCCGTTCAGACTTTAACTGTCGCTAAGAAAAACAAAAATGCATAGGGGATTTGTATAACTTGAAGTTTCTAGAGAAAATACATTATTATTTTAGCATGGTGACAAGGTATTCTGGAGACGTTTTTCATTTGAATTGTGAAGTGAAAGAAATCATCACTGTTCAAACATATTACATAATCAACAGTCAAAAAGCGGCATCCCTGTTTCCAAACTGATAGCTTCTGATTTGTCTGGAAACAGTCCAAGTAGAGCTTTGTATCACAAAATGTAGCAGGTAAACTTCATCATCATTGTTCAACTCTTGTGCTTAACAACAGTACCATTTTTTAGATCTTTGAAGAAGAAGAGATATTGTATGTCATCAGAAATTTCCGACTGTTTTCCAAATCTTTGACATGATCTAATAATAATTATCCAATAAAAACAGCACCCCTTACCATTCATCATCCTTATGCGCAACAAAGAACTCATTCAGCTGTTGCCTCTGAAATTCAAGTTTGTAATCATTATACTTTTCAATAGCCTCGCTATCAGAGATGTTGTCGTCCTGTGTGGCCAAGAAGGCCTTGAATGACATCATGGGCGGCTGCTGGGCTTCCATCTGCCCTGAAGAGCTACTGGGGTCTCTGAAGAAATAACCTCTTTAAAATAGAATAGGGCAGTGTTAGAAACACGAGGTTAGTATATCCCTTGCACGGCACAAATTGTGTATTAATCCACCACCACAATACACTATATATGTACTCGTATGTCCTGGAGGTAATGCATTTTAATCATATGGAAATGGTTCCAGATGATTTTAAAGTATGGTTTTTTATCAATAAGCTCTGACATATCCATTATTAGTGGGCCTATTTTGCTATTTGAAACTCACAGCAGAAATGTGGTTGAAGTTTTAACTTTCTGGAAAAGATATGCTAATGTAGTGTCACTTGCATACATATTTAACTGTGATCTATTAATGAAGTTTTGTAACAGTTGATAAAATCTATAAGATAATTGCATTACATCCAGAACAAACCATCTACTTCCAGCATTCAAATGACATTTTTTCATTTGATCATGGCAAGAAGGGTATCAAATATCTAAGCAAGGTGCATGACACCCTTTATTGCATATGAACAGGCATTACGAGTGCTGGTACAGATTTTCAAATGTGCCTTCCAGTTAAAGCATCCCCAAGCAGTTGTAAATCATCCATAAATGAAAATAAAAATAAGAATAGTACTTTTGAAATCAGAAATTTTCTATTTTCATAACACTCAATTCTGGCATTCCTCAACAAATCTGTTACTAGTGTTAAAATTCATCTTTTTCTGTTACAGTACTTTTTACTATGAAAGAATCACAAAAAATATATAAATATTTCAAGAAAGTATGAAATTAAAATAATCATCACAAATCTGTCACCTGATCATTGATATGGAGAATAATATCATGCAATATATACATCTGTTTTTATTTCAATGACAAGACAAAAAATAATATTCAGCCTTAGGAATATTATACCCCAAATGATATTTTATATATTCAGGTATGGTTGGTCTACTTATACTACATTCTAGAATTGATAAATTGATTATTACAAAATAAATACATGCTCAAAATACCACATTAAAACAAAAAGCATAAAAAAGTATGCATTTCCTTTTTAGCAAATCTCACCTATGTGCAGGCTGATGGAAAGGATTGTAGTGATTATAATAGTTATCACCACCTCCATAGTAATCATGCCTCATTCTCTTAGCAGGTGGCTCCATGCCTGGGGAATATCCTCTATCTCTTATTCCACTTCTGTACTCCCGAGGACGTGGTCTGGTCCATGATTCTCTGTGCAACATTTAAACACAATTATTTTGTATAAGTTATAAATAGATCAGGTATTGCATTTTGGTAAGACTTTCATATAGAAGCTCCATCAAAACTTGGTTGTTGGGAGAAAATGGTCCAATTTAGGAAAAAATAGACATATAGGACTATTTACAGGTAATCACTACTTGGGCATGCTTCCCCCAAGCATGGTGCATGCCAAAAAAGGGATTACCTGTAACTAATCTATGAACTAGATAACTATTGTCACTATTTTCAGTGGATTGAGGAAAAATATTTGTTAATAAAAAATCTTGTTAAAAGTGGTTTGGCGTCATTATTTCTTCTAAATTTCTCTAAATTGGACCATTTTTCTACAAAAACATTATGACTAAGTTTTTGGTGAAGCCAGTATAGGGAAGTTTTAGGTACCTAAATATGAATCATGATCATGATCAAAAACTCAAAATGCTTTTCCCTGCACCTAGTTATACCAACAAAGAATAGCTTACCTCTCTGACCATTCATCCCTTGGTCTAGCTACCCTCTCAGACCCCCTATAGCTGGCCTCTGCTCTCTCTCCGCGGAATTTATCTCTACGTTTTCTATCGTATTCATCGTCGCTATCTCCCATTTTCTAGACTTAGTTCTTAACTAAAAAGTAAAGAGATTATATTAGGTAAAAGTTAACAGCTTCCAAACAAAATGGGTATCGCTGACGTCGGACGTTGAAGTTATTGAAGAGAAATCTAACCACAATTTTCAGAAAACTTTTTGCAAGAATTTATTCAATTCGGTACTTACAAAATTGAATGCGCAGAGCAGGTCTTTGGACATGTAGCGTCCAACTTGACAATAGAAGTAGATTAATTCTTTAAAGAAACCGAAAACTGGGAAATACAAATTTCCAATGGCTGCCAGCCAAAAAAACTTTGAAAAACGCCACACCACAAAACAACAATAACAAATGACAACAGACAAGACCACAGCGGTACAGCCATAACCACAGTACAAGACTCAAACCAGACAAATGATCACAGAACACGACATAAGTCCTGGCTAGTGACTAGACACACTGACGATAGAACTATATCGTCGTTGCTAGACACCAACCGGTTTTCAGGAAAATATAATGCTGTGATAGAATTCAATGTTTAGCGAATCTACTACACTTAATAATTGATTAAGTACTCTTCTTAAATATATTACTCAATTATATAAAAAACTAAACTGGAAGCAGCACTTAGAGTTTGCATAAGTTTTCTCATCCGGATACCAGAATTGTATGTGAATGATAGACATATTGCAAAATGCACAAAACATTGATGTTTAGGCGCAACTTGAACATCAGAACATCTTTCCTTCCTGTGTTTACACAGTAACCAATGTTTTCTCATCCGAGTATTCCTTATTTGCTACTCTTTTTTATAATCTTAGTTTCAAATGACTATCTATCCAATATTAAGTTGTTATTCTTTATGTATACTTTTTATTCATATAAAAGTTTTCATCAAATTTTTTATAGTGTTCGGTTATTTGTTAGGCGCATAATAATTTATATGGGTTAAAACTCAGCTAAAAGTAATCTCATAGATTTGAATCAACCTAGAAAATGGTAACCGTCGGTATATTGAGGTGATAATCGTGAAAATCGAATACATTTTTCATCTATGTCAGACTGTCAGACATGCCAAAAATGTCAGATCTGCCTTTTCTGTCATGAAGTTTGTGGTCGTTGTTAATATTTTGTATTAGAGCCACAAATTTTTATTTATCAGTCTCATCTGATATAGCAATTGTGCATTTCTCTTAAATAAATAAATTTTCTACCATGGCTGATAAGGTTTGTACAATATTTTTTGGATATACCTACAATTTTGAGATTCAAAATATTTTTGTACAGTATAGGTTAAGTGTACATTGCTAAATTCACAAATCTTTTCAGGCTGAAGAACAAGTTAAGAAGAAGAGGACCTTTAAAAAGTTCACTTACAGGGGCGTGGATCTGGATCAGCTCCTTGATATGCCAAAGTCAGTATTAATAAAAAAAATTGACTTCTGATGATCTTAAATACATTTTTTTTGTAGTGAACAGCTTATGGAGCTTATGCACTGTCGTGCAAGGAGGCGTTTTACCCGTGGTTTGAAACGCAAACCAATGGCTTTGGTCAAGAAGCTTCGCAAAGCCAAGAAGGAAGCTCCACCATTAGAAAAACCAGAAATTGTAAAGACCCACTTGCGAAACATGATTATTGTTCCAGAAATGGTTGGTTCTATTGTTGGTGTTTACAATGGAAAAGCCTTCACACAAGTAGAAATAAAGCCTGAGATGATTGGGCATTATCTTGGGGAATTTTCTCTCACTTACAAACCTGTAAAGCATGGTAGGCCAGGTATTGGTGCTACACACAGTTCCAGGTTTATACCTCTGAAGTAAGATTGTTACATGTACTATATCGATAAATAAAACTTTTATGAGAAAAACTGTAGTAGTATTTCAACCCTCCAAGAAAAGTTATCCAAAATTTTTTAGGTACCTAGTGGTTTTTCAATAATTGTATAAAAATGTCTATGCTAGAGCATTGCAGCCTAACAATTTTGTTTTAATCTTTCATATTCTCAGTTATTGCACATAAGAACAAGTTTATTGTGTTTCAAAATGTATGTCTAAAACAATTTCAACTAAATATTTTTTGTTTGACCAGCATACAAATGAACAAAACTGCTCTGTACCCGATAACTGGATCACGACTTGGCAACAAAGCCTATGTTGTTTGCAGGAAAAAATGTCATATTCCTTGTGTTCTGTAGTTCCATGTCAGTATGCAGTAGTATGCACTGCATTTCAATATATGTTCAAAAAATATTGTATGTTGGAAGCATTCGAAATTCCAACTAAATAAAACTACAAAATTGAACTTTTCAAAAGATTATACAGGCGTATTGACCTTATTGCAGTTTTTTTAAAATACCGCATTAATCAGATATCCGAAGAGGGGAAAGATTCAAGTACATTTCCAGGAAAGGTGACGCGTTTTTGTCTCCTTGTGTTCAGTTTCCTGTATATGAATTGCAAAAAAATGAGCATCCTTTACTCATGAAATTCTCCAGAATTCACTACATAGCACCTGAATTGTTAACTGTTGATTCAAAATGACATTGGTGACAAGAAGATGATTACTGGCTACATCCAACATCACTAAAAAAGGTAAGAGATTTTTTGATATGAATATGCAACTGGTTGAGAATACTGCCATAGAGCTTGCTCAAATTCAACTAGTTGACGAAATGCCGCAGGGTACAGATCTATGTGTGGTATGCTGGGATAATTTCTTAGTAAACTCAAAGTTTATAAAGTGTGATTATTGTAAAAAGTTGTATCATCTTATATGTACCAAATTAAAAGAACAGTTTGTAAAAATTAAGAACATAAGTGGTTTTGAAAAAAATATTTAGGAGAAGTGTAATCAAAACTGAATTAGCCAAAAGAAGACTTCACAGAGGATGTTAATCCAGCTGATGCTGCCGTTTCTGTTTCTAATGTTAAGGAAGTTTCACATGATACATATGTTGTACGTTGTGAGGATAAATGATCACTGGAAAATTAGAAAGAAAAAATACAAAAGGAACTTACTATTTAGTGACCACAGGAAGGTTGTTATAACCGAAAATTAAAAAAATAAATTAAAAGAAAATTATCTACAAGATCCACACAAATTTTACAAATCAATACTTACCTGATGCTATGAAAGAGGGTATACATTTTCTAAAGAAATTCAAAGCAAAAAATAGCAGAAACAACACCTACCACATTATTTTAGAAGTGGACTGTACTGGTTTAATTACTTGTAGCAAAAAGGTGACAGTATTTATATGGGATGGGAGCGTTATAGCTATTTCGAATTTATCAGTGTTTTAAGATGTCTTGAATGCTGGCGGTCTGGTCATCTAGCCAATTGCTGCTCCAGACAAGAAATATGTCCCATGTGCAATAAAAATCACAAAAAAGAAGACTGTAAGAGTGATAAATTGGAGTGTACTAATTGTAAGTATGCCAAGGATACTTTGAAAATAACGAGGATTAACAGTGACCATCCTGTAATTGATATGAAATGCCCTAGATATCAGAAACAAATAGACAGTCTAAAAGGGGAAATAGTATATAATTCATAGCAACTAAAAGATCCAACAGTAGTCGAGTACTTCTGGTGAATATGCAGGACCTGACAAAAATCCATTTACAGCTGGGACAAATAATAAATCAGTTTATGCCATTGGCAGTAGTATTAACAGAGAAGCATGTTACAAACGATGTAGAAGATACCGAAATTACTGTTGAAGAATGCAGTCACTTTTTGAGCAATTCTGACAGTTAACATACATTCAGTATTAGCAGGCGTTTTCAATATGAACTTGATGGACAGTTCATTGCAGGCAAATACAAATTATGGATAGCTCTGCAGCAGCAGGTTTTAAACAGTGTGTCCGGACCTACGAGCTATACAAGAGAATTAAAAACTTATATTGACCATATTTACACCAATATAACATGTGCCCAAGAAACGAGCAGAATTTATCCTGTAATGAGCAATCATGACACCATATGGATTATGTGTTTCCAATTAGGCAGCAAGAAAATCAATGCTTTCAGACATTTCAGACATCATTTGAGGTGCTGAATTTTAATATATTAATTACCACAGCTTGATGCCCATCACCTTGGCCTGTAACCAGGGCTACAGCCTCCCTAAAAAAATTGGTGCCCTTCTGGAAAAAAAAATCCATGAAAAATTTTCTTATTAGATAGGCAAGTTTTCATTTTAGAGAAGTGGTTACTATTGCTAGCATACATGTATGTGAATAAAATGTGTAGATAAACTCAAAGCTAAGGGTAAACAATGCTGAAATAGTTAAAAAAATATACTTCCAATGAATCAGTAAATGTGGGTTGAGCCCCACCAGGTGAATAAGTCTGGAATAGAAAATAATAATATTAATACTAATTACCTAAGAAAGTATACCTGGTCCCTTAGATTTAACCGAAGATCTCACTGTAGCGATTTGATTTGTAAGTCGACAGAATCCTTACACAAAAAGGAAATAAGCTGCAAGAGTAATTTTAGCTTATAACGATCAAGTGAAAAAATCCTTCATAGTTTTTATTATTTCAGTGAGCAGTAAGTAAAATGACACCACCAGTTGAGGAGGCTCGCAGGAGATCAGCATCTGACTACAGATTTGGAAAAGTATTAGGAGAGGGAAGTTTCAGTACCGTGTACCTTGCAAAAGATATACACACAAGCAAAGAATATGCAAGTAGGTATACCTTTTTTTAATTTGAATTGTCATAAATAATTTTTTTCAAAATTCAAATCTTGCTAAGTGTTCGTTCAGCAACCATATTGTTTTGGTATGTATGCCAGCAATTAATAAATACATTATAATATGAGATATACATATTACTTCTTATGCACTATTTTATATAAAGCTAATCAAGCACTATGTCTGTCAAGTAGCATGAGGCAAATAAAAAAAATCAGAGTTCTATATGGTTGCTACCTTAGACAAAATACAATTTTCATCAAACTCAAAACTAAATATGTATAGGGTGCATAGTATTACAGCCTTTCAGAACAAGATATATATTAACAGAATTCATGTTTTTTTAATCTTTCCCTTTTCTTTTGATAATCCCAATTATTTCTGCAATGAGCCAGACAGGTCACCCATTTGAAAAAGTTAGTACTCTCCCTCTGTAGAAAGTGAATACACACTAACACACTATAATGTTTCAAACTCCAAAAACCAACATATCCAGAATTGTGTAAGATTTTTTTTATCTTGTTTTGTTTCTAATCAAAGTCACTCATGTATAGTTTTTACTCTAGTGAATATGCATAGCCTCACAAATCATATACATACAGATGGTGGCCCGGTGTATTTGCAGTGCTTTTGGCTAATCTCCAATAAAAATGCATTTAGCTTCATATGAATCAATTTCTAGGACTGGATTGAATAATACTACTTGATAAGTCTGCATTATATAATTAATGTAACAGATTCAACTAACTGCATTAAAATTGTGCAATTTCTAGACTATATTTCACATATTAAAGTCGTTTTTCAGTGTCATATTGCATTTTAATTTTGTAGGGCATTGTCAAATTGTCCAAACTGGAGCACTAGAAGTCACTGAAAGCCCTTTTTGAAATTGCTCAATTTTATCTTCATGATAGTATAGTTTAGCCAAGTCTGCAATCACCAACAAGTCAATAATATTTTATGTTTGTTACAGTAAAAGTACTAGAGAAAGCACACATAATTAGAGAGAAAAAAACTGAATATGTAATGCGAGAGAAAGAAGTTTTACGGATACTTGGGAGCTCGTGTCCCTATTTTGTTCGTTTGTACTGGACTTTCCAAGACACTGAACATCTCTACTTTGTACTTACATATGCTAGGAATGGTGAACTACTGAAGCAGATTGATAAATGTGGCTGTTTCACTATAGACTGCGCCAGATACTATACTGCCGAAATGATATTAGCTCTGGAATATCTTCATGGCAAGGGAATTGTACACAGGTAGATTATCTAATGTTGGCTAAGTAAATGTAGTTATTCATGAAATCATGAGCAGATAGAGCAATAACCAATATCAAGAATTATTTAAAGGTCCATTATAGTGTAACCAATGAAATTTACATTAATTTATTTCAGAACAAACTTTTGATTGTTCATAAATATCCCTACCCATTTGTGTGATTGTGATCTTTTTGGTGATTGGTTAATTATTATCTAATACTGTGGATGTGACTATTTAATAATGGTTTGCACATACTTTACTGAAAGAAAAGGGATAGGTCGACCCTGTTCTTACTATGCAAAGTGGTAAAATTTAATGGTCTCTATCTGATATGTATGTTTACTAATCTCATAAGTAGACTGTATTGTAAAATTCGTCGTGGGAAAGGTACGCATTTACATTTAAAAAAACAACATAATCAAAGCATGAGATCGTGACCAAGGGCCAACAGTGGACAAAAATTGGGTAAGCATGTTATTTACCAAACATGTTAGGTTACCATGTCTACATTCAATATGCAAATAGCAAAAGATTGTTGGCCCACCACTATTATTAGCTGCCTAATCCAAAGAAGAAAAAAACTTCCGCATTCTTTAGTTTCTTCAAATTTGTATTACAAGCAACATCAAATAAATTGAAAGTAAAAACAGTTTTTCAAAAACACTTGAATTTAAATACGCTGAAAAGAATAAAATAAACTTTTCCTTTAAAACTTTCACTATCAACTTATAATGTCATTACACAATTCATATGATATAAAAACTTGTCGCGAGATTTCAGTGCTTAGTTTGAGAATTTTAAATTAATATCAATCAGATCAAGTTATTTAATTCACCCAGTTAAATCTCCACCATCATTTTTTCAATCTCATCCGTAATCTCAGCAAGTCCTTTCATTTGATACCCATATTATAGGAAAGCATGGAAAACCTAGTCCGCCATCTTGAGAAGTCCTCCATATTCGATTTAGAGTGTCATCACTTTAATTTTCGAGTTATTCTTAGCAAGTCCTTCCATTTGATACCCATATTGTAGAAGTGCATTAAAAATAACTAGTCGCCCATCTTGAGTGTTCCGCCATGTTGGATTCAGAAAGACGTCACACAGCTTACCATACATTTGTCCATTAAAACTATGAAATAAGATTAAGGAGTAACCTGTTATGCCTACTCTACTTGTTTTTCCACTGTTTACAGAGATTTAAAGCCGGAAAATGTTCTATTTGATGATAACTGGCATATTTTGATAACTGACTTTGGAAGTGCCAAGATATTAAAGACCGATAATGCAGAGAAATGTGATAATGATGAACAAGATAAGCAAGATAAAAAAAGACGGAATAGTTTTGTAGGTAAGTATTGTTAATGTATCTTCGGGAACTCATCCTGTGGTTCATTATATTTTTTATTGATCGCTTATTGAAACCACATATCAATGAATGTATATTTTTACTGACGTTTCGGCTGCCTCGGCAGCGTGTTCTAAAACAAACAAAAATGAATTAACTAAACTTTTAAATCATAGTTACATTTATATTTATGACTGTTTCCAGGGTAACAGTTTGTTTCCAAACAAGGCCTTAGTGTGAACTTGTATGGCAGGCCAGAATACAGATGATGCATTTGCATCATTGATCAATCTAAAACAAGGGATATAATGAACTGCCACACAATAAACACAAAACTGCATATAACATGAAATTAAATAAAACATACAGCAGTGTGATTCCAAGGCCGCAACGTAATAGCCCATGAACAAACCATTATTATACTTTTATAAAGGTAGCCAAAACGTTGGTACTTATTTTCTCAATTACATTCGAACTGTAATTGAAGATTTACGAATGTTGACATATAAGTCAAGAATGAATATACCTAAAAGTATTCATTGCTACTACTACACATGAATTTAACTTTACTATACAGTATATAACAATATTATATTACTCGTGTTATTATATTACAAGGTACAGCACAGTTTGTTAGTCCCGAGATGTTGAGCGAATCCTCGTCATCCCATGCATCAGATCTGTGGGCTCTGGGATGCATTCTGTACCAGATGGTCTCGGGGGTGATGCCTTTCAGGGGGCGCAGCGAATTCCTTATCTTCCAGAAAATCCTCAACTTAGAGTATGAATATCCAGAAGGGTTTGATTCAGATGCTAAAGATTTGGTGCAGAAATTGCTCGTCATAGCTCCCACTGAGAGGTTAGGTGCTACAGATGAAACACCCTATAGAAGTATAAGGTAAGTAATATAACATTTCTTATCTAAGATTGAATTATCATTCAGTTTGTCAGGTATTAAAATACCTGACAAAAATATAAATATGGATCATACTTAAGTTCGGTTCATGTTCTTATAATTTTTTGTTTAAATCATTGATCACACTATTTTACTCTACCAGAAGAAATAAGATAAATGAGGAAGGAGGGCTGAATGAGCTGTTCAGAGCTCTGATCGACTCGATTCAACATTGTCAAGAAGTAATAATTAGATTTTGATCGGACATTAAAAGTGTTTATCCACGTGGATTGTAAGTTTTTAAAGTACTGTGACATGAAATTTTTCTTAAGTCGGAAGGATTTGGGAATTTGCAAAATCATGTAATTGATAACAATCAATTCAATATTTTTCCCAAACATCTAACAGTCTCAGAATTCGATCCAAATCGCTAATTGTGAACTGATACCATTCCTAGGAAGAACAGCGTTAATCTACTTGACGCTGAATTCGGAATTCGTGCAATTCGTAGTGTATTTTCTTGTGTGAAGAACTGCGACTTTACATACATGCATACGTCGCACAGCCGCATATAAAACTGCTATCCAGTTGGCATTAGGGCATGTGTTGGGGTGTGGACTGTTATACACTGTAGTTCAACTTGGTACTTCTTATCAAATTGACCTTTTAACAACCAAATAGGTAGGCATTCATGCGTAAGATACAATGCATACAAGGTAGAAGAACAAATTGTAGTTCTTGCGGCAGCAACTGTCAAAAAATGGGTCGGGTTCCATTGTTTCTGGTAGGACTCGGAAAGGCGTTCAGATTTGTCGCCTCGACAGCATGATTCCTCGTATTTTTCACGCTCAATCTGGATTTGGAAATCCCGGACGATTCCCCTGGTTATTGTTTTAATGGTTGATCTTTGAGTCTGCATAGTTACATTGCATAATGAATGATATAATTAGTCTACTCACTGGATGCCGCGGATCTCATTTTGCATCGATGGTCTACCTATTATATTTTTTATTTACTTGTTTTCAGGCAACATGAGCTTTTCAGAGACTTGAACTGGGATGACTTGGGACCACCGCCAAAGATCTCTGACATTTGTGATAGTATAAAAGACATTGTTATACCGGACGATGTAGAACCTGGTTTAGATAAGGAAAAGGCATCACGATTACAATTGGATTTGGTGCCTACGCCTACTAGAAAAAAATCTCAACTAGTCAAGAAGATAACTGATCTTACAGCGGCCGAAATGGAACAAAAACTTGAGGCTCAGAAGACTAATATTTATAATAGGTCAGTAGATAGGGTCCTGCATCACAACCTATTGTAAGCTTTTTTAGATTTGATAGATTTACCGGAGTAAGTTTGAAAATGGCATTAGCATTCGCTTACTTAGTGCAATTGAATATTTGGCAGAAATCTTTCATTTTATTCATATTTTTGTATGTTATTAATATTTTGCTTCAGGCACTAGTCGGATATTGTTTGATTGTCTTCTGTATTAATACTTATCTTCTCTTAGCTTTAACAATGCACTCTCTTGAACGATTTGAATTCATAAAGCCTAAGGTTTTTTGTTTCTTGCAGTTTTGTTGAAGGAAACTTAATACTAAAACAAGGCATGATAGACAAGAAAAAAGGTTTGTTTGCTAGGAGAAGAATGTTTTTACTCACTTTGGGTCCTCATTTATACTATGTGGATCCTGCAGCAATGGTACTGAAGGGTGAAATTCCTTGGAGTGAAGACTTGCGAACAGAGGCCAAGAATTTCAAGATATTTTTCATTCATACGGTTAGTAAAACGATTTTCAAATGTACATATCTTTAGAAAAAGGTATAGATACATCATATATATATATATATATATATATATATATATATATATATATATATATATATATTCAAGTTACTCCTTTAGCACTACATTCATGTTAAACCTCTATCAAAGATGTTCGAGTATTCAACCAGAAAAAAAATCATGTCGTTATTATGTCATTTCATTGTGAAGATTTGAAGATTAGTGTTTCGTAGTATTATAAAGTCCAATCTGTTCAACCAAAGCATAGAAAAACACTAATTGAGCAAATTAACGGTTACATATTTTCGTGAGATTTTGAATATACATATGTTGATACCGTAATTACTTCTTGATTCACAAAAAATTACAATTGACAGAAGCAAAATAAATAATATCTCTATTAGTCATTGTTTCACCTTATTTATTTTTATCTAGAGTTGGTAATAAGCAATACAGAATATATTATATTGGATATATATTATGGTAATTTATGTGAGCTGGTTCTCCTCAGATTTCTGTGAATTATTATTATATTTTTTACGTTAGCTGCCAGGACGCCATTTTTACGTCTGGATCTGTTAGATCAGTTAAAATTATTATAATGATCTTGTAGAAATAATGCGCCTTTTCATTGCAGCCTAATAGAAAATACTATTTAGAAGACCCGGAGGGCTATGCATTGCAGTGGTGCAAAGCAATTGATGAAGTCAAAGCCTACTATTATCCGGAACAAGTGTAAATCCAATTCTATTATAGTTAAAAATGGCATCTTTAGTTGTATTATTTATTTATAAATTATTTATGAGTGTCAAGGCAGTATTTAGTCTATGCTGTTATAATTTATTACTTCTCTCTGTTACTGGATGTATTTATAGAATTATTTTTAATGGAGCATACTAAATGAAAATATATTTCACGAATTACAAATTGTGTTTTAAATTATATATCCGCAGTATCGGATCCAGAGAAGGGCTGCTATTCGTGTTATATAGCTCCCTCCCACAACCGGAAAAACAGACAAAGGAAAATCAAGGCATAACGTGTATTTTAATGTGTAGTGATTTTGTCCCTCATTTTTTAATACAGAAACAATTATTCGATCATATCATACAACAGATCAATCTTTATCAATATTGACAATATTTACTTGAATAAATACCAGTGCACTGTCGGGTCAAACAGGATTATCCCTTCGCCACTTCCCCGCCAGTGTGAGGCCAAGGAGCAAAGCTTCCGAATTGTTGAATTGGCTTTCTACTCTGATTTGTTGTATGACCGGCTTGGCGCAAGTACATGGCTGCCTTTATTTCGCCATATAGAGATTTTATCTCTTTTGATTGGCAGTATTAGCGAACCGTCATCTGTCATCTGTGGCAACATTGCTTAAAATATGGCGTTTATTGTTGGGTTATTTGTGACATCTGAGTGACTTTATGCAACTTTGGACGTGAGTTGATCGGTAAAAACAACTTTTTCGGTGGAGTTTCGTCGTGACGCTCCTGAAAATTGAAGAGCTTTTGTGAAAGTATGAGAACCCGTCGCCAAAGGTAAGTGTTGTGATAGCTCATTAGCTAAGGAATGTTCAGGTAATACACCTACGATGTCTTACCTGCCACACATGATATTTTCGATTGTTGTATCAGCTGATTTATCAAAAGAATCGGACATTTGGGCACACAGAAAAATTTATCAAAGCATAAAAATACGGAAACTGCCAAACCGGCATTATCATGGTTGACTGGACATGCTCCTTGACAGTTATCCCATAACAGTTGCAATGTCTGGAGATGGTTTATTTACGTTTTTTCATATACATACATAATATTGTTGCGAAACCAGCTTGGTATTGAACGTATTGCTTTGTAAAAATAACAATTACTATTATTGCATTCAAGGTATGTGTTTGCACTTGAATTCAAGTTATACATACATAAATCTTTGTCTTTATAACAACATTTCAATAAAAATTGATTCATCTTCTAAACAAGGTGAATTATCAGTCAATTGATACACAGCTGCTTGTAAATTTGAACTTATGTGACATGTGCAAAACATATAACAAATATGTATGTGGTTTTGGATTTGAAACCCATATTGATAGATATAAACAATGACAACTTACACTGTAAATCTCATTTACACAAGATTACCTATTGAAGTTTTCAGGAAAAATAAGTTGAGTAACTTATTATGTTTCCTCCAGGGCCAGTATTTTAAACCACATAAGGATTGACTGACTTTCACTGTGGTTTCAATCAGCAGCCAGTGGAAAATATAGTGAACCAGATAGATAACCACATAAGTGTCAGTTATATTATGTTTCATAATTTTTCTCTATTGCTATTGAAACATCTTGTCTATCCATCAATACAATATTGAAAGTAATAATATTCATCATACTATAGGAGTCATTTATGCTACACTATCAGATAGTAGATATTTCATTATACATCATTTTTTTTTCATTTCATAGTTGATTTGTACAGGTGATATTTGGTTGAACTGTACATCTGCTTAGACTACTACAAACACTATGTAATTTCACCACTTGACAAACAGGTTTTCAAAAAGTGCTTTGGCATGTGGTTCAACTAGTGTTTATGTATGCTATGCTAAAGGTTCCAGTATTCCATAAAGCTTTGACAACTGAATAATAAGTATATTACCAAGGTTGTATATAGTAGCAGAATATAAATCTCCAATAGGTGGTTGAAAGCTCAATACTATTCCAGTCATCTCTTGCATAGGGACATTCGACAAACTAGATTACATTTGCTGGATTTTGTTATTGATAGCAATGTTTTTTAAGTAAGCCAGGATTTTGCCTCATTCACCACCCTACTCAATTACCTATAAAAATAGGAGGAAATTAGTGATGATGACTAAAATATCTTTCACTTACACTTGAAAAATTGATAAAAGTAAATAATACTCTTTGTGATTCTATTGTCCATACTTATGAATTTCAATTTACCTTTCTCCCCACCGCCGGACACAGAGGGAGGAATGGATAAAAAAATTCTTAATTTCAGAACAATGTGGATTTCCCACGTTCTATACGATCATTATGGCAGAGCTTTGATCATTATATCAAAAAGAATTGTTCATATATTCTTACAAGATTGAGATTCATAGGTATACGTATACTATAATTGAACCATAAAAAAACCTTCTTTACTGCTTCAGAAAGGAGAGGATGTGAAAGGATTAAGTTTTTGTAGATGGATTGTGAGTTTGATACATGGTTAGTCAAAAGAGCTTTTCTGGATGATAATGCAGGGTTGCACAACCATTTTCTTAGAGTTATGATCACTTGAACATTTTTTTTAGACTTCTCACCTTCAGAATGCCTCCTTTCCTTAATTGATTTACTTCTATAGATGTATGATATATTGTCCTCATTCAGGGAGGCACTATAGAATGTGTCCTAACCTGACCACACATTCCAAATAGATAAGATTTTTAGGCTTCCTTCTCTATCTATTTCTCAAGAATGAGGGGTGGAGAAGTCTGTTTTTATGGTTTTATAATGGACATGGTGGTCTGTTGTATGCTTATAAATTTCAATCCTTCATCCAATATATGTATCTACTATAATATATGAGCAGATGCATGCAAGTATGGAAATATATTCTTTGTGCTCCATAAATGCAGCAGTATGGATTCAGAACTAGTGGTGATTAGTTTTTTCAAGCAAATAGTTTGATCTTGCTTTGATGAGTGACTTATTTGAGTATAAAGCTCTCGAACTTATGGGAAGAAGACACATACAGTTCTGGGGAGCATGATTAAACCCCAGTGCAAATATTATGCCATTGCAAAGACCTGGCAAGACCTAAGATTTCAGATTTTTTGGGACCCGACCGCAAAGGCGGAAAGCTAAAGGAAAGTTCTATGTCAAAGCTATGTATTTGAATTAAAGGATCAATGATGGATTTAGTGCTTTAAGAAGTATCAATGCAAGCTATGGATCTATGAAGGTCGCAGCAGTGTCAGGCTTCCAAGGCCACAGTCACTTACTGCATATGCCAATTGTTCAGAAAAAGCCAAGTGGTTTATGTCATAATTATCGAATTTTCGAGTGCAGATTTCAGTGTAGATCATTCATGATTATTAAACGATTGAATTGGTTCACTTTTGTTGAAAATGAGTGGCGAAATAGAACAGATATTTGATTTCCAAATCAGTGTAAACAATACATAAATACTTTGGCATGGAATCTATCTGACTGCTAGTATAGGTTTAACACTAATTAACTATACCTCCAGAATAGACATTCAGAAATAAACAGTTTTAAAAATAAAATCCTGTAAATCAATTGTATCCAAAGTATTTATTATAAAGAACAAGTGTAGGTACTGCATAAATAGATTCAAACACAGCTTATAGTCATTGGACATGGAAAAGGAAATTCAAGGCCAACAAGTGGATGTATCTAGTGCATCTGAGCGTATTTTAAATATTTTGGATTAGCTGTACAAACAGATGGATTGATGCTTTGTGGATGTAACAAAGCCTTGTGTTGTTTACACCGTGGGAATTAAAATCGAAAAAAATCTGTTAACAACAGGTGTTTCAGTGGATGCAATCTTTATCTATTTTATCGACTTAATATTTTATAATTGCTAGTTGTAATTATTGATCTTATGATGAGTACCTATGGAACGAAATCCAATTGTTAATTACATAAAACATAAAAATTATGATATTCTTATAGAAAAATTAAGAATAGTGATTAAAATGAAATAAGCAATTTAATGTCACATCATCAGTAAACTACAATGCAGACCAAATTGCTTCGAGTAGTTTGAAAGCTACACTACTCAAGCAATGGTATCAGTTTAGAAAAAAAGAATTGGATCAGTTTTTGGAACTATATAATTTCGATGTTCGGGAACCAGAATTTTCACTACTTTTACGCGATTTACAAAGTTCCCTGGTGTCACTGATATCTCAAATTTCATAGAATCGATTGATTGAAGTACTGATGATTTCCAATCTCCCAAATTTATGGATGATAAAACGTCTTTTAGCAACGTCAAAAGTAAGAACGCATATTCCAGTATGTTATTAAGAATGCTTAGATCCTCAGCCGCTGCCATGTTAGTAAGCTAGTGGCTCTCAACCGAAACACCATTCAAATCAATGGAAGCCTATTTCGCGAAGTCTTATCAGACACCTGGATAAGCGCTGAAAATATGTCCTTGCATAAATTTTGAACGTTACTTGCTTTAAATATCCTCCAGACAATAAATAGTCTAGAAGTCGATCCATTGAAACCTCGAGCAGACAAAATTATATAGAGGAGTGAATCCTTTGAATATTTTCTAAAAATTTGGAGTAGTTCACTTGATTGTTTGGTCTCCTGTCATTCTCTTCAAATGGCAACTTTAAAATTGCTTCTTATTTAATGTCTAAATATTGTATATCGATGATAATAGTTTGCGAGTTGTAGAAGTGTCAGGCATTATCAATCAAAGCAATCGACAAACATATCATCCTGAATTGGTGATTTTGTTATTCATGACGTGATAATTTTCGCAAGTATCGCGGTAGTTTTAGAGGTACCTACATAATATTTGACCACCGTGTATAGAGGATAGTTTTGGAATACCTTAGCAATGACGCCGATCCGCTGAGACGGACGCTGGGCTCGTGCTGTTCCGCCTCCGGACGTCGAGCAGCGTCGCGACGTGACTTACAATGTCACGCTGTGCGAAAAAACAATTATGGTCGCTTTAGGTAGGAATATTTGACAAAACAACGTACGACTAGGCCTCCAACAGATTGGATGGGATCTACAAGACTTATGTCTGTGGGAAGTGATGAATTATTACCTGCCTCCTTCGTGGATATTTGCCTCTGCTATATTGATTTGGTATTATAAAATTATTTCATATCGTTTACTGCACGACATTTATGACACCTCCACCATGTCATCCATCGGTCTGTCTGTCTGTCATCACTCGGAAAGTATATCATTTCGGATGTTGATGAAATTTAGACACTAGGTTACTATTACGTCAAGGACGGCTTTGGAAAGTCGATCCAGTATTGGCGGAGTAAAAAAATGAGTTATTATGGGTTCCTCTATAATTCCGAATGCAGTGATCTGATTTGTTTTGAATGTTTGTATTTGATTTATGAGAGTTTTTGGAAATCGCTCCAGTGGCGGCAGACTAGTTTATAGCTATTTAAAGGAAAAATAGTGCGCGATATATACTAGTGGTGTACGGATCTGAATTTTTGATAGAAAGGAAAGAACCGGATCAGGATGTATTCGTATCCGGATTTGAATACAGAGACTGGATTCAGATCTTGGATCCTGTTCCAATATTCGGATTTCATCTGGATCTACGATTCGGATCTATGATCCAGATCCTAGATTGGGATCCGATATCCGATGATAATAATTGTATGGGTATACAAAAGAGGCAGTATAATTAGCATCACAAAATACTAATTTTCCTGTATTAATGAATATAAAACAAATACATTTTAAGATGATGCAGAAACAACATTCTTATTTTTATATGAAATTATTAATGTAAGTAGTTCCCTTATGTTTACAATGGAACACGGAAACTAAATTAACAAGAGAATTAAAGAAAATAACGTTCTACCGCCAAAGAAAATTTCTGGGCTGAGAGTATACTCATGATCTAATAAATACAAGGACCCCGTTTCCGGATCTCGGATCCGTGATCCATATTTCGGATCTTTGATCCGGATCTCAAATACAAATCTTATATCCGGAGCGATCCGTATCTGGATTGTGGATGTTTGGAAATTTGAGTACATCCACACTCTGTAATTCATTATATACTTAGTCAGACGAAATAATATATTACCCAGTCACTGAAGTCTACGTTTTTTCAAAGGATGCTAATTTGTTCATTTGTTTCCCCTTTGTTTCAGCAACTACTATCATTATTAGTATGTATTATTATTTGATCGTCAAAGGATAGTAAATAATTAAAAAAACTATTCCGCCGCTGAAAATAATCACTTGAATTTCTTCAAAGGGGCCTGAATAATCCCGTACCAAATTGTAATATGAAGTATATAAACGTCTCCAACTACGCAGCATTGCTTTGAATACCTGACGATGTGACAACGTCGTAGACTTTGGGCGTCGAGCTTTCCACTCGCCGTGGATCGTGCGACGTCGGCGTCCTCTCAAGTCAGTCGTCGCGGCGGCCAGCGTCCAACATCTCGCGCGCCTGGATGTCGGTGGTGGTGAAAAGAGACAGGAAAGACTGAATGCCGCACAACACGCCGGAAGGACCTTGCCTGTTAGGCGAGCAGCGCCACGGGAGCAAGTGCAGTGATGTGGTGGTGTGCCCTGAGGGGCTGTAAGGATGCCCGTAGGCACCACTCTAACAACCTCGAGTCCGCCTTTGCAGGCCGCTACAGGCGAACCCACAGCCAAACGCTGCAAATTCTGCGACGGTAATCATCTTGAGTTCATGATGCACTTATGCTTCTTCTACGTTTGACAGCTTTGCGTTTACAGATTGGCGTTCATTTGCCTTAAGTTTTGATTTTAAGGCGAGTTGCTTTAGTCGAGTTATAGAGCTTTCGGCTGGAGAGAAGGTAGAGCAGAAATTGAGTAGCAAATAGGTCGACATTTTAGGGGGTGTTTGATATGACGGTACTGCTTCACGTGTAATAATTGTTTATTTTAATTTTTTTGGTTTTTGCATTATTGTTACAATTAGAGGTTGAAAACTTGAAATGTCTGAAAATGCAAAAATATAAAAAATGCATAATATAAGATGAAACGGCTAGTAATTGAAGCTTCTAAACTCGACACAGCAATCATACTAATTTCAGGATATAAATCGCTTTTAAAAAATATACAATTGAAATCCTACAGTGAGATATTCAAGAATAATAAACGTCTATTCGCCAAACAACAAATAAGATTACTTAAGTGTATAGTTTACATAATGATAAACACATATTTAACCCCGAAACCTGATCAAAATGAACGGAAAAACATTGGTCAACCTAGAAGTAGTCTAATATAAATTTTGTACAGTCTGTAAAATTTCCGTTCCTCGCTCTCTTTGAATAACGTGGTAGTGTGCTCCAAAGGGCTATAAGGATACCTGTAGGTACCTCTCTGGTAACCTGGAATCTACATTTGTAAAGTCAAATGCTAGAAATTCTGTAAATGTAATCATCTTGAGTTTTGCACTTACGCTACTTTCATGCTTGAAAGTTTTGCATTTACAGATTGGCGTCCTTTTACTTGAAATAGTACCACTTTATTTCAAAATTAGTTGCTTTAAAACTCTTAAAGGGGTGCAGCCGAGGTTGCTGAAATCACGTATTTCTTAAGTAGTATGGAAACTACAGAATTTTTTTACATTATTCAAAATAAACAAAAATAAATTTAAAAAAATAAATAATTAGATCTGTTGCGGTTAGTATTTCAAATTTAATCACGCAAACACCATACTAAATAATATAAAAGATGCCGTTAGCTCTGACAACCTGGAGTCCGCCTTTGTATGCTACTAAATGGAAACTGGCGTTTTTATGGAGGGAATATGTCAAAAAAATTCTGCATAACACTTAATAATCGACATGACTAAGGCTAACCGGCATCTGATATCAGTAACTAGTACCAAACCAACGAATCCGCTCCAAAACAAATCCGAAAAAAGTGTAAAAATGAGAAACTACAGTTTGAGGATCTGCGAGGGAATCTCGTGAATTTCTGATATCGTTATATCTACTTGATTCCACTTTTTGTCGCTAGAACACCTCTTCTTCGTACCTCTGTTGTTTGGAAAGTACTATTATGATTATGTAATAATATTGACTTTAATTGTTGTCAGAATCATTGTACCTCAAAAAATAAATGTTTCCCAGGCAGTCAAAACGTTTGTGAAGTTCTTTTGGTAGTCACAAGTGGTTTAATTTAACGGCCGGGGACAAGTAAATATTAACCAAAGGTATAACCACCACGGGATGGGTTTCAGAGAAGTTCAGAGAAGAAATTTTGATAGAATATATTATTTCCAGGGCCCCTTTAGATGCACGGCCTTTTCTATGCCTCGAACCTGGGGATTTCACAGCGCCCCACTCCCTCTTGTCTGGCATGCTTATGCGCTTGTTTAGTTATTTTCCCTCAGAACAGAAAAAAACCCAACTTTTCAGTCTTTCAGTTTGTTCGGAATTCCAACGTTCATGTATGTATGGGCTTATACTAAAATGCCGCACAGCCATGCCTTTTATTTCTCATTCGAAATGAAGTGATGTGGGATGGATTTTACGTTTTATAATTTGACTTTAATTGTTAGCTCACAGTCCATATTATGCGTTTCAACGTTTAATGTAAATACGCTGGAGCTGTAAAAACTGGTGCAGAATTATTTATGCCCCCGCAGTGGATACGGGCGATAAAATAGCTAATGTGTCCATAAATAAAATTCACCGTATACTTTCATTGTAAACAATTACCTACTTTCTGTATTGTTACGAGCGAAAATTGCAAGAAAAGACTGATCATAATAAACATCCTTCCTTATGGGGGCGAGTTTGATACGTCATTTCATGCTCACAAACTCGACTCTGGTTAATCACAATCAGTGATATTTTCGAGGTGTTTTTACTGACCGAGAGAAAAATGTAATCGAGTAGATCGACTCAGTACTTCTCATATATCCGCTTTGGACCTGTGTTATATGTTTACGTTGATTGAGCAGTATTACATACCATAACTATAATAATGAAATTTTTAACTAATATATCATAGGTATTTTTGTATGGGTTCATACCGCAGGCTGCAAATATCTTATAAAGGCTTGTTCTGAGGCTAATCTCTCGACTAATGATTATTATGTTACACGACTCGAAAACTAAGTTTGAGATTCCCCAAATATGTTGAGCATGTAACATTTTTTCACTACGTTTTAAGATGAAAAGCTTAAAAAATTGTAGTTTAGGGATGAATTAATTTTGTTTCTGTTGATAGCTCCATCGACAATTTCGAAGTAGCAGTATTATCTTCTATGAACCATATCATTACGCTCTTCAAATGTCCTGAAAATCTACGAAGAGGTAACTGAGATTACGCAGTGACTAAAACTTATAGACATGTCGCCAGACTTCTAAAAACATATTTTAAATTATAAAATATGCGCCGTCATACTACACCCGTTTATACGAAGAAAAAAATTGAATCAAGTAGATGTACTTCTCACATAAAAAAACGAAATTTAATGATTGGGTTTTATATTTTTGGTGTTAATTTCGCCTTTACTGGATCAGTTTTTAAAAACAAGAAGCGCACTCGCTACTGCAGTAATGCACTAATAATATTTAATCACAAGTTTGTAGTTTTCCTAAACCCTCTTTCTACCCATCTGAATATTTAAACACCCCGCCTATTAAAATGTTTTTGAAAGTGAAGACACCCAAACCTTTCGCCTTTTCCTATTTTTTTGATTACTCCATCGTCTCTGGGCTACTTTCCAAGTTTCAAGATTTATTGACCTTTTTTGCTTGTCTCAGTAGGAACCTACCGGCAAAATTTCGTAACCATCACGTTATTAGTTTTCGAGTTTCAGAGGAGATAAAAGTAAATTGGATTTATAAAATAGTAATAAAGATGATTTCCAGTTGTTTTTAAGGTAGTAAAGTAAACTATTGGCTCATTTTAAAGCATCTGAATGAATTACAGTATCAATAGTTTTTGTATAGGTACTGAAAAGTCTCCCTTCTCGAATATTCGTAGATACCATCTAATTTTTATGAAATCATAATGTTTCACCACAAAAATATTGTCAATACAATTTATCCGTCTTTTCGTTTTTTCTTGGCCATCACCCTGGCTTTTCTATTCCAGAATTTAAATCTCCACAGAAATTAACCGATGAAAGTTCTTTCACATAAATTCGAGACTTGAAATCCCCCAATATATATATGCGCCTATAAAACATGCTTCCATTCTGTAAATTAAAGTACTTCAATCAAAGGATTTCCATTTCGCGTATTTCGCGTATATTTAAAACCATTTCCATCAAGAATTTTTCTTCATACTCAAGTTCTCTACAAGCACGGTTTTGGATGAAGGATTCCTTAGAAAATAGTTGAATATGGAACAGGGCTGGATTAGTGGTACAAGAGGCCCTAGGCTAAAAATTACTTAGGGACCCAATAATTTTGGAGTTTATGTACCGAAAAGTACTGGATACTGTTGACCTCTAGGCTATAGCCTTCTTAGTCTATTTCATTTATTAAGTCACGATGGATAAGTATTGAGATTAGTATCGTTTGGAGAGCCACATACTTCTGAAGCATGGTAAAAACGGAAGAAAATCGCATCTTCAGGAAATAATAAACTAGTGGAAGCAAATTGTGCACAGTCGCAAGGTGAACTCCGTGATAATCCATATGAGCTGAAATTTGGACAAGACATAATTTTAGTTGTGCTCAAATATATTCAATTTTTTATTGATTTAAATTTATAAGTTTTTATAGGCTTATGTATCAAACGAGAACATGTTCTTTCCAACGTTGTCTCTTCATAGAAAATTGTTTCTACCTGCCAGCTTTTCAAATATAAAGTGTTAAAAATTATTTTTTACATACCCTTCTGTGATGGGGTTTAAATTGTTCATAATATATCAATATGATCATGCGTTTTTGATAGCATTTAAAACATTTTACGAATGCATATTTTCCTACGGAATTTGATTGGGCGTCAGAAAATTTGCACCCATTTAGGGGCTGCAAAAATAGTCTTAAATTCAGTGATAACATTATTCATATACATATATTTTTTTAAATATTCACGCTGTAAGAAATAATGGAATTTGTATGTTTCAACTTGATTCCTATTTTTCAGGAGTTTCCAGAAAAGTTTGCATTTTTTGCAAAGATCTAACGTTGAATTAGACAAGTTGTCAAAGTTTGATCCGGTGAAATCACAATATTTGAAGATTTTGCGTTCGAAATGTATTGTGCAATGGATGTGTATGCACTCTTATATTATCTTTATTCGGTGAGAGGAATGTTGATCTTCCTATTACTTACCTATGCTCCTACTGGTTGCAAGATTTGTAGCTAAGGAAAAAATGGAGACAAGTGGATCAACGTTATAATTGTTATCCTCGGTATAATAAAATCAGAATCATAAGAAAATAGCTTTTGTGAAAAAAATGCATTATTTCAAAATATAACATTATCTCGCTTTTCTATAGGAAACAAAAACATTTTGAAATTAACTCAGCACCTCGATTACCAATTTGTATTCGGTAATATAAATTATTACGCCCTGCCCCGAACTACGCCCCATTGTTTTTATTACAAAAAAAAACCGATTCCGCCGCTGCCGCTGTCTAGCGAGTTCTGCAAACCCACAATCCCGCAGTAATATGAAAAGTCCCGCTGGGAATATGGCCTAGATTTTCTCTCCAGGCTGTATATTTATAAGCAAGTAGGGTCAACAACCAATCGCATTTGCGACGAGCCTGTGATATTTGCACCATATGGGATCGTTCCATTCCTCCCAGATGAATTGCCGTTTGCAACTGATTTATCATATTGCGCTGATTTATTGGTGAACATTACGTATGATTTACACGTCTTCACGCTAAAGATGAACTTTTTTTTTCAATTTTGCTGCACGAAATGAGGGTACCAGTTGATACAAATGAGTTTTTGAGCAGCATGCAGTTGACTTTTCGAAGTTCATTTGCGCGAGCGGAGTAGAACTGCTGCTTTAATTTACACGGCCAGTGTCATTTGCATATATCTGTTCATCAATTGATCAGTGATAACAAGTACAGTAAATGTGGTACTTAAACATTCAACATCAAACAATTCAGGATCAAGGACCCTATTTCAACCATTTCCTTTAGGTAATTCTCAGGAAGTTTATTTTCTGCATGTAGTTTCTCTATCTGCTAAAGTCAGAATTTTTCAACATTAATTCATCTTCAACCTTCGCAAGGCAGGTCATACGTTAGAATAAGTTAGTTTTTCTTGTTTCATTTAGATTTTTGTTCGAGTAGGATAGCGATTATAGCTAGACTTGACCTATAGTATGCAATAAAGTCTCATTATGATTATCATTAATAATATTCTCGTCTACAGTGCAAGTTTTGTCGATAAGAATATCATAACTCTGAAATTTAACCTTTTTATCGCGGTATTTGTTGGATTTCATTACTCAGAAACCAACCAAAAATTTGGTACAGTAGAAATGGGATATTAAATTCTTTTCAATTTTTCGACATTGCCTTATAGTGCATAGAAATACATATTTATAAAATAATTATAAACAACGTTCAGGTAAAGTCGTTATTATTTTCGTAAAACCCCGTAATATCTGAACTAATAAATAATTAGAAACATTAGAAAGAAAAATTTTCCGTCAGTGGGGATCGAACCCACAACCTCTTGCATTCTAGGGAGACACTTTACCATTCAGCCATGATTGACTGTCATACAGAACGGCAAATACGCTATGAAAAGTACATCCCCCGCGCAATTCTTTCCAATTTTCTACACTGTGAAACATTGGGTAGTTTTCGACGTTTTCAAGATGTGGGAATTTGTATATCCCGTAATTTCTTTTGCTCAACCTTTCTTTTTGCATAGAATTATCTTTCTTTTAATGCATATCTGACTAGATTGCATCCACTATTCGAAAGATGGATATGGTCTATTCAGATTCACTTAAATTTGCTCCTGTAATTAAACGATTTGTCTATTGATTATCAGATTTGCTACATATTTAAAATATTTTTGCTGTGTCAAAGGTCGTGTAAGCAGCCTCAACTTGAGTATTTTTAGTTTATTTTTGTGAATTTCCACCAGGAATGATTAGAATAATAGCGAGAAACCACAGGATGAATTTCGAAATCAGAAGTATTTTTTGTTTTGTGACGAGATAAACGTTTTAGTCAAGCTTTTCCATGAATTTCTCTCATGTAACAATGTCTCGAGTAACTTGTACTATTTCTATTTTGGAACTGGAATAGCGAATAGCAGACGGCAAGACCGTGGCACGACTATTTACTTGTAGAGAATTAAGGTTACAGTGATTACTTCTCGCGTTGGTACCCTTTACAGGTTCTATAATTGTTGCATCAACATTGTATTTGGGAATATAGATTGTGTGAAAGTATAATCACCAATCTCAATTTAAACCATTTTGTTGCTTATTGACGTAATTTGCTTTTCATAATTCTTATTTCGGTAGTAACATAAATAGTTTTGAGTTTCTACTTCAGGTTTGCAGAACATGTTCCCAGACCGTGAGAAAATTCTACGTGAAATGGAAGGCTTGTTAAATAATGTAGTATATAGCTTTTTTGTATGTCTATCTGTTGGTTTGCCTGTCTGTCGGCCTGTCCGGAGATTTTTGTCGCCGCGTAGTCTCAGTAATCGCTGCACGGATTTTGATGAATTTGAGGAGCGATATATGATATTTTTTAAAGTTGGTGTATTGGTGTCGGGGTTACAGCAAAAATCAAAACAATTCCAAGTCATTTTTTTCGAGTTCCTCATTGTTATTGGACGTACGAATTTTTTTGAGAGGGTATTTTTTTGGAAAATTACAAACCTCAGTTTTGTACGTTGCTTGGATCATTTTGAGGTGTAGTGAGAAAACATTCTTGGAGTTCATAATTTTCATGGATAATTCCAATTTTTGCTTGTTTTGTCAACGAGTATATTTATACCAATACGTGGATTTCGCAGTTTTTTTGACGTCATATTATATTCTTTTGAACATTACATGGGCTGGCTAGAGTACAGAGAATCTCAATTATTAAATCCCAACCGTATGAATCTGAAAGCTTTCACGACAGAAAACAAAAACGTTTCACGTATAGAGGCGAAATATATGTTCCAGAAGACCTCATAAAATTTTAAATAACTTCATTATAAAGGACAATGATATTCTAGCTAGCAGAATACGGTATCCCTATTCGCTATAAAGAAATATGAATGCGTGGGAAGCAGTCAGTGGCTCGACGTGAGTCCCTTTTGTTGTCTATGTCTGCTTACAAACAAAAAAATGTGATTTGTACCAGTCAGTTAAAAATTGAGAGGGTTCTTCCCTAAAATAACAGTTGCATAAATATATGGAAATATAATAAGTGGACAATTTTGGCCTGTGGTAACGAATAAAACATTTCTGATATTATCGAGTTTTCCGGAATTCAAAAAAATACAATATTTTCGATATTCATTACAACTAAATCAGGAGTTCTGGAATCCAATCAAAATCTCCAATGAACTGATATCACCGCAGCTGAAATACAGAGAATCTTAATTATTAAATCCCAACCGTATCAAACTAAAAGCTTTCACAACAGATATCAAAAACATTTTTTACTCGCTTTTTCACATATATAGGCGAAATATATGTTCCAGAAGACCTCATAACATTTTAAATAACTTCATTATAAAGGACAATGATATTCTAGCTAGCAGAATACGGTATCCCTATCCGCTATAAAGAAATATAAATGCGTGGGAAGCAGTCAGTGGCTCGACGTGAGTCCCTTTTGTCTATGTCTGCTTACAAACAAAAAAATGTGATTTGTACTAGTCACTTAAAAATTGAGGGGGTTCTTCCCTAAAATAACAGTTACATAAATATATGGAAATATAATAAGTGGACAATTTTGGCCTGTGGTAATGAATAAAACATTTCTGATATCGAGTTTTCCGGAATTCAAAAAAATGCAATATTTTCGATATTCCTTACAACTGAATCAGTAGTTCTGGAATCCAATCAAAATCTCCAATAAACTGATATCACCGCAGCTGAAATACGAGTCAACTTACTTATTTGTGATCTTTATACAGTTGAAATGCAGTAATCAGTTATAGTAGTTCCTGAAACACAAGTTGAACTATCCCCCTTATTAAAAAGTTGACTACTAACTCTAATGTGCCGTACAACACAAACATTGAAGGTTTCAAAGTTGCAAGAATATATTCCAAACGTATCAGAAGTTGCAGTTTTTGCCGAATCAAGTACTAAAAATTAATACTTCGCCCAGTTTCAACTGACTATATTGAGGAAAAAGTGTACTACTCTAACTTGGCAATTAATCTTAAAAGTTGGAGCATTTAGTAAGGATTCCAAAATGGTATAGCACTTGCATGATTATCTCTTCAATTATGCAAAAAAATGTTTTCGTAAGATACCCAGTTTTATTCAATTTTTGGTTTGCTTACTTAAAGTGATTTTAGTGTACCCAAGGCTTTTCTTAAGGCCGACTCTAGGATTCTCGAAGTGTGAGAGGGACAGACATCATATTTTCGGAAAATCCAAGTGTACCATGGGTAATAGTAATGACAGCTCATCTTTTTTTGGTTTAAAGATTTTCTTCTTGAAAGTTTGAATTTAAACAGCAATTATTAGGATGCTAAGATTTATTAAATGTACGACAAATGTTCTAAAAGGTTTAGGTACTTAGATCTATGATTTTAACAAATTTAAAAAATTTACAAAAGATATTCAAATTGTCTTCCTTCAGTCGCAATACAAGCTCGACATCGTCTTAAAAAATATCGGTTCATCAGACGGGCAAATCTACCATTATTGACCACTTCAACTGCCTCTGTTATTCTGTGGCGTAGCTCATTTAAATTTACAATTGGCTTGAAATAAACTTTTACTTTAACTGCTCCCCAGTAATAAAAATCCAATTGATTTAGATCAGGTGAACGAGCTGGCCACGAGATCGTTCCAGACCGTCCTATCCATCTACCCGGATATTCGTCATCAAGATTTTCTCCCCTTGGGTGTATCTTACGAAAAAAAAAATTGTCGTAATTGAAGAAGTAATCGCGCAAGTGCCAGACCATTTTGAAATCCTTATTAATTGCTACAAGTTTTAGAACTACTTGCCAAATTAGCATAGTAAATTTTTGTCCAGTGCAGTCAATTGAAACTGGGCGAAGTATTAATTTTTGGTTCTCGGTTCGGCAAAAAGTGCAATTTTCTTCCAAACTGGAGCAGTTGGCTTTCAGTTTTATGCAACAGTTAACAAACGCAATATTCAGGATTACACAATAATAATAAAATTGACAAAAACTAACGATTTGAATGAGCAGCAGTTAAAAGACCATCCTAGGGTCTAGATTTTTAGATTTTTTTTAAATGTCTATAATTTCAGAATCGCATGACTTAGATTTTTTTTATTTTTCTGATAACGACTAAGACATGGCCGATCGCCTGATCTCGGCTTGACGTCGACTTCTGGGACACCCTGTATACCTACATAATGTAATGTGTACATCGAAACTAACGGTTAAGTGAATGTGCCACCAAAGTATTTTTTGATTAAGTTGACTAACGATCGACGGAAATAGACTTTGTTCATCAAAATAGCATCATTCAAAAATCTCATTGAACGAAAATAGACTCGTAAACTTGTTTTGGGGGTTGCCAACTACGCTGCATTAGGTCTACTCTAGATAGTGAGTTATAATTAGTTTTTGTGAAGGAAAAACTAAGCAGGTAGAAGTGTTGAAGGATCCATGGTTCAGCAGTTGGCAACGGGAACTCTTTCATATATACATTAAAATCCAATTATCGATTCCATTCAATTTTTGCTACTGACTAGATCTCCCAAATTATATAATAATAAGTTATACGGCTTATTCTTGTTATAGTCGAACATACATTCGTCCGCGGATATCCCAACATATCGAATAAGTGTAACTATATTTTTTATAGATAACTTCACGCAAAGGCAGATAGCCGCGCCTCGTAAGCGCTGCGAGAGGATAAAAGTCTAATCACATTGACTTAAAAGATAGATAGTAACTATTGCACAACGCCGAGGTTCTGCAAAAGAACGTCTTTTGGAACATGCTTTGTATGGTCGACCTGCTGGGGATGCGCCCGTTTTGCTCCTCCAGTCTTTGCTTAGCGACTCCCGGTGTTATTATGCGAGACAGCTCGATCGAAGATCTGTCACGATAGTATCAATAGAATAGGGACAGATCAGCACCACTTCTTCGATGTTCTAGACTGTGGAGGTCTTTTTGAGAGGTCAGGTGCATCCACTAGACGTATTTCTCGTTTCTGGATTGTATATGGAAGCTTCCGAAAGTGCTTTGGAGCGCATCACCACACATGTCATGGTCTGATCTGGCCCTTGTAGAGTAGCAGTAGCTGTCCTGGAGAATATAATTTCCTGGAGCGGAAGTGAACCCCCAGTTTTTGGGATGCCGACCTAGCGTGGCCAGCAACATGATCGTGCTATGACAGGTTATTGGTGATGTGAACTCCCAGAAGCTTGATGGAAGATGGTTAATGTATTGGGTTTCCTTCCTTCTCCACGGCTGGTAAATCAGCATGCGACTTCTTGTCGGGGTTGTTGTCTGAGTCTTTTTTACGTACGTTAAACTGAACTCCGTCTGTAAATCCTCAATCCAGAATTCTCCCAATGTCACTGATTTGAACAGCATGATGCCCTCGTCGAAACAAGGTAGTCATTTGCCCGGTTCCATGAAAGATATAAGGGTGCTGTCATCATTGAAGCTGTACTATACCATTTTAATGCTATGTTATAACCACCATGATAATATAATAATGATAAATAATATAACAAAGACGCATCCTTCCTGCACCAGACCGTTTTATGTTTATCCGACAAAATCCTGAAGAATCCGTCATAATCATCTTTTTATTGGATCGATACCGAAATAGAGCAGAATATTTTTTTTACAGCATAGTCGTATAAATCATGGCAATAAAAACAGAATTTCCACTTGTTTATCTTTGCGCGAAGATGTTTTTTGTTCGTTGTGCGAAAATACATATATCAGAATAGCCGGCATACCGTGATGCAACTATATTATGTCATATTTCCATCATGATTCACATTTTTGTTATTCTTTGGATAATCACAAAAGATAAATTTATAGGTATGCATGGAATTGATTGCTTGGTAGTACGATTTTTTTAAACTTTGGAACCGTGTTTCTTCGGTGCAATTTTGAAGAGGTATGGTAACCTGACGAGACCAATGTTGAATGTTTTAAATTCAATCGTATGAAGGGCGGTAAAGAAAACTCTCGGACTTTTAATTACAGGCGGTTTTCCTGGTGATTTATTTTTATTTTTAAACATGCTTGGAGGTACATCATCAACCTATTTGAAGGTATTCTTTGATTAGATCATGTCCCTCACAAAATACTGATTCAAGAACTTGATCAAAAACCTCAAAATTACTCATTCTCTTGAGCCCCGCGATAAAATTTTCTAATTAAAATTGTTTGTAGATATGTGAATATCGCCAAAGCAATCTTCCACTCGAATGTTTGTTTGATTTCAAAATCCGTTAAATGTTTAGCGTACTTCATTTTTGGACGTACTTGTGATTCATCAAGTTTACACTTATGTGTTCCTGGAATGATGGGAATAGTTTTATTCACTAATTCGAATTCAATTTTACAATATACTCTGAGAATTATTTGAAAAATTTAAAGGTACGCCCATATAGAGAAATTCTCAATTCAAGAATTAAGAATTACGATATCCTTGTCAAGATATACTCACGGCAAAAACATATGATATCACTCTAAGACAATTCACAATTATTATTTATTTGAACCAAAGACAGTATATTTTCGAATTCAATTCTCGTTTTAAAATACTCTGATGAAAACTATACTTTTCTTCACAACTTAGATTTACTCGTAAATGCTTTTCTAACAAGTATTTCATATTTTGTTGTGAGGTTATCATATTTTCCAATGGTGTCCCTTTAAGTTCAATCAAGATACGAACATCTTGAGATTCGCTCCAAGTAATTCATTTATTTCGCATCTCAATCTTCGTCAACGGTATTTCAGCTGTACGTGTGTCTGTTATTATTTCAAATTGGTTTTTATGTGGTTTTCTAGAACCCCTATCAGGATGAATAAGCTATTAAAAAGTTGTGATTGTTGTGAGAATTTCATACAAGTGTTCAGATGTTGATGTAACTTCTGTATTAAATTATACCGATAACGGTGAATCGTAAAAGTGTTTACGATGGACAAGTGATGTCGCTGTATATATAGGTTAACCTTTCTGATAGATCCCCATCTATTGCCGCTATCAGACAGTCTAAGTTGTCAGGACCGTTTGACTTCATAAAGACGTTAATGGAAAGGGTTGACTAGCCGCGAAACATTTAGAATGTTACTTCCTCTATAATGCTAGGCAATGGTGTGGAAGGTAAACAATATAACGCTGTGAAACGAAAAATAACCAATACCGAAACAGTTATTGAAACATCTACATTGTCTACAAATTTTAATTAAACGTTTTCTAAAAGACTCTTATGTGCTTGTTGTCGGTGTTTGTAGAGCAGTAATTATTTTTAATCTGAAAAGTACTCAGCGGATGTCGGCGACTACAATGCACCCCCTGCTGTGCTGATTAAAACTTCACGACCTCTGGTCCATAACTCAATTTACATTACAATAGAACAGTTTATGACTGTTTAAAATGGAAAGCTAGATAACAGTGTAGCACCCTTTATATTTTTCATTTTGTTTCGTATTTTTGGCTAGTAGTGTCAGATGTCGCGCCATTGATATCTGGTTACTAAACTGGGAGCATAGTTGGATGTACTGATAAGTCGACATCTTAAATGTCATAATTATATGGAAACGAATAGGACAGATCTTCTTGGAATCGGATAAGCTAATAGCATCAACCCTTGTTTTTTTAGATATATGGATACACGAAATGAGTGGTGAATTACACACATGTTCATATAATGGATATACCTTTCTACCAACGACGATAGAACAACTGAAGACCTGGCATCTCATTCATAAATTCATTTATGTCTATAGTCAAACATGACTGGGCGAGGGGACCAGCGGGGAGAGGGGAAGGTGGCAAGAGGGCCGCTTGATGTGGACCGTAATTTCTGTTTGTAAACATCGATGACATTTGGATGAATCACGAAATTTGACATGGCGAGAATTTGAAAAAGTACACAATTATACTTACTGATGGAAGGTTACACCTACAGCTCCAGCCTGGGTGCTGAACAGCTTACACACATAACAATATATCATCATTTTGGCAACAATAAGCACAATTCAAACCAGATCAAACAGAGAAAATGAACAAAAACTACGATGTCTGATTCAAGCGCTCACGTCAAAATTCAAAGCGGTTGACAGTGACCTGACGTAGATGATTGACGGTTCGGTTCTTTGAAATGCTGACAGACGTCAAATTTGCAAAATATGAATGAAAAATGATACGTAGCGGCTAGTAGCAGTCAGAATTTACTATAAAGCCATTTGGCCAGCTAGTGTGTGAGGAGTGATTATCATTGCAGGTTTGTTCTAAATTATGAAGTTATTTTTAACTTTCCTTACTATTCAATGACTAAGATATTCATTGTAGAACATATTTATGACATCTTTTGAACTAGCTATGTAGAAAAATTAATGTTATTGTAGTCCTTTGGTGAATTCTGGCATCTGTGCACCAATGTTTGATGAAAGTTTTTGTAAACATACGAGGTCTATCAGTGTTCTATCGTCAGTGCTTTCTACGCATAAGTAAGACATGTATCAGATCGCGAAAATTCTCGAAATTTAGCTAATAAGTTTTTTGGATATTTTCGGTCTATCTGCCAATCCATTCTCGGTAATGGATGCACCAGTTTTAATGAAGTTTGGGGATATCCGATAATGACAAATTAGAAAACCCTGCTTTATATATTTTTTAAACTGGTAAATTGGCAGTGTAGTAATCAACAAAAATCTGATACCTAAAAATGCTGAAAACTTCATTTTATATGTTTCTGGAGTTTCAGATAATGGGCGTACTCAAAAAGTTGTTGAAGGGGTCATATATTGTTCAAAATGTCATACTTTGCTTTTGGTTTATAAGCAACTTCCTGATCCTTGTAATCACGTCCCCTAATCGGAACGAAACGTCAGTATTTATATTTGGTCAAAATTCTGCGTATCCTATGTACAACGGTGTTCCATATTCTTTTACAAGCCCGAATTGCTCTACTCGGAACTGCATCGAGTATAGTAGGGTAATTGGAATAGCAGCTCCTCAGACATGACATCAGTATTCTTTTTACAATGTTTGGTTGGTGAAAAGTACTTTTTTGCGCTGAATAGATATCATAGCTGTTCTCCAGCAGTTGTCGCAATCGACCATGAGGATTCACATTGTCAAATCAATTTACAGTAAATTTGGCGACATTAGACTGCATGCGTCTTGTTTGACAGAGTACAATATTGAGTCTTATGCCCCCACATAGTCATCACCAGAGCCGTCTGAAGAAAAGTTGTCCCGGGGAATATTTGGAGTCCCCTTTGAAGACCTGAAGACTGAAGAGTGAAAAAAATGAAGGCCCCTGAAGATCTGAAAGAAATGACACTTAACAGTGTGGAAAGATTTGATAAAACCCGTCATTTCCACCCCCCTCTAATGACAGAGTTAGTCGCGGCTAACAAAGTAATTACTGTAAACTGAAATTTTAACCATTCTATATATTTATAAAACACAAAAGACGTTTTTATTTACAGCGTTAATAATTCACCCGACAAAAAGCTAGCTTTGATGTAAATGTTGCAGAAAATGAATTGTAATCCAGCAATTACGTTGGTCGAAGCCCATTTCAGGGAGGATTAAGGAAAGAGGGATCAAGTTTTCACTGTCCGTTGCTGACTGTAACGATTTACATGGGAATACCGATGAGGCTATAGTGATGTTTTGTTAGAATTACTTCCCTAAATATCAGTGACACTCAGTACCTCCAAGAGCTCATCATATTTATTTGAAAATACACATACTATTGATTTAAATTAAACGAACACGTGGTTGCGAATTATCTTAACGCGGTTACTTTGAAGTATTTTATTCTTGGCAGAAGTCGAAACCTTTTTTGTTCGCAAAATCGATTTTATGTAAAATATTCAATGAACTGTTACTACTGCACTTAAAATACAGAGTAAATCTACTAGACGTCATTTTTTAAGGGGCTAAATAGCTCTTTTGCCACTTTTGAAATAGATGATCTATGTTCCGTTAAAACCTTCAATAATTTTTAAATTTGATAATTAATAGCAGTTTGCATAAAACAGAACCGGAATAAGGACTACTACTACTGGTAGACCTGAAAAAAGCATACGACACCGTGCCTGTCTCAAAACTGTGGGATGTTCTAGAAAAAACTAGTATAAACATAACGATAATAGATGCAATAAAAGAACTACACAAAAACACGGTAGCTAAAATAAAAATAGGAAGTAACAGACGGCTTTAGGACAACCAAAGGTTTGAGACAAGGTTGCTGTTTTTCCCCAATGTTGTTCAACATATATAACGATGAAGCCTTACGGATATGGAAGGGAAAATGTACAGGCATGGGGCTAACCATTGAGGATACAACTCTGTATACACTTCACTATGCAGTCGATCAGGTAGTGATTGCACAGGACAAAGAAGACTTGTACATGGGCAGAAAACTTGTAGAGGAGTACAAATAATGGGACTTACAAGTTAACACCGAAAAGACGCAATACATATGTATCGGAAGAGGAGGGTCACCTGGAGATTTAGATCTAGAAGGGGAAATAGTTAAAAACCATAAGGAATGTATATATCTAGGCGTAAAACTAACAACAACAGGACCGAATGATGAAACTATTAAAGACTAACTAAAGGTAAAAAAGTAATACGAGCATTGAACTCAGCAGTTATAGCAGAAGAACATTAGACCTGAAACAAAAAAGAGATTATATGATGCCATATTACGACCAGTGATTACATATGGGTCCGAAGTTTGGCAGTTCGGAACACATAAGAAATGAAGAAATAAGAAGACAGATGAAGGTAGAAAGAACTCTAGTTGATAGAAAAGAAACAACTGATATGGTATGGGCACGTGAAACGAATTGGAGAAGAGCGACTACCAGGGATTCCCCCGGAAAGAAGGAAGCGTGGTAGACCACCTAGAACATGCATTTAGGGGATTACTTAGGCAATGTCAGAAAGAAATTTGTAGACTACGATTGGCAAAATAGACAGGCCTGGCGATTAGGAACCCAAAGGCGTGTTGCGCTATAAACAGGATATACGAATCGTATATATAGAAAAACGTAACTACGCTTGAAAATGCCTGCAGTTTTTTTAAAATAAATTTAAATAGATCAAATTAGTTTAAATTAGTATAATTTAGGTGCACTATAAGAGGAGTTTCGGAATAATTTGGTAAAATGGCGAGGGATGGTAAGGTAGTCTCTTTGCCTTAGGTTCAGAGAATGTGCATTCCTTCTAAAATAAAGCTTTTCAAACAGATATTGAGGGGTGGACGTAGTCACCAATTTATGCACAAAGGTAATGTAGTGCAACTGTACAGTTTTTTCGACTGTCAACCAACCAGTTTCCTGAAGTTTAGATGATATATGGTCATACTTTTTCAATCCATAGACAAACCTGCAACAAGATTTTTGCACTTTTTGCAGACGCATTCTGTTTACACTATCTAGACAAGCGTAATACAGGACATCACAAGAGCAAACAACTGACTTGATTAATGTTTCAATTAAGTTGTTTTTTACATTGTGGCAGAGAATGTTCTTACTAGGATATACACTTTTTTATCTGAAATATGATTTTTGTGCAATATTACTTACATGCGAATTAAACCTCAAATTCTCGTCAAACGTCAATCCTAAAATCTTTAACTTGTCTGCAAATTGCATAGTGCCATTTATGATTTTGAAATTCAAATTCATTTTTAAATTAGTATAAAACTACTTCGAGCAAAATACCATTGCGTTACATTTAGTTGCATTTAAAGAAAGATTATGATTGTTGGTGTATTTAACAACATTTTCAATATATTTATTCAACATATTGACTGTATCTGGAAAATTTTCGGGATTAAAATGATGAGTTAGCTGTGTGTCATCTGCATAGTTTGATATTTGAAAATGAGATAATACATGTTAAATATTGGTAGTGAATTGTAAACAAAGGTCCTAAAATCGATCTCCCGACGATATACATTTATTTCATAATACATTATCCTTTATTTATTTTCACTTTTTGTACACGACCCGAAAAGTATGATCTGAAAAAAATTATTGATCCATAATATTGAAGTTTGGCGCAAAGTAAGCCATAGTAAATGGTGTCGAAGGGCTTTGAATAGTCTAGGGCAATTAATATTGCGGCCATTTTTCAAACCAGCTCTCTAATTACATCATCGGTAATACCGAGTAATGATGTGGCCATGCTATGGCCAGCCCGGAAACCAGACTGATGTGACGGAATTATTGACTGTTCATTGCAGTAACTACGTAACTGGGATTGAACAATCATTTCAAGCAATTTCGAGACAAATAGGCAATAAGCTAATTGGACGCAAATGAGCTAGATTATAGAGCTGAAAATATTGAAAATTATGGGAAATTTTGAAGACTTAGAAATTTTAAGATTTTTGAAATTTTATATGGTATCTATAATTTGTATAATCTATAGCACAAGGGTTAACGGACAAACCATAGACAGACCGACGAATATGAGTGAAATGTTTTCGTAATGAAACATCAAGAAACATAAAATTGCAATTTGTCGTAAATATTAGACTTCTCCCGCCTATTGGGTGGGAGGTTAAATACGGACGCAATAGACGCGTTCTATACTCCTTATAGGAACATATATTTCTGCAAAATAGGAGGATGTTTATTCCAGTTTATTGGAATGGATGGTAGACAATCTGTCAATCTTGTGATTTAGGTTAGTTTGTACTATCAATTTGGTCATTTTTATTCCATTTCAGGATGAGATGGTTGAAATTTATTGTCGCTTTGTATGAAGACAAACTATCTTGATGTTACTGAAAGGCTTTCATTTACGACAAAATGACGCGAGTAATGGTCTTTCCCTTCAGTGTGATAAATAGCCCGAATTCCGTTCCGGATGCCTTATAATAACTGGGACAAATACCGGCAAACAACTAGTATGACAGCGCTCTGTAAATACGTAGAATGCCTCTCCTTTTCGCTGTTGTCCTTTGATTACGAGGTGTGCTCAGAAAAATTTCAGGACAAAATTTCGGAGCTCAAAAAAGTTATTTCTTATTATTATTGATGAATAAGCTTTTGTTAATAATTTATAAAGGCTTATTACATCGATAATATTTTTAAGTAAATAAAATTTTGAATAAGATATAGCTGGTCCATTTTACAAATAGTTTCAGCCCTTGCTATAGTTGGCCAAAGCTATTTTGTTACAACATTCTGACCGATACTCGTAGTATATGCCGAAAAAAATTGGTTGCAGCAACATCTGAATCAGCAGTATCTATTGTATGTAACTGGGTACAGCTAGTATGTTGTCTTCCAGGCTCTAGACATAAAATCCAGACCTGGGGGTATCAGAAATCCGGGTCCACTGAAAACCTGAAAAAATATGCAAAAATAAAAGCACACTGAAGACTTGAAATCCTTCTGGTGGGGTCTGGCCGCAACATATATACTCATCGAAAGTGAGTACTCATTGTCATCCCATATTAAGGATGAGAATGTATTTGCATTAATATTTGGTAGTACTAATGTGCCGCGTCTCCCGATGATGTTATCTGCGTTCTCTGAGAAGCCATTTTTCTTCTGAATTTCAAACTAGGCGTGTCGTTCGTATCTCGAGGTATAATTCCAGTATTTGAGTTAGCAAAGATCTATCGCGGTTATTGACAGTATAGGTACTGCATCGAACAATCATAGTACCACGAACAAATACGTCAAAGTAGATTGCCACAGTACATGACTTGTACATTTACAGGAAAACATTCGTTCGTTTACCCTGCATTCTCACTATACCAGGCCCTGTGCCGATTAATTATGCTGAACCTGATACCACGCAATCGTTATTGGAATAATCAACCATAAAAATTCCTTAGCTGTGCCAAAAACGGATGTCATTATTTTTAATGCAGTAGAAAAAATTCCTTATTTTGTGTTGAATTTCACGTCTTATTATACTTTTCATACCTGATAATACAGAGGGACAACTATAACAGGTTATGTGAGGTGGGTGTTTTAGAATTTATCGTGCAGACTTGAACTAAAAGTACGCATCAGCAAAATAAATGCAAACTGACTGATCCGAATTACTAACATTTCCTATTGTTTTCGTTATGTATTTCTTATTTGATGCCCTGTTGACTGGTTAATCTTCCGGATTACTTCACTTCTTGCGTGAAAAGTAAAACATGTGCAGTCAAATACTGATTAATTTATGCAATACAAACTCAAATTATAATTAGTATTTTTAGCAAATGCCAGGCTGTAAACGGAGCAATAAAAAAGTTCGAGTCAAGTTGATTGATTCAGTACTTTCCTTGTAATTCGACTGGAACGAACATTCCTTAATATTATGAATTCAATATTTTATGACGCCTCCTCCTATATCTGTGAACTGAACCTCTTTTTGAGTCTGTGGTCGACAGAATTTCGTTCTATTATTATTTGGTAGTGCTTATTGTCACATAAAAAATTATGGTTGGTGCATTGATGTATACCTGTTTTAAATTTAGCTGTAATCACCTGGTTAAGCCCCTAAAACTCAAGAAACGTTGAAAGTGGTATGAAGTTTTGAACTCTTAGAACAAGCTTGCTCGAATTTATCATTAGTCTGGAACTAACGCAAACACAACATTTTTATAGGTTTGCGCTTGGGGTGAAGTTTTAGCTCGTCTACACATTTTAATTGGATCACATTGTTAAGGACGTTTACTCTGAATAAATATATAGACTATCAGAAATGAAATTACATTACCCTTTCAGATAGACAAGTAAAAGATAAGTGACTCGGAAATCTGGTATTATATAATTCTCCAGCTCAGGATACTTTACCAGATAACGTGTTTATAAGAGCATGAAGCTTTTTCAACGCATCGCGCTGGTTTCCATTATTTTTACTTTTCAGTTCCCACAAAACATATCAGTTCATTTTATTAGGATCTAATGATTTATATGATATATCTTCAGGTTTAGATTGTTGATGATGTTACTCGCTATCATGCAGATAATAAGAAAGATTCTGTAATTAACACACAGTTTCAGTGACGATGATTTAAATATAAATCGAAACGCGTCACTGAAAGAATAAGAGTGAAACTGTGTGTTAATTACACAATCTTTTTATCTGCAGAATGTTTGTTACGTCACTGTGTGGTAGTTAGAGCTTTTTGAGTGCCTATCCAATTATTTATCTTTAATTTGGAGCTCAAACATCTGGAAACCTAGTTTTACGTATCTTCAGTATTTATCATTCAGATATACATAGATAGCAGACTTTCGCGTGGATACTGATACAGTTTGGTGGTATAGCCAAAAAAAAATTTCTTACACAAAAATAGCTGTATAAAAGATTTACAGTGATCTAAAATAACTCTTATAATCAGCATCACCAAGATATAAAAAAGAAAAGTAGAATACCCTTGAAATGATAGAAGTCATTTATGAATAAACTCGTTTAAATATATCTTGGCGCTTACATTATTATTAAATAATCGTAATGTCAACTGGCACTCTTTACTATACAATTTTAGACATTTTTGGACAGGTAGCGCATCATTCCAAAAAATTATATCATTTAACGGTTGGGGTAATTTGCAATTTAATAATTGTATGTTGGCAGGTTTGCGTTTTGTACATAGTGTCTGGGAGTGTTTATCGCATTTGAATTATTATAGTTTTTCCAAAATATCTGAATAGACGGAGGACGAGCGAAATGAGAAGGTACACCATTTTTCATTCTCAATGATTTCTCATAATTATTGAATACAAACACCAAAGAGCAGAACTCCAATTTAGTGTGTAGCCAAAGATGAAAATTCGAACAGATGGTGCGTTATTGGAAAAGTATATGGAACATATCTTTGAGATAAAAATACTAAGATGATGCTTAGGCTTAAGGCAAACGACTTACTTTTCCGACAGCCAAATAGCAATCAAGGCTCTGAGTGCTTGTAATGTCAAGACTCGTCTCGCAGTTTGGGAAGGCTTTTGACTACGATGCACCAAAGTCCAGGTCTCATTAGTGTGGATAGTTGGACGGATGCTCTTGCGTAGATGGGGTGGAATGGAAACCATTTAGCCCTGAACCGGCTATTGCATAAGCTGCAAGCAGAAAAACCATACAGAAGTGGATTCAGAAAGAACACTCTTGAAGTGGATAATTATCTCCGAGCATCTCCATATGTCACAGGAAGTTATCGTGCGACCTGGCCAGGGAGAGACGATTCTGTTGATCTCTTGATAGGCGTCGCCTTAGGTCGTTGTTGGGACTGATGTATAGCCACAACACCTTCCAACGCTACCAACATCCAATGAGGGTGATGAACGAACTAATGTGCGGACGCTACGCTGTGGAGAACAAAAAAAATCCTTGGCGCATGCGTTTCTGTAGAATCTTTTGGTGTGGTTTTAATAGTGGCTTCTAAAATATATAAGATGAATCAAAAAGACAAGAACATGATATGTGTCAGAAGCACAATATTTTTTAGTAATGTAAATGCAAATTTAAACAGTAACGAGCCGCCTCTGATAATAACATAAGGAGAGAAAGAGCAGTGGCACTCGTCCGATTTGATCGATACAATTTTCAGGCGCATTTGAACGTGGAAAACGCTATTGACATGTCAGCGAGCCACAGAGTACGTACTCGACAGAACATTGGACGTGAGCATTTTAAATACAATGAAACGCGCTAGAGGAACTGGGCGGCCAGGCTACCAACGTTCTGCGAATGTATGCTCGGCCAATTTGCCCGTGTGAGAATACGAGTATAGCGGAATGTCTATACTGCATCTCCTTATGCTGTTGTGTTCTATTCACATGCATAAGTCCAGCTGATGTTTCTTTAAGCAATTTATATTGGTAATCAGCATTATACTGCATTCCGATGAAGGTACAAATAATACATTAGATATATAAAACTTATATAGTCAATACTGTGAATAATATTTTTTTAAATTTTCTTACAGGTGAGTAACCAATGCAAAGGTTTTGCAAGTGAGTATAAAAATTGTATAGATATAGTGATGTAGTTATTTTGTCGAAACGCCCATGTGAAGTGTAAATGCATGATCTGACTTTTACTGCTCACGTTACGTTACGGAAACTCTAAGAGCACCTGTAGCACGTACGTTAAAAGTTAATTCTGTGGTATTTATTTGCAAGTTTATTTTCAAACCAAATACACCAGTTAAAACATTCTAAATTTCATTTTGAACGCAACGCAATGAAATTCGTCACAGAGTAACAGGGGAGAATGGGAAAACAAGTGAAGTTTTTCTATAGTTAAACCACAATTGTCTTCTAAATTCCTCAGTAGGCTGTGAGGACCCAGTCTAATTGAACATGATTTATGGGACAATTTAATAGATTTAACTTACAGGTGTATCATGTGTTTTCTTCATGTTACTTTATCGTTTATCCTTGAATAATAAATGGAAGTTCATTTATGAAGTCGACTCGGCCTATTCATTCCGTGTGCAGACTAATGAGAGTAAACGTACTGAACACCTACATGCATCGGAAAATATAATTTATATTTAGACAAAATGCAATCTGTATCATCCAAGTATAGTTTGAATATCATCGAGATATATTTATGCACATATATTTCTACCTACCTATCTGTTCATGATGATTCATTTTATTACTCTACTCCTACTTGCTTAGGGAAATGGATAACAAATACTTTCTTTATTACTCGCAATGAAACGGAATAATCACGTTACAGATTTCAGAGCTGGGTTTGCATCTTTGAATAATGGAGTAAAGTAGATTCACTTATTGCTTCGTAAGCATTAATATGAGTCTATATTATCAAACTTTGTACATATTATAGTACTGAATGTGATGAAATAGTTTTTGCTATGCCGAAACAAGTAATTTTTTTATTAACAATTTTTCGGGCTTTTAGTGATCCGAGAATAGAGAAACATTCAAAACACAAAACTCAAATCAGTTTGATGTACCTGGCTGCATGGTTTTTACTTATCTATATATTTTGGAAATCCGTGGTCCGGATGACTTCATCGCGTAGTCGAAATGTTTTGTGCGCAAAAAAATGTCATGAAAACATTCATTAGACCTCGGATAACATCGGTATCCGTCCAAGTATAGACAACTTTGCTTTGCTAATGGCAAGAAATCTCTGTGCATTCAAGGGATGTGCGATTGCACAGCTGTCATATTAATTCCAGAATCCGTTCTCTGATGCTCGACAAAATTTGGAAAATGTTTACCTCTTTTCTCTCAATAAATATCCTCTAACAAAGGCAGCAAACCTTACTGAGGTTCTTCTAAGGAATTATTTTTAGGAAGAGGTTCTTTCGAGGTGTTGGAATCTCTACTTAGACAGTGATTATGATAGTTTTCTGAAGCAGAAGAAAATCTCCTGCTTCTGGGACTGCGCGCCAGCTTAGCCAGCAACATGATCGTGCCAAGACATCGCATTGTTGATACTTATCCTTATAAACCTGAATTTACTTGACACGAGTATATTGAGTATTTCATTATTTCGAGTAGAAAGATTGATAATGCGAGTGTCAGCGGGCCACGTGTATCCTTAATACCTTTTGACGGATGTTTATACTTGAAATTAAAAATACTCTGAAAAATATCTAAGCTTTTTTACGTATTTTTGCCGCATAATGAGACGACTCGTGCAGTCACTCAAGACACGTGGATGGAATAAGTTTCCGGGGATCTGGCAAAAAGTGAACTTTTTATTTTTAATATTTCACGTAAAGCAATTGAAACAAGTTGCCGACAGTACGTGAATTATATTCTTAATGGGCCTTATTTTCCTCATATAAGGGTGGTTGGGAAAGTTTCAGGCTTTTCATATCTTCTCTCTTTTCACCAATATTTTTACGTGACAAAAAAAACGCTGTCGAGGAAATAAAACGGTTCAAGCTTCCGAGAGATAATTCGGTGGAGGAAAAGTGATCATTAAAAAACGACTTATGCATGGCCCCAACATAACCTTTTACAGTAGGTTAGTTGTGGCCAACTGAAACTGAAGCTAAGTATCGACATAAAACCTCGTGATATACCTTCCAATGCTGATTAATGACCTGATTAGAAGTAAACACAATAGATAGACTCTGTCTGGTTACCACGATCATTCCAGTACTCTAAGTTGCTTCGCTCTGTTTCAGCAACTATTGCTGCTACTACTATAGTGTACTAAATTTTATCTGAATAAGTACATAAGACAATGACAGGTTAATAAAGTCCTATTTAGCCTTTAAAAATTAGCGCCGGGGTAGCAGGCTTTTGAAGATTTTGATTGAATTTCAGAACTAATAATGCAGCTTGAAAAAAAACGAAATAGAGCAAGGTTAATTATTTTTGGGTGATTTTCCTATTATTTTTCTATTTTGCATTTGAACAGATTAGATTCAAGTCATGCAGCTGTCGATTGTATATGCCTCCTAAGTCTGTACTGATATCTGACTGCTTCAACAGTAATGAAGTAAAATATGGTGAATACCACATAACGCTATTCTGTGTTTGAGAGCTTAGGAAGGAGAAAGATGAATATTTGTAAGTGCCACGTATTAATCAACCAATTGTTTCGCAAGGAGTAACATCGATATTTGCTGGTTGTGTATAACAGTTAATAGCATTAAACATGCTGTTGACTTAACAATGACCGCAATTCAGATACCTATTGGCCTGAAAATAAATCTATAGTGAAATAACTGTTATTTAATTATACCCCTCAGTATTGACGAAAAACAAAAACGGTTTGATTTGATTAATGTTCACTGTTTGGATGAATATTTCATTACTTTTTTTCCGCATGAATGTCCACAAAAAGTGACAAGATAAAAAGCTTTCGATCAGCAGTTAGCATTTTCATTTTGGCAGCACTTTTGTCGCGCTAATGATGTGGATTCATTTGAAAGGAAAGTCGTAAATCATTCTTCATCGAATGGAACATTGGCGTACGTAATTTATTCCCGCAAATGAATTGTTGACCTAAAAAATGTGTCCAATCTCCAACATACATTAAAGATAGCAGTAAAAGGGCTGTAATCGAATTATTAACGAAATATACAGGATGCCACTATAATACATTTTGCCTTTGTAATAGGGGGTGTAGGGGTTATCTTTCGCCGCTATTGTCACATTTACTTTAAACTGTGGGCGGTGATGCACTAACGAGCGTCTATACCAAAAAATTCACGCCTGTAGCCTGCTGCGCGTATAGTCAAGTATACATGGAACAATAGTGAGGTTTGGAACTTGCGTGATCCGCGGTGGCTACTGTTTTTACATTTCCACACGCACATCCAATACAATGCGAATTACTAATTATCTCATGCGCTCCTAAGTACTCTAAAGCTTCTGGGACACAATCCAGAAACGAAAGAGGGCGGTTGATCTCTCTCTATTCTCTAGGTGTTATCATACCTAGAGAAGCCCAACGGGTGCATCCTCACCCGGTCGAGCTTACAAAAACGCCTCGAACGAGCCTATCTCAAATGTCGTTCTTCTGGAGAACCTTGGCGTTGTGGAATGAGCTTCCGAGGACTTTGTTTCCCGATGGTTACAGTCTACAGCGGTTTGAGGTCAATGTGAATAAGATACATCCTCTCGCAGCGCTTATGAATCGCAATAGGCTTACTGCCTTTGCGTGAGGCTTATATACATTTATATATATATAGATATATATATATATATATATATATATATATATATATATATATATATATATATATATATATATATAAAATCACTCAAATCTGCGACAACTATTTCGGGAAAAAGCGATACTGATCATGCAGTATTCTGACAAGATAGCAGCTGATTTATATGTCAATTTGCAGTAAGGTAGATTCGCAGCTTGAAGATAAAAGCCTGGTCTAAAAGCCTGGTCTCCTCTGAGCCATAGATAACTAAGTGTATGCATAACTTTATATCAATGACATATTTATGAACGTTCGATTCATAATTACCCATTGTATGCAACTGATTGTTGATAATAAAAGTTAGTTCTTGTATAAAAATCATCTTCCGAAAAGTCTATTAAATGTTTCATCGTAGTAATATGTTCCGTTCGCCACAGTCCGTATAATCGTGGGCGTTATTCTGACTAAAAATACACCCACCATACCTGCGATACTGCTTATTTTTTTCTCCTCTTATTCTCTCTCGCTCGCTTGATAAACGTGACAAGGGATTAGATTTTTCGTTTAAAAATAACATTTTTTCATTTTCTTCATATATATTCCATAAATTATTATAGCACTCTGCCTGATATGAGTTTGTGTGTTCGATAGGCATCTTTTAGTACAGCGCAGCGATGGATCCAGCTACATTGTAATATTCTAGGCAAGTAACTAGATTTTATTCTAGCGACAGAATTATTGGAAACCAATAGCACGGACCTCTGTGCAAGTTTCCTCTTGAATGTGAGCCTGCAACCCATTCCAAAAGGAGCTAAAAAATATGCCCAGCAGCTGCAGTCCTGTGACTGATTCTGTCATTAATGTACAGCTTCAGAAGTATGTGGACAATACCAACGGGAAGGTATTCTAGCCTATATTATGCATATTTGAAGCAGAGCGATAGAACTTTATTAAAAAATAAGCTTGCTGCATATATGAGCTCCCATCGAGTCTATAACAATGGTTGGATAGTTTTTTAGGAACCGATCCTTATCAGTGGTGGTGGACGTATAAACTATTGGCTCACAGGTTTATTTCCATTTTCCAAGACTCTTCTAGCTCTTGGAAATAACAAATGTTTCAATATACACTGCTTCTCAGATGAAAGCATCCTTGTATCCTGTATGGAAACAAGCAAATCGCTTTCCTGCCAAAACAACTGTCATTGGCAGCAGAAACACGCTATCCAGATCAACGAAGACATCGAAACAATTTAAATCACATGTTGGTCTGCCAGCCCAATACTCGAGTACGCTTCTGTGATGCTTTTGGGGTCAACATCAACAATAATATATCCTCGAACGACCATTTTGCCGGCCATGGTCCCAAACAATTGGAATGACTGGAACACCATTACTTTACAAGGCTCAGATCAGACCATCACTGCTTCTAGCTGTTTCCTTTCTTTCTCTCTTTTTATTTCTTTGACAATATCTGGTTTCTGGCATTCTAGACCTGGTTCAAGGAAAAAACTGGCGAATTGACTTCAAGCAAAGGTTCTTATGGACCCTCTAACGAAACATGGCGTAACCTCCAAGGTCAAATAAAAAATTGTCGGTACATCAAAGGAGGTCTCTAATCCGTGCTAGCGCCGACCCTGTCGGATGTCGCCGATTCCAGGGGCCACTCGGCTACTATTTTTATATAATAGAGTTCGCCTGTGTGTACGCCGCGCCGCTCCGTGCCGCATCTCGACGCGCGCGGCGTGCGAGGGAGTGCCGCATGCAGTTGCTGTTGAAGTATGCACGATTCATGGGAGAGTATTGCCAAGTAGTGTGCGTTGTGGCACGTACCGCATGTCGCCTATCGCCCGACATGTGCCAACAGTTATATAGACGCCCGCTACTGATAGTGCGTGCTGCGTCGATTCGGATGAGTCAGCATCCGCAACTGTATCAATACAGGAAACGGAGATTGAAGACACACTATCCATCATAACCAAAATATTTGGTTCGGACGGGTCTCGAACCCGTGTCTCCATAATTCCATGCTAATGGGGTAGCCGTTCTGCCACCGCATCATTGTGTCAATACCGGAAACTGAGATTGAAGACACTCTATCAATCATAACCAAAATATTTGGTTCGGACTGGTCTCGAACCCGTGTCTCCAGAATTCCGTGCTACTGGCGTAGCTGCTTGGCCACCGCACCACTGTGTCCATACAGGAAACTGGGATTGAAGACACACTATCCATCATAACCAAAATATTTGGTTCGGACGGGTCTCGAACCCGTGTCTCCAGAATTCCGTGCTACTGGCGTAGCTGCTTGGACACCGCACCACTGTGTCGATACAGGAAACTGAGATTGAAGACACACTATCCATCATAACCAAAATATTTGGTTCGGACGGGTCTCGAACCCGTGTCTCCAGAATTCCGTGCTACTGGCGTAGCTGCTTGGCCACCGCATCACTGTGTCCATACAGGAAACTGAGATTGAAGACACACTATCCATCATAACCAAAATATTTGGTTCGGACGGGTCTCGAACCCGTGTCTCCATAATTCCATGCCAATGGCGTAGCCGCTCGGCCACCGCACCACTGTGTCAATACAGGAAACTGAGATTGAAGACACACTATCCATCATAACCAAAATATTTGGTTCGGAAGGGTCTCGAACCCGTGTCTCCATAATTCCATGATAATGGCGTAGCCGTTCGGCCACCGCACCACTGTGTCAATACCGGAAACTGAGATTGAAGACACAGTATCCATCCTAAAGCACGATTCTCACGAGGCGATTTTAGTTGATTTGTGTTGACAGAGAAAAATCGCAAACCAATTTCCGTTCACACGGTTGAAATAACGATCTTTGTTCTCGTAAAAAACAAGGGTTTGATTCCAGAGGCATTCGTGCTGTTGGTGATGATCTCATTTTGCTCATGCACTAGGTATCACACACAAACAAAGATTAATTGCTTTCCAGTCGGCCCGGATCACGTTCAACAAGATTCAAGTCGCTCAAGAATTGAGCCGACTTGAAAGCAAAAGTTGACAGCCAGGCAACTTATTGTCGTCAACAAAGGTTGATCAACTTTTATTGAAACAGTGTTCTTATGAGGCGATTATCGTTCTATTCGGAAGCGATTTTTAGTTGACCGAAAAAAATCGCCTCGTGAGAACCGAGCTTGACCAAAGTATTTGGTTCGGACGGGTCTCGAACCCGTGTGTCCATAATTCCGTGATAATGGAACCGCAACACGATGACCTGACGATCTAAGACGGCTAGTAAGGAACACCATTTATCTCTTCAAGTTTTTCTCACTAAATGCTGATACTGATCCATGACAAGTATTTTTCGATGGTATTTCCCACGTGGCGAAACCATGCGACATCGCACAAGGGAAGTAAATATGCTCGCTTCAATGGCCAGAAAGTTATTGGCCTGAGTGCTTTGTTCTCCAGATCGTGCGCGATCGGGAATGAGAAAAATACAGAGACATAATGTAGCAAGCGAGAACGTATCTCATAAGATGCATTTGAATCTCATTGTGGTAGCCAAGCGTTCTTAGGTCATCACGGAATTCTGGAGGCACGGGTTTGAGTCCCATTCGTACCTATATTTTTTATGAATATCTCACTACAAAATTGTGTACTTCCTGCGGCAATTTGGTGTGGCGATTCACAATTTCCTGTATAATTGGGATGGAGCAGTACGCCGAATCTGCGGGATGTCGGTTTCTTGAAGGAACCCTCAAAGGGAAATGGGTGCCAAAACTCATATACACCAACTGTATAATTATATATCAACGAACCTCAAGGTCTCAAGGCTGTTCGTCCACAGGCGCATGAGGCCATTTTTGCCAATTTTTATTTATCAGCAAAATTCGAATGCAAATTCCGTAACAACCTGAATTCTACTTTTTTGTCACATCTAATTCTTTGTTTGCTACCGTTATATCCAAACTGATGGAATAAATTAGAGCTTGCTACCACCAAAGTATGTACCGATTGCGATTATATAAAAGAAAAGTTGAACTAGGTGTGAATCAACGTTCAAATTCAGCGATTTCATTTGCATCACATATAACAGACATGATGAACATGATTATAAGGACCAGAGGGCATGCTTACGACCTAAACATTAATAGAAAGGCTATTGGTTGAATACAGACTCGCATAAAAGTGCAGAAAGGAGGATCTACTAGGCATACTCCGTAAAGTTGATGATGATTTCATTATGTTATGTGCTCTAAGGAAGGCTGCCGAGGCAGCCGGAATGTCAGTAAAGTTTGTTCTAAGGACACGGTAGTAGTTTAAATTAGTGGCCATCCGATGTGTTATGTATATATCAATGGTGTATTTCGATTGCTAACGGCGGTAAGGCTCTCGCTTGATTAAAAAAAATGAGTTATTTTTAAACACGTTTTCCATTTGACGGAATCGATAGTTTCGTAGATGGAAAAGTTCGCAAGTGCTTTGAATTTTATCTGTACATTCCAGACTTGGTAATAGTCAACAAGATTTGTTCAACATCATATCCAGCATTACAGCAATTTCTTTCAACACACGTAAGGTTATGTGGAATGCAAACATGTCAAAAGCAAAATATGTTTTTCCTAATACACAGCGCTCGTATTATTTTTAGGCTTCGGTTTTTTCCTTCTCCTGTTATATGTAGGTTATTTATAGGCTTAATTGTGTTTTTGTGTTGTGTGAAAAATAACATACATACCCTCAAGGTTCTGTCAGTTTACACTGAAAAATTGTTTGGTATTATTTTTGCACTTTTTAACTAATGCGATGGGATCCGAAACTTACGAGATTCATATAGGCTACCCCAACATATTAAGAGGAAAAATCAAAAACATTATTTTAATAACTATTGGCCTGGAAAGTTTTGTGATCATAAAACTTTCAATTTAGAAATAGTTGTTTTTTCTTTGATTTCTGATGGTCGGTCTTCTTTAGTCCCTATATAAATCTGAAAGTACTAACTGGATTTTAATGACATTGCTACACTAGATTACTAGTATAAAGCTTTGGGATAATTTTTGAAAATCATGTCAGTGGTGGTAAAGTTGCTGTCAAAACATGAAAAATAATAATGCTCAAACTTTGATATGTGGGTCGATTCTCTTTAAAGTGAACTTATATTTTGTGAATGGCAATACACTGTATTTTTCTATATCTCCACGTTAGAGTAATTAAGACCTCTCTGAAAAAACTGTCATATTTTTTGGGTGAGATAAAAAAATGCAAAATTATAATGATTAACTTGTATACCAAATATTTGCATTGTGTTCAATAGGTAAAAGAGAATCGGACATATCAATTTTAGTGTTTTTTATTTGCTGGGGTATGCACGTTTGTGTAACTAGGTTATATTAATTAATATTGGTTGTATGGTAATCATTCCAGCTCGCTAGGTACGCACGGAAAATTATTCATATAATAAAACACCAATAACAAAAAAAAAATTTGATAACAAGCTTTTATTTCAATGCGCTAAAAAGAATAAGGTATACTTTTCCTTCAAAACTTTTAATATCAACTTATAAAACGTCATTTCACAATTTATATGATATCAAAGCTTGCCGTCAGATGCAAGGACTCGTATTTACTTAGTTTCAAAATTTTTAAAACCAAAATCAATCAGATCAAGTTATTTAATTTACTTGTTTATCTACACGGGTAAATCTGGCGACAAGCTTTCTATTATATAAATTGTTGGTAAAAGTATTAGAGGAAAAGTTTATTTTATTCTTTCCATCTAGTTTAAATGGAAGCTTGACAGCTTTTTACTTTTCATTTATTCCTCACTTTTGTACATACATAGTTACATAGATACATACATTGCTTATAAAAAGGTGGACTTTTCTATATGAAAAATATATTAATTCAATGTTTCCAAGTATAGTATGCCAGGTGCAGTCTATATTGTGTATTTTGAATAGCTTGGTTTTGTATATATTTCGATCGGGAATCTGTATAGATCCACTATTTTAAATAATGCGTTAAACACGTGTCTTTCATTTATTTTAGTCTGCACAATGAAAATATATTTTACAGCTGGAATTGGCAAGATTACACACTTGTAATGGAACTGAACATTTCATTATTCCATGCCATTTTATTTCAAAAAGTTTTGCTGGAAAGTCGTTAACATTTAGCGTATCATTTGTAAATTTATGGATTTTATATCTATACGTCGCGTCGTTTATAATATTTTCAAAATATATTTAAGTGGAGTTCACCGAATATTTTCGTTATTGAATTTTTGGCTTAGCAGCTGAATTGTGTACACGATTTTTACGCCTTAAGAAAAATGAATCAAGTTAATTGACTCATTACTTTACAAACTGTAAATTGATTAGAAAAAATGTTACACGGTATAATGAAATCTGAATTTTACGAGATGTCCTCGTAGATCCTCTAATTGATCTTGTTTACTTTTTGTCCTTGGTTATACGGATTCGCGATCATCTGGACTGTATTCTTCCATCAATTCAGTTCATACAATCATACATTCACAGACATGTCGTAATTAGCATTACTTTGCTATTGTTTTAGTTAGTTAAGAAAACAGTATGATACTGTGACTTTGCTAATATTGAAACAGATTAGTGATGTAGAAGCAATGAAAAAAAAGGTGGCTTCGTTAGATGACAATTACCAAGTATTTTAACGCAATTTAAACTAAATATCTTGCAGATATCATGATTAAGATTGCAGAAATTGTGTCTTAATAATTTCTTAAAATTCATCGATTTTTGTTAATGACTTTTTTCATAAGCATCTAGCATCTAGTATTATGTATTATGTAAGAATATGTAAAAAATCGCTTTTCTTTATAATATTAAATTAATTGAATAACCATCCAGATTTTCTATTATCCGAATGGTTGAGCCATTGTAAAACATTTTTGAGGTATCATGTAGGTTGTAGATGCTCTTACTTGCTCTTACTTGAATAAAGTTGTGGCTGCTAACCTTCTACGTAACACACCAAAACAAATAAATAAATCCCAACGTTGTTCACTCAGGAGTATGTATATCAACACGCTCCAGTCTCGAAAATCAAATATTCTTCTATTTTATGTAGTCTGACTTCATTCTATGTCTTCTTAGTTTACATTTTGTAGCAAAGTAAACATCTCACTTTTATTTGACTGTTGTGTTGATTGTGGAAAAGTTATGGTCTAACTATGACCTGTAGATGCTTTTAATTGCAATTGATTTTACACATACCAAACGTCAAAATGGTATTGTCGACATTATCCGACTAATCACCTGAAAACGTATTCGGAAAACAGCAGTAAAATCTTAAAAGTAACATTAATAAGTTGTTTCCAAACGAAACTCCCAAAGAGCATTACTGTATGTTAATCGATTCCCCGATATCTCCAAAATAAAGTACTATACCTATTATGTTTATGTTTGATATTGCATCCGCTTAACTAAAGACCGTTAATGAAGCTTGGATTGTTGGAGAGAAAATGTCATCATTCGTTCAAAATTGGCTGATCTATTTCTAGGTAGACCTTCCTTAGCTAAGCAGGTGAAAAACAAAAATGAATCACATGCCAACAACAATATTTCATTGGTTAGAGGAAAGGCCTTGCCTGAAAATTTGTTGAAATAACTCAGAAGCGTGTGTCTGGACGTTGGAACGTCGTGTAACTTTCGTACACAATATAATAATGAATGCGTAATTGAAATCCTTTGTAGCATACAAAATGTGCACGTAACCACAAGGTTAACGATTTATAAAACTATTCTGAAGCTTGTTAGATATGTAACATGACTGACAGCTTTTACATTGCCACTGATATCTTTTAGTAACACACATGCGAGCTGTGTAACTTTTCATGATTCGCTGATTTACTCCTGATAACTCAAAATAAGCTTTCCATCACTACATTTTTTCATGTATTCAAAGGTGAATTATGATTTTGTATACAATTTCTTTCATATGAAAATCGAGGCATTCTTAAATTTGAAGTATATTAATTATGTTCTAAAATCATAAGAAAATCTTCTCGTTCCTCTTTATTTGGCATTTTTGAAACCGAGATATGTTTTCATTTCTCTTTAACACATTCATTTTCAATGGTTGTGGACTTCGGACATTTCTTTGCGGTGCACCTGCGCGAAGTAAAAGGTTTTTTTATACTTTTCTCAAGTTCAATTTAGGTATAAGTGGAAGAGATTTTCGTGGGGCCCAAAAAGTTTCGTAGCATATTAAAATTAATTTTTTAATATTTATAAGTTTCAAACCTGTTTTGATGTACTTGATGGATTAGTTTTTAAAATCTCATATTTCTTATTGCTCTTAAATCCATAATCCACATCAAATAGGATCAAAATATTTAATGTGTGCATTATTAGGAAATTAAATCATTTTAATGCGTGGGAAGTATCGAGTGAAGCTACTTGAGTCCAATTTTTTAACAGTTACTTTGTCACATTTTTATAGATTTTGAGATATGAAGCATTGTGCTTTTGAATTTTCGTGATTTTGAGGTAATACGTTCTTTTAAAATCTCATTTATTTCTGTCTGTACAGTATTGTAACATTGAGTTAATAATCAATTACCTATTCAATCATCTCAAAAATGTAGTTTATTGATTAAGGAATCAATCATAGTAGGTAATGCTAGGTCATTTATTTTTACATTCTGGTGCAATCACAGCTGATGACACTGCGAAAAATAAAAAAAATAAAATATTGAAATACTTTTTATGTTCACATTTCCATTTCTCTGTATATTGATGGGCATAGGAATGTTTTTTTTGGCGTGGGTCTAAAACTTTTTTCAAGCTTCATTTTTTAAACTCGTATGAATAGGGTAGTTCAAACTGATTGAACCCTTTTTGAGAAAATAGCTAGAATATCTTAACCACCAAAAGAATGTTGTCTTTTCAATTAAACATGAATACACGAAGTTTCATCCTTAGACGAGAATATCAGACATCTGGCTTCTTATATAAAGTAATAGACTTTTTTTAAAAATTGCGTCAATCAGGTTGATGCTGTACTTCCTCGTAATGATATCAGTTTGGAAATAAACGATTGGTTCGGATTTTGAACTGTTGATTGAATTCAAAAAAAAATCTTGAAATGCCTTGAATCTTATAATTTCAGATATTTCCGTGTACAAAAATTTCATTATATTCTAATATTCATTAAACTCACTTCAAGGGGTTTAGAAGTTATGAATTCCGATCATAATCTTCAATAAACTGATACAACTGCACGAGAAATCTAATATTAATTTCTTAAGAGGAGAAAGAGCAATTATTTCTGCTCACTATTTAGCAAATATGTAATCTGTATCAAAAATGGCTAAAAGACAAAAATTAGCCCCCTTTAGGAAACGAAAACTACCCTCTCAAATACCGTATAAGTTGTAAACGAAATATATATTCGAAACGCTCGCAATATATTGGAAAATTGTTACAAGTTTTATACAAGAGTACTGATCCAATTTATTTGAGATCAATTTCATACCAGCGGCCATGGTATCCTATTTTCTATGTACAATTAAAATCAGAGCAGAGATTGTTCAGTATTTATGAGGTGGATAATTGGGCAAGTTGTCATGGATGTCATGGGTTTGTATCATCACAATTTTGAATTTAGTTCTTATAATTATTATTTCTCATTCTTTTCTGTAACTTCGGATAGGAGATGAGTTTTTACACTGATTGATTCTTAATTCGTCAGTTGACTGACTTTAGATCTGATGAGTCTTCCTCAATTCGTGTGCAACTTGAATATTAAACAAAGAAGCGAACAGCCACAAACGATTACGAAAACCGGATTGCTTTTTGAAATGTAATAAAGGTTTTAAATATTGTTGATCAGAAACGTCATGAAAGAGAAGGCATGATAAAAATTTTCCTCTAATATATCATTTTCGCTTTTCCAAAGAATACTCATTATTTCCACACTTGTGGTATAGTAGACTCAGTGACGCGATCTATTTTTAGATCAGGATACTGATTTAACTGACATAATTATGTGAATGTAGAACCTGGGTAATTGGTATAGTTGTTTTATTTCAAGAATCGTTCAAGGACACCTAATTTTCCCATTCCTTGCTCCAGTAAGGAAACATTGCGGTAGTGGGATCTTTTTATTTTTGTCGTTGGAGAAATAGCTTCCAGTAATTGTCGCTAATTTAGGAATCTCAATCTTGATATTAATTATGTCATGTGTATCTTCATAGGATTTTAATTTGCGATCAACAAAATCGAGTTATCGATTGGTTTAGCTATCGCTGAATCGATATATTGATATGGGTCTCGATCGTTTTTAGAGTTCTTTTGTAAGGTAAGGTCCCGTTGTGCTCTTTCTTGATTGAGTCCAGACGCTTCAGGCCCGAACCTTGTACAGTAGTAATAACGGTGGATACTATTTTCTGTACCAGAAGGGAACCCTGCTTCTCGAACACCGACCTAGCAAGGTCGGCAACATGATGAAATCATAGCGGAAAATGTGAAGCGAATGAGTTGTGCCTGTTTCACTCATTTGAAAGAAGAAAACTTGGACGATTCATGTTACTGTCTAATTAATTAACCTACAGATCCACACACCATGCCATGCTAAACATTCACCTGTTTCAATTAATTTCGACCTACTGGAAAGTCTAATAGGGTTCAAAAATCTTGTTATTTATTCACATTATCTAAACCTGTACGAAACTCAGACGATTTGATCTTGAATTTCGGTCATTGATGGGCATTTTTCACTTCGATGAAGGTTATAATGTATGATATATATATATATATATATATATATATATATATATATATATATATATATATATATATATATATATGCGAGGAATTTCGAAATTTCGTCTCTATTCAAATGTAACGTTAAAATGAATGTTTTGAAAAAATGTAGATTTATTGATTCTAAATTGTCGCTTGATCAAGTGATTCTTTATATAAGAATAAAGTGATAAATGAGAGAATTAATGTCATTGTGATAAAAGTCTGGGGTGCTCGATATCAATTTTTATTATAATTTTTTACTATAGATTTATTCCAAAATATAAAGTTAGTGTAGAAATGTAGTGAATAGCATCTAATGCTTTTATCACATTGACATACATTTTCCTATTAATCATTTTATTCTTATATTAATAACTATTTTTTACTTTTTAAGCGTGTTATTTAGTTTCTGAACTATCATTTATTCATTGATGGTTTTATCCTTGTACTTTGATATTTGGTTCCGTAATTAAGTGGTGTGAAGGTTATTCTTTCTGTTTACTGTGGCTCGGATGAGTCGCGTATCGTTACATTTCAAATATCAAACTAATGAATGTGTGTTTAGAAGAAATATTAAATGTCATTCGTATTATAACACCCAAACGTTTTGCTTTATTAAAATAATGGGACAAACTTATTAAACTATTGTCATCGGCCCTTGAAGTCTGTCGAAAAAAACTTATTTGAGAATATGTGCTCTTAGAGTGAACCGGTATTTACTAAATTTCAAACTACTTAAAAAACTGTGGGAGGCTCTAGTCATCTGTTCTAAATTATTCGAATATTATATACTTATATCCATGTTTAGACCACTCTACCAAAAGTATGATTCAAGTAATTCAAAACAAGTGTGTACGTTTCATCTTTACGCTGCGCAAATTTGATCACGTATCAGCGAAGTATCCCATACTAAAATTAATTATTTAGTTAATTAATACTATTCAGTTTTCATACACAAATTATAAATCACCAGTTTGCTCAAGAAAAAAAATTATTTAATCAGGATATTCATACAAGATCATACTAAAAACTTATTCAAACGTAGTTTCTCTCATAACGTTTCAGTCATATATAATGAAATACCCAAAATATATAAAGAATATTCTTTATCTTTGGGTCAAAAAATGAAATCTTTTTCAGCATTCTGATCACTTAATCAAAGATATTCCGAATTTGTTAATAATTTCTTTCCTAATATCCGCCACTTTGGAACGTATACCAATTCTTTCTTTTTCATATTTGTTCGTAAATTTTTTGTTGTGAATATGCCATTTTTTGACATTGTTACTATCTTCTGCTTCTGGTATACGAGTATATGGTTATGTGTCAGAGTAGCTAACGCTAAACTTCGCCTAACTAGGCCTAACGTTAGCGTTGTTACAATATTATTGTTATATCAACAAAGACGTCTATTATTATTATTATTTTTATTATTATAATGGTGCAAAATTTTAAATTAGTCCCCCGATTTGAAGTGGTCGAAAATACCGTGCGAAGATTCCGTTACAAACATACATACATACGGGTGAAGCTATTAAAAAAGCGGGTTAGAAAGCTAACGAGACCCGGTGTTTCCAAGTGGTCACCCATTCATCTAACCGCGCTCGACGCTTCTTGGCTCGGCGATCGGACGAGAGCCGGCGTTCTCAGCGTGGTAAGGCCGTTAACCCATATTATATATTCATCGTAGATCTGGGAATTTGGAAATGAAAAACAATACTGAGGCAAACTTATTAAAATATTATATTGTCATCGGTCTTTGATAAGTGTACACAATTTAAAATTAATCTCTCGTCTTGAGAATGGTGATAATAGCGTTCGAAGAGCTCGTTAGAAACATACATACATAAATACACGTGACGCTAATGAAAGCATGTTAAAGCTATTCACTCCACTCTGTCTAAAAAAAAAACGCAAAAGTTACAACACTTTCTTAACGGGATATAAGCTTGAGATAGTGCAGATCATCCCTCAAATAAAAACCTATGTTTGGATAATATGTCGACAGTACACCCTTTGCAAATTTGCTTTGAAGCCTGCGCATTACGCATAATTTAGGAGAAGTAGTTAAATTTCCTCCCAGTTTATGTGTCGGTAATTAATTCACTGAAACACACTAGTATAGTGCCACGAGCTAACGTATGCAAAACATTCATTCGTTTTACGAACACATTAATTTAGAGCGAATCAAAGCGAACACAAACTAAGTTCATCAGTCCGGCCGGCCGGTTTAATTGCTGCATTTAGTGATAGCCCAGTTGAATTTGACACGCGCAATTTCAATTTTATTTGATTACCACAATTACAATACACGTTCAAAACAAAAGAATTATGTAGTCTTATTACTCATAAATATATGTAAGTCTGTAATCCACAAACATTATCAATGCATTATCATACATCCAAAAATATTTTATGGTCTAACAACACCTTTACCAACATGAAATAATGAATTTTTTAATTTCAAATATCTATGACGATATTCAACCCTTGATTGCCCCGTTTAGGGAAAAGGTCAGCTTCGCCTAGAATGCCAGACAACTTGTACAGAAAAATAAAATCGTTACGAGCTTGATGAAGGTATATTACAGGTCTCAAAAACTTCCATAATTCCCATAATACGAGGAAACCTACTTAAAGAAGCCATTCTTAAGCGGCGATGCGTGATTATTCATCATAGCTATTGACTTAAAATCAGTCATCTGTAGCAGTAGTAGTTACTAAAACAATTGGAACAGATTAGCTCCCTTTAGGGACAAATTCCGTTGCGCTCTCTACCAAGCTAGAAGAATTATACACGTAGTCTAATAACATCTACACTGCATCTAGATTGCAGCCCAGCTTGACCGAACTATCCGCCACAAGGTTCGTACACTCAGCGATTCATAGTGCTGAGACTCAATTTGCGACACAGAGGGGCGCTGCGATAGTAGGAACATATCACAGCATGCACCCTCCTTCTTTGTATTGTGTGCGTCTCACCGGCGCCTGTCGGTTCGTCGGTTTAATCTAGAACCCATATTCCAATTAAGGAAGTTTCGGACAAAGTTCTTCAATGTCCACTGTGAGGAGGACCACCCAAAGCACTTGAACAAATATCCTGATTTTCAGCTGTTCCTTTGATCATTCTGTGGCTCAAGGAGCAGTTAGCAGATTAGTACATATCAAATACTTCAGATAAAATATCTACTTAAAATTATGAAATTCTAAGTAGGGGATACAAAATGACGCAACTGTATCTCCAAAAGAAGTGGTTTTAGTTGTAATATTTCTTGTTAGTTTTTTTTTGGATCACAGATATCAGAAAAAAGCAGAATTAATTTTCGAGAAATTTTTGTTTTTAGATGGAAATAGTTTTGTAATCGTTAACCGCACAAAAAAATAAAAAATCAAATTTCAATTACAAGATTTTATTCAAAACCCTTCACTAACTCAATATAAGTGAATGATTATTATAAGTTTAAAATACGAATAAAGTCATGCAGATAAAATAATGTTGTATTGTGACCCCTCACTGTAAGAAAAAGAGTTTTATTTGTGTGTTAAATACACAATTCTTTATCTGCATGATGGAAGAGTTTCACCAAGTAAGGGCATCCACAATCTACAAGAATAAAGTCATTAAATACAATTATATTAACTTAATTGTATAGATACCTACCAATGAAATATTTATACTAGTTGATATCACGCGTTTATTACAAAAAAATACACTTCTTATTTTACACTTATAAAAATAAGCTCGGCGTTGTGGAATGAACCGCCGGGGAGTTTTTTCCCGATACTTACAATCTACATTATTTCAAGGTCAATATAAATAGACATTTATCCTCTTACTGTGCTTCTGGAGCGCGGTAAGGTTTCTGCCCTTGTGAGAGGTTTTCTATAAAAAAAATTGTATTAGTTGACTTCCTATTACTGTTGAACCAAATCTTAATAATTAGATATTATTTTTTACTTTTTTCCTTATTAATGCTGCTCTTTTAGGTTTTCTCCGTTGTCTGAGATATGCAAGGTTGGAATACTTACGTTTTTAAGGGAGAATCTAAAAATGTTTTATTCGGGAAAACCGCGAATTTGAACTTTCAATTCTTCAGTTTTGGCCAGAATCCGTTTATTCTATACTATACGGCGTAAGTTCGTTCGCCTATGCACCTGGGTAAGCCCTTTATCCATATACATTATGCGACAGTCATTCATGTCTGCATACCGCTTTAGTCGAGCTCTCATCATTATTAATGCCAGTCTTGATAAAACAACACAAACAATCTCTGGTATAAGGTAATGCAGTTAGAAGCTGTATCGCGTCACCGCTATTACTTTGTTTACCCTTTGGCGAACATCGGTAATTGCTGCCGAGCCTGCATTAAATAGCCGCTGTTTCAGTCTTTTTGTACGTAAAAGGACCGCGGCGTAGAACAAAGGATAAAGAAATCTTTGTTCATGGTTTGGTTTTCATTTTAGAAGTATTATAAATTTCATCACAGTAAAAGGCTTTCACAATGGCTTAGGTCGTCATTACCTCAATTTCAAAATTAAACCGATTTCTTGTACCAAAAGGACCGTGGATGAACACCTTACGACACAAATAATTGTTGCTCATATAGTATTGAAGTTTAGAAAGTAAATGAACTATTTTTTTGTGAATAATTCATCGTAAGTGCTCAAACAGTCGATCTCGATGGACTGTTCGAACTTGAGAGGTTTTAGACTCAATGAGATGATTAAAATACTATCTTTGAAGGTATTTTGTATAAAATTCTGTTTTTAACGTATTTGAATGCATAACGAAAAACATTGTTGTGTCAATTCCTACGCTATATGCGAGAAATTGTGATCGCCAAAAACTTCGAATTCGAAGTAACATATTTTTCTAACATACACGTTATTTACTTCGATCTATGTGCCGTTCTGTCTGCCCGTTAATGTTTTTGTCATAGAGTTATCTCAGTAACCGTTTTATCTACTTTTTCAAGGATGTCGTAAGACAAAATTTTATATTCATATTTTAACAATACATACATTGCAGACTAAGGATTCATCTTATTGTGAAGCTTCGATGATAATATAATACATAATTAGTAACTTTTATCACGTTCAACGGCCTTATTAAAAACAACTGTTGTTCCATATTAATCTCGTTTATGTCTTATTTACAACAGAGCCACGATTTCCGATTCCAAGAACGCTAAAAGTATTTTTATTCTTGTTCGCCATAAACATTCTCCCTATATATTTTTATTGGAGAAAGACAAAATAACTTTGTTGCGTCATCCACTCGTACCGAAAAATCTTCGTTTAAACAATGTGAATCACATTGTTTACAATTCGTTAATTTCAGTGAATCTCGAGAGAATATCTTAAACGACCTCTAAACTTTAGAAATATATAAAGAAGTTAAACACTTATTGAAATTTTTGCTGGAATACTTCTCACACGTGTGGGAATATGCTCTGAAGCACTCCTGTAGGCCTCTGGACACAATCCAGAAACGAGCAGTACGTCTTATTGCGCCTGACCTTACAATGGACCTCCACATGATCATTGAAGTAGGGTGGCTGTCCTGTCCCGATTTCATAGCTACTGGCATGGCGAATGTTCGACGTATAATGACACCCAGAGTCCACACTACACCAAACACCAGACGGACCCAATGTGGGCAATTATTCACCAGGTCGAGTGTCCAACGCCTTGAACGACAGTCTTCCAAATGTAGTTCTTTTAGAGAACCCCGTTGTGGAATGAGTTACGTTTCAAGGTTAATGTGAACAGACGTGTGTCATCTCGCAGCGCTTTTGGAGCACGATAGATATTCTGATTTTGCGAGGAGTTATCTATAAAAAACATTAATTTTGAATTTTTACGATCACAATACTTCTTTCACCTGGGAAAAAATACTAGAAAACTACAACATCTTTTTTGTTTTCCAAACATCATAACTCTTATTGTATTCTTTTCAAGTTACTAAATAATTTTAAGCATAGTACAAAAATTATGAGTTGAAAAGGTGCCTAAACTTTTTTTTGTACGTTGCACAAGATTGATTTTTGATACGGCGCCGGCGTTTAGAAAATGTATTTTTTTACAGTGTGTGTATTTTGTATCACTTCATTTGAATTGAGATGATTCTAGTTGACTCAATATTCTATAAATAAACGACCAAAATAGTTACTACTAAATGTCACAGAAAGATATTATGAGTCAATTGTTTTTTAATTATAGTATTATTAAATTACAGAGTTTCATAATATTACTCTAAAATCCGTAAGTGGACAATTAATTATAATTAGAAAAATTAGAAAGAAAAATTTGTCGCCAGTGAGGATTGAACCCACAACCTCCTGCATTCTAGGTAGACGATTTACCGTTGGGACATGACGAGCTGTTCAGACAGATCGGCAAATACGCTAGGGATGGTACATCCCACGTGCAATTGTTCTTCCCAATTTTCTAAGCTGTACAGCTCGATCTTTGGTTAGACATCTAGTGCCACTGAGCAATACTATATCTTCAGCCGCAACTGACATGGTTCCACCATGTCAAGCCGAATGCGGAAATCTGTTGCCTTCAGAAAATACCATTACCGAGTTTTATCGGATTACACTGCAATCCGTAAGTGGACCACTAATAATAATTAGAAAAATTAGAGAAAAAAATTCTAATTGTTCTAACTATTAAGAAATTCTAGTCATAAACTTCTTATGAACGTTCTATAATAGCTAAATAAATTGAAAATAATAGAGGCAATTCCATTCAGTTAATTCTGCAACATTATGACTATCTATATTTTCGATAAATACCGACATAAACATACCTTACCACATATGTGTCATAAATTAAACTTGAATCTGTGCCATTTTGTCTAGATGCTATGAAAACAAAACTATAGACATTCAATAAATTAAATAAATTGTGGACATTCAGTGGAGTCAAATAACTTGTTTGAGAAACTTTCAACATAAAGCTTCTCAAAATTTCCTCAACAAATACTGTAAATTTATATTTCATTACTGCTTGGGAGCACCTTTGAAAAAACAAAAAAAATAATGAGTGATCTACATCATTCGAAGTTATTTGCATGTACATGCAGAAAAATTTAGTGGCTTCGGCCGCATTTCATTAAAATTGGATGACAAATAAAAAACTACAAATATAGATCTCACAGACCTTCCGCCGAATATATGATTCCCGAGATACTATCCACGCTGGAATCGGTATTTTGTCACCTGATTAAAAATGGAGTTAAAAAGATTATAAATACCGTCTTCCCCCCGAAAATTGCATTCTCTGGTACAATAGAATTACTTAAATTTTCATGAGCTCCTCTCGTAAATTTAGATAAATAGAGATTTTGGAGATCTACATTTTTTGCGTGTCTGCGAAAGTGTGTTGCAGATCACGTCGTGTAGAAGTAAACAGAATGTAATATACTTTTGATTAGCGTAAATATTGAATGAAAGGTTAATGCGTGCCTTTGAGATTCAGGGTTTCATTAAGATTTGATAGGACTGATTTCGCGGGGACTGCAGAATTTTACAAATGTTCGTCAGGGCGGTGATGTAACAGAAAATCAATGTATATACTCGTATTGCATTCATGTATATTACCTTTTAATTTGTTATAACTGCGACCGGTTTAAGACCCATTAAAACATTTTTACCTACTCTACAAACGAACGGGTAATCGATTACCGGCATTTTTTAGAAAAGTAAACTTTAGCGGTCAGTGAGAAATATAATATTATAATACTTAACCAATATTGTTTGAAATAATTTTTGAAATTGCGGACAGTGAGGCTCAGCTATCAAATTTTCAGCTTCTTATGATGATTAGAACGGGAGTATCAATTATTTTAAGCGTAAGGAATTTTACAAACTTTTTGCAATTCGTGGACAAACTACTGTACCAATTTTTACTTGTTATGGCATAATTTCTCTCTTTATTATTTTGCATCTTTTAACAAGTAAGACCTAGTTACCTGTAATACAATTCAATTAAGCTATTTAATAATTAATTAGTTCGTAATATTATGGCCTATAGAAGGCGCTGTAATGTTCCACCATCTAAGTGGAATTTTAGATGATTTTATTAAATACCATTTAAGATGGGACTGATTGGGAATCAATAATTCTGACCATATTGCTGGAACGCTGAAATGCGTTTGAGCAGATTCAGTAAAGTTCAGAACCTTTCTGGATACTGCTCGCATAAGTGGGGATGCGCCCCTGAAGCTCCTCCACAATCCAGAACCGAGCAATGTGGATGCGCGTGACCTCACAAATGACCTCCATTATCTGGAACATCGAAGAAGGATTGCTGTTCCCATAGATATTATCATGGCAGATGTTCGACCGAGCTGTGTCGCATAACAGTTCCAAGAGTTGCTGGTACAGCAGATCCTAGAGGAGCTGATAGGGCGTATCTTCACCAGGTCGTCCTTACAACTCCTCGAATAAGCCTGTTCCAAAAGTCATTCTTTTGGAGATGGTTGTAATCTAAAGCGTTTTAAGGTCGATGTGAATCGACATTCATCCTCGCGCAGTGCTTATGAAGCGCGTTAGGCTATGTACCTTTGCGTGAGGTTATCTATAATATAAAAAAATTAAAACGGTAAATTGAGGATAGTATCTTCTTAAAATTCGATCGGTCTAGCAAACACTTGTTGTCTCTAGTGAAGTTCTGATCCATACTAATGAAAATCCGAGTTATAAATAATTTTCAGATCTTGATCCACTCGTATACAATGAATGGCGATTATATTAATAGCGTGTATATAACAGCACTTGTTTACTAACACAGATATCTTCCGTTGACTCTGCGCCGCTACAATTTTCCTTCTAAATCTTGCGAGGAAAAAAACACGACTCGTCCCCAATAAACAAAGTTCCAAAATCCTGAATTTCGTCATCGTACTCACAACAACATTTTATAACGATTAATATCCAGTTGGTCGTTAACAGCAGATGTAGTGAGAGATGAGTCAATGTGATAGAGGAGAAGAGCCGTTTATTTTCAGTGCTGCTCGGGCATATATTTTATGGTTTCGTTTGCTTTGGCTCTCAAACTGTCACAAATACAGGCATGATGTATCTAATCAGGACGTAGTGGACCTCACAGACGGGATTAAAATATACCCAGTAAATATTGGTACAAATTTTCAAGAAAAACAATTTTACTACCATGAATATGGTTCTCGTAAACGGTGTAATGATTCATAATTCCGAATATCTCAAAAACCTACTTCTAGTGAATAAACAGGTGAACCATCAAAATTTTCCAAAAAAACTGATTGAAAAACATGTAGATACATAGCCAGCCTACTTGTCGAAACATGTTTAAAGGCTTAATAGGATACAGATGGAATAGTTGTGTACTTAACACACATTTTCACACATTAAAGCATAAATATACCTCATATACACTCATTTTTCGATCTATTTTCTACCATTAATATTTAATACCCTTCTGTGCTCGGCTTACATGATAATCGTTTTTCTTAATACAGTATAAGTGTTCGTATATGTAAGTGGTCTGGTTGTCTGATGCAGACTTGAGTGATGGATTTTGTTATTAAATAGCCTTCATCCTCCAGTTCAGCGTAAGGGCTTGTTACAACTATAGTAGAAAGAGCGAAGGTAAAACTTGGTTGGCTTTTGAAGTTCAAATACTATTTTCTATGAAGCTATTGGGTTTATATTTTTTAGTTAAAGCCTAGTTCCAAGCTTCATGTGGCCTAAGCTGTGTCACTATACCATATACCCCATTATCATATGATTTATGTCTGTGTACTTGCGCTTCCACCATTTCTGACAAATTTAATAAACGTGGGCATACACCATCTCCTATAATTTGATGGTTCCTGAACACGAAACAGTAGCCAACATGATTAACTCGGTTAGAAAACCAAACCGAAGTTATTTCATTGAGTTTCGAATTCACCGAAAAACTAGATACTTCCGGTATATAAGTTTCCTTAAATCGGGAAAATTGTAAAACTCATATATTTGTACAATATACGTTCATCATTTTAGATTCTTCCATCATGAAGATAAAATAATTGTGTATTTAACACAAAGTTTCACAAATAAAACTCTCTTTCTTACAGTTACACGTTTCGAATCTATATTTAAATCATCGTCGAACTGTCAGATTTGACATTTGATGTAAATATAAATCGAAGCGTCTCACTGTAAGAAAGATAATTTTACATAGTTTTATCGGAATGAACTGCAATTCGTAAGTGGACAACTAATAATAAAGAGATAAATTAGAACGATTTTTTTGTCGTCAGTGAGGATCTAACCATTCTAGACAGACGCTTCATCGTTGGGTCATGACGAACTGGTCAGGCAGAACGGCAAATATGCGGCGGGATGTACTTTTCATAGCGTATTTGCCGTTCTGTCTGACCAGTTCGTCATGATCCAACAGTAAGGCGTCCGCCTAGAATGCAGGAGGTTGTGGGTTCGATCCCCAACGGCGACAAAATTTTCTTTCTAATTTTTCTAATTATCATTAAAGAGAATTTTATTTGTGAATCTTTGTGTTAAATACACAATTATCTGCATGCTGAAAAATAACTTTGTTCATTTCAAGAGCAAAAGAATAAAGAGTTTTCTAATTCAAATTTTGTTTCTTTGTGGCAACGAAAATACATCAATCTTTTTCTACCATAATTGCTAGTTTCTATACAATCCATTTCAAGGGGATATTAATACAGAAAATGTCTGTTTACCATGTTTGATACAATTTTCCTGTTCGTGTCTTTAAAAAGATATAGCTGCGACTGTGAGTTTCACGTCACACACAATTATACATATCAAAGAACGATTACTAGTCCGGTAACTTTGGTGCCACGCCCCGTATAAACCTACATACCGCCTTCGAGATCGGCGAAAGAAAATGTAGTATTAATGGTGCAGCGTGCGTCACTATCAGATCTATCGTTTTACCGGTCGCAGGTTGATAAAAACGTAGCAAAACGAATCTGGTTTTCAAGTAAACTTGTTCCGCCCTCGCGAAAAACGAATGCAGTGGCGTAGCCTTTACATTATTACGTATTCAAAAAATGATATGAAATTAGATAGATAAACCTATTATTTGCGTTTAAGGACTATTTTTGTCAATATACAGCTGCTTGATAAATCAAAAATATTAACTTAAGGAATACTCAATGTAACTTTCCGGATTCATCTTGGTTCTACCACAAAACAGTAAATCTGACTCGTTAATATGGATTACTTTTATAATCTGCTACTCGAAGCTTCTTATCACTTTCGAATTCTACCTAAATTGAGCAGGAACATCAACTTATATAATTAAACCTTCTTTGTCTTCTATATGAGTTGCTCGGTAACTTTTTCATTAATATTCGTCGAATTTTTTTATATTGTCCTTCCAGATATTGTTTATTTTAAATGTAACTGATATTTTTTTCTCTAGATGTAAGTCATTAATTATAACTGTTGGTTTCTTCACTCTGAATGCGATGTAATTTTTGAGAGTGGTATGAATATCACAGGTGGTACAATGGTACGCCTCTGATTGGAAACACATATTTTTTATTCCTGAGATGTGGGATTGTAGCGTTTAGTCCCGACGTGGTTTTGCTGCGATCAGAGTTGTTTTTCGATGCCGGTTCCCCCTCACAGTGATGTTATTAGAAATCTGTGAAATGTTGAATGAGTGCCAACTGTGCCAGACCCAATATCAACCTAAAGAATCGGTTGTCTCCATCGCTTTCGTCGGAAAAAGTTAATTTTCCACAAATTAATGTGTCAGCTGGAGTATTTGGTTTATGAGCTGCGTTGCTGCAGTGTTGTTCTAGTTGAAAAGGTAATTTGTCAACACTGCATTGGTCATAGAAAATGAAAAACTATTTATTCAGATATATTGTGATGCTGAAATTAAGTTTAGAATGACTTTCGTTTAATATTATTGCCGAGAGTGTCAGAAAAATATATATCGTATGCCACACTCTAGACACAATTTTTTTTTGTGTATCATGTACTATATAGTGTGGAATAAATACTTCCATTGCTCAGTGTTAATAATACTATGCGACACGCATTCATACATATCAAAGAAGCTAAAAATATTAAAAATTTCAATTCAAGTAGCTGGATTAGGATCTGTGAATTGAACCATATATGACACCAAAGTTTTTGCTTATAGGACAAGCTTTTAGTGCCAAAAAACATATATGAAATAATAATTTGTATTGAAAGTAATTTGGCACATTTTTGAACTTCCACAGAATCTAAGCACAAAACTTATCATTATCAATGTTATGTTACTCCACAATGTCAACTATTTTTCCACGAATATCTTATAAATATCCAATGAATTGGAACTTCAAGAGGCATGGGAGCTAAAAGGAATTATTTGGCTTCGAGAATTATATATAGTAGTAATTCAAAGAAACGGAAAGGTTTAGATAGTTGTCTTAAACCGACTTAAAACATACATTTATTTGACTATGCAAGCTTGATTATGAAATATGTTAGGGTACAATTTAACGGATAATTGTAGGTTTCTTCAAAGTGTGTGCTCAAACACTAATATGCGACTGATTTCGATAAAGAATGCTGTTTGATTTTTGAGGAATTATATAGCGATACACCTCCATTTTTTAGTATACATGGAATAATCATCTTGAATCACTATGAATTGAATTTGAAAGGAAACGAATTCATCGAGGCAGACGACAGTGCTTCTATGTATTGACTTTACACGTTCAATCCAGCAATTCATATACGCAATGTATTTGCATAATATAAACATAAACAGTGTTTCAGTTCGACGATTCCTACGTAATGGCTATTATTAAACACACGTACTCATACGCAATTGTTTTATTTTTCTACAAGATTAATCATTACCAATTGAAACGATTTTTTTATATTATGAACAAAAAGTTGGCAGCGGTTGTTCGAAATAAATCTTCGTCGATTATTTTTTTGGTATTGATGGGTAAAAATAATATACATATATCTTTCTCTCCCCAGAGTGAAAGTACACAAACTTATTAATACAAACAGATACTGGAAATATTGATGAACTATATGTATACGATCATCAGGGTTGACTCAAAAATGTTTACACTGAGATTAACACGTAATGTGTTTTTTTTAATTTATTTACTTATGTGCATGTTGTTATACTTTAGAGCAAATAACGAGATTATCTCTTCTTTCGATTATTTATTATGAATGAATTGTTTATCATATAATTTATTAGTAGTGACAATATTATGAAAAGTTTTATCATTTGAACAAACATTTTGTATCTCTTGATTAGTTTTGTGGACAATGAACATTTCAATGAAAAAAGTTATATTTTTATTCAACAAAAAAAAAGGTTCATTTTCTTTGGGATCGAAAAACTGTTTGCTCTGTTGTTCTAGCGACTAATTATGTTAATGTCCGATCATGATTCGACCCGGTGTATAGCATCGAGCAACAACACTGGTTATAAAGTCAACAGTTTCATAAGACGACTATGCTTAAAAAGACTCGATACTGGTTTTACTGTTGACAATCTGACAACACTGCGAAGGCCCTTTTCATTCATTTCACAAATCCGAGCATCCTGTCTAGCTATTTTTCTATTAAATTACCATGATATGATCCAGTTTGTTTGTGAGCCAGTAATCTGGGTAGCCTTGTTAGCAGTCAAATGTGACAGTCCGACGATGATTTAAATATGAATCGAAACGCGTCACTCAAAGAAAAAGAGTTTTATTTGTGAAACTGTGTGTTAATCAAACAATCCTTTTATCTGCACACAACAATGAGAGCATCTACAATCATCATGATTTCATGTATTGGAGACATTGACGCAAGACAGCGCTGAGGTTTTTTGATTGACTACGCCATTTTTGAAATGATAAGCTTTATGACATACATATACTTGACTTTGTCATGTTCGTAGGCATTCAGTCGACCAATTCAGATAATATCGGGCATTTTGGCTTCCCCGCTCGTTTCATTTTCCTACCTCTTCTAGAAGCAATATTGTCACCCAAGCGGGAAATAATTTATGAGTGAGTTCAATAGCCTATATTTTTTCATCGTCGTTGGTTTGAAGTATAATCATTAGTATGAATGTTAGTAAGTTATATTTTCTTTTACAGAGTCGAATCACCTTGGTGATTCGGGCAGTGGCGGCGGCGGCGGCGGCAGCGGCAACGGGGGTGGCGGTGGCTACTGGCAGCTGCACCTGGACCGCGACCTCATTGACACCATCAGTTCCATCTACCCGGAGTGGTTCAAAGGAGGGACCAATATGGCGGAGGGCGGTGGCTGCCACAGCTCGGCGGGAGGGGGGAGGGACTCGCCCCCTTCCTCACAACCCAGGGAATCTCCGCCTAAGGCTGTCATCGACACTTCGCCGATACACATGGACCAAAATAAAGAATGTGAGAGCAATGCATATCTCATAATTACAGAAATAGTGATATTTTTCATTTTATTATTGGACCGAGTCTACTTGTTCCGCCTTGATAGTGGTGCAAAAGTGGCGTTAAGTAGATTGGCCAATCATTTCCGATGCATTGGTATCTGTTTGGAAATAAGGATTTGGTTTGTATTTTCGAGCTGTTGATACTCATTTCCAGTATTTTCAAAACTTAGTGGAACTTAAGTGGATCAGCAGCTTAAAAATCAGATTGTAATTTTATAGATTACAGAACACATTCTACCAACAAAAATTTTTTTGGCCTCAAAAAGGTCCAAAAACAAAGTTTACGCGATTTTTTTGTCAATTGTTGAAGATAACTCCCGCGCCACTGAATCGATTAATCAAAACTTCACAGCTTGTTCGTCCAGTATCAAAGTTTGAGCAAAATCGGAAAAAACTTTTGGGGTTAAAGAGGCCGGGATTATCAGCCAGACAGAGAGACAGTTCGAGAGAAATAAGTGACATGTTTTTGCGTGATTTATATGTCATTAATGATCAAGAATACACAGTATCTCGAATTCATGGCGTACTAGTAATTTTTAATGCACTCCTACAATATGGGTATCAAATGAAAGGGCTTACTGAGAATAACTCAAAAAATAATGTGACGTCACTCTAGATCCAATATGGCGGACTTCTAAAGATGGCTGACCAAGTTATCATTAGAAGGTCTCCTTATTGAAGAGCTACACTGTTCGAAATTAACCGACATACGACCTTGCAACAATGATGCGCTGAATGAGATGAACAGACTGAGAAACATGTCCAGAGAAAACTAAAAAGTAAAAAACTTAAAAAAAGCATTTTACTTAAATCCGCTATCAATAATAAAATGAACTTTTACTTTAAACTTTTACTATCAACTTATAACGTCATTACACAATTTATATGATAAAACTTGTCGCGAGATGTACCTATGTAGATGAAAAAGTAAATTAAATAATTTGATCTCAAATATTCAGTCAGTTCAGATTTAATTGGTTATACTTACTTACTATCTCATTTCCTGGTCGACCTTGACACAGTTGACGTGGCAGATTATTCCTTGATTTATGTTACTATCCATTGTCCTATACCATCTTAGTACATCAAATTTAATTCTGGTAGGTACGATAGATATACGAATGCAACATTGCAGTTAATTTTACATTGCAATCCATAGATTTATAGATTACATCTCCATCTTGTATATAGATTACAGCAAATATTTTTAATTAAAAAAAACTAGCATTATAATAATCGTTGTATGAAAATTATCGTTTTGAGTTTTAATACCTACTATTTAATCACTAATTTTGCGTTCAAAGCTGTTCACTGGGCCCGAAATCCCATAGCCTGGGAGTGAACAAAAGGGTTGAAATCAAATGGATACTTAATATAAATTGCCATCGAATTGACATACAATAAGTGTATACCGTTAAATCTGGACAAACTAGTATTTAATTATTCAAATTCGAAAAAATACAAAAGTTTGTTAGCAATAATGCTTGAATACGGAGCATCTGTATTTTTTTGCGCGAGAACTTTACCAATAAGCTAACCAAGGCTGAAAGTTTAATCCAGGTGAAAAAAGATGGACGAAATCAACCTAATCTCTTTTGATGAAAATCGCATCTCACTTCAATTTTTATCTCATCCAATATTCATGATAATTTAAAAAAATATGAACATCTATTCAATATCGAGTAATGATGGTCCTTTAGGGGCCGATTTGAGTATTTTAATGTGTCCCAGGCTAAAGTATATTAACATATTCAAGGGCAGTTAGGAATATACAAGAAGGTTTCTAATGTCATCACGTATTATCATAAAGCACAATATTTCTTTTTGTTTATTTTCATCAAGAAACACTCTTTCATATTTTTTCTGTAAATGTTTAATAATAGGACATCGTTGTCATGAAACACTAATTACTGTTGTACTTGTACTAATAGGAAATTGGCTTTAAGCACAGTACAGTTGAAATGTTTTGTCTGTATGGAAAATTAGGTTAAGCATACATTTTTCAAGTCGAGCACTATTCCAAACATATGTGTTATTTCAATTTCAACTTCTAATTTTTCCTCCTCGCTGGTGGTTCAAAACATGTTTTCTGTTTTTGCGCGTGCTGTGGAGGTTGATGTTTTTTTATTTTATTGAGAAATTAATCTTTCAACAGTTAATTTTTTTCTTTTCTTTGCAGCCCTGAAAGTGAAACTTCTCCTACGGCGTCCTTTTGATCAGCTGGTCGCGCAGGGTATCATGCCTCGTGAGTATCTTACTGTTCCATTTTTTGATGTAAATACAGTGTCATCGACTTATTACCCACAATACCACATGACATGCTTTTATGGTGCAAATTCAACGGAACTATAATAATCAGACAACTACGACAAGTATACTCAATTTTGAAGTTTATAATGAGGCGTAGCGTTGGGTGGTTTGTTTTGCCTCAACATATACTATTTGCTGTAATAATATGAATCGATTGAAATTTATTATTTATAATATGTAATTGTTTAGGATATTTGTTGAATTTTGCAAGTTTCATTACGGAAGAATAATTTTCCCAAAATTTTCAGTGAATACATTATTATGAACTTACCCAGTTTATTTGCTATAAATGGGAAGAAAGCGAAAGAAGCTCACATATCTGTATATGGGAAAGATCTTACGAGTATATCTATATCTCATTATACTGATTTCTTATGATGTGGCTACATACAAGTCAAGACTACTGTGGTATAACGACCTAGTTGTACCTGTCTATAAATGCTCCTTTTGAACGTTTTTATTATTTGTGTAGCGCACAAAACACCAGCTGCCTACCATGGTCAAAGGCGACAACTGGAACGAGCGAAAACTGGAGACATGCTCAAAGCCAAAATTCAGCAGAGGCCTCCAAGGCAAGAGCTGGAGAGGCGGCACATTCTGGAAGCGGACCCTAACCATGTTGACCCTAGCTTGGCTGAAAGACAACGGATGTTGAAGAAGGCCAAACTGGCTGATCAGCTCAACGACCAGCTGTCACACAGGTACGTTTGTATCCCATATCAGAATCTGTAGTCGGAATCAGAAATACTTTTCCGTGACCCCTGCATTTCTATAATGATTCGAATAAAATTGTCCCAATTCTGTTGTATTGTTGTAAAGTATTGAGCTTACAAATTACAGATAAGCTATGTAGCTGGTGATGTACAGAAAATTGTATTCACCAAAATAGCTATTGCTACTCTACAAGGCACATATCAGACAATCATTGGAATACTACGCTCCGATGTTCTCCATGCAGCTCCTGGACTCAATAAAGAATAGAGCAATACGTCTAGTAGACGTTCCTGATATTAAAAAGGACCTCGAGAGCCTGGGAAATCGTTGAAAAGTGGCTGACCTATTCCTATTATATGGATTCTACCATTGTGAATGTTCGACCGAGCTGTCTAGTGTAATATTATTTATCCCAACAGCTATCAGTACAATAAACTCTGATGAGCTTATTCTCAACAGTCGAACTTCTAACATCTTGAACGAACCATCATTTTGGAGCGTGGTGCAATGAGCTACCGGAAGGCACATAGTATTACAATCAGTACAATGGATGAAAGCCCAACGGGCTCATCCTCACCAGGTCGCACTCCCGATACCTCGCACGAGCTTCTCCAAAAAAAACATTATTCCCTTCATAAAGATGTTAAGTTCAGTTACACATGTCTTCCAAAGAAAGTGTCGATCATATTACATTCAGTTGTGACTTTCGTTACAACATTAGAATCAAACACCTGGAGTGAATGTAATAAACTTTCCAGAGACTGTAGATTTAGTTTTCTCCAAAATTATGTTTCACTACTTTATTTACAGGCCCGGTCCTCTCGAGCTGATCCAAAAGAACATTCTACACACAGAAGAACCTATAGAGCAGGCTGTTAAGACTGGAAGGATACCTTATAAAGCAACCAGCGAGGGTCAGCTCAACAGGCCACAGTTACCTAGTAATTACATTAATCCAGAAGAAGACTCTCAAAGCTCTGAAGGTGATAATACGGTAAGTGTTTTCTGTCTCAGTATTCAAAATAAATATGTCTCTTCACACGATATAGTTTTATAGAATTCATTAATCAAAAAAGTATTTAAAAGATTGGGTGCTATAACGTATTCAGTAATCTTAGTTCTAGACTCAGATTATAAAGAAATAAAGAACTGATGAGAATAGCTTCTATGTTTGGCTCAATGAGTTGATTTTTGCAGGTCAGCCCGAGTCCTAGCGACGTGCTCGAGACAGCAGCCAAAAGTGCTGGCATAGTGGTATCCCTGATCCAGCCAAGCGAAGGCAGTACGGTCGTTGTAACCTCTGCCACGCCCATCCTGAACAAAGACACCAGTGAAATAGTGTTCGCTGATTTGTGCCGTTCAGTAACTGCTCCTTTGATATCCCAACAGCAACAACAAAGTCCCGCGGCCTCGCTCGTGTCCTCCACGTCTACCCTCAGTCCTCTTTCCTCGGTGTCTAGTCCTGTGCCTTCGGTGGTGTCTCAACCGGCCACTCCCATACCTCCACCTCCTCCTCCACCAATATCATTGGTCACTAGGGCCGCGCCCTTACCTAAAACAGACGCACCTGGAAAGGACAAGAACAGGAAGAAGAGCAAATCCAAGAGTGCCCCAAAAGCGAGGACAATTAAATTTCATGAGTACAAGGGACCTCCCAGTGCTCAAAAAAGTGCTGCAGCTACGCCTAGCACTGGAGAAAGCTCGTACGATCTTTTGTTGAAGCAACAAACGTTGTTGTTGCAGTTCCAGTTGCAATTGCAGCATAAGTACCCTCAGATTATCTTACCTGCTTCACAGAAGACTACTAATGCAGAAAGTAGCAATACCAGTAATTGTAGTAATAGTACCAATTTCAACACTCAGCAACCGTCCCCGTCACCTTCAACCTTTTCAGAATCTTCTACTGGTTGTACAAGGATCTCGGGAAGGTTGGAGGATATGAAAGTCAGTGATCTTAAAGCGGAACTCAAACGCCGTAACTTGCCAGTTTCAGGTTCAAAACCGCAGTTGATAGAACGCTTGAAACCTTTTACGAATAGTCCAAATGATATTATCAATCAAAGTCCCAGTTCTGTTGAATCATCGGTGCATAGTAGCAATATGGACCAATCTCATAACTCTCCCTCGTATCAAGATATTGATTCGCCAGCAAGTTCTGTAAAAGAGGAACTCTGTGAGCAAATGGACATCGATCCCTTGAGTCCTGCTCCTAACAAGATGCAGCAAGAACCATTTCAGGCTCAACAATCTCAGCAAACGGATATTAAAGATAACTTGATCCAACAGAAGCAAAAAACTAATGAAGATATTGTTAGAGAACAGCAAAGACAAATTGAAGAATTACAACGAGAGCTGACACTTTCACAATTGAAGCTGCAGGCAGCTACGAGAAGTGAACCCAAAGCACAAATGATAGCGTTGCAGAAACATCTGCAAGGCAGGCAACAACAACAGCAACAGGCTAATTTAATGCAGCAAATGAAGCAACTCCAGGCATTGCAAGAGAAACAAGCTCAAATTAATGAAGAGCAACAAAGGCTACAACAGCAACAGCATGTCGCTTTCCAAAATCAAAAGAACATTTCGGGTGGGCTCTTGTTGAATGGAACTGATGCCGCTTTGGTATTCAACCAGTTGATGCAAGGGAAGGCCAAGGTTGTTAATGGCCATGCTAGACATAACTCTTTACCAAATCTGATTAGTTCATTGGTGAGTCCAATAATAACGGCAGAGTCTAAGGCGAATTATATAGATTCGAATGGTGCTATACCTGAAATTAAAATTGAGTATAATAATGAAAGCAAACCACCACCTCCTCAATATGACGAAGCGACAAAACATTTGAACAATAACAAAAAGAATCACATAAAGAGCGAAATCGTCGATGATGTTTTAGAAATTTTGATAAAAAACGGTGAGCTGCCGCCAAGTGCTGCTAACGATCCTCTGACCCCAGGATCGGCAGGAATCAAGTCTACCGAACCTATATTCACTACAAATGTCCAAATGAACAATAATGATACCCAAACGAACGGTAACATTGATATAAATAATCCTGAGGATGCTCTAGGCATAGACCCGTCTGATCTTCTGGAAACTTTAGACAATATTGAGAACATGGATTTCTCACAACTTGTCATGGAGCTGGGTGGTGGCTGTCAAACGACACAAAATGAGAACAATAATTTTTCAACCCACCCTGTGCCTGAAAACATGGAGAGTATGGATACGGACGATTGGTTGGCATCACTTTTGCCTTCCAGTGAAAATATGTGTAATAACTCCGTACCATTGGCTAGTCATGAAACAGATCTCGGTGGTTATGATCCCTTATTAGGTATCGCACAGGATCCGTTCGATCCTTTCAATTTGGAAGAATTCAGGAGCTCGTCGGATCTGACGGCGCCACTGTCTTGGGATAGAGTAGATTACGCAGCGTAGTAGAGAGAAAAAGCAACTGAAACAAATATAGGATCATCCGTATTAGTATAAGAGTTTGCGGCGTCAGGAGGCACATGATTTTGTAAAAGACTACTTTTACTCAATCTATTGTCCGAATGCCTGAAGGGATTGTGACAACTGGTCTGGTGGTGTATAACATATGGGCATCAGCAGTGAAATATAGGTAAATGTATTCCCTATTACAAAGTTATGTATTTCCTGACATCGTGACACTGACATATAATAATTTTGTACTGGAAAATAAGGTGAATTAGAACTACCAACCTTCACCCACTTTAGTATTAGTACTAATATTGAGCATATAAGTTCTTAAGTAGTAGTTTTTGTTCCTGAACTATGACCAGCTTGTTATGAAATTCCTTTGTTCTATTATGGTTATTTGCTTAAGAAGTACTTATTCAAAAACTCTTGTATGAACGAGTTATAAACTGATGACGTCGAAAAAAATGGGTGCCTGACATACGAATTCTTTACCTAACCTTGAAAGAGTGATAAACTCCGGCACAGCTACATATTCCACTTAACAGAAATGGATAATAAGGAAAGCATACAAAACAGGAGTTTTACGGGCGGGAAGTTGAAATGTTACTTAACTCCGGAACTGCACATATTTAAGAAAAAATACACAAAACGGTTGGACCTAACATCTAACACCAAATTTTTTCTTCAGAACTTCGTTCAGTTCACCACATATCGATTGTAATTCGGTCACTCAGACTCAACCTGAAAATAATCACAAAAAGTACCAAATTTTCATTTCAATAATATTTGAGTTGTTAATTTCCTTTGAGATATTTCGGAAAAATATTTTATCTCTGAGAAGATCGAATTAAATATGACTTGGTGGAATCTCTGCCGAACACTGACATTTCTGTCGATTGTTCCACATGGTATTGTGGCCGAAATGGTTAAGACGTTGAGACAGAAATGTGTTCGATTCCCACAGTTACCAGATTTTACATCTCATATACATCCCATTGTATAACCTGAGGCCTTGGCGATTATTTTCGTTTCTTCTGATATACGCGTCTGAAACATTTTCCGTAAGGCTTCTGTAGTGTATGTACCAATGAAATCGATGACATTCCACAAATATAAAGATGGCCGTCATTTCGCCAGCTGAAATGGCGCGGGACCAGGGCGGCCTTACTGGCCAGGGAGCACATCACTTGTCTAATCTTTTCCTATATTATTTATACGCAAGGTGGGGCTTAGAATATGACGGAAACATGTGAACTCGCTTTTACACGAGTAGCATTTTGGAGCAATGTACATAGTTCATTGTGCTATTCTTAATATATTATGAGAACATTCCGTGATATACTCACTGATCCCTGGTTGATTTTATTATACATTTGTAAGGGTATCATAAAACGTATTAGTGCCGTTAATGGCAAGCAATAACTTAATGGTCAATTTTTATCTTAAAAAACATGTAAACTGAAAATAATCTTTCCTTAATAAGATCAGCGTCATTTTTTTACTCTTTAGAACTCAGATGTAGTATGTTTATATATAAAGTAATTTTCGAGCTTCTTAAAGGAAGGATCACAGAAGTGATGTATCATTAGTGATTTTGGTTGTAGTACGTAGACATTATTCAAGAAAAATAATATTCATATTTTGTATCTTCATCTCCTCCCCCTCTTTTTCGTTACAATCAAAACTAAACAAAATAGAGATACCCTGTGTATTTTCGGCATATTTTCAAGAACCACCATGTGTATATGTATATAGTATGTATATATAACGTTATTATATAATAGTATATTATTTAGTGGTACATAGGTATACCTAGTTAGTTTATTGTATATACAATAATACTTATCCGAATCTAGACAAACTTAGGACTATCGTGGAGGCATAACTTTCGAGGAATGTCTAAAGGTATAGCGTAGTTTTCATATGTTCAACATATATTTTCAGTATTGATTATATTAAAACTAATCAAGCATGTTGTATGGTTCATATCTATAGTATGATTTATAATTCATTCATTTTGATTTTGTTAAATTTATTTGACATGTTTGCGGTACATTAATATTTAATATTTCATTTAAAATGTTTACCTTCTGTTTGGAACTGTTTTATCATTCATACCTACGTTAATATCTTCTACATATTACATTCATGATTTACATTGTCAACAATCAGTCACAGTTTAACCAATGGCCAGCAACTAAGACAAAATAAAAATAATACCTCCTGGTATCAGAAATAACCATATATTACCTTCGCATTATTTTTTATATTCTTCATCCAAGTACTTACAAAGCTATTACCTCATTCGTAATTGATTTTAAGACAACACAAAGCAGTTATTCAGATTTTTTCGGAAATACACTAAACTTCAACATAACTATAAAAGGGCATTATGTCAAAAAAACATTTTCTTATTCACAATTTATGTACTTTTCAACGGAGTACTAATGACTGCGAGCTGAAGTCACATAGGTAGGTAATTCGACCTGTGGAAACTAACAAAATCGTGCAGGATGTTAAAAATAGCATAACATGATGAACCTAAAAACTTTACATGTAATGGTTATGTTCTATTCCAAAATGCGTACCTTAGACCCTCTGGTCATCATAGTGCCGTGGCCTATCGTCGGTACGCAAAGCTTAAAACGCGGGTTCGAGTTCCGTCCTGTGAGAACCGTTTTATGTATCAGAAATTAATATACCCGAAGATTTTGCCTTTGATCAAACATGGTACATTTCATTTTTTGCAAATTATTAACAAACGTTGAATGATGTTTACTGAAAATTTGGTAAAACACATTTACATGATAGTTATACATGATAGTATATTTAGAATTAACGCAATTTGGCTGGAAAACAGTAAAAATCAAACGGTTCGGTTGTTTACGTTAAGAACAAGTAGATGTATTTTTAGCATTTCATCGCCTATAAACAAGTATTTATTTTAAAATATTTACTGAAATTTCTTATTTCAAAAAATTGAGACAGTTTCAAGTCTAGTCACCACAGACTTTATTATATGGAATATATGTGAGTATTATTTCAGCACTATATGAATCATAAAATCTTTATGTAGATGCGTTTATTTTTATACTAGGCTATATTTAACTGGCGAATATTATACAATTCTTCCAAGATTTCATAATCTATTGTGAGTCTGTTTTACCATTATGTTTAATAGGTGACATTTATAAAAGCAAAGGCCTTGCTACCGTATTTAATCAAATGTTTTTGTGCGATTTTACTGAAAATGTTGGCTAATGAGTAATGAGGAAAAAATGGAAAGCTGTCGTTACTATTATTGATTGATTGTTTAGATTTTGGTATTCCTCGCGCATATTTCTTTGTGTGTGGCATTTAAACGTTAACATCAAATTCAATAAACATTTTCGGAATATTAAATCCTAATCATACCTTTGTAGTTGTGTATGTAACAAATGTATAAAAACTATGCTCCATTGAACTGTAGGTCGATACATCAGGACCAAATAATATAACTAAGGAAATATTAGATTCTCTTTGTAAGTCTAATTAGTAATTTTAGTGAGGTAAGTTTCCGATATTTTGTATTCCATTTACTACAATTTCGTATCGACCTGAACAAGTGACAAAACGAGAAGTATATTCTAAGCTTGTCTAGACTGGTTAATCCAGTACTTCTAGATTATCAAAAATGACAAATTTTTTGTGCAAATTTAGCAGATGCATGTTAAGATTTTTCAGGGGTAATTGTAGTTCAAAACAAAGCTTCATTCCGATTTTTTCGCAGCAAAATTCTATACGTACTGGATTGTAGAAGAAATGTGTGATTATATTTACTACTTGTACAGATTGTTTTGTGACAAAGTCGCTATTATTTGTTATTTCAAATGTTAGACATTTATTTTGTTGACTATTTGTACTTAGACAGCCAAACGCAAGGCTGTAAAGTGTATATAAGCCCTGTCATTAGGTAATCATTAGTAATTTACATATTCGATATTTTTTCCTATACAGGGTGTCCCATTAGGGGCTTCTAATAATTGCAGCACTATGTATATGGAAACCTCTAGTACTTCCATTTCACACACCATAGGAAAAGTGATCGCGAAAGCATTCGAATTCGTTTATTTGATTTTTGTTGTTTACCTTGTTTTATGTCATGTTTCAAGCTTATATCTCTGATTTACTGCCTAATGACAGACGCCGTGAAATTTCTAGCCTAAAAGTGTATAAAACTATACAGAAATGCCTTATTAAGAAGCCGTATTTGTCAGGATAAGTGCTAATATGGTAAACTTCAATCCGTACTGTAATAGTTTTAAGTGTAGATCCTGTCAAACATGCCAGCATACTGTTTATTTTATATTGTGCAAGCATCATCCATTAATTTCTATTGATTCCTCATTCATAAGGGCTCTTCCACGGTATCGATAACTTGACCTTTCGCAATATAAAAGACCTACAACCACCAGACTAGAGTTGCGTTGATGCAGCTATGTACAGTCAGGCTGAATCGCGACTTCAGTAACATTGCTCACATGTTTGACAGATCATTTTTGACATCGTAACAGTATGTGAATTGAATCCAGGTTTTTTGCCAAATAAAATAATGAAACTATTCCATTTGTTTTATTAACATCTCCCTCTTTTCTAATCTGAAGAAATGAGGTCACGCCAATACGTTGTGACCGAAAACTGTCGATGTCGGTTGTGCCCTATACGGATTTAGAAAAATGGTGGATCCGAAAACTACAATCAGGTACGCCTTGAGCAGACATTTGGAACAAAATGAAGTTGGAGGATGTGACGTATTTTTTCACGGATGTACCGATATTTAAAAATTAAGCAGTATTTCCTAGTATGTGAGGTCAAATATCTCTTTCTCAATCCGATAAAAATGAATGTACCTTTAAGAGAAGTCTCGGGATGATAGAAATTGCGAAAGGCAAACAGGAAAATGCGTGAAATTATGATGACAGTTTTGAACCGCTTGCTATCTGAAAATTGAATTATTTACTACTATGATTGTAGTTATTATTTTTGTCACTGTGTAATCTCAGGAACTTGTACCCATTTTGATTAAGCTTGGAGTGGTATGCTTTGGTCAATAATAATCAAAATGTAAAAAATCCTTTTTTGGTATGTTTGTCGAGTTTCAAATCATTTGTGGACGTATTTTTTCGGAGAACAAAAAATTATGACTAGTGTAAACGTTATATGCCAAATAGTGATATAATTATGTTTTGCTACAATAACACTATTCCCAATTTCTGGTACTACTTTATCCCACCATGGCTAATTGCTTCGCTGGTGGATTCCCAAAATTGATAAGCATTATATGATGACATAAATGTTACCAAAATCTAAGCAGCGTTTGCTGAGATTACGCGATGAAAAACATGCCAACAGGCAAATGCCGAAAATTGAAACAACGGAACGCCAAATATTTTACGCTACGTCCAAAATGGCCCACTTTTCAAGAAACAATCAAATTATAATAATTCATTTATCGCTATCACCGATCAAATTACAAATGATATACTGACCTAGACGTCATATTTAATTTATTTAAAATTGAGTTTGGAAAATTGAATAAATTTCTATTTGGAGCATTAGGAATTCATCGAAAAAGTAATATGCTCATAGACGTCGAATTAAGCAAAAAAAGGTTAAATCCATTGAACAAAGACATCATCTTTGTATTTTGATGGCAAATATGTCAACAATTATATACGTTTCAACAAGTATGGATACTTACCAGAGTCAGACATCAAAAAATTTGAGGTTTCCTATCCCTACAACCCCCTATCTGAGAATTTTCAAAACCAAACATTTTTCGGGCAGTGATCAGAAACATCCAATATTTTTAGTTTGTTATTCAATTTCTTTTTTCGCTTTTTAACGACAACCTCGTCGTCACTACACAGATTTCCAAAAACTGCAAAGCATGTCATCAAAATCTGAATTTCCGAATTATGCAGATTAGAAGACAGCCAGAGCGACGGAAAATATTGACAAGAATGTTCGTGAGGTGTATGGCATGAGATAAAATATTTTTACTTTCACATTTTTCGTAATTACTTACCTCGTCTATTGGCGTGGAAAGTATAATGGAATGGAATGGCCTTGGACTTCTGAATAGTCGACAGAAAAATGAAGTCCTCCGTGATGACAGCGGCTTCCAATGCCTGAGAAATCCCCTCTAGTACCAGCCACTTTGGCGTCGTCGTCGCATCGGAAATCTTTTCACCACACAAACACCATTGTTCCCAGACATTTTGTGCGCATTAAAGGGTAGAGAACAGGGCGTTGGGAAACGGCGTGAATCAGGGAAAACGTGTTTGTTTGCCTTTCTCCGGGTTATTCAAAAATAATATAATGCGCGCTTTTTTGTATGTATATCTGAAAATCCGAAGGAATGAAAACATTCAATTATGTTCAGGAAGTTTCCGTTGATCGGATTTTGGAGAATCGATTGCTTCAAAGCTTTACTGTATGCAGGAAAAATACGTGAATAATGCTTTCTACCAAGTCGAAAAGGGTGTTGGTAGTTTGCATATTTATCACTGGTCATTCGGGTATCTTTGGCAAATTTTCTGCTGGATTGTGTCTGCCAAGTTCACATCGGTTAACAAAAACAGAGGTCAGTGAGTTGCCTCTGTACTTTTGTATGCTGCAATAATGCATATTGAACTTACCCTCTTCAAATTAGGTTTTGTATAATTAACACTGACCCAACATTTCCTGATATTGTGGTTGTCTCTTTGAATTATTGCACTTGAACCTTATATAAAAACAATAAACGAAAATGGGATTAAAAATTCACTGATGCAAGTTTGATCATAGGAAAAAATGACCAGAAAATGAACGCCAAATGATTATTCCGACTACGTCATAAAGTGAAGACATATGATGAGAAAATATCTGTATAATAATATACAGGTCAAATAAAAAGAGGCTGAATACCACTTTCTTAGTGATTTATGGTTCTTATTCAGTTAAAATGTAGTAATCTGTAATAGAAGTTGCTATAACAGAGCAGAACAGATAAGGCCATCTACTACAGGCAGATATGGTGTAACTGGATACATCCCTAAACAGGGGGAAACCGAAGTTTTTTGAGAGATTCCTCTCACTTGGACTGTATTTCTGGACCAGCACATTTGTGGCTTCGATCAGGAGACTTTTTGAATTATCTTCTGGATAGCTATATAGCTGGCCTCCTTGACAAGGTTAGGGTGTTGCTTCAGAGATACAGGTTGTCCTGACCGAAGCCTTCGGGAACCATCGGGAAGTTATCTTACCGGAAGCTCAATCCTCAACTCTGAGGTTCTCTCTCTTTTGGAATAAGTTCTACCTGGTGAAGAAGGTTTCATTGTACTGATAGATGGTTTTATTATTGTAGACAGCTGAGTCGAATAATCACTACGATAAAACCTACATATTGTGAAACCCTTTTTAATATCAGGCACATACACTAGATGTGGATTGCGTCTTGGAGCTTTGGAGTGCATTTCCACACATGCGAGAGGTATTCCAATGACGGTCCCATATTGACTTGTAGGTTTGTGGTAAATTTCCAATGTATGTTATTACCTGTAGCGGAAGAAAATACCGGTAACATAGTCGTGTTGTTTTTGATATTAACTTTCAAAAGCTTGATAGATGACTCGAGTAATGAGGATATTTCCATCTCCACGGTAGGAAGACTGATATCTTAGAGCAATGTTCTCAGTCTGGATGATCTTTTTTGTATAGTTCTCATTCTAATGTCTGCCCCTATGTATAAGGTTTGCATTCGGAAGGAAATTTGCGTATATCCCCTGTGAGATCGGCGTGGGTAGGAGCAGACCGTCGGACGTGGCGTAGCGTGGAAAAAGAGATTGGATTAGAGCCCCATTTCCATTTACATTCTACTACAGGCAGTACAGACGACAGCGTCTTGGAAAAATCGGCACAATTCCTGGTTTAATTATTGAATCATCATTTCAGGCAGGTGCCAACCATGGAGGAACTCATTTCTCATCTAATGGCAAGAGCGAAGTGAGAATAGACAAGGAATTTTAGGACTACTGGAAAAACATGAGATATCGAGGGCAGCATATTCATAAATTCTGATACTATCAAAAATACGTTATAACTTAATTTCAATTCAATTCATATATGCTTAACCACTACGTGCATTGTGATCCTTGCCATTTGTGAATTGACGGCGAAACATGCATTTACATAATTTGACTATTTCTTGAACAGCGGGTCATTTTGGACGTCGGTGAACATATTTGGCGTTCCAAAGTGTTTTCATCTTCGACATGTTTAACGCCGCGTAATCTCAGCAAATATTGCATCGATTTTAATAACATTTGTATAAACGTTTATCCTGTAAACCCATAATAGATGATGCTGATGAATGTTGGGGTACCAGCAGCTAAGTATTTAGCTACAATATCATAACATCCTTAAACTTCCTTTTTGTATGTTTTTCTAGTTCCGAATTGATAAACAGATCACATATTTACGAATTTGGAGAAAATAGAAAACGTAGAATTTGCTGACGACATAAAACTCCCCTCACTTAGGATCCAACAACAAACCATATGAAAATCTAAAGAAAAACATATGATCTATCTTTAGAATGGAAAACATTCTTTTCCTTAGAACACACCCAACCACAATGACTCATAGTCCGTCGAGGAATTATGATTCAACTTCTTAATGGCAAATTCTTCCACCTATCTCTGAATTGTCGTCCCCTTTGTCTAGTAGACACCTGCTCCTATTTTACTGAGCGCTGACTTTGTTTCACTCTTGGTTATATAACTAGAAGATCAAACAGCAGCATGTTTGATAAGTATATGAAATATTTTCTACTATAGAGAATATTGGTAGATGTTGGCAGCTGTCTTCTACTCACAGTTTGAGAGTTAAGATCAAGCTCGGTCTTGTCATTGTAATTTCATTCATCGTGTACTTTTTGAAAGGTTGCAATGGTAGTCAAAAGTTAGTGGATAAAATTAGTTGTCATATACCATATAGGATAACTTTCAGAAGTTAGATTAAAAACGAATGGTTTTGAGCAATCGGATGTGCGTCTGATGGTGGTTGAGAGGTGAGTGCGTACTCCCGACTCCCCCCAATGCCAATCAATGATCAACGGAGGGATGGATTGCGCTGGCGCCATTGCACACGGGCGTATCACAAGTCGATTCGATGGACTGCGAGGTTGCTTGGGTTAGTCGGTGTGACAGAGATACAGATTTGGCGAGATTTTGACAATACTAAACATTATATGATTATGTAACTACATAGATTTGATCTTACGAAATAATGAAAATGACGCTTAGACAAAAATTATTACGAGTATTTATTTTTCTTGCAATGTACTTATTAGATGACAAAATTCATTGATACATTAACAATACAAATATGCAGGATTCGTTTTGAATCTAGATACAAATCTTTTTGTTGGTATCTAAAACCTACAAGCTCCAGATTACCCTGTTAATTTTTGTTCTTGATTACATTTGTTTCGTACTTTCATTAATAGCTTGCAATAATCATTCTGTTTGCCTGATTCAATAAAAAAAAAAAACGGGTAGATATAATCACCTTTTATATCTACCCGTCCCTCTTACAAATTTATCAATTTTTTCATGTTTATATGTAATACGTAATTACTATCACTGATATTAAAGTTATAAAATATTAAACTATGATGATGTTTTTGTTATACTATTAGAGACTGTCAGTAGGGTAAATGTAAAAAGTGAATAAGTATTTTCCTTTTTAATTCTTACAGTTGTAATAGTTAGTGAAACATTGAGTAATATGGAATTTCGGGTTGTTTGATATGTATATTTATGTATGTGTGTATGTCTAAATACAGTAATGTATGGGTAGCCTGACCACCGAATAATTGAGTTTGCGAGAAAACATGTATGAATGGGATGAAGAAAAGTTGATCCCTTTGAATGAATGACGAGAAGAAGGGCTTGATCAAGCAACTGATCTAGTGAAGTTAGTGGAAGTGAATCGTGTGGATGTTCCGATAATGAAACAGAGGTTCAAGAATAAGCAAATCTTCCCTGAAAATTATTACGCATGAGGGGGCATATGATTTTGAACAATTTTTGGAAGGAAATTGCGTAATATTCAAAGAAATCTTTTAACTTTTCGAAAGCGCTTGAAATGAGAGGATTACAAAAAACAAGCGAATAACACAGATACCCTACATGTATTCAACAGACTTGTCCTTAAATAAAGCGTATAAATCAAAAATGCAATAATAGACACGGTGTGTCATATTAAATAACAATGCTTTGTTACGCCAAGCCTAAATGAAACATACTGTATAAGCTAAAATAATTTTGCATGAAAGCGCATATGATTTTGAACAATTCATTAAAGAATACTATGTTCAAACTACAACGGGTCAGCCGCAACCCTCCGAATACTGTTCAGTGGCCCACCCTGTGAGACTGAAGTGTACTAAAATATTTTACAACTTATATATTTTTATACAATATCAAATTTTTAATTTTTGTTTGCGTTTTCCCTACCCTTTAATTGGACTTATCTGTTTAGCAGGTGTACTGTAAAATAAATAAATAACCATCTAATTGTCATTTGTTACAATCTAGAGCTAGAATATCCAGTTTTCTATGGTTTATCGAATCGGAATCCTAGACGTATTTAGATAATTGTTTTCGTGCGCCAATGGCGACGCACCTGTTCCACAGGACTCTTCGAGTCCGACGCCCGTCTGTGGGCATGGTATTAGTGCCGCGACGCCCTCACAAGACGTAGCTCGACGTCCTGGTGCCTGAAACTGAGTGACTGGGACTATCGCGCTGACTTGGAAGCGATGTGAACGGGGTGAGAGAGTGCCGTCCCACTAACAACAAGTTGTTTACCCTACGCAAAGAACTGTTTCGAAGGTAAGAGGTAGAGAGTTTGTCGCGGAGAATGTGAAATTGAACAAGGAAACGTAAAATAGATACGATTATATCATATGATTCGATGAAAATACTCTTCATATTAGTAACTCCGCCCTATTGGTTTTGGGATTGAATAGTCTATAATGTGTTTCAAATGGTTATGTCTTGGTGGTTTAAAAACATATGGTACGTATACATATCGAAGTGCGATGTCGTTTTGAGACGTATAGACTTCGACACTATGTGAAATTACAAAATTAGTGAGTACATGGAAAATCACAATTTAAAATACATTCATAGATTTTTCAATGGAATGTTTCGCCTTGACATTTTTTATTCAAACGTAGATGTTTAAGTGGAATGCGTCTATATAATAAGGGATGCTATGTGACAGTCAATGTCCACAACATTGGGGAAATGTAAATATAAATATACTCCGTCATTGTTATCATAAATGGATCGAAAAATACCTTATGTGGAGCGGATATAATTTCTTTATCCCTTGCTTAGCTGAATTTGACTGTTATTTTTCCTTATTTGATTCACATGGTCATATTTGTTTGGACATTTTCGCAGACCTGGCACTCCAAAATATATGTCTATTATCCAAAGTTTTGGGAAGAATTGTTGAAAGATTGTTTTGAACACAACAATATTTTGCCTGTTAGCAAATATGGTTTCCGGAATTCTCCCAGTACGACTTCTGTACTTCTCAATCCAAACTATGATATCATAAGAGCCATTGATTTAAATTTTGGTGTGTCAAACTAGTTTCTTATTTCAAAGCTTGTGATGAATTCTGCAACAATATTATGTTCGTAACTTCAACCATTTGGGTTAGATGGGATACCTAATAAATTATTCTAGTAATATTTATTAGATATATTTCAATATGTTTCTATTAATGGTAATGTGTCTAGTATGGATTTGATGATGGTAGCTATGCCCCAGGGTTCTGTATTGGGTCTATTGCTGTTCATTATATACACAGCTGACAGTTCAAATTCTGAGAAGAGCTACGATATGCAGACTCATGCTGATGATTCTCATCTCCTACACTTCTTTGAGTACCATGATGTTACTAATCTTCTATTACTATTTATTAATAATAAAAATCATTTAACGTTGCAGCTTTCTGACCATAAACTCATTGAAATCTAATCCGGCAATTCTAAATTTGTCTGAGAACTCTTTACTCACATCCATACAGAATCACAGAATATCGATGCATGATCACCTTTCACAAAGAGGGTGGTACAGAATAATTGTATTAGATTCATATTCAGTATCAGATAATATCATCATGTGTCTTATTCGTAACTCCGCATCAAATTGGCTAAGATTCAAAATTTGATAAAATATCGCTGTTGTTATTCGTAAATGTTCGACTAGTGATTCCTGTAAATACAATTCTATATATTATTGATACGCAAGTTTATATTTGAATATTTATATATTTTCTACTGGTCACTAATTAAAACCACATGTTACTGACTAAATAGCTTTACTAACAGTAGCTTAAGTATCTGTAAATAATTATTCATTTGTTCAAATTTTATTCCATTATTTCACGGTTTTCAATACTTCAAGACTTCTACTTTGATGAAAACGAAAAGTTTGCGACTGATGACGCAGCTGAAACGTTAGTGAAGCTATTCAATAAATCACATGTGGTTTTAATTTGTAGCCAGTAAAAATCTATGATTAAGAAGAGACATCCAGATAATGAGTATAATAAGCTACACTGAGAAAAATGAGGTCAAGTAGATTGACTCTACTTATCACGTTGTAAACTTATACTGTTTTCGCTTAGAAATATTGTTGTTCCGTATGATCCAGAAAACCATGCAGTCCAGTGGTAGCAAACTACACATGCCTACCGTTGTATACATTTTGCGAGGCTGTAGTGGAGCAATATACAAGGAGAACTAACAGAAAATATAACAGTTTTGAGTTAATTAATTTCCCATTGAAATATGACAATAAATATTTTTTGCTCAGATCAGCCATTTAGGCTTCCTCCAATATTTGGTCGTTTGGGGTCGTTTTGGGGTTTGAAACTGTTGAGCCTATCGGGCAATTTCTTATACAACGCCCACAAATGACTGAAAGTCAAGCAATTCTGTTAAATTTTCCTGATCATTTCTACTAATCTTGCAATAAATTCACTTTATTTGAATTTCATGAACAAATTTTGACATACTACTGGAATTTATTCAGGAAATTTGCGGTAATTAACCCACAATCTGGATGAGGCAGATAAATCCTCAAACATGAAATTATTCAGACATACACGCCTTATATTTCTATTATGAAACCACGAACAAAACACGAAGTCAAATAGTCTACTTCCCACGCTGTGCAGATCTCTAGAAGGTTCACCTGAAAAGTTAACGCGCAGCCACGCAGTTTCGTTCCAATACATACGACAACGAATACACAGCGGCCTACATGCAAAGTTAGCTTTTCCTCAGGCAGCAACAAGGAAAGTATTACGACCATAAAAAATTTGGCTTCTTCGAAACTTAGATTCAGACACGTCCAAACACAAAGTATGAGTGATTTTGTCCGTTTTTGATACCTTCCCATCACTGCATCGATTTTCAAAAACTACAAAGCTTTTTCTGTTTGCCATAACATGTCAATGTTCAAATAAAACTTTGATTGGTGCTTTCCCAGTTAGGAGTGCCAGACGGAAATTAGAATTCCAAAATGTTCTGTTGCCTATTGGCGTGAGTACTAAAAAGGTCGTGAATCTTGAATAATTCAGTGTCATTCGATAATTCCAATTAACGCCGCATATGCTAACGGATTTGTCTTGTTTGCGACCTCACATGTAATCATTACAACTACAAATTATGGAAGGGGGCTAATCTAGTGATTGCGTGCTCACAGGAAATCTATTCTGGACTGATTTTACATCTACTGTATAAGGGTAACACACGGAAAATAACATTTATGATACGTGATATGTTTATTTTGCTAGTTCAACATTAATAGAAAATCTCAAGTTTAGTGGATTTCAATATTGACTTAGTATACATAGCAGGCGCGTATCTGAGGGGGGTAATGGGGGTAATTACCCCCCCATGAACAAAAAAAAATTTGAAAGAAACTGGTGGAATATAAATCAGTAAACATTTAGTTGATTACAGTACTGTCAGAGCCATCAGTAAATAATTGTTCAAATACGCACATAAACATGTAAATTGCAAGTGGCCTCCCAATAAAAGGATCTTGACATTTTACAAATTTTCAATTTTCACCCACGGTGATCCTCCCCCTCCCCCATTTCAAAGAGAGCATCACCCCTCCCATAGGTTAACCCTGAATACGAGCCTGATACATAGCCTGAAAATTTTTGCATCCGTTATAAATCAATTGTACAAGTGGAAATATCTAGAAATTAAGGTTAGTTCGACGCACAGGATACACAGACAACTCATAAGAAAATCAAATGCTGCATTTAGTTGAGTCATCTACCATCGAGCTTCTGGTGGTTACTATTACTAACATATCCTGGCATGATCATTGCTGGATCGGTGTCCCAGAATGTGGTTTTATTCCACTCCAGGACATCGTATTCACCAGAACAGCTACTGCTGCTCTACAAGAGACAGATCAGACCAATTCTGCTCGCATGTATGGGGATGGGCTCCGAATCACTCCCTGAGGCTTCTGGACTCAGTCTAGAAAAGACCAATACGTATAGTAGACGCATCTGAACTCACAAAGGACCTACAAAGTTTGGAACATCGAAGTAAAGTGTCTGATATGCACCTATTGAGATTGTGTAATTAACACACAGTTTCTCGAATAAAACTTTTTTTTTAGTGACGAGTTTTGATTTGTAATTAAATAATCGTCGGACTGTAATTGACTGCTAACAAACCTACCCAGATTACTCAATAACAAACTAGAAACTGTGTGTTTATCACACAATATTTTTATCTGCTCAAAACATTGTCATACTACCTAAACTAAGTCCTGCCGTGAACATAAAACCAAAGTTTAGGAATCCAAAATTTTGGCGACCTCTTGACGTCGAAGATTGAGGTTTTCTCTAAGAGATGAATAAAATCCTTGATTAAAGAACTTTAATTTTATATTCATGATAGGACTTAGCTAATTCAAAAAGTAACCTAGGTAGCTGTGAGGAATCAAGCGAAGCACGTAACTAAAATCGGACTCTAATTTGTGAGACCTTGTGTATAAATTGCACAATTTTATCTTCATCCAGTGAATTGCAATGGTGTGACAGCTTGGCACTAACACTTTAATCTGATGAATTGCGCAGATGGTGCCGTGGATATCTACAGTTTAACTCAGCATTTGGTGACAGATTTGAATCAATTAGATTGACGCGATAGCCCCCAAGGACTTACAAAAAATGGATATATTATTCAATAAATGAAAACAACTAACATTTGAAACTTATACCATTATTTATTAAGCCGAAAGTTCAAAAAGTTTTCTCACCAAGCATATTTGGTTTAAATTATAGGTCATTTGAGTGCTAAATTATGAAAATCTTGAAAATATATTCAAATTTCTCAAATATACGTGTGGATTCTAGAAATACTGAAAAATACGATGTTAGGAAACTTGTGCACTTCCTGCAACTGTTTACTCATGTATAAAGTGGTTTGCAACTTGGAAACACAAAAATATCGAAATGATTTGTTTTAGGCTCTGGAATAATCAGAAAATCGAAAATGTATAGGAATCAATATAGAAATTTCTTAAATTTTCATCCTTCGGACATTTTTAGACATACATGCAAGAATGAGTATGACCTCGAAAACCATTTTAAAACAATATTAGGAGATTGATAGGCATTTTCTTGTTTTTGCTAGTTATTCCGGTGAAGCACATATTTTAAAAAATGTAGCTGCATTATTCTACGACCTGATACGGTATAACTCAAAAACTTTCATCAAAATTGATAGAAATAAACGGTAATGAACAGACATACCTACAGACAGACAGACCTATGGATGTGAGGGACACAGTTTTTCGTAATATAGACATCATAAATTGTCCAAAAGTTTTTTGAATATGATTATCTTTGTCATATTAATAGTATTTATTTATCACGGGGTTTCAGTGTATTCCGAAACAATTATACCTGAAGATGGCATTGAAATACCCAGAAACACCGTAGCATTAATAAATACTGATATTTTTACCGAACCTCATTTCTTCTCTCGAAATATGATACTGATGGCGAGGAATAAAATCAACAACGTCCAAGAAATTCAAAAATAACCTCAAATTCGGAAATTTATGGTCACAATACTTCCCCAATTTATTTGTATATAATGCGTGAGAAGTAGAAGGGTGAAACTGAAAAATCGACGACAAAAATAATCCTTTCAGATGGAGACTGTGCAACGTGAATCCACGTACGACATGGAGGCATCCTTAAAAAAACCTTGAGGTAGATTTATTCTGGAGTGGAGAAATGGCTGCGCATACAGCCCCTAAGTATGAGATCTTCTGTAGGAGTGTACTTAAACCACTTTAGTAATCCATCAAATTAATTGGGAAAGATAGGAGCTCTAACAACGTTATTAAGTGTAGAAGTAAATTGGCGATCCGGATTAAAACCCGATAAAAAAGGTAAACAACAAGTTTCCTTCGTACTAAATCGTTATATAATCTTATCTCACTCGGATGCCTGAAACTACGACGTCTTTAATCAAGTCAAGAACATCGAACATCTCAATATGTACATGTAAGAAGTGTACGGATGGAATAAATGGCGTCAAGGAGGTTGAAGCTGTAGTTCCACGCTAAGCAAAGACTTTGCGAGACCAATTATAGATCGAGAGTAATTTAAGAAACAAAACCTGCAAGGGCATAAAACCTAGTACACAGACGGGTTATAGTCAGAACAGCAAACAGGATCTGGAATCTACGGTATGTCGATCAACTCTAAAGATAGCCTACGACTTGAAAAACACCCATCTATGGTTCAGGTACCGCATGCCTTCATGTACTGCGGAAGGATAAACAATGAAGGGACGTATGAAAACTATATTCACTGACAGTCAGGCGACACTCAGGACGTTGGAAGGTTCCAGGATTAGATCTGTACTTGTTAGGGAAGAACTGTCCAACATTTTCTGTATTGGCACAAAACCAGCCTTGGGATCAATAAAAACACAGTTAGGAAGCAAGTAAAGGAACGGGTGAGGCTTCAGCACAAGGATTACTTGAAGACTGGAGTCAGGCATGGGGAAACAATTTACCTATATATTAAAGCACCATGCTCAAAAAGCATCTGAGCAAACTAAGGCTTATAACGGAGACCTTATTGCAAACAAGGAACAGAGTCAGCCCTTCATATCCTTTGTGAGTGCCATACGCGAGATCATGAGAGGAAATAGCTCTTTAAGAAGCCTAGCTAGAACCAATAGGGCTCAGTACATTACCAGCAAGGACACTGTAATTATTGATGTGTGTTCAAAACTGCTACAGCAGTAGAAGTGAGCAGGCATTAAGCCTGTTCTACTATCATCGGATGGCTCCTAGGAAAAAAAAACGATTTTAATGGAATTTAGTAACTGTTTATCTTTTGAAAATAAATTTAGTACATTGAATTGGAACTTTTAAATTTTTATAATTTTAATTATTGAAAAGTATTAAAAAAAATAAAAAATGAGCTTTCATTTAAGTGCGCTAAGAAGAATAAAATAAACTTTTCCTTTGAAACCTTTACTATCAACTCATAACGTCATTGTTGTGAGATTTTAGTATTTGTATTTACTTAGTTTGGAAATTTAAACAATTAAAATCAATCAGATCAAGTTATTTCATTTACTTGTTTATCGACAAAGGTAAATCTCTCGACAGGCTTTTATGTCATATAAATTGTGTAATGACGTTAACTATGCATTGTCATTAAAACTAAAGGTGAATACAAAATTTTAGCTCAATTGATTGAAAATATCTGCTCCAAAATTAAGTTGCAGGGTTCCACCCGAACAAACATACATAGTTTATGTATCTATGGATACATACATACATTGCAAGTTAAATAAAAGCTTGTTATGAAACGTCCAAAAAACCATATAAAATTCTAAAATTCTTAGGATCACAGTATATCATTCGTTTATGTATAAGTTATACATATATATATATATATATATATATATATATATATATAACTTATATAGTAGGTAGTATCTGTTGACGAATGTCACAATTTACAACTAAATTCTGATAATTCGACTTCTCTCAAATTATAAGTTATCAAAATATCATCACAAGAAAAGTACGTAATTACTTTTTTTACATTAAAAGTTTCATAAGCATATCCAGGTATATTGCCAAACATTTTGCTTTGAGGAAAATTAAGGAATCAGTCAGAACCAGATAAAACATTTTCCATTAATTTCATTTATTCTACACTTAATTTGATTCAAGATTTAATAATACTTTAATAATGCTTTTACTGCTCACGCATAAGTGAGGTTAATTTGTGGTCGCGAAAATTATGTTTTTTGATGTCTACAGCACGTAAACCCATGCCACATACATTCATTGGTCTGTCTGTCTGTTGGCGGTTTTGTTCACCGCGACATCTCACTAACCGCTGCTCTGATTTTGGAGAAATTTGGGTGTACTAGGTTGTGGCATTTTATTGGGTAATGCTACTATATTTCATTTTATATTAAAACATCCCCAAACTTAATTTTCATATGTTTTTAGAGATCCTAGAAATAATTTTTGGCTGTAATAAAATTTGTAACGACAGACATTATTTTAATTTTTTGAAGGTTCATGCTGTTCAAATTTTAGTAAGGTGTAGAGGCTTCTGTCCGCCAGACCAGAACTAACTATATTATAATGTCACAAACAGAGCAATTTAGGTATAAAACGTTTTAAGTGCCGCATTCTCTCGCCATTTGGAAGTGAAATAGGGGCAATTTGCATATTTCATGTAAATTGCGGGTTTAAAAATGAATGTGTAAATAAAAAAGTATAATCGCACGTGCCTATACATTAATGGGATATTCTGGAAATTTGTTTACTTACAGGAGGCCTTTCTGGTCCATTATTATTTCATGGCACCGTTCTAGTTATTTCGCAGAAGATACTTTCCGAAATGATAAAATATTAAAAAACTCTTCTGTCCCTAAAGTTATATATCAAGCAATTTTCCCTTTTATTTGAAAAACAAGTGACACGGACTTCACGTCAAGGTGTAAACGTGAAACTTTGCTCCAAAGCTTTAACAAGTTAAACCTTAGGATGAGGAAAAAAGAGGCATTATACATTTTTCACGTTTTTAGAAAGTGTAAGGAGGTATGTATGGGTGTTGCCCTTCTATCAACATCTGAATAAAACTGTTTATCAATTGAATGCCTCACTGGGATATACAAGACGATGAACGACAAACAGTTTTTTATGAAGGATAAGCAAAAAAGAGGCATTATACCATTTTTCCGTTTTTAGCACATGTTCTTACTAGTAAGGAGTATGTATGGGTGTTGTCACTTCTATCAACATCTGGAATAAAACTGGGATATACAAGACGATGAATGACGTTTTTTATGAAGGACGAGCAAAAAAGGCGAATATCAGACGATCATTAAGAAATTCGATGTAAATGATACGTTTCTTTTATGAAGGATGTAAAATACTTCGTTACTAAATGTAATTATGTAAGAATGAGAAAGGGCTATCAAAGTCGCAATTTTGGTGCCAGAATCTAGGAAAATCGCTTCAATAGCCAGAGGATTATTGGCCTGCGTGGCGTGTTCTGATGATTGAGACTGAGAGAAATGAATAGCGTGAATGAAAACCTACCTTAGCCTTAGATCAGCTAGTCACTGTGCTGCGGTGGCTGAGCGGGTACAGCGTCAGTACTTGATGCTGGAGGTATGAGTTCGAGTCCCGATCGCACCAAAAATTTTCTAAATTTTTCGCTACCCATTATTAAATTAAACTTCCTTTCCAGTGTTCATGCATCAATGGATGATTACTTATCAAACTAGTGTTCCAAACGGTTTGAAAATGTGAAAATCTCGAAGTATTTGATACACTAAAAGAACCCCGGTATGAGTCTATAGTGAAAAATGATTTATTTCACTGTTTTTGTAATTAGTAGGTTTATTATAAAACTGTCCTCGTCATTAAATGAAACTTCACTCCTTTATTTTAACAAGTTTGAATTTACTTTAGCTGAATGTACATAAAAGTAGTTGGGTTAACTATATAATTAGCATCTAGTTTGTTTTTCTGCGACAATTTGGCGCTACATCAGTGCGAAATGTTAACTAAAACTCGTTATACTAGTTACTCATATCAAAATTGAGATTGTGCTTGATGTGAAACCCTCACAGCTTTGGTATGCAACGTAGCATCGCTAACAAGCCAGATTTTAATCCTAACACAAATAGCGTAATAATTTATTCTTGCAACAATAGTTAATTGGTGCACAAACAATGTAATTTGAATCATAACGAAGTCGACAAAGTTCAGATTAACGGAAAATGGATGATATAGATTTTTTTCTTCAAAAGCTGAAACATGACATCATCTATATGACTCCAAACACTGTGATGGTTTTGATATTAAAATGTAAGGTTCAACTATTATTTCAGATAAATTTTCCTCTCTGAAACAATAAATCCTAAATACGTTTGAAATCAAATCAGAAATCTTTATCGTGTATTACTATAAATTATTCAGATTGATTGTAGTTTAGCATGATGATCATTCGTTGTGTCTAAGCAAACCAACAGCAGATTGGACCTGAAAATATTAGAGAAAATGCGAGGCGTAAAGGTATGATATTATTAGAAAGAGCTTGATGTAACTGTTCCAGCATCTAAAATAATATTAATTCAACATGACAAAATTTAGTGGATAGACAATGCTAATTGAGTTAATTAAATAGTTAGCTTTTAGCTTGTTTTCCTGTGGCGATTGTTTGGTGCTACACCAACGCGAAATGTTAATTAAAACTCGTTATTCTAGTTTCTCGCAACTGCAATTGTTTTCGATGTGACTTCCTCGGTGCCTTGGATGCAAAGTAGCATCGCAAACAAGCCAAATGTTAATCCATAACATAAACATAAAATTTATTCCTGCAACTATAGTTAACTGGTTCACAAACAATATAATCCAAATCATACCAAATCCGACAAAATTTAGATAAACGGTTTATACATGTATAAATATATGATCTTGGAAGGTTGCAAAATGACGTGATCTATGAAACTCCCTCTACTGTGTAGGAATAAAAAATATCAGATTTCACACTGATTTGAATTCAATTCAACCATTCAAACGTTCGCAAATAGCTCAGAAACAATTTATGAATATTACTCTAAAATGAGTCAATCTTTCAGAATGCTCACTTTTTCCATACAGTATTGAAAAAATGAGGTGTAGAATTTCGAATAACTAAATCACGGATCAAAGTTAGCTAAATTCATGAAATTCAAGGCAACTAGATATTCGAAGGAGTGAAACTCAGAAGTGGCTGATCTTGAGTGGTTAAGTTACGTGAAACAACATTTAAAACGCCGCTTTCTCTTGTTGCTGTATTCCTCTATATTCTCATTTTAATTATAATAATCAACCTTGATAAACAAATTCCAAATGCATCTTTTTTCGTAGTTCTCAAAAAAAAAATCAAACTTCATCACACTAAAAACAGTTTCTTCTTTTAGGAAAAGGTCAAACCTGATCCAGATAGCTGGGCAGGCAGACAGACTAAGAAAAACTAGTGACATGGATTTTATTGTTGCACACTTCATAAAAGTCCAAAAATGTACCTACATATTTCTATATGATTTATTTTGAAATCTATTCAAAGTGCAACTCATTACATACTAACTATCATATGGCTATGAATTCACCCTTTTAGTGGAGTTATCGTACAAGGAGCCATTCACCCTTTTCGAGTGAGTTTACCGTCCATTTAATGTTGCAATGCCATGATCAAGGAGCCATAAAGCTGTGTACTCATCGTGTAATTGCTTGTGAAAGTTGGGTAGGCTGAGGGGAAAATAGGAAAACAACCCTTTCATGTGCTCTCTGCTATTATTATCATATACCTTTGCGTTTCTAGCTTCTACATAAGCTGCAAATGAAGAAGGCTTCGCTTCAGAAATATAAGGTGTACTACTGAATGACTTTTTCTTTTCAACTACAACACGACCATAAAAATAAAAAGGGCGAACATTTAAGTAGACACATGCAATATGCTTTGTTGAAATTGAGTAATTTCTACACTACGTTTCAAAAATAAAAGTCGTTATCAAAGTGACGTGACATAAGCTTGTCCGCATCTCATTCCTCTAGGCTGAGGTTCTCAAAAAAATTGACTTTTGAAAGAGATTCGTTCATAGGGTTAAAAGTTCGATTAGATGAATATAAGTCCGTTGTGCTTTCCAAGTGTTCATTGTCTGATGGCTACTGGTGGTGGTTATATGAATCATCTCGTTCAAATATCTACCTTGGTAGAATCTATAGAAGATGGGCAGATCAGCTATTTTTTGAGGTTGCTGACAATCGAGGTAATATGTAATATCAGACGCATATATTAGACGTATTGATCTTTCCTGGGTTGAGTCTAGAAGCAATTTTTAGTGCTTAAATTACCTCATCTTAGCTTTGTAGAGTAGCGGTAGCTATTTCGGTGAATACAATTTGTTGCAGAACAAGAGCACCACCACCTCCGAAACGCCGACTCAGTAAGGCCGGCAACATGGTTGTGGAAAGACCTTTTATTGTGGATGTTCTCCTCCTAGGAGCTTGATGGAACATTCGATATTTCTTTTGATACCTTCGATGTTATGGATAGCCTGTTGCTGCCGCTGATGTGAGATCTCTCGAGATAGTAGTAGTTGCTTGCTTCCACGCAGGACATCTGTGAAGATGTAGATTGGGTTAAATGTTATTCATAACAGTTCGTTAATTCCAAGCAAGAAGAGCGTTGGAGGAATAACATATCTCTGAGGAACGTCATTGATGGTAAATACATTGGGAAGCATCCTCATCCACCACGAGTAAGTATCGGTCCATCAGAAAAATATCCAACCATTTGCATGGACCCATTGGCAGCATACTTGGCATCGCACTTCCAATATATCGAGTGCGATGTCGTCTACATGAAGTTGTATGTATATTGCTCTGCTTCACATCACGTGATATAAGCTAGAAAACTATCCGTAGACTTATTCTTTTGGAAGGCGTATTGGCGATCATATTGATGATGTTGTTTTTGGTAGGTGCTTATGAGGCTGCGCTTCAATAACATTTTCCTTAACCCTGGTGCTTTGCTCGGAGATATGAACCACATATGGATATAATGTTCGGTCAGCTATTGACAGATTAGGCAAAAAAAACGTACAGTATACCGCGACTTCCGATATACCTGTAAAATGGTCAAAAGTTTCATTTCGGACTTCCATTGTCTATAAAATTTTGAGTATCACGACGTTTCGATTGATGTGCTATCTTCAATCGTCTTCAGGTGAACATCAATCGAAACGTCGTGATACTCAAAATTTTATAGACAATGGAAGTCCGAAATCAAACTTTTGATAAATACACCTTGTCTACAAGTTTCAAACAACTGTAAAATGGTGGTGCCGAGAGCTATACGTGGGAGGGGCCGAAATCCTTGCACGTTATATCAAAACTGTATCAGATATTATATAGATTGTAGATTCACTTACTTGCTGGAATTATCATTATATGTATCCGTTTAGCTATTGTGATATTAAATTATTTTCTATTTTGCCTGCCTTAGGGGAAATATAATGTGGCGACTGCATTTGAACTACCGCTAAGAAAAAACTCCTAGCAAACCTTAACCAAAATGTCCTTGAGATATGTCATGTGATATGTAATTACCCTTTTAAGTTTTTTATGCTTTAAGATATTCTATTCCTTCAGCTATTTCATTCTTCTAATGTATTCCATGACTTGAAATCAAGAGTAAGTTAATATATAGAAGTACAGATAGATGCAAGTTCCAAAGATCAGTCTGTTCATTTACTACAATGCAGTCAAGGTTTCGCAGACATTTTAGGATTTCTAAACTTTCCATTATTTCCATTTATTTTATTATACTATGGAGTACACTTTTTTTTGTTTTTACCTTATGATAAGTATCGACAATGTTTGGCTAAATTTAATCATTCTGTTTTTTAAACGTCCTTATATGATCTCTGTCAATTGTCAATGCTCTAGCTGTTTGATCTAACTTAACACTAATCCATATCCATTTAAAACTCTAGTTTTGTATTCATGATATCTCTTAGTTAGCTAGTTTATCTGGATAGCATTTGTAAACACTCAAATCTGACAGTCTTACGATGAGACACATCGACAGTATATAGAAGGGCGTCAATATCTAATTTTGATGCTCAAGTTTTTGACGTTGCTTGATTTCGTACGAGTTTCAGAATGATTCATTGTAAAATAAAGTACAATGATTTCTAATACTGGTATTTGTATGGATTTTTATATCTAAAAATGAAATTCTATTATTCACGAGTCTCCACATTAAAATTCCTCGTTTGTTTTGAAATATGTAATAGTTGGAAGCAAAACCCGCGATTCTGTAAAATAAGCTTATTAGTTCCAATTCATGCTTCAAGCAAGTTTATACGTCCATTCCATGCATTATGCTTTTTAATCCTCCAGTATTGGAGTAATGTGTATAAAATGGTTGTGAGCACAATAGCTTTTCATGAATTGATGGAAGTTTCTATTTTACTATGAATGGTACAATAACCCACCGTTATTTTCAGCTTTTGTACATTTTTTTTCGTTATTAGGTAGTTATTTTACTGAGAACAAAAACCATGTTTTCAGTAGATAGGTCACAAAATTAAATGAGAAACTTTGATATTCAGGCTTATATCATATTGGGAGGTTGTAACAAGTACGTTAACGTTGATAGTGCTTTACTATTTTTTTCTGTTTTGTAGCAAAATAATTAAATCAGATTTCTTTGTCAAGTTGTGAAACTATTTTCTTTATCATTTCATCATATATGTTTCCTAATCAATTAACGTTTGATATGAAAGGTCACCACAGCATTCTTGGATGGAAAATAGCATTCAGACATTTTTTACGAATGATATGTTGCAATTATTAACACATTGAAAGTTCTCCATGGCCCAATTACAAGTTGTCTTTCCGATACAGCACTAGAAATATTAACATTTTTTGCTCATTATTGTAGCGTTGTCCGGGTTTGTCTGTCATTTGCTGTAATAGTTATTTTGGATGTACAGAGATGGATGAATACTACGTCATATAAAAATAACATGCTCACAATTAAGTTTTTAGATATCTAATCCAGATAAGCACCTGCGGTGCTTATAATAGATAACAAGAACTGATCCAATATACTAACAGAAATAAATATCATTGATAAGGCTGTAATATAGAAGCTACACCACTCTAATGAAATTATTGGAAAATATGGTGGAGTTGATATGTTATCTATGAATTTTCTGTTATTGATAGAGGCATGTTTAGCCGTGAGCCATGCTCGTCATCATCAACAAAAATAAAAGTATTTTGTTGGAGTTGGATATTACAACAGCGTATGACGTATTATACTCTATTGTTTTGAATAAACATAGACGATACCTTCGTTAATTTTTTGGTATTATCAATAAAAAATAAGATTGCTCAGAACGCATCAAAGTGTTTGGACTACACACATAAGAATAAATTCTCAGACCAAGAATATATGCTTCCATTCAACGATACCATATCTTCCTATATGCGCTATATATCTTAAAGTAAGAATACTGTATTTTTGGTCATAAATATAAATTAATATGATATAAATTTAAGTACATATATTCAATTCATACCTAGGAAAGTCTTGGAAGTAAGAATAGCAAAAACTCAGAAAGAGCAGAATCTTGGCACAAAACAGAGAAAATCTAACCTAGAAGAATATTATAGTGTTGACTAAAGATTTCATCATCTTGGCGCAAATAGTTCAACTTCATTATATAATTCATTATTGGTATAAACATTCTGTAATTTTAATGAGCTACTCAAAACTGTACCAATGTGACGTCTTTCTTACATTTATTTGCGTCATATAGTATTTTCCTAATTCAAGTTTGAAAAGTGTCGTACAGACAAACAGAGTTCAGAAAATAACTGTTGAATTCAGCCAACATTTGTGATAGAACTTATTCACAACCTACTATTACACATATAACATCAACACCCGTACACTTTTATAAGATCCTCACAACAGTCACAACCCCAACTTTCCAACAGCACATTCATCCTGAGAGGTGGTTAGTAGAAATTAAATCCAATAGCAACTAACCGATGAATTGCCGTTGACGAATATGGCGATGCCAAACAAATAAATGAATTGCTGGTAGGTGCAAGGTGTTCGTATTCTTGATTGAAGTAAACGGAGCTCCGTTGGCAAATATGATAACCATACAAAAAAATATGGAATACTTGTTAGAAAAGCATTGAAATCTTGTTTATGAAGAACATTATATTTTTATTTAGTTTCTTTAGAATGAGCATTAAAATCGAAAATATACTTTTCTTGGTTCAAATTATTAATAATAATGTTCTTATCAGAGGTCTTAGAGTGAGTCATGACTATATCTTTACAAAAATATCCAAAATCTTGCATTGAGATTTTTTTTATGTGTGTATATCATGTTCCGCGAGATTTGTCTTCTACAACGTCGAACTATGATCAGGAAAAATATTTGAAACTGAAAATGAAAATGTTGAAACCAAAAAATTTTTTTTGATAGAGACCTAAAAAGTTGAGTAATAAGTAACACGCGTATTAATAGTAATGATATAATAGAATTTCAAAAGCAGTCATTAGGAATGTTTTTTCATTCTAATATACGTACAGCGGTGCTAAGAAAATAATTAGTTTTTTTTAAAAATACGTTAAATATATGTTTTGGTGGCATGTCATAAATTCCTGGCCATTATAAAAATCACAGGATATAATTGTACATATGAATTGCTCCTTAAACTAATGTCAGAACCGTAATGCCAGTTAATTCTCTGATTTTCTTTACTACCGATTCCAAACTATATAGTGCCAGTTAGCTCCTAATATTAATGCATGGCGTTGAATTATTCATTTCCCAGAAAAGTTGAAGCAAAAAACAGAAAAACCTTGGAAGTTACCCGCAGCGAAATGAAAGGAATATAACAAAGAGACGAAATGTTGAAAGAAAACCACGATCCAGCGCGGGCCAATATTAATATGGCTTTTATTACATAAACGTGTTAAGGAGCAGAATGCGGCATTACAGCGATTCAGCGGCCATTCATTATTGCTTACGGATCCGGAATTAAAGTGGAATAAAGCCTGGAATACACGTGTTGGGAAATCAAATGGAAACCTATAAATAAAAGAAAAGCTGTAGATGTTATTGGTTGCTTCGAAAATAATCCTACGACTATTTTCGCTGAAAGAAACATTTCGAATTCGAGTAACACGCTGGTTTGTGGTTGTAACACAGCATACTCTTGTTTGACAAGTAGATGCTCTTACTTGGTGAAACTCTTCAATCATGCAGATAAAAATTTTGTGAAATTAACACACAGTTTCACAAATAAAACTCTTTTTCAGTCACGCGTTTCGATTTATATTTAAATTATCGTCGTACTGCCAGAATTGACTGCTAACAAGGCTATCCAGATAACTTTTCAATCCTATCATGGATATAAAACTAGAGTTCTCACATTTAGCATACTATTTATCCTGTCTAGCTATTTTTCTGTTGAATTATTTTTTCCCTTTCTGGTGTCTATCTTAGGGGAAATATTTTTTTGGCGACTGCATTCCAAGTAGTGTTTAGGGAAACCCCTCCAAAACGTTAACGATCGCCGTCAAAATGTCGTTAAGATATTTCTCGTTTTAAAATATTTTATTCCTTAAGCTATATCATTCTTCTTAATACATTCTATACCTTAATACGAATAGGTGAAACTTGAGTAGTGTATCGATAAAAATTGAGTTTAAGAGTTCAGTCAGGGTTTCGCAGATATTTTTGAATCTCCAAGGTTTCCATGAAGTTTAAATCATGTATTTCATTACAAGTATGAAGTACACTCATTCTATTTTTGTTGCCATCTTTATGATTAGTATCGAATAAGTGTTTGGTACAATTTGATCTTTCTGGGTGCCAAACACTAACTAAATACTAATCATTAGGTTGGCAATGAAAATAAAATGAATGTACTTCATACTTACTAATAAAATACATGATTTAAACTTCATGGAAACATTAGAGATTCAAAAATATCTGAGAAACCCTGATTTCTTTGTTGTAAACAGACTGATCTTTTAAACTCAAAATTTATCGATACACTAAATATCTTAAGTTATAGAATGTAGCTTAAAGAATAAAATATCTTAAAATATGAAATATCTTAATAAATGAAATAGTTTATCACATGAAATATCTTAGGGACATTTTGACGGCGATGGTTAAGATTTTGTATGGGTTTCCCTCAACACTAGTTTGAATGCAGTCGCCAAAAAAAAAATTCTCTAAGACAGATACAAGAAAGGTGAAAAATAATTTAATAGAAAATTAGCTAGACAGGATTAATAGGTATGAGAGGTATAGATTTGTATACATGATAGGATTTAGTTAGCTAGTTGGCAAGTTATCTGGGTAGTCTTGTTAGCAATCAAATATGACAGTCCGACGATGATCCAAATATAAATCGAAACGCGGCACTGAAAGTAAGAGTTTTATTTGTGGAACTGTGTGTTTATTACACAATATTTTTATTTGCATGTGTTGTGATAGTTTTGCCACCAATATAGAACATCTATATTTTAAAGTGACTGATCTGTCGCTACGCTATAGATTTTTCCTAAAAAATTTTGGACTAAGCAGTCTCCCATAATAACTCCAAGATTCAACCAGTACAATAAATGCTTGAGAAACCCAACGGGCGTTTCCTCACGAGGTCAAACTTCCAACACCTCTAACGATTCTCTTCCAAATGTCACTTTTTTTAAGAACCTCAGCGTTGTGAAATTGGCTGTCGGGGAGTTTGTTCTCCGATGGTTGCAATTTACAAAGCGTTATAGGCTTTTTGCCTTAGCGAAAGGTTATCTATAAAAAATACTAAATAACGCATTTGGATTATTAAGTACACCGTTGAGGTTATAACACACTTTATCTTGTGACCGTTGCATTGATTAGTACCACATACACTAATAAAAAAGCTTTATTAACAATTTGTCTGCCATAATTCAATATAAAATTGTTAATCATTTCAGTTATTCTGACTCCCCTGTGCGAATAAACGAGACGATAGTTCAGCTTCTTTCTTAATAATCACATGACACTTCCTATACCTCACCCCCTTGCCAATAAAATGTATTTCAATGACATTGAGTTGAATTAAATGTAGTAAATAAGTCACAGATATTACTTTCTAGTAACTATAATCAAAGTAGCTGGTCTGGAGACGGAAAATTTCAATTATAAATCCTAGTTTTTCTGAAAATCTGGAAATTATCTACGCGTCAAGTAGCGAGGTTAACAACTCGCCTCTCCCTTCCTGATAAACTGTTACGATAACCTTGACCCTCTCTACCCTCCCCCTAGATGCGTCACGTGATATGAACAGTACAAGAGCTCATTTTCTAATGAATATATGTTGATAAATTTTATTCTATAATGTACCCTATTGACGTTTAATATGTAAAATATATATGAATCGCCTGATTTTGCTACGCTGTTGTGATTAACAAAAATTATTACCTTTGCATAGAAAGACTTTAACATATAACTGATTAAAAATGGTTTATTCTGCGATTTGAACTCTACAGCTTTATACAAAAAAGTCACTAAAAAATATAACTTTGGACGCATAGTAGTGGATGACAGCCAACATCAAGTGCCCGAGATGTTTTCCAAGTTCTGACGACGATTTGCGCAATATGCATGTATCTAAAACTTCAAGAAGCAGAATACGTTTGGAAAAAATATTTAGCTCAATTATTCTACTAGATAATATTTTTGGGGTTATCAAAATAATTCTTTGAGAAAGTCGACATGGTGCGCCAACAAGGCTTATAAAAAAATCACATATTAGGGATTATTTTGGCTACATTTTTCTGGGTCATTAGAATTGCAATGATTAGTAATGGACAATTAAGGGAGAATGATGAGTTCAAAAAAATTGGCGTTAAACCGAATTTGACTAAACTGGACTCTTCTTCTTTGACATCAAAAATAAAACCTCTTGTCTATGTGGTAGCAGGAAAGCTAATTCAATTCGACTAGAAGTACTCTGCCTAGTTAAAATGAGGCCATTTTACATATATGCTTTATTTCGTTGAGCTCGTCATCGTTCTTAATAATGTATGAGCTGCGGGTATTCAACAAGTTTCTACACACGAACATACATATACCTGTAAGCGTGGCTGGAACGATCTATTCCTAATCTTCCACAAGGGCTGAGCTGGCGACAATCAATAATGTTCCCGCCGTTTATTGAATATCTATTATAAATGACGGATACGGATTATCCTGGATTATTATGTATGGTGGGAGCTTGGCTGGAAAGAAAGACATTTTCTCCAATCATTGTTTTATGTACTATTCATGTACATGAAATAATTCTGAACCGATATTTTAGGACAAGGACAAATCAACTACCTAATTCTGATGACAGTTTTGAATCCTATGGTTCTTGAAAGTTATTTATTTGATTATCCCAAAAATGAAAACAGTTAATTAATCTGCAGATGCATGTCAGAAAATGCGCTCAAAGATCTTTATTGACTAAAACCTTGACTCTGTGGGGAGCAAGTGTTCCTAAGATTGGCGTTTCGGATCGATTGAAAGACGTGTCTCTGTAGCTCAGTTGGTAAGATCATCTGCTCGGCAAACAGGAGACATGTGCTTTGTTGATAGTTTATAGGTGCGAATTTATATGTGTTTGCCACATTCAACTGGCCGATAATTAAAATAACAAATATATTCCGAACAAATTTCACTGACGTTTCGATTCCCTGATGATATTTCTTGATATATGCAATCAAAAGAAATTAAATTTTCATGACATCGTTATCAGTTTATTAATCGTCTTCAGAATAACAGTACATTGTTTTGAATTTAACGCTCACATCACTCTATATTCCAACACTTTAGCATCGTCTATATAAGTTCTAAGTTGAAAACAAAATACTCTAATCCTGGAGGCAGCCAGTGGTTAAGGATTAAATATAGATTACATCTAACAATTATTAAGAACTGGTTAATAGGCAGCCGAAACGCTGGTAAGGTTAGTTTCAATTAGCGGCCAGTACAGATATGAGATGAACCAGAGAAACAACCACAAGAGAAGTTTCAGAAGTCACATTAATTTTGTATAGGGCTCTACCTGGGAACAATGCTGGAAGCAGCTCTATGTCTGCATATTGCCTCATTCTGGGAAATTAATTGGTTTACCTTGGTTTGCAATGCTATAGGTGCTCATGTAATCACATAAGGCATAGTTAACAAGTTGCGTGTTGCTCTATCTGGAACAATATACACAGATGCTGGCTCCGAAAAACTCCAATTTAATCTTACTTGAAATCTTGATACAGATATGGTGAAATCGCACTTATTTCAGAATAATTATTCAAATCTGCCGTTAGAAATGATCTATTCAGCTACCCTATCTACATTAGTTGTTTCATGTCTGAATTTCCTAGACCAGGTATATAGTAATAAAGATAACAAGTCTAACAACCCAAGTAGACTGATGACGGGTAAATCACATAGACGTAGAGGAAGATATTGATGAATACAGACAGTTATTTTCCATCCAATAGATGTAGTAGTCACATTTTGGTGCTGTTCAATCTTTGTATAATAGTTCCGCTGCCACTGTACCGGATTCCAAAACATTTTTTTGCATAGAACTAACAACTTGTCTAAATTCTACTACAATATCTATGACTCCCATTCCCAGAAGTAAAATTCATCAAAAATATAATAACTGAAATTATTTATTATAGATACCTCTCATATAGGCAGAAAGCCTATCTTGCTTCAGAATCAATGTGAGGGGATAAATGTCTATTCACATTGACCTGTAACAATCGCTGTAATCTGTAACAATCTCATCAAGCAACAAACCCCCATTCCACAACGCTGGGGTTGGTGTTGAAAGTTCGATCTGGTGAGGATGCGCCCTTTGGATCACTCTAGTGTTTATTGTACTGATGATTCCTGGTTTTATTATGCGAGAAAAGCTCGCTAGAATAATAGAGTCTATCTAGAAGTAGATCTATATAAGTAGAACAGAAGTCATTTGTAAGGTCAGGCGCATCTACTAGACTTACTCCTTTTTTTTTCAGAGCGCATCCCCACACATGCGAACTCATACCATAAATAGTCTGATCTGAGCCTTATATAGAGTAGTAGGAGCTGTTTCAGTCAAAAAAAATTCTGGAACCCTCAACTTTTCGGACCTCTACTTAGCAAGGCCGACAACATGATCGTACCAGTTTATGTTACTGTTTATGTTACCCTCCTCCCTCGTTTGATTGGAGATGTCTCGGGTATTGGGTCTCCCTAATCTCAACAGCTGGTTGACCAGCATATTATTCCCTCGTCAGGGTAGTTTTTGATTTACTACTATTTGTGCACCCCATTCGGCAAATCTTTCGATGTCTTCATTGATCTGGATAACATGTTGATGTAAGATCTCTCTGGATGATAATGGTTTGCTTGATCCATGCAGGAAACAAACAGCTCCAAGCTGTAGATTGGATTATATGTTATTTCTAATAGTTAGTTGATGTATAACATGTAGGGTGTTGGAGAAAAAAGAGATCCCTAGGAAACGCTGACAATTACAATTCACTGAAGCCAAATTGCATAGTAAGTGTAAGCAATAAATGTATTTCAGCTCTCTGCTTCAACAATTTTATTAACAACGCTTGCCTGTTAATTCAGAAAAATAGATGATAATCTGAGGTCACGCGAATCCCTTTAGGTCTCGTTTTGCTTGCGTGCTGAGCTCTACTAAGTACTAAAGAAAGTGTGATAGGGAAACGAACCCACATATTTTATTTCGTGGAGAAAAATGGCTTTCAGATAGGTGGATATTACTCAATTTAAAGTGACGATTTGCAATCAACCGTATCAAAATAGCATTAATATAAGGTACGAAGAACGACTGCCAACCGATCGAGTAGTAAATTTTGCTTGTGTATGTGATGAGATTATCACATACCATTCTACAGGTAAGTTCTGGTGGTCTCACAAGATTTGTATGCCTAGTCTGTCGCCTGACTGCTAGTAGTAGTTAGTAGTAGTAGTGGGGAGGCAAAGCCTGGCAAGTAGGCCATTTTTGGCCCTTTTTGCCGACCCCGAACCCCAACGACCATCACTGAAAAAAAAACAACACTATGGCAGACGTGGTGACGTCCTAGTGTCGAACCTTCCAGACCTTTTAATAAAGGTCACGATGTCCGACCATTCCGCTAAGTAGCACTCTTCCCTGTCAAACTCTGCTCTGCCGAACACCTAAGGCTGCTGTATATGGCACATTCGCCCAGGAAATGGAACAAAGTCTCGTCCTCCTCCCAGCACTTCTGACATATTGGATCTTTGACCCCTCCGATGAGTGACATGTGTCTGTTCAGTCTGCAGTGACCTGTGAGGATCCCCACTAACAAGTGGAGTGAATCCCTCTTCCGGCTCAGTAGCCATAGCTCCCTACGTTTGTTGAGGCCCGCTATGAACCTCTTCGACTGCCTGCAGTCGTCTCTCTCCAGTCATGCTTTCGCAAGTTCGTTGTATGCCCAGGCATCAAGGGCATTACTAACCTAGCCTCTGCTAATGCCCAGCAAGGGTTCGGGGCCAATGCATGCGCCCCTTGCTCCTATCCTCGCCAGGCAGTCTGCTTTCTGGTTGCCTCGCACCCCACTGTGACCAGGGACCCACATGAGGGTCACGTTCTTGGATTGGGCTGAGGATTGGAGGGCGGCGCTGCATTCCTGGACCAGTGGTGTTCTGATCCTAGGAGATGCTACCGCTCTCAAAGCTACCTGACTATCGGGGCATATATAGATATCCTGCTCCGTGCACTGTTGTACTTCCGCTGAATATGCCACCATCAGAATGGCATATATCTCTGCCTAAAGAACTGACGTGTGAGTTCCCAGCGCAACGCTTTCCTCTACGTCTCTGCCTTCCAGGTACATTCCCGCGCCACTGGATCCCATCTCTTCCGAGCGAGACCCGTTGGTGTAGCATACCAAGCTGTTGGGCCGGATTCTTACCTTCCCTCCCGTCCACTCTTCCCTGGAGGGAAGAACGAACGAGAATCTCCTATCAAACCTAACCTCATCATCGGCCCTTGCTATCCTGAGTGAGGAAATGGGGAGATTGATCTCTGCCACCTCCTCAATCTTGACGTGGCCTACCAATGGGGCCGACGCGGTCCAGGAACCCCCGTCCCGCATTCTCAGATAGGCCGCCATGGCGCCTCGCTTGCACCAGATGTTCAGGGGCGGCAAGCCTAAGAGGACGTCCAGGGCTGCTGACGGCGTGGTTCTCATCGCTCCCGTAATCCCCAGCGCTGTCATTCTTTGGATTTTGGCCAGCCTGTTGACTACCGTGGCTCTTTTGGTGCAAGTCCACCAAACCAGGCACCCATATTGAATCCTGGCTCGATCACCGACCTGTAGAGCCAATGCAGTACCTAAGGCTTGAGTACCCAGGTTCTGCCTACAACTCGGCGTAACTGCCACATGGTAGCAATCGCCTTCTTGTACAGAAGGTTGATGTGCCTGTTCCATGACATCCTGCTGTCCAATACCACCCCCAGGTACTTCACTTCGCTGGCTAGTGTCAGTTGTGAGCCCTGTAGGCCTGACTGCTAGATCAGAGAGTTATTTTCTCAGTTCTTAGATCGGTTGTGGTGAAATTTTTGATGGGATATGGTCTGTTGGTAGAATACATTCTATCATCTGTAAACTTTCAGCTTCTGTAATCCACTATTCGTTGTAATCAAAGCACAGAAACATAATTCTTGCATGTAGGGACCCGTTGGGGAGTTTAACTTGTTCTATTTGGGAGACATGTCTACGTAGCGCAATCAGTAGGGTATCTGTCCGGCAAGCGGAAGGTGCTTAGTTCGATTTCTGCCGTAGCTAAGTTTTTCCGATTTATCAACACGATTTTAAGATTTTAAGCTCCTTTAAAAGAGCGTCAACTTAGTCTAATCTGTAGTTCAAGCCAGTATTAGTTTATTAGTTCATAAAAAATCGGGATCACATTTTGAAACTTTTTATCCACTTGAAGTAAGTTTCGGAAGAATGGATAAACATGCAAATTTTGAGAAAGTTATTTGTGATTTCTCAGCAGTTTTCCCTATTTATAAAATAATACCATTAAATAAAAAATAAAGGGTCAACCTCCTTGACGTCATTTTATTTATTACTGTCTTTATTGGAGAATCACCAAGTAAATCCACTCAACGCCAAGATTCGGATAACTGAGATACTGTTTCATACTCGGGTCTGAGTGTGAAACTTTCTACTCAAAGCACGTGCACACACACGTCCTGATTTCCATAATTTTTTTCGTATCGTCAGAGCATGTGCGTGTTATCTCCCTATAAAAAGTTTTTCTGTTCCAGGGCCTAAGTTGATATGAAGTGGCAGTTCACGCTAACGAGCAAACTTCCCATAACTCCAATGAACTCTAAGGAGTCGAACACCAGCGCTCTTGGGGACAAGGAATGAATCGTTAATATTCACGAGCGTCAAGAGACCATTAAGGTACAGGGATTACTTTTTTCTTTTAAACTTGCTTACATCGATGAGTTTGAAATGAATGAAAAATGCAAGCGTTGATCTTGAATGTAGACCGAAAAGCTCTTTTATACTCAAGCTGACTAAAAAATTACTTGTTGAAGAAATAGTCAGTACGATAAGCTGGTAATCGCTAATGCCTTTCACTTGTTGCTTTGAAACGTTGGTGTTCAGGAAATTATTATAAATTAAGTATCTACATTTCAGATCTTCTAATCGTGTGTAAGGAACAATAACTGAAGTTTTTTGATAGAGTTTCACTGATGCCGGTCTGTCAATTTTCAATAGAGAGAAGCTGCTCCTCAAAAGTGTACTTTAGGGCCGTTTGTACTGACTGACTTAAACCTGGCGCTGTGCTAAGTCAATCACCATTGCTCGAAAGTTGTAAACAAGGTGGATTTTTCAAAAGTTTGATTTCGGACTTCCATTGTCTATAAAATTTTTGAGTATCACAATGTCTCGATTGATATGCTATCTTCAATCCCCTTCAGGTGAATTGACGAACACGTTCCTTTCATGCCTATTTATACCCCGTCCGGTGACGTGTCGTTGTGTGTGGTCTGTTCTGATTGGTTCCAGATGAGTGGTGTTCCGGTCTGCTTCGGTCCTGTCGTAGTCTATTGATCTTCTTCATGAGTGTCTGCCATATTGGTTTAATGTCTACGCTGGGCTTGTTGTACACGTTGCTGTTGTTGGTGATGAATTCCGCCTTCTTGAATTTTCTTCGATACCAGTGCGGTTCTTTGGCAATAACCTTAGCGTCGTCCCAAGCTATTTTATGGTGCTCCGTCCATGCGTGGTCAGCTATTCCAGATTTTCCTGTCTCTGCTCGCTGGGTGTTGAGACGATGTTCTTTGATTCTTACTTCCAGTGGCCTTTTTGTTTCTCCAACATAGATTTTACCACATTGACGTGGAATCTGGTAGATGCAATCCTTTGTCTCTTGACATTCATTCCTGGGCTTAGTTTTTGATGGGATACTTCTGAAGGTGGCATTCCTAGAGAATCTTGTTTGAACCTTGTATCGCAGACCTATTCTTCTGATTCCATCTGATATTCCTTTGACGTAAGGCAGAATAAGATTCTTCGTGTTTTCTTCTACTGATGGTTTTCTCCTGTATTGGTTCTTCCACTAGCTTCTTTGGGTATCCGTCTGTTAATAGACTTGTTTAAGGATATTGAGCTCTCTTTTTAGCCTCTCTTGTGTATTACAAATACTCCTAGCTCGGTCGACTAAAGTCCTGATGACTCCCTTCTTCGTGGCTGTTGGGTGGCTTGAAGTGGTGTAGTGTAAGTATTGACCTGCGTGAGTTGGTTTCCTGTGTACTATCATTTATATTTCGGTGTTTCTTCTTGTTACCAAAACATCTAAATATGGAAGGCTGTTGTTGCTCTCTTCTTCTTCGTTACATTTTTAGACAATGGAAGTCCGAAATCAAACTTTTGAAAAATACCATCACGACTTAAATAACGTTCTATTATACAAAAAAACTAACAGGACATGAGGAAATTTGATGGTGATGCTTCTGTCCTCCTAAAATTGTCTCCAAGAATGTCTCAACTTACATGATCATAAACTTGATTCCATTCTCGATTCGTGGAGGTTATTAATACTTAAAATATTTTCTCTTTAACATATTATGCACCGGTGGCCGCAGTCAGTTATCACCATATTTTCAAAAAAGGCATTGTGTGAAGTCATATCTACACACATCATCTGGTTAATTCGCATGTCATAACTACAATGTATTAGATCGTTTTTGCTATATTAAGATTCTTTCGCAGAAATGTTATCAATGTCACTTATCTGCGGTTTATTTTTGCCAAAGCCGGCAAATAAAGATGTGAAATACACGAAATCAATATCTACGCGGCGAATGTTATCCAAGAAGCAAAATACAGATCATCATGAGATTATAGAGAGGGTTGTGAAAGTCGATGAAAATTATTGTAAGGGATGCATGTGTCTAAATGTGTAATAAATGTCTCTTTATTAAATTACAACTTGAATCTGTTTCCTCATTTTGGATGTAGATAAGGTGTATGTGTTATTTGAAGGTGTATAGATTTTTTAACATCAAATTCAGTCACTATTTTTATATAGCCTGTTGGAATGTTAGTAAACCTTTTCCATTCATTTTTGCGGTTTTCTTTGTTGGTCAGCGAAACATGTGAGCTCTGGAAAGAACGCAAGATGAGTTGAACAAAATATAATTCTATTCCAAAATGTGTGGATTGTTTTACAGTATATAGTTTTAGGTGAAATAATGAAAAGACTATAACACAATGTATGCACTTATGAGAGAGCTCAAGGATAACTGAGTAAATAATAAGAAAATTGGTGTGCACGCATTGCTGGAGCAATTTTTGTATACTGTAGATGTGAGATATAATGCGCAATCAAATTTTATTTTGCAGGAAACTTCAAGATGAGTTTTTTCAATTCTCTATCGGAATATGTTTCCAATAGCGTAGCTGGGCTATCACTGAGTCCAAAACGGTGAGTACGGTAGTTGATATTACTTGCAGACTATGTTTTTAGTGGATAACTGCTAGCTAAACATAACATACATATGGTAATTCAAAGCTGTGTCTTACGCTTGACCTTATTTATTATTATTTTAACGATGAAATGCTAACACTGTTTGATTTTCAAGATCAGTGTATCTGTCAGTAGAGTAAAAAGTAAAAAATAAGAATATTTTTTTGTAGTTTGAGTTAATTTTTGGTTAACTAAACATATTTTATGGAGCTCAAGAATATAGAAATTCGGCCTATTTATTTTGAAATTAATTTATCTTTTCAAAACTGATTCATTTTGAATCTCAAATCCGCAGTTACTTTAAGTCAAAGCCGAAATAACTGTGATCTAGAGGTGCGCATAAATTGAAAATGGATTTGTATACATGCTTGGGAGGTATCGAATAGATCTACTTGCCCTCATATACTCCAAATCGATATTGCACTTATCGTGTATAGCTTTCATAAATATATAATATACATATGTTGATATATTAGTAATGAAATTAATGTAGATAAAGTTACTTAATTATCACACCAAGTTTCACAAATAAAATTTTTAAAACTGTGACGCGTTTCACTTCAATTTTTAAATCATTGTCAGATTATTCAATTAACTGTTCAAAATGGTAGCCCAAGGTACTTGTTAACCAACTAAGTCCTAACGTGAATATAAGGCTTAAGGGTCTCAAACATAGCATTTCATTTCTCCTGCCTAACTGCCGTTAGTAATAGAAGTTATGTTTCCTCACCCTGTTCCTTGAAAGTCGCAATCACCATCGCCCCAACAGAATCACTCCAGGGATCACAAAAGCTACGCCTGGGAAACTTTCACCCTCCTACGAATAATTTGGTAGTTAATAATTTAGTTCTCAAATCAAGACCAAAGCGTTGCCTTACTTTTAGGAATATATTTTTCAACGATGTACAATTATTCGTACATTAAATTTCCTCTAACGAATTTGACGATGAAGCTTACCTTCAATTATGTAAATGTGCATTTGTAATACGATCATTTGTGACAGAAAATTGCGCAGGCAAAATAAATTGATAAATTCGGATTCAGTCTTAATGAGATTGTCAAGTTTGTACAATCTTGTACATCGAGCGCAAGATCTGCTCATCAGATATTTTCGCTTGATGCAAATGATTCCAACTCGATAACCATAATAGACGTTTAACAATTGTATTTGATAATAACTGCTTGATGACCATTGTATTTCGTCTTCGATGCTACAATTTCGAGTCGTTAAATTTTTAAAGCTACTAACGTTATTTCAAATACGTTTAAATAAGTTTTCGAATTTAGGCACAGCAGAATAGACCCAGAGGTTTTTTACTAAATTGGACGAACTACTGCGTTTATTATATATATCTTCTTCAGGACAAAAAGATGTGAATTATGAATATTTAAAAGACTGTAATAACAAATCGAAATCCAAATTATAACCTTCAAAAAACTAGGAACGTTGAAAAAGGCGACGTAGTTAAAAAAACAGACCTGAGTGAATACTATGTTTATACTCCCACCATACATCTCTCCTCGTATAGACATTTATGTTTCGACTTTAGCCTAGACGCTAATAACCCAAGTAAGAGTGCCCTAGCAATATTTATTTCCAAGTTTCGCGCAAAGTGGCACTGTCTGGCTCTGACTCTCCTAATAGCCGTGATAGATGCCCCCTACGACATCTGTCAACAAGAGTGAATTGATTCACAGCGACATCTCTGGTTCTTCCTAAGCACTTTTATCGTAGATGGCATCAATCACCTCTATTAGGCAGAATCTAAGTTTTCAGGACCTTCGATTTCGTAAAGATGCCTACAGCGCCAGTTTGTGCAAAAGCGAAAAAAATGGATGGTGCGTTAAATTGAATGTAATGTTGCGACACATTTTAATATTCGCAAATTCACATCTTTTCGCCCAAACGGAGGTATAAAATAAGCTCAGAAAAGTCAGTGCTCAGTCATGATATCCCTGAATCCTAAAAAAATTGCTTGTATTTTTAAATGTGATTTAAGGTTTACCCTGTCTCGGAGCGACACTCCAGAGACCCCGGTGGTGACAGTGGCGTGCAGTGGCGGTTCTGGGGGCCCGGCGGCCTCAGCGTCGGCTTCTCGCAGCAACTCCGGAGACAGCAACTGCACGCCTGGATTCCCGAAGGTATTATATTCTCATTATACCCAGACTCGCAGATAAAATCAGTCTAAAGTTACTCAATACGGCGCGGCGTCGTATATCGGTGGATATTTCACAATTTAACTTTGTCAGTTTACTTGTAACGTAGTTAACGGAAAAGGCAGCTCTGTATTAAGGGGATAAAAGGTTCTTGATATTTGTTTTCATTATAATGGTATTATAATTACGTATATACAGGGTCTAAAAAACAATATCTTTCTACAATGATTGCAAAAACAATGAGGGATGGCAAAGTTCTTGAATTCAGGTATCTGAATCGTTCGAAATGTCCAAGAAGGGAAATTGTGGTTTTAGTCTTTATGTTTCAAGTTTACAATTTCCAAGGGTCTACGAATTGCTATTTTATATTGTGAATAATGTAGCACGTCAGTTATAATAATTTGTCTGCGGATGAAGTGGTATACTAATTTTAACTCCCGGCATTTAATTTCATTTTTGTTGATGACAGTTCTCCAGATACAAAAAGCATTTGAATCAAATATAATTGCAAAATTATGTTTCAAGTACACAACATGACAATACAGTAGACTTGGAGAGAAATGTTGAAGTTTGAGCCAAATACCGGCCTCAAATTTTGACTAGTCGCTGAAATGGGTTTAATTAATTCTATTTCGATCAAAATATCTGTTTCCGTGTGGTCTATTATAAAAATAAACTTCCAGAAAATAAATTTTATGTAAAGTAGGTATAAACGCCCAAAAGTCATAACAAGCTGGTGAACAGTGCATGTAGTTGAAGATCAATGTATAAACATAATTATATTGAATTTTTGACGTCAAGCGGATCAACGTTATCTTCATGTGTAGCAGTACAATAGAGCTTTATGGAGACCCTCGAGTTGTGTCACTCTATATAACTAAAGATTTGTATACTGTCCTCTTCAGATCTTACCTGCTATAGACACGCATGTTTCATCTTCAGCCTTTAGACTCGTCAGGATAGCCTGACGGTCCGACGGCAGGGCCGGATTTAGAGGGGTGGAGGCCCTGGGGCAACACGGGAGCGGAGGCTCCTGATTATTTTTCAAATATGTTAAATAATATTTGTCTTGCAAGTGTTTCAATCATTCATTTATACAGTCATGTGTCACAAAAAGATAGAACAGGCAATCACAAATCAAATCAGAGAATTAATAAATCTTTAAATTAAAGCCTCTCATGGGAATGACACATTGCGAGCTTTTTCAACGAATTATCATTGATGATTCCGCTGAAATCCAACTCCCGCAGTAAATAACTTTCAATGGTAAGTAGGGATAACTTTGATAGGCGGTTTTGTCCCATCATAGTTCTTAGCCTATTTCTCATAATTTTCATGTTTGCTCTCCAGTGCAATTTGACTCCATCAAAACCAAGTAAATTCGCAGTGTGATTTCGAAGTTTAGGAATGAAGCTCTAAAATTTTGATTTCCAAGGATTTGATAATAGAACAGCTCCTTAGATAGGTATTTTTTATGGTCTGTTTTGTATAAGTTTATCAAAGATACAAACTGAACCAACGTATTACCAAGACTAAATCGTCTTTATAAACTTTTACACCACACAATTTATCTAGGGGCTCCTCTCTTGCGGAGGCCCCGGGCAGTTGCCCCGATTGCCCGCCCTTAAATACTGCCCTGTCTGACGGTGGATAGCAACTTGGTAGTATATATCAACCCAGGTAGGGTTATGATAGCGACATTTATCTTCAGAGTGGCGCTGCCTGATAACATCTTTATGAAGTCAACGTACCTAATAATTAAGACTGCCTAATAACGTGTCAAACTCTTTTTTGTCGTACAATTAAAAGCTGATCAAATACTCATTGATAATTTTATATCAAATGCAATTTAATATCAAATTTTCATATGAAATTGACTAAAACACCTAATTAGGGCTTATATGAACGATTTATTGATGATAAATTAAAAATACCTGCATTTCAATTTGGAGCACGTTTGCGATAAAAATCTCTCCTCTTCTTTTGACTTTGAGCGAAAATGAGGTTCGAGCAAATGTCTCATACACTTTATGCGATACAATAATACAGTTCTATCTATACCCGTATTACACAGTTACTTCATTTATTATTATTGCTGTTGATTTTGGTAGGTGCTCCCAGCTCCTGGAGCGGCAGCTTTGGCCACACGTCGCCGCAGCACGATGGAATGCCTTGGGGCTCCCGCGGCCCCTCCAATGCGTCGCCACTCCTTCCGCAAGGCTTCTCCAGCTGGGGGACCTAGAACGTCACTTGGAAGCACGACGCAACCCCAAAAGAGTCAGAATTTCTGCTGCAGGAGGCTTAGCTGGCCTGAAATAGATCATCAAGTTAGATCCGGGTAAGAAAGCTTTAGTACTATTAATACTAATATTAATTTGAGGAAGCAAACTGTTATTACACTTATGATAAAATTGGTTGGAAATGTATCTGTACCGGACTTTCTATATATAGAAACATTATAATGTTCCACATGAGCACAAAATGTACTATTAGTACAAAAAAGGAAATAAGTTTGGTGATCTCGCTTTTATGATAGATAAAAAACAATGTAGGTACAGTATAAGTTGAAAATTTATTATTTCAAATAAAAAAATTATCAATTTATATATTCTGTTTCAAATTATATATTCTGTTTCACCTCCGAATTATGTTTAATTAGGTTACATAAAAAATATTACCATGACATCCACTTAAATGACGTTATTTAAAAACTGATGTAAGTTATTGATAACGTAAATAACCTGTTTCAGAAAGAAAAATCGTAATATCACAGGTAATTTTTTCGAATATTTTTCCGAAGTGGATCTATTTCTTGTGATAGCACCAGTATCAAGTATTTTGATTTTATTTGGGAGACTCTTCCTGAAACTGTTTGATAACTTCCCTTAGTACAACATAAATCTTACATAGGGATAATAAGGGACTCTGAAATAACTAGTGGACGTTAAGGTGATGCATTGTGAGCAAAAGCGAATTGAAGAAGTGGCGAAAAACTATGTATACGATTTATTTTTTGTTCGCAAAGTGGGCGGTGGGCAAAATAGTTTGAGAACGTTTGATTTGGGAAGTCCAGCAATTCGGTTCACTTAGAAGGGTTTTTCGTGATTATCCATGTTCATAGACTATTAATTCCTGAAATGGTTAACAGATCAAGATTTCCTTACCTCTTAGCATTCGATTACATCAAATTATCTCAATTCCCCCCGTATATAATGTCCTACAATTTTATTGCAGCGTCCAGGAGATCGACGGCGGCTACTTCGAGAGCTTCACAGCATTAGCATGGAAACAAGAGAACCAGAGGCAAGAAGTGATGAAGCAGGCGGAGCAATATGCTGCCGAACCCCCTCCCCCAGAGAGTGAGCTTGGAATCACCCCAATAGATTACTCCCAACCACAAAGCGAGAAAGATAAACTTTATGTGGAGATGCTTTACACAATCGCAAACGCGGTAAGTATCGCGCCAAATCTAGATTCCTATTAGAATCTAAAATAGTTTGTTGATCCTTTTATACTGCTTCTAATATCAGGTGTCCAATTCGATGCTCTTTTCAGTTTTATTATTGTTTTATAATGTACTGTTTTTTACTTATAAATTCTCAATACACACAATGCATATGTAAAAAATGCAGTTACTGGTAAAATTGGAACGTTAATGATACAGTGTTACTACATCAAAGCAGTGAATTATATAAATTGATAGTAACAAAATACAAATAAGAGAAACATAATGTTTGGCCGAAGTTGATATATATCATCTAATAAATAACTTTCAAAAAGCTCCTCAAAATTGTAAAATGCTTTTCATGCTGAAAGCAAGTTCGTTATAATCTTGAATAACCCACAGCTGAACTTATTGATCATTTCAGTAAGAGCATTATAGAAATGGCAGCTCTAGTACTATTGATTAAAGACTAAGTGATATATTACTCAATGATAGTACTTAGTACCATTTCTTTTCCCAGATACAGTTGTAATAAATTGGAATTCCTTAAATCAAGGGATAATAAAAATAATATTTAATAACTTCTTATAAATATAGAAAGCCTACTGCGCTCCAGATACTCTGTGAGAAGATTCACATTGATCTAGATCACCATACGGTAGTCAAATCCCCGGTAGGGCATCTCTCAACGCGCCAAAATATTGTGAGTGCTCACATTTTTATTGATGAAAAGTTTATAAATACGAATTTATATAAAAATCGATATCACATCTCTGGAACGTGCCAAATTATCAGATACCCACAACTCTAATCTCAATAATCAGATTATTCCCAACACTACCCTAAATGCGGTAAAAGGAACTTTCTTTACAGAAAAAACAGGACATGTGTTTCTACAGCCATCCGGGTTGTGGCTACTCGAAAAAGGTCGTGTTTTCGTTGGGCTCTAGCGTCAGCAGGCTTTTACCTTTTAACTTTTAACTTCACTCGTAGTTTAGTTACATTGAGAGGAAAAACTAGCCCGGATGAAAGTATTTAAAGTTGTCTAGCTGCAGCACTACTCGTATGTTAGCATTTCATTTAAATTGCTTTATACGCACATGCATATTTGAAGTGAACATATTAAAACTATCGTAGTTATATAATTATAAACTTACAACATAGATATCTTTCTCAATTTGTGTGTGGAGTTTTAACAGCTTCCTGGGCGCATTTCGATATTTTACTTTCACGGTTTTTAATAAAAAGCTCTCAATCCTTCAGTAATGGAGGACGTTTCTTTGAATTGTCTCCATTATTCAGAGAATGATACCTAAATTCATATATGTATGTCATAACATCTGTAATATCAGGTACGTGACACGGGTGCAGCAATTACAAACACCACACAGTTCTGCTACTGGCCAATCCAGTCACCAAACGAAACATTCCTTTGGTGTGTGGTAAAACTGTGTGTGATTTGTAATGTTATTACGCGATTGACAAGTAGTTTAAATTGAAATCTCACATCTCATCCGCTGTTTTTTCTCAAGATGACCGACATGTTACGCACAGAACCGACTTCTTCACCTGTTGTATGATTCTTTATAGGTCGGTGCTCCAGCTCCTGGTGGTCAGTACGCTCATTACAAAGAAGATCTGTACCTTTATGGACAAAGAGCATTCGGCATTCCAGGTGACAGGCACTACCGTATGATGCATACTGCCGGTGAAGAGCAGCCTCCCATTGTTGTCCTGAGCGTCATAGTTATTGAGGCAGAAGGACTAGAAGCCAAGGATGCAAATGGTAATTGTCACTGTTTAAAAACGTAACGGAATGGTTGCTTCTTATTATGGTATGAACCATGTCTTGGTCTTTTTATGGTTTCGAATTATTTTCTGTTGAACGAAATGACGATGTGTTTCGACTTTTATTCATTCTATGCCATCCTATTGAAATATTTCAGTTTTATAGTATATAACCTCGAAGGTGAGGGTGATCGTTGGGGTTTTCAAGGAGTTTCCCTTAACCCTTGTGTAAATTCAATTTGCAAAAAAGATACATTCGATAATAGTAATACGCAAAATTTAAAAATAAGTTCTAACAGAAAATAAAAATAATGGAGAAATATACAAATATGAATAAAAATACAAAATTTGTTATTGTATATGTTAAAAATATTGGTTTTATGTAGATAAAAAAATTTGGATTACACTCCTGTTATTACCCCCCATTCGCTGCTAGAATTTGCTTCTCATTTGATTGTTCTATTGTCCGCAGTATATGCTGAATCTACGTCTTCCTCATGTAATTGTCAAGCAAATTTATCACATGCTTTTTCCACTTTGATAAAAAAGCGATAAATTCTCAGAATAATTAGTTTAATAAATTACACAAAATTTGTCATTTTAGGTTTCAGTGACCCATACTGCATGTTGGGCATACAACCGACAATGGCTGCTCCAACTTCCCCACAACCTGGCACACCTAGTCGCACACTGTCTGACGCTTGCTGCCCAACCAGCGGAGGCGGTGGAACCGGAACAGGTGGCGGCACAACGGGAGCTGGAACTGGATCAACTGAATTAGGTAGCGTAATACGAGTGGCCGTTGCTATATTTTTGGACAAAGTCTTTCTTTGAGTTGGATTGTCATTATGTCATCGATTTCATTCATCTGTTGCTTACGTGATCATCAAGAAGATGAAGAGAAAAATAAATTATTGGTCTTTATAATGAAAAAAATTACTGGGTTTTGTGCGAGTGCATAATTTCATATAATTACTGCAAATTTTGGCAAGTTTCTAATGATTTTCCAAAAGATGTGCAATCTTCAATTTTAACCTCTCCTTCAATGTCCTGAAGAAAAAAACGCATTTTATGAAAAATTGACAAATAAGAGAGTTTTCTTGCCTTGCCCTATGATAGAGTTGACTGCATAGCCCACAAGTATTATTGTGCAATCATTCTCCAATCAATCTTGGTCATAACAAAATCGCTACGCCAGAAAAATATTTTATCCGATTCTTGAAGGGACAGGTGAAAAAGAAAAAAAGGTTTTGGTATTGAACTGTTTATTCATATCTATTTGTCGGTATTTCTAGTTCGCATAGATATAAAAAGTAACATCTTGAAATAGTGATCAGGAGCTTACATATAAAAAACAAATTAATTTGAAGTCCTAATTCCTAGAGATATGTAAATAAAAAGAAATCAAGAAAAATTCAGATGTCATCTGAATAGTGTGTTGACTATATTTATAAAGGTTACAAGTACACAACTGAAAATTTTAATTATTTACAGGAAGCAGTGGGAATCACGACAAGCTACGGAAACACCACAGCTTCAAGCTAAGCTTCAAACGCAAAGAAGGTAGGGTACGAGAACAAAGAGATAGCTTAGGAGGAGGACAGCTACCAGCAAAATTCATTCGAGCTACTTCTGTCAAATCTCATACGCTGAACCCCAAATGGAACGAGAAATTCAGATTGTAAGTACATTTTTTGGTTTGTTGCTTGCCTAATTACTATTGAAATATATTTGATATATAAGTTTTTACAAGATATAGTATAATGGGAAGAACTGTAATAGGTTCATTGTGTTTAGCTTAGATCCACGTACATTACCGTATAATATAAATATACAAAGTTGTAGAATATAGTCTCGAAAACTATGAGGCCAAATGCATCCTTGAAAAATTGAACTCCGGTTTAGAAACTGGATATATCTGAAGCTTTTGATAGCATGTGGCAAGAGGTCCTTCTGGCCAAGCTTGCTGTTTATGGGGTGCTACCAGATCTACACCAATGGTTGAACGAACCGATTCGTGGTGGTGGATGAATATGGATCCAATGTATTTATCAATGCCGCCGTTTCCCACGCATTTCGTATTTTGCAATGTTCTTATTAACAAACTGTTGTAAATAGCATCTAATCTAATATGATTTCGGACTGACAGTGTCAATGCACCGATTGCAAAACACAACGCAGAACACTTTCAGAATTTCATAAATATTGGTGCAGTGGTGACTGAGGTCAGGTGATATCAAAAACGCCGGTAGACCGCTAGACAAACCGGCGGAAATGAGAGATGTGGATTTTGGTGCTGTAAATATCATAAAACGTTCGATAAAGTGAATTAACTCAAAGTTGACTATCCTTACGATCATAATACTTGGCTCATTTATGGGTGGGACGTAAAAACAGCAACCTATAGGAAAAGCAATATTTGGCCAAAGTGGCTGTACTTCATGTAGCGACAGCGTCAATTCTTTTTTACGATTTTCAATAAACTATTATATCTATACCAATGCGAAGCAGTTATTTATTAATGCACTATTTTATGCCTGAGCAAGGGGATATTAAATAAGTAACTTGACCGTTTTATATGCATCATTTGGGATCTTCATGGATCTATAAAAAGATACTTTAGGGTTTGATAACGTTCATTGCCTGCTACTTCCTTTTTCCATCAGTGAAGTTTTACTATAATGCCTCAATTCTTTTTTATTGGTAGCTACTCTATTACTTGCTAATGTGACACAGGTTTATAAGAACATAAATAATTTACTGTAGTTACTGGAGTGAATGAAAATAGATTATATAACAGAAACACATCAAACATAGAGCAGTTCATTTGGTATTATTTTAAACCTTTCAGAATGACTCGACATATTTACGAAAATCGTTCGAAATTATTTAAATCCGATACCGGAATAATTTTAGATTCATTCATTTGATTCAGCATATAATTTCATTCTTGAATCAATTTTTAATCTTTGGGTTAAATCCTTACCAAGATGCTTCATTATAACCCTGCTTGATAATCGATAACAGATTGGCTGATACATAACACTGAATATATTCCGAAAGAATATCGAAGTACATCTATTATTAAAATATTATAATGTATCGATCTTTAATTATATTCGAAGATAATTGGCACAGCTTAAGAATCTACCGGAAATAGGATTGTTGCAATATCACAAATAAATATACGCCAAATCCACGACAACTTTTGCTTCCAAATGCATCCAATAAAGTGCATAGTGTTAAAGATTTACGATTTTTTCCATGAAACATAGTGTACCTACTTTTAAATAACTCAATATCAACGATAGAACAGCTGCCTTAAGTGAAAGATCCTACGTTTTTGGTTCAACAATATTGTCCTCTGGTGAAAGGAGGTTAGTCTGCATTAATGAGATACTCCCGTAAATTGATATGGTACCATATTCATATGCATTTCTCAGAATATGACTTGCTTTCGGCTCATATCAGGCATTAACAGACGTACATCAAACAATCAATGCGCCCCAATGAACCCTGTTTATCCTCTATCTACCGACAAAATTTTAATTGGATCCAGCGTAGCTCATTAGGTATAATTAGCTGTACATTTGTGATGAAACAAACCTATTAGCATTACGTCTTAATCAGTACAATTAGTACACCTGATGCAATTGAGATCGTTAGGCGGACGACGGTATCGAGAATCGAGCAACTAGGTAAGGCATAAAAGTGGTGCTCCTGATACTGTTACTGAATATTATAGACTGATAACGCTCGAAAAGTCACGTTTAATGATGTTTTCCTAACGATTGAAGCTGATTGGGATCTTTCCATGACGTGTTACATACCCAAACAGTGAGCTGCAGCAGTTTGATAATGATCGGAGATCATTGAAATGAAAGGGGTTTCAGTAAAGGCCTCGGTATAATGAAATCAACAGGTTCACCAAACTGCAGTTGTTTGTTTTTTTACAACTTTTGCAAGTATGTGGTCGAGCGGAATTCCTTTCTATCAATATTTGATGGTACATAATGATGTCAAGGGCGCTGGTTAGCTTTTGTAATGTATATTATGTTATGTGAAGAAATTCGTGAAATTTCCGTATTACTAAATCCTCGAGTCATAATCTTGTGAAACATGTAAAAATGATGATTTGACGCGTCTCTTAATTTTGACGCCAAAAAAAAATCCCAATCCCTAAAATTATTGGAAACTTGATAATATTTGAGGAACCGAAACTAGAAAATTCTATAATTTCTGATTTTTCCTTTAGTTTTTTGCTGTCAATGCATTGATTTAAAAAATCTGCATTACCTTCACGTTTCTCTTCCTATCGATATCATACCACTTCCAAATTTCATTAACATCACTGACGCAAAATAGTGACACGGATTTTCGTGATGTTGAAATAATGAAAGATCCATCTAATATTATTATTATCTCAAATTATATCTCAATAGACACAATAATTGAGTGAAATAGTCTGACTTTCTATCCATTAATAAACAATTACTATAAAATCAAATTTTAGCCTATTTCTGGAATTTTCCAATGAATTTCCATTTTGAATAGTCGTCTTAAAAATGGTGAATGTGCTACATTTAGTTCCACCCATTGCTACTGACATATTTGAAGTTTAAACGTTTAATTTTGTAATTTATAAACATCCATATTGTGAATTCTAGCGGATATCTGAATTTCAGCTGCAGGAAAAATAGGAATAAGCATAAGATTTGAAACTAAGTGTATGTATTTAATTCATTTGATTTTATAGTGCTAAGGATATCGCAGCACAAACCGTATGAGCTAGATTGAGCACTATATGTATATTAGCCTTTATAGCTTTAGAGATACTTAGCTTAGCGCACAGTCACATTGAGTAGATCAAATACTTGATAGGCCACAAATCAAAGACGCAAGGAATCCTAGTAGATCTTATTAATTTGTATTTCTCACGGTAACTGTGCAGATGATTTTTTCAGGTTTTAATGTTTTGAGGTCAAGCGATAACTTATATTCTGGAGAATTGTTCTATACATTATGGAACACATAGCTTAATATTCATTTTTTCATATCAGCACTCGTTCATCATATATTATATCACGAATTTTGTAACATTTTTCTACATTTCCTAGTTCATTCACAGAAGCCAAGACGGCTAAGCAAAAATAGAAATTTCAAATGTAGGTACTACAGTGGCGTAGCTAGAAATATCAGCATCGAGGAGCAAGGCTGACCCCTACAATAAATAGAAGAGCGGCGGCTTCGGCGGAATTTTTCTCTTGAGCCTTCCCTGACTCACCCTCTAGCTACGCCAGTAACTACAGGTATTTCCTTAACAAATTGTGACTGGTTAAAGTGACGCAAAGAATGCTGAGGATTTATGAGTCAAATGCTACCCAATGCCATAGTCATCCAGGACTCTCCTTAATCGAGTTTGGTTTTGTATTTCCCTGGCCTACCCTGTAGCTACACCACTAACTACATATATTTCCGTAGCCAGTGTGACTGGTTGAAGTGGGGCGCGCGGACGCAGACACAGAATGCTGTAGGTTTAGGCTTCAAACATTACTCAAGTTCAAAGTCTTCGACGACTTTTCCCACTCCAATTCGTTTTTATATCTCTTTTGTTTACATAATGACGAATGCCATACCTAGCAAAATATATTTTTACGGAACATTCAACGAGATTTTGTTGTATTTGTTGTTATATTCTAACATTGATCAATATCCACTTTTGGAACTCAACTTGCCTATTCGTATTTGCCTATTTGTATTTACTTTATTTGGCCAAATATTTGACAATCTCACCAAATACTGACAATGCGAACAACACATGGCGTCAAATACCTACATAAACAAATGTTTGCTATTCAGAAAGAAGGTTTGCAAACATGATGGACTACTGTGCATTTGGAGCGATATCTTTTTATTAAAAATCCTTATATACTATTATATGCTTAAAAAAAACGAAAATGTTTAAAGGACATGGGAAATAAAAATATTGGTGGATGTATACTAATCAGCAATATAGAAACGAGTAATTCCAAGAAATAAAATCATCATTACAATAAAAACTCACTGCATTTCAACTTGATTGTACATTTTTTTCAATTTACTAACTTTTTAATAACACTTATTAATATTTAAAGAGTTGTGTTGTGTTGTTCCAGACAACACCAACATTACGAAAGCAAACACAACGTGCTATTGTGTATACGGCCATATGTAGAGGCAGTAGTTCCGTATCTGCCTATTTGGGTCGTTTGATGTACCCTGTTAAACCGATAGTGACCTGGTAACACGTATTTGTTTTTGCTCTATTTGCCGAATAGACAAATACAGCTAATGTTTTGTCAACTATACCATCCACAGATGGCGATTGTAAGGCAAACATGGATATACGCAAATACAAAATCCGAAGTAAAGTGCTACCATAACCTTACGCTGGCATATCCAATGCTTTCAATGAATCATTCCACAGAGATAACCACATTATCTAGATCCTAAGAATTCTCGTAGAATGATTTCCAAAGCTTTTACGGTTATTTGTCTATGAAAAATCACCCCTTAATTCTACATCCCATTCCATTATCATCAACATGGTACCTCAGCTAACGTTAAGACCTTCACTAGTAACACCTTTCATCATATCAAATCACTGACTCCTTCGCATATACTACTACATTCCAAAGACCTTGGATGAAATTACTGTCTTTTACAAAAATATACAGCACACGCTAGCCAACCTCAAAATCAGAAACAAATACAAAATATACGATCCAAAATTGACGTTTTGAGGTTGTACGGTATATTTTTGTAATATGAATAATTCTTCCAGGTAATTGGACAGCTAGTATAAAGCAGAAAAGGAGTCCTTTCCGGTAAGTGGGTCATTGTGGACCCAATCTTAGTTTCTTCGGCACACAATATATTTATCAAATGATGGGCATTGAACTGATTACATGGAGACACAAGCGAAATTATATCAATACTTCCATGAATGTAGATCACATATTAGGTAATTGAATTGTGATTATACTGAAAACTCTCAAAGTTGATAAGTTGCATATATAAAGGTCGATTTTTATTGACTGACCTACAGCAGTGCTAAATCTTTCTAATGAAAATGTAAGAGTAGCTTTGGCTAAATTTCGCCCTAATAAAGACGATATTATTATTATTTGTTTTTCTTAATTAACATTCAAGGAAAAACATGTTTTTAATCCCAGAATTTTCTCAGCACTTATTGATTTATGACTGAATGTAACTACAAGTATACTATAAAATCACTACAGAGTAAATATGGCAAAATTGTCTACGTACTAGTTGGATCATTACATAAAATTGTCAACTCAGATAAGATACACTATGAGATGTTGAGTATGATAGAAAATAGGTGCATAGCAGTAGCAGTAGTGGTGGGTGGGCTAAGCCTGGAAAGCAGACTACCTTTAGCCTTTTTTGTTGACCCCGGTTACCGACTATGGAACAAACATATTTATGTTTCATCCATCCACCTCTAAGCAAATGTAGCAGACAGGGCATTTTTCCACTCTCGTTAGGGACACGTGGCTGTTCAGTCAGCAGTAGCCCTGCCAGGAGGTTGAGCGATTATATATTTTTTTTTTGTAAACACCAGCGAAGGTGATATGTCCATCAAAACTGATCAAGTTAGATCAACCATTGATTTGTCTCTAATAAAGCTCAAAACTAAAATACTTATGCTCTGGAGTTCATCCATTGATGTCCTTCAGTTTAGCTTAGTTGTACAAATTACACTATTCATCCCACTTCTTTGTTTTGCACAATGCACTACACCAGCTCGAATGGCTTAGTCCTTTTCAGTCTTCGGACGATATGTTCGTTGTCCAGCAGCTGTATCGCCTCCGTATTCACATGATGAAGTCTGACTTCATGCTTATTGGCGTATCGGTTTATCTCATCTTTGACCATTGGGATTCGTAGGTCGCGATGAAGGTCTCTATTACGAACGTACCATGGAGCATTCACCATGTTACGAAGCACTTTATTCCGGAAAGTCTGAATAATATTCACATTTGATACACAAGTGCAGCCCCAAAGCTGGATGACATAAAGCCACACTGGTTTTAAAATCTGATTGTAGATCAGAATTTTATTATATAGTGACAACTTGGAATTACTTCCAAGTAGCCAGTAATACTGACTATACTTTACACTAAGTTCAAAGCGTTTTTTCTTGATGTGCTCTTTCCATCGTAGCTTTGCATAAAGGTTCATTCCAAGATACTTAGCGTTGTTCGCGTGCGGTACGGCGATATTATTTACCCTAACTACTGGGTGATCTGTGATTCTCTTGTTCGTAAAATTAACATAAACAGATTTGTGTTCATTAAGCTTGATTTTGAGTTTCTTTGTCCAGTTTTGATTGATGGTGCTTGCAGCCTGCAATTTATCGGTAGAATCCTCTGAGCTAGTACCAACTGCAAGTAACGCTGTGTCATTGTAGCGATTATATGAATATGTTCAGAAGTCACTGCACCCAACGCTTGTCACAACCTGGTATGAACCTGCAATCATCTATTCCTAGACCTGATTATGCCAGTTCACTCAATACCTTCCTTACCTACCAATTCTTAGCAAAGATCCGTAGTCAATTCATAATTATCTGGTATCTACAACTACTGTCTTCAAGGATTCATATTCAAGAACCAGAGTTGAAGGGGTTTTCGGAGATATTATCGCTTTCAAAGTTTCTATCAGAGTATATGCGTATGTCCCAGTCCGTACATTGCTGTCAATTAGGATAGCAAATATCGCAACCTGAAACTCCGACGTGTTTATTCCGAATAACCCAAAAAAAATCTGTAGTAGTGATTGAAGATCTTGAGGACGACACGTGTCCGTTGCTAGAAATCAATCAATTCACGAAACGTGGCTGCAAACGAGCCATTCTGGCTCTGGTAGTATGGGCAATGGCATCATTTTTTTGAAATCAGTAGTCTTGATATCCTGTTCGTGGAATAAAATCGAACATTTCTCTGTCTCTATCTGAATTTTCTGATATTGTGTGACAAAGTAGGTTTCCAACAATAACCATTGCCCATAGTGTTGTGCTGGCAGCAATTTGGAGCAAACTAGCTTCGTGTTTCATTATTTATCTTATTGATTTAATGAATAAAAACTATTATTGAACTATTTGAATAATAAATATATGGGTTTTGTGAAGTAGATGAACATATATTATTCACTAGGCTGATTGGGTATCGTTTATTCTAGCATTAATAAAAAATCTAGCATACACATTTTCAGATACACACAATCAGTAAGAATTCTGTAAACTAGAATCATTATAGATTGTAGCAGAATCACAATAGAATTAGCTATACACGCTTAAATAATAGTATTTAAGAAACGGAGTCAAGTTCATAGACTTTCTGTACTTAACATGCATTAATGTAAATGTCGCACGCTGAAATAAATCACTTTTAAAAAACTCCAAATAAAACGACATTAATGTGTCAAGAGAAACTCATTTTTTTCGTATCGGTGCACAAACAAAATGAATTGACTTCAAAGACTTGATATTTTGAAAATATATGTTTAGTCCCTTGTCTACGTCAACAAATGATTTCGGACATTCGAAATTGGACTAAAAATGATTATTTTTGAAGCATTGGGATCCTGTGAATTATTATATGACAAGGGCTTGACTGACATTTAGACATTTAGCTACGAATATATTGAAAATATTACTTGTACAACAATACACTTTGCTACAAACTGCTCTTCCGAAAATTTAGGGAAATTCGAAAATGACTTTTGCAGTGAATGGAATTTCCAAGCCACCTAAAACATGTTATTGAATATACATGGAAAGTGTTTTTCGTCTATTGCTCTTTGTGTCCAAAAGTGAATCTACAGTAAATCTACACTTCACTATATACAATTTTTCAAATTTATTCTAAGTCGAAACAGTAGTGTTGACACTATACTGCGACAATGACGTCGGGTTGACTAAAATTATTCGAATGAATTTTCATGTGCTAAGCATTAGGACACGTTTATGTGTTCCGTGAAAGAATAAAACAAAAAAAATAATGATTAAACATTGAATGAACGATTCTCTTTTTTAGCGATATCGATGATATTAACAGCGACTCCCTCCATCTTGATATCTGGGACCATGACGACGAAAGCTCCGTGCTGGAAGCTGTTAGCAAGCTAAATGAAGTTAGAGGTGTCAGGGGCCTAGGAAGATTTTTCAAACAAGTTTGTCAATCAGCTAGACAGAGTTCACAGGACGATTTTTTAGGATGCGTCACCATTCCCCTACAAGTAAGACCATCATCTATACATTAATTGAAACACAGTGGCAGTATTTAACGAATCAACTCCCTAAACTTGAACTACAAATTCTAAACGTTTACCTACAAAACATTGTTCTAAACGGTAGTCTAAACACTTTTGTTGAGCCAGATTAATACAAATCATTTTACAATTTTTTTTCTATAGGAGTTTTCTTCATTTTATTTCATTTTTAGTGAATAATAAACGGAAAAGAGTAGTTGAATGTGGAGCCCCCTATGTCAGTTCTTAGATTATATTTTTTGGAAGCATATTCCGATACCTCCCTTTTCAGGACATTCCATCAACAGGCTTGGAGGGTTGGTTTAAGCTGGAAGCCCGATCTCAGAGAAGCTCTGTGCAGGGTCGGATCCGATTGAAAATGTGGCTGTCAACAAGAGAGAATCGAGGTGTTACAGACGATGATAACTGGACTGAGTTGACGCAACACGAAAATTTGTATGCAGCCTTCATCGACCATGAGCTAAAAAACTGGGGTCGTGAGTCCTGGACGTGGGGTGGGGATCTTCCAGGGCCAGCACTAACAATCCTTCATCAACATGCTGTACAAGGTAATATAATATATCTTATTCTATTATTATTAGGAGCATAATAAAGTTTATTACTATTGCGACAACTGCATTTAGATACTCGTCAGATTGATTGATTGATAAATAGAGGATTCATACCTCATATATATCATTCACCCGTTTGTTTTGTTTTAATTTGTGAGACGTAGTGTAGAGATTTGCACAATTTCGATTAAGGAGATTCACCGAGTAAAAGCATCTACATATATGGCTTGTATTTTTATTCCCCTTTTCCAGATTTATTTTACCTTTTCAGGTGATCTGAGTGATCTCCAAGCTGCATTGGCACGTTTCGTTGCTGCATCAAGAGTGTACTTAAAACGTCCATTAGATCCGCGATGGATGTTACAACTACTTACGGATATAGAAACCGCCTGGATGACATATACGCTCACCAGGGAGGAGGAAATGTGGTTGGCAGAAAAGTTCACTGCTATGCAAGGTAGGCGAATATCTCAAGCATTCCTAACTATTTCATTCATGGCTATACCGCATAAATGCTGACACATCAGAGGTGCAGTTTCTATTAGATAGGTTAAAGCTCAGAGTTCAGAGAAATACCAATGCCCTCCTGATACTCTAGTTAACAAGATACGATTGTGTGTTGGCCGACCTATTGGTATGAACTATGGACAGTTTAAGATTGCATGTTCAATTGCAGCCATGTTTTCGTAACATGTGCATGTCTTTCCTCTGTTATCTATTCATGCATTTTCGGTAACTATTCTTTCAATCAACCTTTTTGCAGTCCTACTAAACACAAAACGATTTCTAATTGAATTCTGGTCGCCAAATGTTTTCATTGTTACAATTATTATTTTCTTACAGAAAGGTGGCTTCAGCAGCTCCGCCATCATAGACAGTTATTCCCTGCCCTACATCCTCCATCATTAGTGCGTTTAGAATATATTTTAAGGTGCCTAGCATACATGTCAAACATGGTGAGTAAAAATATTTAGAATAACTATAATTGATAGTGTAGTGTAGTGCTACGGATTTTTCGTTATTTCGTATATGCTTGTTTTATAATATTTATTCATTTTAAAACAATGTAATGCAAACTAATATATAGAATTATTGATGCAGAACTGCAGAAGTATGGCTATTTTCAGAAAGCCCATGCTCCAGAAAGTATAAGACTTAAAAAATGGATATTTTGTCTGTTGTCACGCGTCCCCGTGATATATTGACTACCCCACATGCGCTTTATATGTGGAATAATCGATTCTAGCTCTGGATGAGAACAATTTTCATAAGTTTGAATGGGCACTCGACTGATCACGTCTTTCCTATTTTTAAAAAAGATGAAAAATATATTCATTTATCACATTACCCATTGCCATGCCTTTGGGTTGTCTATGATCGTTTTTTTCTTCTTAACATAAATAATGAAAATAGTAACTTGCACTGTGATTTCATAATAACTCATCCTCCAAAGTAGTAAAGACCATTTAATCCATTGTCTGTAAATTTACGGTGAAAAAATGGAAAAAATTGTTCTCGCTCAATACGAAATATTTTAAAATTTTTAAAATCTATATCCACTATTATAAATGTGTCTTCCAAACTAGATTCTTGAAGTTGACCTGGCATACCTTTCTAACAACTAATAAACGTTAATTTATCTGATTGGAGATAGATGTTAAGGTTGGTAGCATTGGGCAAGTATATAAGGCAATAACTGATAATCCTTTGGACTATGCACCTACATACATAACTTGTTATAGACATACATGTTTCGTCCTGAGCCTAGACTTGTCAGTACAGCCTGGTAGTCTAAGTGTAGAGATTAATTGGGTGCCATGAACGTAACACAGTCAAGGGTATGATAACATCAACCATATTACCATTGGAAGAATAATGGAAATCATAAGGGGTATCTATCTGTCACTGCTTCACTGCATGAAAGGAAACACCATGTGATCCATTGTCTGTACATTCATCGGGAAACATATAAAAAAGTTCTGGTTCAGCCCAGGGTTGATACATGAACTCCTGCATATAAATCATATGGGGTAATCATTATACCACTATTTTATCTGAGTCGCGGTCTACAGATAGAAGAAGGGGTAGATTTTTCATGCGATAAAGTGTTGGGCAGATAACATGGCTCAGTAAGCGTCTGACAACAATATAAATAGTTTTTTTATGATATTCTGTGAAACATAAAAAAATCAGCCATATATTATTACCCAGGTTAGCAAGGTCCTTTGTACCTTTTGTATTAGTTTTCTTTGAAAAGCCCATTTTTCTGTCAACCAAGCGAATATATTTATGGTCTAAAGTTTAACTTTGCTAAAAACTTCGATCTGATGGCTCTAGGATCTTACTCTATTTACTTTTCAGAAAGCTTTTTGGAAATGCTGTCCATTCAACAAAGAAATTCGAGGCGATATAGTAGCTACGCTCCGTAGAGGGACTCCTGAATGGTTTGGTTCACTGAAAGCAAGTATTATGCCCATGCAAGGGGAATATGATGCTTCCTTCGTGGACTTTTGCTCTGAGGTCTACGTCCAGCTCAAACATGCTCTAAGCCACTATCATCCTTTATTCGAAGGGTAGGTATAGCTCGAGTAGAATGAAATATTCCGAATCACTCGTCTAAGTAGCCTGCAATACGGTTGTCCAACTTAGAGAAGATAGCTTCAGTATCATTGTAAAGTAGTTTGTCGATATTTGATGATGTTTATTATAGATAAGAAACATACATTCAACAATTTCATACAAGATTGACATTTTCAAGGTGTGCGATAGATCATCTCGAGTATAATAACGTGAGTAGCAGATGCGTTATCGACAAGTCAAAAGTACACATGAGGAAATATAATAAGGCAAAACACTTGGAAAGGTTTTAGTTATACTAAGCATAGGACCAAACCCCTAACATATTTATGTAATATGGTACTCGTTATTTAAAATCGTATAATTACTGACCGAATTTCACTAACGTTTCGGCATAATCGGAAGCCTTTTTCGAAAGAGTGAAATAATTATGAAAATGAGGTTCGGATTAAAATACGACTAGAAAATTGTAGAACATTTAAACAATGCTTTGATTTAATGATAATTTTTATTTGGAAAATATACAATATATGTAAATAAACACATACGATTACTTGGAACCTAAATAGAAAATATATTGTATTCATAATGCATCAAAAAAGACCACACGTATTCAGAATAATTACGTCAATTTCAAGTTCTGTAAATGTGCGAACGAACAGCTTTCAATATAATCAGAGTAGTGGTTTTTGAGTTTTATAAGCGTATACTGATAACCTAAAAATGAAGTTATGATGATGATTAAGATGTTAAAACATCTACAAAACCTATTACCTATATTAAACATTTTATACAATAATTCATAAAATATATAATGTATCAGTCTATGTCTTTATTTTTATTTCTAGGACCAACGGAATACCATATTTTAGTGTAGTGTTCAAGCAGATTGATAAGCTGATGTCAGACGAGGTGATAGCTTTCCTGAACCAAAACGAATATCCGGATCCATCTTACGACAGACTTATCTTCTCAGTGTACCTAGAAGTGAAAGATCTAGCTACATTCAGTCAAAATCTGCCCGTCGGAGGAGACCATAGGTTACTTCTGCCCAAATGTCATGAATGGTTTGAACCATCTGTCAGCTGCTGGTTGAGTGTCTGCAAAGGCAAGGCGTTACAACGTGTGAGTATTCTTAAAATCTGTCAAAGTGCGTTTTTTTAATTTTTTTAAAAGTTTTTCACAAATCAAACAATCCATTTTAAGGTAGTTTCTTGTATAGTTGAATGCCCCAGAGATCTGTATTGGGACCACTGTTGTTTATGTTATGTGTTATTTTCTTGACTAGCAATATCTGACATATTCATACAACCTTGTTCACAGGTGATACTAGTGTAACTGTATTTGAAAAAAATACCGACCACAGGTGTAATAAAATTCTGAATATTATAGATTGATTGCCACCCTGGTATCAAATTAACAGGTTAATTATTATTAGCGTTGAAACAGACACTGTAGATTTTACAATTTATCGTAAGTTAATCATTACACTTGATATATACGTTAATTTTCAATTCTGACGCTTACAAATTTCTTGGTAGTTTCTTTGATAGTAAACTGGATTTTCTGAACATGTAGAGCATGTATGCAAAAATTTAAGTAATGTATATTACGCCATATTGCAATCAAAATATACCCTAAATGGACAAGCACTACTGAAATCTTATTTTATAATATTATAGTACCGAAAAAATAATCTGGAACTTTAAGAGTATTTTTAGCACAAAAGAGTTTAATCAGACTATTGATTTGCTCCGGCAGAGTTCTGTTACCCATACCTCAATGCCATAACTGTACCTAAGATGAACCTCCCAGTCTACTATACTTTACCACTATCACTCATTACTATCACCTCAGTGCTATTTACTCTTCACATTGTTCAAACTGCATAATGAAAGACAGGACACGCAGATTGGCTGAGCAACATCCCCAGCACATGGTCGATCAGTTCTCGCCTAGCGCTGTAGAGTTTATTATACTCGTATGTGTATATACGAGTAAGCGGGTCCAGAGTCCTTAAGAGTACGTACATCTTATGTTATGGTAATATTCTTCATCTTCCAGGTGCGTACTGCAGTTGAGTTGCAGAAGCCTTGTACAGGTGACGACCGTATGGTGAAACACTCCTCGTCAGCCGTAGACACTGTCGCCATCTTCTGTCAGTTGAGAGATTTCTGGAGGCTACTGCAATGGCCAAAAGCTCATTCGGTTCCTCTGCTTGGTCAACTTCTGGATTGTGTCTGCTCCGCGGCTTTGCTCTACGCCGACATCACTTATCAAGCACTCATGGAGACAGGATACTTTGACAGACTTGGTCCTTTCAAGTTGTGCGATGAAATGTGCATCGCAGCCAACAATTTGGAGTACGTTTACAAGTTCGTTTCCTTGCTTGGTGAGTAAAATTTAATACGTTTGAAGGCGCTGGTTCTATTAATTATTAATTTAACTTAATTAATTTATTTCATTTTTTCGAATATATACATCTCGGCCGATGTTACTTAAATAATTCAAACTCACACGTTAAATCTCCGCACAATAATATTATTAAATAATATTAACTATAATTATATTTTTGAAAGAAGCCTAAATGTTGAACTACTGATGCCCAATTTCAGATTTAATTTCACGTATTTTTTATTCACAATTTTTAAAGGATGCTGCAGTTTTAACAATGCTTAATATAGTTTCTGATTATTTCTTAATTCTACAAAATTTTTGTTAAGTTACAGTAATCATCATCGAATGTCGTCATATCCCAAAGCTCATATATTTTTCCAATATTGTCGAACTTTTGTTGAAATTTTGTTTTGTCCGAATTTTTTAATAAAAAGGTGTATGAACTGATTAAAAAGTTGCACTGAAAGCGATGACAGTTTATATTATAGTACGTTACTGCTAACACTGTAGACGTTTTGGTGCATTGGCGGCGAGGTAATAAGCAAAAGTTTTCAAAACTCCTCCAAACTACGTTTTTTATGTTTCACACGATTCCAGTGCTTCATAGCTTAGTTAAATTTTTTTAGGGATTGACTGTGTTTGAAAAGTGTCCAGATCTTATTTTTACATGTTTCGCTAGCCTACTTACCAATTTAGAGCGTCTCAGGAAACTCATGCTATTATCCGGAATTTAATTTTCATGAACGTTATATCAAACCTAGTAATTTAAATTGGGCTTGCTAAGACCAATCCACTTCAAATTTTCAATAATACCATTAATGATAATACTCTAATATTGCTGATGTACTCCTATACTACTTATTATCGTTTTGCTTGCAAATTTGTTGTGCAAATGCAAACAAATGAGATTGGACAGCAATCATACCAAACCAACTTTGAACTAGGTATGCATACATATTATTAATTACTACCAAATAGTTATATACAGAAATGCCATCCACCGCAGACTCACAAAAAAGAGCAAAAAACAACCTAGCACAGTTTATGGATCTAGAGGGATCTGCTAAATTCTGATTCCATTATAACAGAGAGACATTTCCAAGCGAATTAAAGCGTAGACAGTATTTAGTGAATCGACTCACTTCAATTTTTTTTTATATATAATCACTGTCTTATATTATAATTAATTTTCCAGAAAACTACTTCGACTTCGTAACACTGGAAACGATAGCTTCAGAGCAGCATTTCGCAGCATTAACCGCTCAACTAGACAGTACCTTAAGCCAATTCCAAGTGCGAGTTATGGACATCCTAAAACGAGTTGGACCTCAAATGCAAGAAGCCCTAAGAAAAGCTATGTTCCACGTAGCATGGTCTCCAGATACTTTGCCCACTCCCAGAGCCGTCGAACCCCTGTTCGACTATCTTCATCACCATTTGTGTCAATTGAACGCGGCGTTGTTACCTCAAAACTTCCAAAAAGTTCTTTCAGAGGTAAGAAATTGAATGCTATATATATTGCTCAATAATCCATTCTGCCATCATGTATTCGGTTTTATTCATCAACCAAAAGACACATAAAGAAGAGTGGAATGAATTGAGAGGTTTGCTTGAAATGATTACATGAAAAAGTTGCTTCTAGTTGAAGGTCAGTGTGGTGTCAGGCGCATACGAAATCGAGGGTTGATAAGGGTAGTTCATGTGTGTTATACCACAATTCGCAATTGTTGTTCAGAAAATGACCTCAAATAGATTGAAGCTGTACTCTCCAAGCAAAGGTATCACAATGTTCTAGTTTTACAAAATTACCGTTACCATGTTCAAAATTTATTTCAAATGGATCAACAGTTCTGAAAACCGACTTAGATAAAACTGATACCACGGCACCTGAAATACATTTAATCTGCTGGACGCCGTTTGTAATTATTTATTCTCCTGGGAATAGTAATCTGCATGACTAGTAGTTGCTTAAACGAAAACGGGACAAACTAGAGTAAACTAGGCAAACCGGGAGCGTCTATCTGGGTTATATTACGAAAATGATTTTAGGTTTGGGAGTACACACTGGCGGAATTGAACTATCAAATGGACGGCACTACGAGTAGTGAAGAAATGCCTGCGATGTTCCACGAAAGACTCCACGCTGCTCTTGAATTGATGGTAGAATTTTTCCATGCTGAAGGTCAAGGTCTATCGACGGAATTGATGCAATCAGGAGGGTAGGTTGGATTGAAAAATCGGTTGCTTATATTGACTGCGATGTCTGAAACTGTTTGTTATTAATGAAAGAACAAAAATGCTTTTAATTGCAATAACTTTTCGGCTGCCTCAGAAGTATTTTCCTTACAAAATGGCAAAAATTATATTTTGAATATTAGAATGACATCGGCAATGACTGACTTCCAGGACAATATATAGCTCAATCTGAGATTTATCTTTCACCTACTATGGAATTCTCGAATACAGAGTGATGCATATTTTATATTTTCGATAAACATAATATGCATCGCCACTTCAAAAACCCAACGTCTTATCTTATGAGACAATAATATAGATCACACTATCTATATCTTTTTCTTTGCGGTACAATAGTTTTAAATTGTCAAAAACTGTTTTTTAAAGAATCAGGACCTTAGTACGAATAATGCTACCATAAACGAATATTTTTTAGATACTTCCAAATAGAACAAAGACTACAGTATCACAGGACGGATACCGAGATGCTGATAGAAATGTTCTATGCACAAAGGTTATTGGAACAACTTAACACAACTTCGGGGCCTTACGGCGTTCTTGCTGTTCGAGCCTACTTTAATCATGATTCGTTATGTGTTGAGGTAAGGTAGTACAAATTTATAAGGAATAAAGTCTCCAGGTTCGTCATTCAGAATCTTCATCAGACCAATCTCGTAGAAATAAAATGAATAATCCATCTATTTCCAAGATCCATATCTAAAGTACATATTGTTAAAGGTAGCCAATTCCGTAGATATACAGGGAAAAAGCTTCTCTCAACATTATACTTTTATTTTATTTTTACACTTCTCAGGCTCAGTTATTCACGTGTATCCCAAAGATAGTGGCATAACAAAGTTCAATACTAAACTTAGTATGCCTTGCAATAACAATTTGAATCATCAATATTCAATATTGAGTCAAATGCTTGATTAAAGATGAAAATAAAATCAAAATATTATTGAAAGTTTTACTCTTTGGAACCAGAAGTCGTACTGGGAAATGATAGAGATAAACTGACTTCCTCATTTTTGCAAGATTTCTTCATTCTATGTTTTGCAGTAAACGAACGTTTATTATTCTTAAAGCACAACTTCAAAGGTTGCTCAATTGCCACTTTCATTTTGATCCAGCATATAAGATTATGTAATAATGATAATAATGATGATAATAATAATAACGTCTTTATTCAAGTTCATGTGAGAGACAAAGCAGCTAAGTTTAACCTGGAAACACTAACAAAGAGCTCACAAGAACACATAAACATGTAAATAGAGACAAGTATACACGATTACTATATACAATATATACACGTATGCCTAAAAACGTACAATGAGTAATTAAATTAAGGCCAGAGTGGGTAGATAAAGTTTTACTTGCTTACGGAAGTTTTTGGAATACATTTTCTTGTATGTACTTTGTAAAGTATTGTGAAGCATCAGCATTGTACGAAAAACAGCATTGAGTAATATCATAGAGTGTGGTGGTATTCTCATATGTTATATATACGAGTATATATATTGACAATACAATGTTGAGTCATTGGAAAGATATCATATTAAGCTTTTAAATAGGTACTTTATTATATTCGATGTATCTTGATTGATGTCCACTGAAAGTTGTCCTGTATGTTATCAGGTTCTGCACGCTCGTGAAATAATTCCGTTGGATCCAAACGGATTCAGTGATCCGTTCGTTATTATTGAGTTGCTGCCTCATCGAACATTTCCTCATTGCAACGAACAGCAAACTAACGTGCACAAGAAGACTCTTCATCCGATTTTCGATGAGTGTTTTGAGTTCAGTGTTACGCTCGAGCAGTGCAGGGCTGATGGGGCAATGATTGCTTTCACGGTAATATGGATATTATATGTAATTTATTAGAATTAGTCGTAAATGGCCTTTTTGTTTGCTAAGCCCACAGATTTGAACCAATATCACAAGACACAACAACTAACGAAAATAGCGAAGGAAGTAGGTTTTCCGCTCCAAAATAATAAGATATAATAAGTAGATGTGATGGTGCTTAATTTCCATAAATTGGGGGATTGGATTAGGATTAGTGGGAAAACTATGGAAAATCAGGATCCTGAATTGATTTTCGTTGTTATTGAACTTCCTAATGTATTTAAGGTGTATAAGAATGAATGTTGAATGGGCAGGTAAAGTATTGTTGGACGGTTGTTTTTTCGATCCATGTTTTTTATAATTATTATATGGGTCTAACACTTAATTCATCACATAATTTCAGTAATCGCAGCATTCATTTTGATGAAGTTTGGCTAAGAATATAATGTGTGTGTATTTAAACTGACAAGCATAACACAAAAAATGTCAGAACATTACTAAAATTTATAATTTTTTGATTTTGTCACCTACTACAGACAGACAGACCGACGGAAATGAGTGACATGGTGATATATATGTCAGGAAACGTCAAAAAAACATCATATCCGTTAATTAAAATTTTTTCGCAAAGTAAAATCGTATCAGAATTACAACAGACGTTTTATATAATTTTCCAGGTGATGGATCATGACGTTCTAACTGCCAACGACTTTGCTGGAGAGGCATTTCTGGCACTTGGAACGATACCAGGTGTAGCAGACGTTGGAGCGTGTATAGACAATTTTCATGGACTGAAACCTGTGGAGTTGGTTTTGATGCAGCAGCACAAAAAAAGTGAGTATCTATGACCAGAGCCGTAAAAAGCTGTGCACCAAACGGGACATTTATCTCCTTCAAGAACACCAATCCTCTTATAGGAACTCGACAAAATAACACTTCTTCGGACTCTTATTGTCTTAATAACTTTTGCGTTTCAAAACGTAATGTGGTATTTGCAATTATCATCAGTTGAAAGGACCGACTCTTCGAAGTCCGATTCACCCTGTCCGATCAGCAACCGATACCGCCCGATTGTGATGACTCACGCTACCCGACGGAGGAGTGATGTGCGTCACTGCAATGGGCCGCACTGCCGTTACTAGTCAGAGGGGGTGTAATGGATTTATACTCGTAATGAATACACTGAAAATTGTATCACACTCCATAGAATTCATTTTGAAAAATTTCGCACAAGAGGACGTTTGAAGAAATGCATCAATCTTTCACATAAATTCTGACGTTTTGACGTGACAATAACTTCTTTACTGCCACAGCTAAAAACGTAAATAGCTGCAGTCGTGTACTGCTAAAAAACGTATTACTTCTAAGTGGGGAAAAAATAAATTGACTGTTACCTTAGGATAACGGTTCCTGGTTTAAGCTTTCTGCACGCTAGTTACTTTATTTTCTTTATCACATTTGGGTTTAGTTAGTGACCACTTGGAGTATAATCGACACAGAGAGACAATTACAGATGAAGTTCAAGAATTCACATAACCTCTCAGATTACAACGTAAAAACCACTAATAGATGATAATTGATTCAAAACCAAAGACCTGAAACCGAACCTTGTAATGTGGTTTACTAAATTTTATGTGAAGAGACGAAAATAAGCAACATTTAAAATGTAGAACGCGGCAGCACGCATATGATTGTCATTGTAGATTCAAGAACAAAAATTAAATACTGATTCAGGAAACCAGTGTTTCGAGAAGCGTCATTTTGACTAAAGTCTGTTTTATGTAAACGTCCTCCTGACAATTTGTGTTTCTTCTTACAGATCATCCAATTCTACAAATCCTAGAATCAAGAAGCGGTGATCGCCACGCCATTGAATTCGTAAAGAAACAAAAGCAGCGCTTTGCTAATAAATAATTCAAAGTATATGAATATGACAAACTTGATAAGACCTCAAACCATAAAATGTACATAGCACTTTCACTACTTTGGGTAAATTGACTTCAGGAAAACTATATAAAATAGGAAGACGTATCAACTTCGATACAAAACAATCGCTTTTAAAATGTTTCTTTCTATACCTGAAATGAGGCTATCGCCTTTTGTTTCAATTATATGGTACTTGGTGATTATATTTGTCATTCACAATTAAGTTCAACACTTCTTTACAAATTAATCAAGTCTATAAGTGACTTTAATTAATCCAAACGAAGGAACAAGATGAATTACGAATAAAACCAGTGAATAAATTTTAAAATTTACATTATCAGTGTTATTTACAGTATCCACAGATCACTATCATGGAATATTGAACGCTCTGAGGTTTTATTAACCCCTCGATGGAGGGTTATTCAATGTACTAGGCAGATAACGGAGACATCGTTAGAAAAATAGAATAAATGACGAATATCTACCGACGTCGAACTATTCAGATTATTTGAAAACGTATCACTCTCTTGATACCTGAATATCTCAATTTCGTTCCGCCTAGTACGCAAAAAAGAAAAGCTGAATGTTAATTATTCGTAAAAATAAAACTGTATGACTGAAAAATATACCTATATATTATATATATATTATATAACAATATAGCCTAAGATCTAGTTTTCTTACAACGCTTTTTAATCACTTATAAGATTGTAATGTCAACTTGAAACGCGACCTTGCTTGTCAGATTTATCATACTGAAACTCCACTGATCGACGATTTTATTTAGTTATTGCAGAGGTTTTTTTATATTCAAGAAAATCAGTACTTCAATATTTTGTATTATGTGAGTTGGGGTTAAAGTTAAGGTGCTATTTTTGATCATTAAATTCTATGTCTTTGTGGCATATATTTTAAGAAAAACAGTAGTCAAATTGGCATCTTCGCAGAACGTTCTACAGTTATAAAATATTTTAATCTCAACAGATCCAGATAACTCGAATCGTTCATAGTTATGAGTACATACTTATTATTTCATTATATTTTTATTCGCTTATTTAACATATTTTTGCAACGGTACTGATAGTATATAAAAGTTCGTGAAAATTAATGTCACCTCCCCTCTCTTGCTAAATCCGCTTTTGTATAATGTAAGATGCTCATTTTCCCAGTAAATCTGACAAGTTCTAGACACCTATTGACAATCCTAAATGCAACGTCTAATCAATTATCTATCTTCATATCACCTTAGTTTTGTGTGAGATTTAGTGTATTCCAAATAACTATGTATATACACCAACTTGACACTATGTTCAGTTTGGTAATTCGAGGTAAATATTCTGCGATATATACATATATAGACATATATTTTGATATTTTGTATCCATGTAAGATATATTCCGAATGCAAAACAGATATTATTTACAACAAAAATGTTTTGCTGGCTATCGATGAGTAGCTTTTTATTACACAGCTTTCTCTCGTATATAACCAACAGAACCAGAGAAAATAATTCCGATATCTGTGTCTATACAAATTCTTGCACAACCTACATCATTTTTACCCCAACTCCAACTTCACCAAGTATTTTTTTCTTGCGAACTGTAAACCTTTTCGCGAGAAATATTATGAAGAGAGATTTGTATTTGATGCTATACCATAAAATAGTTACACATATTTGAGCACCAAATACGTACTGGAAGCCATCTAGTATTGGAAACAACATAAATTACAATAAGAACAGGATTAATAGTACAATACAATCAACTTAATAATAATACCTTAAACAAACAAAATGTCAACAATTCATTTGAGGTTTCACTTATTCGTAAATTAAATAATTGATCAATTGTCTCCTTGTAATTGTTCTATTCATCATACCTGTGTCTATGACAATGATATTTCCTTGACAATTTTATCTGTGTCTATACAAATTCTTGCACAACCTACATCATTTTTACCCTAACTCCAACCTCACCAAGTATTTTTTTCTTGCGAACTGTAAATTTTAAGTTAGAAATCTACTAGAAATCAATGTCTATATAAAATTTTTACTATTTCATAATAATATATGGTGAGTGGGTTATGTTGCACTGCATGTTTTATTACTGAAAAAAGACCAGTAATTGTTCGTTTTGTATTCGGAATATATCATGATTTCATAGTAATGTGTTTACAATAGATACCTGCAAATGAGATAGATGTATGTTGTTTCATATACAAAAAGGGTTTTGTTTCGCCCAGTTCCTGTTTCAGGTAATAACAGTCTAGCATATTCACTAAATTTCTTAATTTATTTATTTGTCTCTAATCTACTAATTTTGTACAAAAGAATCTAGATTGAAAGAAAAATCGTGTCCAAAGATACGATACTCATCATGTGTAATTTTCATCACATGAAATTCGTTGAACTTGGTGCACTGATTCCAAAATTTGAAAACTTGGTTATATCAGAAATATGCAGGGCATTTCCAGATATCTTCGAGATATTTAGCTGACAATGTACGAAGGATTGAACTACATACTACAAGATTCTTAAACACATTTGGTAATTTTGTTTTATTTCTGATGTGCCTTCAACGAACGGATAAAAAGATAGAAATGGCAAAACAAACGTATCTATCTTTATCTACTACCAGCATATACACTGATATGGATCTTACAATATTCCTTAGAAGGTAACACGAATACAGGTTAAATTTCATACCAAGTCGCTAGGAAGACAATATTAGGTTTGCTGTTTTGATACCATAATTAATAGTTTTATAAAAAACCATCACTTATGTTTAAATATTCCGATAAACAGTGCTAAATTAATGATTGCAGATTGTTGAGGGTAGAATAGCTCGAGTAGATATGTATAAAGCAGACCTCAAAAGTTATTCTCATCAAACCTCTAAAATTGTGGGATGAACAATCAGCAAGAGATCGTGAAAAAACTGATCTGCAGAAGATATGTGTAAGAGCTATTGGCATGAAAAGCTTCATCAAAGTCCATGAATAAAACAGGAAGGTGGTACCAATAGTAGCTCAAGACAGAATAAAATAAAATTTAATTCTCACAAGATATTTAGGAACACCCTGCATATATACAAAAATCACGAGATATATTTATATAGGTAGTTACATATATCAAGAGTGTATACCTTGACGTACAATATAAGCATAGTGATTTATTCAGGTAGATATATAGCTTATTGACTAAAGGCTTTGATCCTTTAAACTTTTTTACATTATGTATATCAAAGTAATGAGCTTTGTCAGTCATTGCTTCAAATATGTGTGCATAGAAGCCTCATACGTCAAGTAAATTAACACTATTTGAAGAGGAAATGACCGAAACAAGAATAGACCCTTTATTTAGATACCTATACGTACTAAATGGGTAATAGATAAAAATATGCTTAAAGGTGGTGCTTACTCCCAAAATATTTATTTTCAATACATGTGTACCACATAATAAGTGAAAACCCTAAATCGCTATGCATGAATAAAACCATGTTTCTTCTCCATCCAGATATTGTTGAGCCAGGAAGATGGAAATACACAGTCTCTAACAGATCAAACTGAACAATTCTGTTTGTAAACCAGTCGAATTATACCGATGATCTTCTTGCTGACTGTGAAATGATTAAGTAAATCGCGATTGTATGCCCGCGTCAATTTTTTTCACCTGCATTTGCTCAATAAATGTTTATATTGAAAAAATACGAAGAAAAAACTATTTTAACTATTCTTTCAATTTACTCTGGAAATATAAATGATACACCATAATTGGATACAACTGATGAGTATAAAATTTCATTTAAAATTCCAAGAACAAGAAATCCGTAACTAAATTTCCATAGTTATGGAAGCGTAAGATATGGAAATAAAATTTGAAAAAGTCGTTTAGATTCGATTGCACAACACAACCTAAAAATATTGATGGATGTTAACAAAAATATATCCTGAATATACGTAAGCATTTTTGTTTTTATGAAATGCTATATATATCCATGACAATCTGCTATTTCATTGTTGAAAGCACGTAAATTAAGTTCCTTTGTCTCCTCAAACATTGAAATTCGGTCCAGAGTTATTAACATTATAAAGATGAGCAGTAGAAGTATCCATGGTCACGCCAAACAGTTCGTCGTTCAACTGAGTAAACCTTCGCAACCGACTTTCAGCGTTAATATACGTGCTTTTCAAAAAATAAATAAAATAGGCAGGACCTAAATTGATACCGGTAAGCATCCGTAATTCACTGCATATCAGAACCAGTAGAGCAACAATATTATCGGTTGGACTATTCGAGGAAGTCTGGGACTAATTCTACTGATGTATCGATATTTAGATTCTCAGCATTATATCAAATACACAACTCTGCAAATAAGTGTCTTAGCATGTGGACGATCTAGATTCAAGAAGTTTCAGAATCAATACTGGAATTCAAAGAAAATTAGGCAACGATGAATAATTATGCCTTATTGAGATATCTGGGATTAGAACGGCTGTCCTATTTTCAAACTAAACTTAAAAGGCTATACGTAAATTGAGAGCTACAGTAATTAGGTTCTAATCTGGATTTATTTTCCTAGAGGAACCATTATTATAGAGTATCTTAGAGCTTAGGTAGTTAATTATTGATTTTTGTGACAAAAAGGCTCAAATTTAATAATCACAGATTTCGGGATTAGAACGAAACAGATTTTTATCTATTTGACCATATGAATTTTCGATGATATTAAAGAACAGTGAAATTTATTAGATCTCTTATCCAACTAAGACACTGTGACGTAAAAGAAGGTACGAATGAATTGTAAAATGAATACTGCAAAGCAAATATTTCAAAAACTATAAGTAGATAAACGCAGAAACATATACAAATGGACAGTTCATAGTAAAAACAAGTACGCTATTTCAAACTATATTGGCCGCATTGAGCAGGCATCTGCTACTGATACAACGGTGGGTGCAATGACATTTCTGACAACACTACCAAAAGTGGGCGCAGCTTTTTTCAGCCCAGCAAAATCACAGGTTTTACTCAACATGTTGAGTAGTCACGTGTTTGTTTAGCAGAGAAAAGCAAATGAGGCGTCTGCTGAGTGTGCCAATTATTATTCTTCGAATAACAGAAGCATCAATCAAAAAAACTTTATCCAAGAAATACAAAAACCAAGAGACTGTGTATCACCTAAACTTCTTTTTATGTACAAACTACAGTATTTGTTTACGCACATATTATATATGAATTCTTTAAATATATATTTTATAATTGCGTTAATTTTATATATAGAATTTTATATACAACTATTCATATAAATATATACATATCTTGTAAGCTCTTAACAAAAACGTCGGTTTGTCATGGATTTCAAGCTCTGCCATCTGATGAACATGATTTACATAAGTATCACTCTCAGTTTCAATGGACCCGTTAAGTGTGGCGTCAAACGTAAGAGCTGACAACAGCGAGTACTGTCGTAAGAAGACCAGGAATTAAAGTGCTGTTGGATTGTCAACCTGAGGTGACTACGGTCTACAAAATGACTAAAATTACATACATTAATTTTTTTCCATCCTTGACCTACGAGGCACATTTAAGACCTCAAAGTGATAAATCTGTAGGTATAATTTTGAAGATTTGATTGTTCGCAAGTCCTACTTTTCAATTACAATTTATTTAAAAATGCTCAGCCTTCAACTGATATTTTATACATAGAAATATTTTGACAAGTCTTATTTATGGGAGTTAATAATTTTTTATTGTTGAATAACTCCAATGACTGAGAAATAATTTAAATTCCGTAGGAAATTTTAAAATAATATTTTTTATCCTAATTGGCAGAGCACATCAGATTAAAAATAGAGCGAACAAAAAATCAACAATATCTTTAGGACATTGCGCGGTGTTGTCATATGTACTTTGTGACGTCACCACTTAACGATTACCTTATCATCATAATTTGTTTACTTTTTTAAGTATAAAATTTAATCAGCAGTAAATAACATCGAATTTTAAATGATTATTTTTTGCTTGTTTCGTGGATTGAAAACAAAATAGCACACTCATAGTCATTTTGTCAATCTGTATATTAATTCGCCTATCTTATTAGTTATTCATGACTTTTCTGCAAATCTGAGAATAGTATTCTTAAGTGTAAACAAACACAAAGAGTCGATGTCGTCCACATAAAACTAGGGAAAGATATATAAAACCACTTCGCCTAACAGTCATGTGTCTGTCTAGTGCGATTCCAGTCATAGCCACGAGATTGCCCAAACATGAACTAAGTAAAGCCTCAGCGAATTGTTTGAAACGTTATTATCAATAACCGTGGAGCCTAATTTCCGCCATAGAGTTATTATTACATTGAATGGACTTCTGATTTGAAACAATGTAGGTTTCATATATCAAACACAATTACTGAAGGTTTCCGTCATTTAAGGGCATGATCTACTTTAATCAGTTTAACGTCTATAATAATGGCATAAGCAAAAGTGGTTAAATGAAGAAAATGAGGAAAAATTATCATCCTCAGAATTTTTTCAGAATTTTCTCCGCTCTAATATGTACTCCTTGTATATCTAAATCCGGCCTCCAAGAATAGCATTGTATAAAAAATTAAGTCTTTAATTGAACGGTCCAGTTGCAAATAAATTACATAGATTGAAAATATTAATTCTTAATTTCCTATCTCTCGATTTTTGTGTGACATATTTTGAACACAACCAAATATGTGAAATCCAGGTTTCATTAAAAACGCCCCTCGGCATATTTTTCTGAAAGTAGAAAGTACACGAAAAGATGCTAATACTATAATAACTGTTCAAACTGATCAGGCTACGTGGTACGTACAAAAGTCCATATAATTAACGATTTTGTTTTATCTTATTTATTTTATGTACGATTTCCCATGGCAGGCGACGTATTTGTTATTATTCCGGAATATGAACAATCACAACATGTCAATATACGCTTATAGAATTTATATACCTACACTCTGTGTATGTTTTTACGTAATTACACCCTAGCTTTTTGAGTGTGTGATATGTTATCAAGGCTGGTTGTCAAAATTAAGTTACACACCAGGTATGTCTTGAGTTTTGAGAAAAATAAACTCTCTGTACCTTAGTCAAGGGCTAGCGGCATTGGGGAAATTGCTTAAGTCTTCTGCACGTTGATCTGAACCACAATACACATACACCGGTATGCCGATTTGCCTACACAAATTCCTCCTGGCGGCACATTCAAGGCCCCAGTACACAATCGGCCATGATGGGCCACTGCAGGCCATCGTCATTGTGTACAGTCAGGAATGACGCATGATGGCAGACAGTTGGCAGTGGTCAATGGATCGTGGCGCGCAATGGCGATGTTTCGTCACACTTCAAAGGGTATCGTGGTGTAGCCTGGCCGGTAGTGTTCACACAGTCGGCCATTGTTCAGTTCGTTACCGACCGACGTCCATCTTGAGTACTTCACCAGGCAGCAACGAGTCATGCGCCATTCTGTGAACACCTTTCAAGCTGACGGGCAATGATGGCTTACGTGCCGCATGGCCCATTGTGTACTGGAGCCTTTACGTAATGATGGAAGATAGTCTGTGATGGAAGGCGTCAAGTAAAAGCGCCCTAATAGGAATGATGGAGCAGTGGGCACATTTCGGCGTCGGCGGCATGCATAATTTTATTGGTGGCTTGGGATTTTATCTTCTGTGAAGTCACGCGGAACGAGATCGACAGCGTCGGATGCGCATCGCCATATATGTGATCTGAACTGTATTTGTGGACACCCATTTCCCCAGATTCAGCTGGCTACGACGACAGAAGGTTGAACGTATAGTTAAAAAATGGCAGAGAACGCGAAAGTTCACCTAAGCGTGGTATTCAGGGGTACTTGATTTCAAATAAATTGGTGGATACTATACGATATTAATCAAAGGGATTTACTTTAATTAATTATAAAAAATGATTTCGTTATTTCCTTCATTTGTACTAAAATCAGTGTACGACAGATTTTTGTCGGCCAGTTTATATACATATACATACCTAAAAGCGAGCCTAAAAGCCAGAATGAGCTTTTGCAGTTTTATTCTGTTTCAGACTTTTCTATCGAGCTTACTGTAAACTATATGTCAATTGAATCAAAATATTGTATGTATTCTATGTTACGATTACAAAACATTATATACCCATTCTTTGTCTACCGAACAATAAAAATCAATAATTCGTGTAGGTACATGTTCTTCATTTATCATTACCCGAAACATGTTCAGATAGTAAAAGGAACAAATCCCAAAATATTTACCATTCTGTAACGGAAAATGACAAGGGCATTAAATTCACACTGGCCAGAAGCACCATAACTACGTTTAAAAAATGGAAAACTAGGTGCTGATAATACAAAAGGCACCAAATTGACTGAGGGCTTGATAATGGCTTGTCAGATGGTATCTTTAACACCTTACTATATGGTAGTAGGGTTATGGGTATAGAAGTCACCTGACAACAAAGATGCGTAGGACATATTACGTCTATCGGCACAAAGCAACCAGACGAATGCAATATTATCATTTGGAGCACTCCAACACTATAGATATTAAGGCTGCCCCAAGATACAACTCAAGCACCAACAAAAGACGATTGTCGTTATTGAGTATAACCAAATATAAGGAGCTGTTAAAGTAGCGTCCACATCACACAATTAGTTTGCTAGCTATGGTAATTGGATCCTTAGGTAGGCATACGCATCTTTCTCCTATAAAAACCATACCAGCATGACGGGAATCGGCAAACACCTTAGCCAGAAGGATATTGAAAGCGGTCATACGCCATTCCCTCCATCTACTTGAAGCGCATAGTTTGCAGACCCAGTAATTGCTTACCTCAAGGTGTGAAACTAAGTGTGAGAGTAGTCGCTAGGAAGCATCAGCATAGCAGATCAGGAGAACTCGGCATCACACTTGACATGAGATGAGTTTATTCTTAATTTTTTCGTTTTGCTTGATGTTAACACTTCTGTTATTTTTTGGCCAGAAGCTGATGGATTTCTGCTCTTGAAACAGCCACTATGGGAAGGACTGGTAATAGTTCCTGATATCTGCCCAATTTGCGTATTATGAATGTTGTAGTCATCCAAAAAGATTATTTCTGTGTTGGGGTGATATATTCGTAAGTATACAGTGGCTCAAAGATTATTGATAAGCTATTTTGTATTTTTCTACTCGGTGGTTCTTGAATGCAGCGAATGTATTTGGACCAATTGTTTAAAGATGATTTGAGCCAGATACTGTCGAATCCTTCAGGTTCGAGATCTTCCTTACGCTGACAATAAGAGAGTCCTGATTTGACATATGCGCAATATCTGAAGCAATTGTCTATTACTGACGAGCCGACTTGGGTCTATGACAATACCAGAGTATATGGCTTCTCTGTCTGCAGATGGACAAAGTTTATGTTTGAGGCAATACATCAAACCTTTGCTAAGTCTACCCTGAATATGTTCCCTTGGCCTAGGACACCTCCTAGGACACCTGGCACCCGATGATCCAAATCCCCTGGTATTTTACCAAGATAAACTATCAAAAATTAATTATTCCAATAAATAATAATACATAAAATTCCTAAAACAATAATACAAAACCTTAAAAAGATAAGTCGTGTATCCCATTGAATACAAATGTACGACCTATAAAATAGGAGAACCGTACGTGCAGATTTCTAATAATGATCTTTTTAATAATAATAAATAACTTTTATTTTCTATACTTATCATACATGTGAAAATTGCTAGTGTTACAATACTTATCATTCCCGTCGGGGTGGATATTTTTTATTGTGTTTTGTTTTTGTTGTGGGTATTTCGGGAATACACCCGAGTGTGAGCGTGCTGTGTTTTAATGTTTGGCATGTTAATTTGCTTCGTGTAGAGTGTTACATTAACTCCACTCTACAGACGTCCCCGCTGCACAGGTGACCCTGTTCTTTTTGATGGTGGAAGTCGCCTCTCCTTTTTATTTAGAAGCCCGGGAATGGCAGTGCCTCCTAGCCTCGTAGTTGGCAGAAGTACCGAATGTTGTCCATTTCTGGTGTATGCGATGTGATTCGCTTGCTCGGCAGATGGAAGTCCCTCGAGGTTGGCACCAAAAATGCGTTGCAGTTGTGACCTTTGTAAGTCTGCAATCCTAACGTGGTATGGGTCTGTATCTAGCATTGCCCATAACGTGGCGTCAGGTAAAGATTTTGGAAAACCTCCTGCTTTCTTGTACGTCCCTTTTACAAGACGCTCAAGTTTCTGTAATCCTGTTTTACAGAGACGTGGGTGCAGCTGTATAGTCCCATAATCCAGAATAGGTAAAATACAGGAATATATGATTTTCACTTTGACATCCACGTCAACGTTTGATCTCCAGCCAAGTATAGGATCTAATGAGCCAATTGCTCTTTTAGCTCTATTAATTCTGTCTTCCAGATGTGCTTTGGTGCTAAGTTGCCTATTTAGTTGAACACCAAGGTATTTTACTACATTCTTTAGAGGAACTTCTTCACTATCGACGTGTACAGTCTTGGGAAGGTTTCTTGCAAATCCAAATAAGATGTAGTCAGTTTTATGTGGATTGCTCTTCAGTCCCCAGCATTTATAATAATTTGTTATATCTCTAGCTGCCCATTCAGTACGTCTAATAGCAGTGTTGGGATTCTTTGAACGGTTAAGCACACACAGGTCATCTGCATATTGAGATAATAGTGTTCCTGAAATATTGTCACTTGGCAGGTCGCTTAGGTACAAATTCCAGAGAGCGGGTCCCAATATAGATCCTTGGGGATAATGATCATGTTTATTAGTCACGATAAAATTCCTGCCACCTAAAATTTCGTGATCCTTAACTCCAAACATAATGATCATGTGCGGGAGGCATGGATATGTTTGGAGTTAAGGATCACGAAATTTTAGGTGGCAGGAATTTTATCGTGACTAATAAAAATGTTATCTGAGATTAGCGCAAAAGCGTTTTCGTCGTTCATTAAATCATTTCACAATAGAAATATAGGCGATACCTTATGAAATTAAAAAAGGTACCATGTTCTGTCTTAGATATCCCTGCATCATCTCTATGATTTCCTAGAACTTCTTTTGTTGATCATTTCTCGGCGTAGTTATGCATTTTTTGTTTGAAGAGCTCCTACAATTTCAGGTTTCTGATCCACAAGTTCAAATAATTGTAATAATAACATGTTTTCAAGTTTGTAATCACCTTAGGCTGTACTTTGGGAAACAGTATTTTTTATTGAGATTCTCGAACATGCATTTTATTTTGGAGGGGGCCCGCACTTGATGAGATTAATAATTGTTAATACGTATAGTACTGGGCCCGCAACTAGAATCTAGTTTCGGGAGAGGGAGAGGGAGAGGTTTGCAGTTCTAAAGGCGATATTATTGATGATCTGTAAAAAAATGTTCAAGAGAAGAAATTATAAAATTCCTTTGAAAGTCCTCTCACGAAATCACGAAAATTTTGGGGATTAGGGGAGCTCAGGCCCCCCTCTGGGTACGTGCCTCAGTACATATTCGGAAATTGTATGCCTACTGCACTTCTTTTATAAAAAAACCTGAGTCAAGGCATGAGTAATACCTTCGAACATTAATCAGAAGTACCAACTTGAAAACATTTATTCATAACAATTTGTTAGTAGGCGTTTGATAAGATTTTGCAATATCTCAAGATACATAATCGAATATTTCATCATATCCGTTGGCAGATTTTTATCAAAACCCATTATCTAATTGATCCATTCATAATTAATAAGTAGAGTGAATGTTGTAGATTTTTTTATACAGTATTTTTGAGAAAGAATGTACACAATTACTTGATATGATAACTAGCATACACTTGATAAAATTAAACCAACAAAAGTTGAACAGTCTCAAAAACAAAAAAGTACTAATACTTTAAGGCTGAATTATACGGTGCCGCGCGCCTGGTGGAAAGGCTAGCCCCGAATTCCCGGATGACTACTAAGACCGGCAGGCTTGGCAAGCCATTGACTGTGTTTAAAAGGGACTTAGCAGACATAAGCGCTTGTGGGCGCTTTCGGCTAACTAGTCAATGGACTAGAAGTTAGCAGGAAAGCGCCAGTCAGCTTAGTTAGCGGAAATGTATTTATGTCATGTCACGCATGACGTCACAGAAGCGTCATCCTCGCCGTCTTGTCAGTTTCTTCATCTTTGAACTCAAATTATTGAAATAATGGATAACGATAACGGAATTGTAGTTGTGAATGACAAAGGTAAAGTCGTGTTCAACGAAAACTATATTGTTTTGCAGCATAACGTAGATAGTGATTATTTGACATAAGATTGGCAAGCCTAAAGACGTATCTCAACCTTATTAAATGCGAAATACACAACTAAAATGTAAACAAATGGAACAATGACCATACCTTGGCGTTACAGAAACGTAAAAATTGCATATAACGTGACAAAGAGAGGGCTGTATCATGCTGTTAATAGCCGTCCAACGGTGGCAGCTAGCACTTGTAGGCGCTGTCAAATCTAGTAGATTTAGGCTAGGTCCCGTCAAACACAGTCACAGTACGTTCGTGAGATCGTGACATTAGACTTAGGCGGGCTTCGCAACAAGCCTAATAAGTATGAAAGAACATTATCGTCGGTGAAAAAGTCAATGATTAGTGTTGAAGGTTAATTATGGTGATGATGCTGATGATACATCAATTCAATATCCCGACAGTTGACTAATCCCAAGGAGCCTAGATTATCAAGTAAAATTCAGACTGGAGATGCGCCAATCCAGGTACAGTGGGATTTCACCTTTAGGCGCTTCGAAAGTGTTGTCAGTTTGTAAATACAGTATAAAAGGTAAAATAAACAATAATGTATGGCAGAAGCATAAGGATTGAGAAAAGTGGGGCGGGGAAGTCTGAGTGAGGGTCGGGAGGAGGGGTAGAGGGGCGGATTCTCTGCTTCAGAAATGGCTCCCTAACGATTGAGCCAGGCTCTTTAGACCCACAACAAGATTCGCTTTATGGCATATGTAGATATATCATGGTTTCGCAAGTGGTGATTTATGCAGATATGCGTTTTTGTTTTTCGTGATGTGCTCATGTTTTCACACATCTGGTCAATCGACTCCTTTTGTGCTATTGTAGAAGATCATATCTGGTTTCCCAGTAGTTTCCCAACGTGAGTATACTTCCTGTACTTAGAAGTATAACATTTTTATTCTTCTTTGGCACATACGAGGGCAGAGTCTTTTCTTTATCAAAACTGTATCTAGCATCGCCAGGTTGTCGATTCTGCGTTGGAAGCATTTGTTCAGGTATTTCTAAGAGTTCCTACCATAGTGAATTGATAGGGATCTTGAAAGAGATCATCAGCAGGCTTGACAGATGAAAACTAAAAAAATTAGTACCTAAGCCTACGAGTGCCTTTATTTCTATGGAAGTGGTCAAAGAAATTATTGCTTTTTTTTAGTATAATTTTGCGATTTAACTTATATTTCATTATCAGTATGAATAACAATTTCATTAATCATTATATCGGATATGAATAATGGAAAACCAGCAAGTGGATTTGAGGCTTTTTGAGCGATCTCTTCGGGACCTTGAATGATACGTGTCTTGTTCTTCATTGGTATTCTTGATGTTTTTCAGGCTACTGCTGACCGGCGGTTTCCATTTTTTCCTTTAAGGGATACTTGGGAAGTTCGTGGTTGTTGGATTTGTGAAGAACCTATATCGTCGTCTACATGCTGTGTTTTTCTGGTTTCGTTTCGCATTTCCGACTAGTTTGTCTTTCTTCTTTTCTTACTGGGGCCAGGTAGGACGTTATCTGCATCACTATCATCAGTGGAGGGTACGTATTCGCAACCAGTATCTTCCGCCGATTCATATTCTTCATGATCATCGACTTCAGATTCGCTGCAATCCCTTGGTGTAGGTATCATAAAAATTAGGATCATTTATTATCTCCCCAAACTCATGATAATTCAGGGTTCGATTCCGGTTAGTTTTATTCATTTCGTGAATGAATTGGAATCATATAACCTACAAAATTAAATAATTCTGTAATATTCCCTATGTGATAAATGTTATTTGAAGACTAACCTTTCGTAAAAATTACAATAGGGTCGCAAGTACTGTCGAAACTAGACGTCAGTAACACTAAGCAACACTACTTGTCAAATACTGACCATACTGACTAACTGACCTTGAAAAATAAGGAAACTACCTACTGCGAGACCCTGCCATGTGAGGCGTGCACGCTAAGAATGCGACGACGATTCATAATATGCCTCATATAAAATTTACTAATGGTTATCTTTCTAGGGTTAGATATAACAATCTGGCAACGTGGAACCATCCATACAGTGCAGTGTCAAAAGTGTCAAGTGTCTTCTTGTTTTGCATGTCATTTTCGTATAAATAAACCGGTGTTATCAGAAGTGCAGACATTGTTTAGTGGATATTGTAGTTGAGTACTCAGTAGTTTAGTATAAAAGGAGCGAAGGCTGAGTGTAGAACAAATATGAGGCTGTTACTAGTATTTCTTTGTACTTTGTTAGCAGTAAACTGTGAATTGCAAAGGTGAGTCCATAGTAATGCAATTGCGTATATTGCTATGCTGCCAAGAAACTCGGAAATATATTTTATCTAAAAATATATCATTTATAGAATATGTTCATATCTCAGATGAGTCATGTATTGTTAATTCATTGCATATTTAAAAAATCACCTTTTTGCTAGTTTTGATACCAGCTTTTTTAACTAATCCTGTGTACTTTGTTTTACTCCATAAATGTTCCCACTTTTACAGTATTTTACTCAATGACTTAGAAAATGCGCTTCAGCCTGTATAAGATGCTCAAATAAAATTTGAGACCTATAATTGCATTTTTTATTACAAATAACATTAAACATTCTGACCCTAACATATACCTAGTTAGTTCTAAGTTATTCTTGTTACATTGCTATACTGTAGATGGATGTATAGGCAAAGTGGAAGGAAGCATTGATGCTAACCTTTGCCTTTTGTGTTTTTGTTAGGTCTAATTTTTTTGTTGTTTTGCTTTTTTTTGCTGATTATTGTTATTTGATATTTGAGACTTCCTCCATCAAATGACCACATTTAATATTACTTTTAATTTAATTGAGGGAAAAAGATTAAACAACTGCAAATGTTAATTTTTTATTACATTGGTTCCAATTTGCATAGATCATTGATTTAGCTTAGTAAGATATTTTTTTCCTTTTATGGGGGTGAAAATTATTCAATATATAAAATAATCATATTATATTTATTTCCTATTGAAATTACAAGAACAAGAAAAGAAAGAATTAACTTCTAAAATGTTAATATGGTCATTATTTGAGTTCTTGAGTTAATTTTCCGTTGATTATATGCTTTGAGGAAAAATCAATTAAGTGTTCTCTGAACCAATATGTGGATTGTAAGGTCTGAATAGGTTTTCCATATCATTTTGTAGTTGAATTAATTTATAATAATAGTAATGGAGAATTCAACTTTAAAACACAAGTCTTGTTATGGAAACGTGTCAACCAAATTCAAAAATTATTTTTCTCCTTTATTTTATACATTGACAAATTCTTCTCAGGAAGCCTAAACACTTGCAAAGCTTTCCTACAAGCAAATATGGTTTTATTGGCTAGATAAATTGTGAATCGTAAAATGACCACAGCATGAGATTCAGACGACATTACTCAAAAATACCTCATCCACAGGATACCTCTATATAAGTTCAAATCTATTAGAAGAACTCTACAGGAAGTGGGAACTGATGTAAGACAAGTTTTATTTAATGGAAACAAATATAGGAGTTTTGCTGGACCAGTGCCTGAGCCACTTTCCAACTACCTGGATGTAAGTTTGTTCAATTCAATATATGTTTTATCTATGACACTGCATAATCTAGTATTATTATATCTACTGTTCCAATATAGGTCATCACTCAGAAAATTGAACAAAATTATGAAATGCATAAACATTTGTATATAAATATTCATTATAAGTAGTCAAACAAGCAACTAAATAAGCAACCAATATTTAAAAATGTATAAACAGCATATTATATAGAAATAACATAAGAAATACAAGACAGAGGTTATCATATGCAAATATGTATTTTTATAAAATAAAAAATTAATCATTAGCTGCTGTTTATTTGTTCCTTATTATGGATGTTTCATTTTGAAATTGGAATGAGTGCCTTCCTTATATTATACTATTAATTCTTTGATATACATTAATTAATGATTGAATCTAGGCTTGAGTTAAGAAATTGTTGCCCCAGTGTCAAAATCATGAGTCATTGCACTTAGATAATCCAAACATCCATGGAGATATCAATTGCCGTCATTATTTTTGTACCAGTGATGTTGTCAAGATAACTTGCTTCAGGTTTATAGATTAAAACCTATAGTTTTGATGATGGAAAATATTCAGTTTATAACAAGCTCATATCTCAAGTCTATAATAACAGTGTTGATGGAAATATTTTAGGTTTGTATATACTCCAGAGATTCTAGTTTATTCATATTATCTAATCTGAAGTATCTTCTCAATCTCAAAGCATTATCAGTTTAGTATCTGTATCTAAGAGTTTTTTCAGTACTTGGCATAAATATACTTAATTTATTTAATAAGGACAGTGCATATAATTTTTCCTATGACCCTCAATAAAACATGACTACTAGCTGTTAGCATCTGCTGATGATGAACCTCATTCAGTTGAAATGCAGTTACCTGTGGTAGTAGTTGCTAAAACAGAGGCAAAAACTGTATTTGCCCTTAAAATGTTGTACAACTTGTGCATTAAATTCAGATGGTTTGAATTGGTTTGAATTATTTGACAAGCTTCGAAAATTTCTGTTCACACTACTAGAATGATTAAACCTGATTAAGGTTAATCTGTTGCACTCTAAACTATCAGACGCTATGGAGTACAACTTTTTTTTTGCAAATTAAGGGTGTCAAATATCTTTGTGTATATTACTCAAGTGACATATGTTACAGATGATGTATGTCGAAACAAATCAAAAACTGTTATTTATTAAAATAAATGTACCAAATAACACATAAGTGGTATTGTTACATTTCAGGCTCAATATTATGGTCCCATTACCATTGGTACTCCACCACAGACTTTCAAGGTGATCTTTGATACTGGTTCATCCAATTTGTGGGTGCCGTCAAAGCATTGTCATTTCACCAACATTGCATGCTGTAAGTACTAGTTCTATTAGTATTTCTGGAATCATTAAAATATATGTTGAATTATTCAAGGAATATGTATAGATGCATGAATTACTTCAATTTGTTCAAAGTTGGAATAGAAAATATACAATATGTAAAACATCATTTTCACATCATTCTTCTAGCATTTGTTAAAAAGGGATGGTGATGATACACTATTTGTATTGCTGGGTTGCAAGAAGGTGTGGTAGGGTGGATATGACATTGTAATTATTTGTGTATACTGCCATATTGATGTTGTCAAGGCTGTTTAATAAGTGACTCATTTTGAGAGTCATAAAAAATTATATAGACAATGCAAGACGAGAATAAAACTTTAGAAACATTCCTATCATACAAATATAGTGTTTGTCATATCTTGTCAGAGCAGAGACCTTTGCTCTCAAGTCAGTCAGTTTGACTAATCTGTCAAGCCGGGAAAATCTTGAAACAGGAATTGTTATTTGGGAGAAGGGAAAACAAAACAATGGAAAGTAAACAAAGAATGAAGAAAACAACATCAAGAGGTTGTGTTCCAAAATTAATTTTGATTCTAGTCCGATAAAAATAATGTTGGGTATACTAAATTCGCGAATAAAGTTTATTCCAAGTGTAAGTTTTGGCCTATAGTGTTTGCAACATGCTAGATTGTACAATCCACTGGTTCGCCAAACAGAGGTTGCAATGTGATTCCTTTGACAATAAGGTTGCTGTGCCAGTTGTTTGACGTTTAATTATCTTTTATTTTCATTGTTATTTTCAGTGCTTCATAATAAATATGACTCATCAAAATCATCAACCTACAAAAAGAACGGAACTGAGTTTGCTATTCAGTATGGTTCTGGAAGTTTAGATGGATTCTTGTCCACTGATCAAGTGTCCGTAAGTATTCATTCATTAATAAAATCATGCATTGTGTAGCCTTATTTGTCTTAGTACATTAAAAAGAAACAAACAGTGAGACATCCTGATCCTAACAAACATACGAATGCTGGGTCACGCCTTGATTATATGACATAAATCAGATAAAAAACGATCTATTATATAACAAAAAAATAGGTCTGGTAGTTTTATTAGGAACTTTCAATCAGTAAATATAAATCAATATTCAAATAATGTAGGATAGAAATTGTAAACACCTCAAATATATTTAACTACACGAAAATTAATTATGGGTTCGAGAAGAGGAACATTTTTATTGAACTAATACTTGGGAAAAATAAAAAACATTTTTTACCGGTTAAGATCCGACCCACAACCTCCATAGTTAGACATAGAGGAAAATTGGTAATTACATGGATTTGATCCTGAAATGAGCATGATTGGAAATTAATTGAATTTTATAATTTTTATCAAACACAACTTCGTTTCGTGATTTAGTGATTTTTCAGTGCTTTTATTTTTCTAGTTTGGCGGCCTGACAGTTAAGGATCAAACCTTTGCAGAGGCTATGAATGAACCTGGTATGGCTTTTGTAGCTGCCAAATTCGACGGCATCCTGGGAATGGGTTATAGTAGAATTGCAGTAGATGGAGTACCTCCAGTCTTTTATAACATGGTCTCTCAAGGATTAATTTCAAAGCCGGTGTTTTCTTTCTATTTGAACAGGTATGTAGGGAATTGTGAAAAAGCATATTTGATGGCTTGTTTAAGATTCTCTAGATTATGTTCCTTTTTGCTTTTTTTAAATTGAAATTGTTTTTCAAGTACTGAAAAAATAAACTTCATCAAAAATAGGAGCAAGAAAACTAAAAGCTTTTCACTGAATTAGACTAACCTTGCTACCAATGAATAAAAATGCCTAATGCTGAAAGCTGTTCACCTGGTTTTGTCTAACTCGACATTAACTTCAACATTTAACCCATGGATGGTTCAACGAACAAACATGATTGCTTCCCGCGCGGTTTGCACTGTAGGATATCAGGCTTTTTTTACAACTCAATGTTAAACTATATCTATGTCATTTTTATGTTATATCATTTCCAGGGATCCTTCAGTCACCCAAGGCGGTGAATTGATCCTGGGCGGCTCTGATAAAGCTCACTACAAGGGCGAATTCACTTACCTGCCAGTAGATCGCCAGGCGTATTGGCAATTCAAAATGGATAAGGTGCAAGTGGGCTCTGACTCGTTTTGCGCCAATGGTTGTGAAGCCATCGCTGACACTGGCACTAGTCTCATTGCTGGACCTTCCCAGGAAGTCAACGCCATCAACAAGGTAAGACCAGCGTAGATAAATAGACCAGGACTTGGAAATTATCATAACTGGAATCAAGATGTTTCTAATGTTTACTTCCCGAAGATAAGGTAATATGGTAACATTTTATAAATTATCAGAATAAGTGCTGTTCAGAAATGTTCCTTGATTGCGGAATCCTATTTTCAAAGAGGTGTGAGGTAATAGTGTAACTGCTTTCACCACTACGCTCTATGCTGTATTGACTCGGATGTCTAGAAATCAGTTAAACACAATAGCCATCTTTACCCATTGATTGGGGCGTCGGAATGTGTACGAGTCTGACCAAAATCTCTATGGATAAAACATCATAACAGAAGCATTAGAAGAAACATTCAGAATTTCTGCCAACGTAATATATTGTATAACAAAATTGGCATTTTGGTTTTCGTATTTTTCAAATACCTTTGGATTCATAAAAAAAATCTTATAAGTTGAAGTCCTGAATATATAATTATAATCTGAACAGACCTGTTATTCTTCTGAAATTTTATCAAATGTGTTATTATCCTTTTAGACATCACCATTAATATTTGTATAAGTGTTACAAGAAATTTACTACTATTTTCAGGCAATCGGAGCTACACCAATAATGGCGGGTGAATACATCGTTAGCTGTGAATCCATTCCTAAACTTCCGACGATCAACTTTGTCCTGGGTGGGAAGACGTTTGCCTTGGAAGGAAAAGACTACATTTTGAGGGTATGTTTAACTAGAGTATTCTGGAATACAAAAACATAATGACTTAAATGTTCATAACATAAAAATCTTCATAATTAGTTTGGTAATAATTCTGGTGAATCGTTGTTTGTCTTGGGCTGCTCTAAACCAGAAATATGTTATGGTCATTCTTTGAATGCTTCAACCATGAACATTTTCTTTATCCTAGCCCTTGCTTCTCTTTCACTTTCTGCACTGTGAATTGAGAACGCTTAACTATGTGATCTATTTATCAGACCAGCCTGAAATTCAGCACTCAGTCCTTTATAAGTATAGTCCCTTTATAGTTTAAGCAACTATGGAAAGGAGTAGCCAAAGATACAATATTGGTGGCAAATGAGGATATAATTCGATCTTTATGGATATTTGTTTTTAAAAGCATTCATAAGTTGCTTATTACATAATTATAATATTTCAGGTATCTCAAGCCGGTCAGACTCTTTGTCTATCTGGATTCATGGGAATTGATATCCCCCCACCAAATGGACCGCTATGGATTTTGGGAGACGTTTTCATCGGAAAATACTATACTGAGTTCGATTTGGGCAACAACCGTGTTGGGTTTGCAGAAGCTGTTTAAGTTTTGTAATTTAGTGTTGCGTTGTGGAGGACACTTGATGCAAGTGCTGTTGTGATTTCCTTCATAGCGAAACAGAATTTGCATCCAATTCCTTCAACTATGCTAAAAATTGTTTAATCTCTGATTACTTTGTTTACGGTTTGTAGTTCTCTATGCCAAAGTGAACCGAGTCGCTTTTATAGCTAGATCAAAGTTGAAACCAGTTGTATCAAGCAAATGTGTGATTTTAGTAAAATAAAATATTTTCAATTTAGGTGTTTTTTTTAAATTTTATTAATGCAGCATCGACTGCAGTGCTCATTACTAGTGGTGCACGGATCCGAATTTTTGATGCATCGGGGATCCTTAAAGAGAAGATCCGGATCTGGATATATCTCAATTCGGATCTCAATACAGGAACCGGATTCAGATCCAGTTAAAGATTCGGATCAGGATCTAGGATTCGGATTCCGGATCCAGATCTAAGAAGAAAACGATCAGGGGTTTGAAACATCCCAAGACTAAGGTTGAGCAATTCTTCGATTTCCAAAAATTACAAAGTCTTTTCATCGCTCTCACACTAGTAACTTAGTTTCAAAGCATCATCAAAATCCAAAAAGTACTTTCCGGGTTACAGAGGGATCAAGGATTACCGGACGGAGAACAGACAGACCGACGGATATGTAACATGATTTTTTTGTGATGTATATGTCATGAAACATCAAGAAGTCACAATATCTATAATTCGAAAATTTTTGCGATTACAGTACTTCCTCGTGTATGAAGTAAAACCCATGCAGCAACATGGAAAAGTGCAAAAGAGTAAGAAATAAATCAACAAATAAATAAGATTGCAAGCTGTTACCAAGCTTGCAAGTCACTACTCTGGTACTTGGGTGCTCTAAAATTTCTCCATCTCTATGCCGACTGATACAGGCACTGTTGAAATAAGGGAGCCTTCGACTCTTGGGGCCCCAAATGTGTGAAAGCTCTTTGTAGTGAGATCTCAAAAACAAAGCTGTTATTGAATCCTTATAACATCCAGAAAGAGAATTTCGTATATTTGGCAGCACCGCCCCGGGTCCCCAAAGGGGGTCATTGAACATAAGAAGGCGGGCCACTGTCACATATTTTTTGTGTATCAATGGATTCATAACAAATTTGGAGAGAATAAGTTATATGTACGAAACACATACAACGGCATTTGATACATGCGTCTAGAGTTTAGCTATCGATTTCTGAAATGATCGATAAGCGTTTCACTTGGTGGCCAGTGTAACGAAAGTTGCTGCAAGTAGGCGTACCTGTGGTTATACGCACATTTAGATTTTTTGAAACAAAAAAATCACATTAAGGATTCCAGGTTTCACCGAAATATCTTCTAATTTGGGTTTTTTAATGGGATTCTATATATTTGTAATATATTTGGATTCCACTTTGCCAAATCTATATTTATTCACAAAATTTTTTGTTTTTCCAGGTCAAAGGATTGGATGGATCCAATGTCAAGAAGGTTCATCATTATTCCTAATTATTCAATTTAACGCATATTACAACCTACAACAAATTCAATACACTGAACATAGTATTTTTGCACCAGATGCTCTCTGAAATATAGGTATTATTTTTTTTTCAAATGCAAACATCACGTCATCAGGTGCCCTACGTAATTTTATATAGCATATGTAATTACTTTCCAGTGATGTCCTACAGTGTATGTTTTCTATAAATCATCTAAAAGAAGAAATGAAAATTTTATTGTTTATCTGAAATATTATAACAAATAAAAATAAACGCGGCTATACATAATATTGCCCTGTATATCCTAAATATATCAAACTTTGTAGGGTACATTACATAATTATGAATATTTAAATTTTAGGACGTGAATATTTCCCTTGAATCCAAGAGATTTTTTATGTTGATCAGGTCAAAAAGTTATAAATGGTATCCATATACGGATATGGTGCGATGTGATTTGTCACGTGTTGCTGAAATAAAACAACCTTTTCTCTGATAAAGTACGTTGGAATTCTGATTTAACCTTAATATCAACGATGTTAAATTAACGTAAATAACGTCTTTTAGATAATTCCCTTTTTATGAAAATCTTACAGTTGCAGCGTCACCTGTTGAGAATTCTTGTAACCTAGCAGGTTGGTACTTACATTTATCTGCCTTATCGATATATAACTAGGGCTGCTTTGACAATTTTGACATCTTGACAATCGCTTTTAAAATGGCTGGCAGCCTATAAGTTTGTGTATCAATCTACACCCGAATAATGAATGTTCGAGGCGTGTCATCGTGAAAGCCGACGAATAATGGTAAATTTCGGCGAAACCGCGTTCGTGAGAATGTGCTTCAATAGAAACGCAGCCCGCTTCCAGTGTCAGAGAGCGAAATTCAGCTAACTAAAGGCGGCAGGGTTAGGAAAACCATTACATGGTAGCGAAATTGGGACTCCAGACGTACCGGGCGTGAACAGTAACTGGCAAACATGTGGAATATGATGTGCGATGTGATGCCGACTATCTCGGAAGACAGCATCAGCCAGAGAAGCTCGCAGTTCTCTGGCGAAGATGCCAATTTCGAGCAACTGATGGTCTCCATGCTAGATGAAAGGGATAAGTTGATGGACAGCCTGCGGGAAACCCAGGACCGACTGGGTGAGACGGAGATCAAGTTACAGGAGGTTGAGAAGGAAAGGGATTCACTCCAGAGGCAGATCGCCGCTAATTTACCACAGGTTAGGGGCATGAAACTATGAATGATTTTATTGATTGTTTCCTCAGACCTCTGCTAAGATCGGATATAAATAGTATTTCTGTATGTTTTGGGGTAGTACTACGCTTTGGTCATTCATCTGGAGGCAGTGTGACAGAAAACGTCGATCGCGATCATGAAACTCCGCCCTTTTGTCACTTTACTTAACCCAGCCGTCAATTTTCGGTTGTCATGGAAACCGGGATGAGTGGGCATTCTGATTGGTCGAAATGATTTCGCGAATTTCGCGCTCTGTTTTGAACTTTGATAATGCCAGTTTGCTGTTTGTGTTATTATTTTCTCAGATAGCACTGATTTTGAACATTCTGTTTGCCAGATTCTATTTTGTAATATTCACAATTATTTCCCATATTTGTTTCATGTAGTGAGATGTTATTTTGTCAATTACCAGCAGTAGTTCTTCCATGTATTGCACCATCACAGGTGCAATGATTGTTAAAAGAACTATATTTATCAACTTAGCAGTTAATGAAATATCACAAATGGTCTTCTAATGTAATGTAATTACCATTAGTTAATAGTAACTTTAAATTTAATATGGAATAAAAATAATAAGAGTTAAAACTATGGCTGTTACTACTAACTCAGTTGGTGGGGTATGGTATGACAGATTTTTGATCGAGCCTGCAGCCTATGGGCTACCATCATGACTGTGCCAGTGGTAACATAGTTTTTTCAAAGGCTGATCCTCATTAGTATCTGCGAGGGGGATACACAACCAGCATTCCCAGGGATTTGTTCATTCTTCAATGGTTTTCTGGATTTACATTAATGAAGTATTGGAAATAACATCTGATCCAATCTACAGCTTCACAGATGGTAGCACCCTTATATCCTGCATGGAACCAAGCAAAGCATTACCATCCTGTTAGACCTTAGTTCAGTGGAAGTGATGGAGATCAACAAAGTTTAATTGAGTTCAGCTTGATATACAGAATACCCAGACAACTACCCTGAGAAAAAAGTCTCAAGTCATCTTCTATCATGCTTGTGAGGATCAATATTAACAGTAACATGTTCTGCCATGAGTATGTCTTGCTAGGTCGGCATCCCTGAAGCTGGGAGTTATTTTCCACTCCAAAAAATTGTATTCACTAGAATAGCTACTACTACTATCAAGAAAAAGAAAAGAAAATACCATATCTAGAATACCTCGCATATCCATGACAGATTCACTCTAAAACCCTCCTGGATTCAAGCTAGAAAGGAGTGATATATCTAAGGAATGCGCCAAAGATCACCATAGTCTGGAAAATCGAGTATGCAATTGTTTTGGTAGCTAAAAATATTTTTTGGACACTAAACATTCTTGAAGTGTCCTTATCCCTTATGTATATGTTTTACAGGATTCAAGATATTTAAGGACGTAGCTAAACATTAGGGAAGATTTTTTAATACATCAAAGAGCTATACAGATTACATTATTAGAGAAAATGTATAAACAGACAGGCTTACGGTAATGAGTGACATCTTCATGATTTAAACATCATGAAACAACCAATAAGAGATATCTCAAATTAAATTCCCCTGCTTATACATGGAAGGTAGAATAAGAAAAATGAAAATTTCAAATTTGATCTATAGTATCAGTAAATATCACTATGCTTGCATATACCTAAGTTACATTACTATTCTAAAGAATTTAGAGCAGTGAGCTCCAGATTGAACTTTGAGGCACAAATCACCTCATGGAGCTTGTTTTCACTTTGGCTTAATTTAGGATATATTTTTCATACTTTGTTAAAGTTCCCATGCAGTGCTTTGTTGCACTAAACAAAACTACACAAGCTGTACCTGTACAGTTAAATAATTACGAAAAGTATGTTTCTATAAATTGAGTCATTAGGAGAAAACGAATCACGCCATTTGCGTGTTGCATTGCCATTCTGCTGCAACAATTTTGGTGGAAATTGAATGGTTATAATTAGCACGTGTGCAAGCAACCAACATTAGCACATAATAATTTATACATTTAGTTCATAATTATCCATTTAGTTGGCATGAATATCTCATCATATATATAAACTGCTTTTGACAATATGTACAGTCAGGGTTGTGGTTGACTGATTTTTTTTGTACAGCAATTTTTAAATTATATTAAGGTATGAATTCTCAGATGAGCGGGATGACAGTCAAATTAAAATGAATCACATGAATTTTTGTTATGCATATATTCGCCATGAAATATAAATATATTTTATGTGATGATACTGCATCATTTTAATTTATTCATCAGTTCGAAAAAATTGCACTTTACAGACACAAGAAAGGAAATTCAGTAGAAAAATAGCTAGACAGGATAAATAGTATACTAGATTTGAGAGCTCTAGTTTCCATGATAGGATCTAGTTAGTTAGTTAGTAAGTTAACTGGGTAGCCTTGTTAGCAGTCAAATCTGACAGTCCGATGATGATTTAAATATGAATCGGAACGCGCCACTGAAAGAAAAAGAGTTTTATTTGTGAAACTTTGTGTTAATTACACGATCTTTTTATCTGTTTCTGTTATATTTGTTACTGCAGCACAGAATATAATTTCCCCAATTTATATCTTACTTTGTCTAGCTTTAATCCTAGATGGCGGGAAATAAAAATTACGATCATATCGTTAGGTCTGTTTTTAGAGCTCCTAACCATATATAAACACCCATAAAGTCTCATATGAAATCCAGACTTATGGAGCTTATAATCTTCCAGCTGGCCTCTCAGCTATCATAAAACTTCCAAATGAATTTAATTAAACTATGTTTGCGGATTGTAATCCGCTATTTGTTTCGAGAAGATTGTCGTTTTTATTTTAGCATACAAACATGGTTTCATTTCTTATATTCAGAATTATGGTGTTTAATGTTCTCACAAGAATTTATGTCCGTCAACGACAAATGAAAACAAAATGTCAAAAATTTGATTTTTGTCACTAATTTCATTCGGTCTACCGATATTTTTTACGTCCCACGCCAATAGGCGGGCAAATAATGTTATCTAAAAAATTTCGAGATTTAGATATTGCGATTTCTTGATGTGCCATCACATACATCAAGGCAACTATTGTAATCGCGAAACGTATAGAGGTCGAGATGTTACATGACATATGTATATATAACGAAAAATCATGTCACTAATTTCGGTCGGCCTCTGGCTTTCCCTTAGCAATTTGGGAAGTACCATTCAAATTTTTAGTAGTAGTTGTTGAAGATTGAGGAATTCGGGTGCGGCGGTTAACGCCAAAAAAATTGTGAAGGTCAAAAATTGGGGGTGGTGGTTTCGTGGGCGAGGGGCACCTCAACGTTTTGCGGCGTTGGTGAAGTGTATATTCTATAATCCGTATATTCCAATAATTCTCCGTAATTTTCAATAGTTCACACATATATACTTTACCATATTCGGAATATTTCAGAGATTTTATCCATTTAATCTATACAATGCAGGACGTAAATATTATATAAATAATGACGCAGACCACCGCAACACTTATATAAATGATTATGAAATATGTATCAGCCTCTTAAAAAATTGGGTCAAGTCGGTTGATTCAGTTTTTTTTATTATTTTGGTTGGATTAGGTATATGACTGTTGTTCCAGTATACGAGAAACTATGGAATTTTCAGAAAATGTGATTTTTTTAAAAAGTTTTTCAATATTAGTAATATTTTTATTTATTTTATTATTACTATTATATTCCAAACGATAGAATAATCTGAAATTCGACCCAAATTCTAATATCTAAACTGCTATCAATGCGTTAATCTACTTACTAATCTAAATCGATGACTTCTCGCAAAGGCAGAAATGCTGTCGCGCTTCAGAAGCGCTGCGATATGGCATATGTCCATTCACGTTCAGTTATAACCATTGGGGAGAATTTTTGTAACTTGTGTGATGGTGTATTCACTTCCGCGCAATCTCATCAAGCGCTGGCGCTGGACCGATTTGAATGAATTTTTAGAGTGAGATAGTGTGGAGTCATAGTAGGTAATGTGTGGGGTAATGAAACTATATTTTTGGAATCACTGACTTGTGTAAATAGCATCCTTTACAACTGGTAACTTCAGTAAAATGTTTAAACTTTTTCTACTGTTATTTGTCGTCATTACTGCCAACCGGACCGAGGCGGCCTTGCAAGGCCAACTTTATACTGGTGAGATGGCAAGGCCGCCATTCCAAGGTGACGTAACTGTAAAATGAGGAACCTGATACTTTCCATCTCGGTATTGCGTAATAGAGGAATGTTTACGGTAGTTGCAGTTGATGATGTTTTATTACAGCCTGTGTTACAGCCAAAAAGATTTGATTAAATTTTGCATGGCATATTGGAGGGCAAGATGTCGTTATTCTGCTTTTTGTGTTCGATTAGTCAACCCACGTAGATTTTATAAATAGTTTTTAAAGCCAAATCCATTAATTTAATGGTCATTTGCTTTTGACAAAGGCTTGGTTGAAAGAAAACATGGAAGTACCATAGCTGTAATAATAGTATATTTTTTGGAATGAGTCAAGGTTTGAAAGGCAGACATGTACTAGAAGTGCGAGGATAGCTTAGAGGTAACCGCAACCTATATAATCATGTTCCCAATCAAACCTAAATTCAGAACTGGTTTCACAATGTTTAAATTATAATTACTTATCAGTTTTCACGTGACAATCCGGTGAAGTATTCTGATCGCGGAAATTTCGATATCTGGATGGATCTGCTAACGTTTCGTGGAGTATCGAGAACATACATGTCACATTTATTTATGTCTGTCTGCCTGTCGGCCTGTCTGCGTAATCTCGGTAATCGTAACCGGGAGGGGCATATGATATGTGCATGTCAAGTACTGCTCAGAGCATTGATGGTGAAATTATTTGCGAAAAAACTCAAATCAGAACTTATATTCGTCTTTTATGTTTACACTTGAACTATCTTCACTAATAGTATTTTTTGAATAGAATGCTAGATTTAAGAATTTTAGTTTCATAGTCGTTTTAAGTTTTAAGCGGTTACTCTCAAGTAACCTGGGTAACTATGAAAATAGTCACTTTAAAGGTGCAACACTATAAAATCACAGCGGAATGCGTCATGCACCTACGACTTTTTATCCGTGAAACCGAGCGTAAGGAGTCCATAATTGAGTCTTAGTGAAGGGGTTTCTAAGAGCATATAAACGCATATAAACTTATTACTGTATTACCAAAAGTGTATTCTTAAATCACACGAATAACTGAGTATTATACGTATGCGAAATAAAACGAATGAGAAACCATCATGAAAATCGTCAACCGGAAATTTCAGCGACAGACCGTGATATAGAATATTAATTAAAGCGTTGGCTGAGACGAGACGAGCACTGGGGCAAGCTCTTGATGGGGGTAGGTGCTGTAGTGGTGCACATCGCCACCAATCGATATTTCACTACAGAGTACATCACACCGACCCTCCTATTAGATTTTGCATTAGCCCGTACACTAGGAATATTTGGGTATTATCTACAGTACTGTTCATAAAAATGTAGACAGGTATATGGTCACGTAGGATGGTGGGAGTGAACTGTAAAGTATGGTTACTTTGGAGCGGTAACTTCTCACGAAGCTGGGAAGTGCTTCTTTGAAAGAATAAATGACAATTCACATTGATCTTAAGTCGATATATATATTGCATGGTGGACTAAACCTATTTCGCAGCAAGAATTTCGACATTCTTGTAGAGATATACTCACGACAAGAGCATCTGATCTTACTTCAAGGCAATTTACTTGATTAATTTTAACCAAGTAAAGTATATTTTTGGATTCAATACTCATTCTAAAGAAATATACTATGAAGAAAAATATAATTTTCTTCACAACTATGATTTCAATGCTTTTCAAGCAAGTATTCCATATTTTTTTTGTAAGGTTATCATATTTTCCAACAGAGTTCCGTTCACTTCAATCAAGAATACGCACATCTTGCAATTCCCTCCAAGTAATCCATTTACTTGTTTGGGATCGCCATATTCGTCAACGACAATTCAGCGGTACTTAATAATAATAATAATAATAATAATAATCAACGGTTCAACTAGAAAACTTAAAACTTAGTCTAACTTATATGTCATATAACTATAACTAACATTTTAACAAGATTCAGCAAAAAAGAGAATGAAATAACATCCTATGCTTTGAAACAAGAATTCATGGCTCTGAACTCTGTCGTGACATGGAAATACTATTTTCACGGATACTTCTGGCCAATTTGACAGCAATGGCTGATAAGGCATTATATTTTACGTGTGAATTCATTGTGAGAGTGAATTGAATGAATTTTTATTTCATCACAATATACAATTTATATAACAATCACTTTGAGCGAAATAGGAGATGGCAGTGTTCCTTTAATTAATAATGATTATAACAACAATAATAATAGTAATGTCTCTATGAAAGTAAGAGTTAATGACTTTGAACTCTTTCGTGACTGTTGGAGAAAGAGAAGGTATTTCTTTAAATCAAATTTAAAGCGCTTACGATTTGAAATGTTTTTTTTCATATCACTGCCCAAAGCATTGAACTGCTGCGGCCCCTGGTATGGCTTGTGTGTCTTTCTGCGCCTGTTAGTTTCTATTGGATTTATTTTTCACTAATCACCTCTAAGGATGAATGTGCTGTTGTGACTGTTGTGAGGATCTCATACAAGTGTACAGGTGTTGATGTGATTTGAGTGAGTTGTTAATAAGTTCTATTACAAATGGTGGACGTATATTTTTTGCCTTAATTACAGGTGCACCTTTCAAATTTTAATTAGGAAAAATACTATAGGACGCAAATAAATGTGAGAAAGAAGTCAGATATTGGTACAGTTTTGATAGTTTTTGGTTCTTCATGTTAAGGTTAAGGAATCAACAGTAGCTTTGATAACAGCTCATCAAAATTACAGAATGTTTATACCAGTGATAAATTATAAAATGAAGTTGAACTATTTGTGCCAAGATTATGATAAGTTCGATTGGAGATTTTTTTAAAAAAATTATTGAGTTATAAGATACCCAGAATAGTTTCGTAGTTTTTAATATTCTAGCAAAGTTTTTGAATCCAAAATGATTCGAAGGGTTTGTTAACGAAAGCTTTTCTCTTTCTGCTGATTCTAAAAGTAAAATAAAACGCACTTAATTTACAAACATTTATTCATAATTTTTCCACAGAGTCAATGCACTTTTGCATGAGCAAAAACAAGACCAGTATTGAAAACATTTTCTCCAATCTTCGGGTCTTCGGGTGTGTTCATTTCATTTTTATGGCGTCCACTTTTTCGGTCGATGCAAAATTCAATTTATTCTTTATCCGCGGAAATAAGATGTCATTAGGTGCTAGGTCTGGACTATACGGCGAATTACTTCATGAAGGATGATCCTCCCTGTTCGACGTTTTTCGCGAACGTTTTGGAGAACCTGAGTTAAAAAAAACTGTATTGTACCATTCAGAAAGAACAGTACGTCTGTCCTCAATTGCCAGAGTTGAAATTTGCCCACTGCTCAGTAAGTACTGAAAAAACTGGCCACCATCCTTTTGGTTCAACTTTTCTTGGAGCCCACTCATTTTCAAAGGCCCAAACTGACGACTGTTCCTTTTTTCGGCATCATATTATTCATTTGTCATTGTCTGAGATGATGTAGTACACCAAATTAGACCATCCACCGTCAAAACGATCTGACACGGTCCTTTTTGAGCTGAAGTCAAATTGTGGGGAATTCACCAAGAGCAAATCGTACGAAATAATAAAATCAATATTTTTTTCTATAACTGCAGTTTTCGGCTTATGAGTTCAAAATCTGTCATTCAAGGAAAGTCGACCAGGCTGAAACTCATCAGTGATCTTTTGGTCTAATGTTCTCACATCTCCTGAATTTTGTGCACTACTGTATTGCTCACGTAGAAATTGTTCCGAATATTATATTGATCTGTTGCTCGATGTATTTTTGGAAATACTCTGGAGTAAACATTTCACTAGCCACTGCTTTTAAATATTTGGGCACCAGATTAATGCTTTTGTATGACTATCAAAACAAGGTTTATGATTTCATATATATAACTAAAACACAGGTCAATGATCTATTAAATGTAAGTGGAAAGTCGTTAACATCCTTATTCCTATTGAAGAAATTTCTAATTACGCTTGAAAAACTAATTTTGGGGATACATTTTTTCGTTTTTTTTTGCTAAAAAACATTGTCATTTTTAGTTATAAGTCATGCCAGTACATATCTCGAAGATATAAGATTTAGACTTTCTAACCGACATTTTTTTGCACCATCAGATCATCTATAATTTCCCAAGTTGAACGTTGATGCTTACGCCAGTAATCAAAAGGAATTATCGTAATCCGATTAGTAGCTAGGGGGTATTTTGTGGAAAAAAACATGATTTTTTCATGTTTGTTTTAAGCCCTTACGGCCATCGCTGAATATACGAAGATATTGCAATTCTTTTAGTATCACAAACATACGGGTCTTATTGATCATTTTTTTTTTGGAATCTGTTCAGTTATTTCAGGTACTCCAATTTAGTCTCGACAGAGTAAACTATTACTTGGAATGCTTGCTTTAACATTGGAATTCTCTACTCTACCATTTTTTACGCTTATAGTTGCTGAATAATACTGATGGTATTGATTGTCAAATAGATTGTGCTCGAGATACAATAATCCTTGTTTCTCTGATATTTTGTTTTTCATGTAATAAATACTGACTAGATAACTTTGTCTGTTTCTATTTTAGTTAATTAAACAACTGAATCTAAAATTATTCCATGTTCAAGGCTAACCTTAACGAAATTACTTGCTTTTTGTGATAATTTGTTGACAAGTGATCATTATTTCGTCGAAATAGTTTTTACTGTGGTTTAATTACGAGTTATAGTCGCGAATATAAAAAAAATGCTCTAATTGTCCATATAATATAGAAGTATCTGGACTGGTTGGTGGAATTTTAGACAGTTACACCATTGACGTAGTTAATCGGAATTGCTTCAAGGATCGCACTGCCATCTTCTGTTGCGCGAATCGGTTAACTATACACAGTGGAACAAGTTATCAACATCAAAATCAAACCGCGAATCTCCCGCTCCAAAATAAATAATAAAAAAAATGTAGTAGATTAATGCTCTGCTTTCCACGCAATATTAGTTTCAAAATTAATATAAATAAAATAAATTAATTGAATCAAATTTAAAATATCTTACGAATATTGGGAAAAATAATCCCTTTTCAGTTTTCAACATTCAGAAAATTCTCAGCCAAAACGTAATTTCATGATTATTTTTGATTTTCATTCAATTAGAATGCAGCAATCTGCAATAGTAAATTTTAGAACAAGTGGAACAAAATACGCTCCTTGTATTAGTTTGATAACTTTTCGCGCAACCTGGCATCGCACGCAATATTACTCCACTGATTCATAATGAAAAATAAAAAAGAATGTTATGGACAGTGTTGATCGTTCACCAAGGTGTCTTGAAAAAACCAAGGATTTAATAACGTAAAAAATCCTCATGAAACAATATTTTTACTTCTGACACATAATAAGTATTGTGATCGCAACAGTTTTTTACCAGCTTTTATTTGGTTATTTTTAATGCACTCCTTCAATATGGAAAGGAAAGGGCTTGCTGAGGATACGAATAAGAGTGAAAAAAAAAGATGGTGATCATAAACTCCGTTGCTCCAATCAGCCTGAAATTTGGGAGTACTGGGGTTTTGCAGACCTGTCCAGCGATAACTAAAAAGTGAAAAATAAATTAAAAAGTAAAAAATAATTAAAAACGAACTTTTATTTAAATGCGCTAAAAAGAATAAAATGAACTTTACCTCTAAAAGTTTTACGATCAACTTATAACGTCATTACACAATTTATATGATAGAAAAGTTTGTCTCGCGATTTACCTGTGTAGATGAACAATTAAATTAAATAACTTGATCTGATTAAAATTTTCAAACTAAGTAAATACTAGTGCTTAAAACTCGCGACAAGCTTTTATGTCATATAAATTGTGTATTGGCGTTGAAGAAAGACTTTATTATATTCCTTTTAGCGCAACCAAATAAAAGCTTGTTTTCAAAAAAGCTTTTTTACTTTTTATTAACTAAATTTTAAATAATTATTACATAATTAACCACAATACGGACCAATCAAAGCTTACCTGGCAAGTTCATAGTTCCATGCGCATGACATTGCTACACTTTGTTTATACACTGTCTTGCTTTTTAGCAATTTATCTTGCAGAATTATAAATGATGGTCTTGATAGGGAGTAGCATTTTACTGAACTCTCGTGATGTGGTTTGCATCTTGTTAAACTTGGGAACTGACTTTTGATCGATAGGTGGCGCATATTCTTTTGAACAGCTTCACACTATCGAAGTAGTGTTAAATAACGCCGTTTTGTGAACCTTTGTCTGTTTTCAGCCAGCGCCATTATAACGTGCCTATTTTCTTTGATGCATTCCAGTATTTTACCTATTTTGTGACGCCCCGTAGCTCCTGCAAGGCTGCTTGTATCATACGCGGAGCTGTTTTTGTTGTCGTACAAACAAAAAACTTATTTAATTCCCCCTATTTGTATGGTAATATGCGAGAGTTATGATGCTAAAACCCTGGAACTTTTGCCGCACTAATTTGAAATTGTGACGGTTATTATAAACAGCAGCTGGAACGGAAACTTGTTGAGATTTTTGGTGGGGAGGAAAATGTTAGTATCCATAGTTTTGCATTTCATACAAGTCAATAAGATTTTTGAATACTGAAATTATCATCCAGAAGAATGTAGTCTGGAGATTGTATCAATATACCTTCTACTCGTAAGCATTGAGATGAACTCATTTAAAAAATCCAACAGGAAAATATAAACATTGTCATGAAATGTTCTGACTGTGTTCAAAGATGGTCGAAAAATTGAGAATTTGAAATGTGACGGGTTTTTTCTGTTCTCTGAGCTATGAACTAAAATGATAAAAGATTGGAACTTTTCAAAATTTCCAAGCTCTTCTATATTCGTATCTCTCTATTGAATTACTTCATTGTCCTTGCGATAATAATTATGTCGTCGGCTCTATAATTTTATAACGTTATTGTATATCCCATTCTATAAATATTTTAACGTGCGCTTTTAACCTCGCAGAACAGTGAATGGCAACCTAGCAAATTCCATTAGCTATCCTTATACGCCTATACTACCCAAGTACATGTTTACATTCCACAATTCGATTCATAAATTCAAGTTTCATTCATTCATTCGTCCTCTGATACAAATATTGTTACAATCCATTCATGACACATTTATTGTGTTTTATTTAATCGGACAATGTTTAGATCTGGTATTGCAGATACAGAATGTTCTTATCATGATACAAAGATGGTTGAATAATCGATGTCTAGCGAATCAGTCTAGAATGTATACAAAAAATCAAGGTGCTCCATTCTCCATTGCAATCGCGCTTCGGAAGCGCTGCGAGAGAGTACATATTGCCCTTTAAAACATAAAAAACGTTTCCACCAGATGGACTGGCCTTGATTGAGTTGAGAATCTTTAGAGAGTCCTTCGAAAAGCGCCCACATACATGTGAACAGTATTCCAGAAATGACCTTGTGAGTCTTGTATAGTAGTAGTAGTAGCTGTTTCGGTGAATGCAAGTCTCTGAAGAGGGACATAACTCTCAGTTTCTTCGATGTCGAGCAAGCAAGGCCTGCAACATGATTTTGCAACACATTGTTGTTTATGTTAATCCCAATAAACTTGATGGAAGTTGACTAGTGTTGGGCGTCCCTCCATCTTCACACCTGGCAGATTAATATGTGATTGTCTTCTCAGAGTAGTTGTCTGAGTCTTCTCTGCATTGAATTGAGCGTGATTTGTTGATTACCATTAAACGTTTATTTACTTTATATTTGTTGATTTGTATAACATATTGATCTATACAATTTAAAGCCTATCGGGTTGGTAGTGGTTTGATGGTTTTATACAGAAAATAGGGTTGTAGATTGTATTAGATTTTATTTTCACCGGTCCGCTGAGGCACAGCAAAAAGAATCTTGGAAAAAGGACAGTACCTTGGGAACTTCGGCATGGAGTTCAAATACATCGGAAGTATATACACCAGAAATAAGGATCACTCCTTGAAAAAACTAACCAATTATTAGCCCGGTCCTATCGAATGCTCCACATGGAGGTGACGAAAGCCAGAAGATCCCCCGTAGATCTATGCTTGCGGGAGCCATACTACAAATTATTGCTGACGTAGTTTTTGTCCAGGAACTTCGGAAGGGGCAGGTTAATGACTGTCTGATCCAGCAGGAAACACGCCTTGCGCTGGTAGAAGAGTTTAAAGAGTTTGCAAAGGATTGGTGTAAGCTCCTAGATTCTATTGAAAGAAACGTTTTACATTGTGCATTGTTGTACATACAAAATTTTTGGTAACAGCTTTAATACAATTGTCGTTTTGTATATCCATAAGTATGCATGTATTAAACTCTACATCGAAAACGTTGTATTCGTTTTTAAGCTTCCGTTGATAGATCACACGTGGAATTTATATTGATAATAATAATCCGATTGAATTGGATTCCTGGATTGCCTAATCAATATCTATAATTACCCCAATCTGGTATTGGTCAGGAACTTGTGTCGCGCTGAATATTGCACTAATTAACTGAATATTTCGGATCATACGAGTATTGACCAAATAATATCTTTATTAACATTTTAATGATTGTGTGCAAACATTCTGCGTTGTATTAACCTTTGTTTTTGTACGGGAAGTTATATCACCATACCGCAAAATATCTGAACTTGCTCCCGACATCTATGGTTCCATAAATTATGAATTAAATACAAATCGTAAAATATAATGAATATAATAAAATAGAGAAAATAAACACACACAAAATTTCAGAGCCGTGATCGCCCACTTGTGACTATAAGGCAGGGTTTACCATATGGTGGCCTGAGGCGGGATTCGAACCCACATATCCGGCAGCTTAAGCCACTAGACCACACTACTAGTAGTAGGACATTAAAATTACTCAAATAATTCCAAAAATGCCTAGGAATTCCTGTCAAAAGATATTCTCTCCTTCCATTTTGCTATTCATTCATTCGTTTCCTTCTTTCCTTGACTATCTGGTTCGTGGGTTGCCAGACCTGTCAAATTCACTTACTGATACTATAACTGTAAGCTAAGAACTCATAAACCGATCTCGTAAACAACTATGTAACAGTATACTTTAACTTCCGAATGAGTTGCTTTTTTGAACTATTGATCATGAGGCTATGATACGTCATACTTCAAATAATTTCAATCAGCATTCCTCTATTTTGCTTCTAAAGGTTCTAAAAAGAACAGAAACATGGAGCCATTCCCTCCCTGGTCAATAGGCGTCAATTTGTTTGCTGTCTACTGTCTTGGACCCTCAGTAACTCTGAAAGTGCCATTCGGTTTTTGATGTAATTTTAGCAGCAGCTTACTGTTTTAATAGTGCATGTGGCGGCGGAGTAATCATCAAAAAACAAAAAAGTAGTAACCCTTGGTCCTACTAGAATTTTTGGAAATCGATCCAGTGGCGGTAGAGTAAAACTGAAGAAAGCTTAGTATCGGTGAAACAAGGCGCGAAATACTTGTAGCAATATGTTGGTGAATGTGAACAAATTGTCGATCTGCTTCCAATTCGAATCGGCGTGCGATCTCGGTATAATATTGATAGACGCTCGGGGGTTACCACATTTCTTCTAGCTTCTGTTCTAGCAGCTGCTGATACTACACGTTACTACATTTTCACAGAATATCAAATACTAAAGTGTTATCTAGCGTCTGACGCCAATCTTTATCAGTTCACTCGAGAGTTTGATGTGATTATTGAACTGTTAATTCATTTGAAGTGAGTTTTAAAAAAAATGAAAGTTACTAAAAAAAATACTGATGGATTTTGAAATCATAAATGATTTACAGTTTTCATATTTCTTAATTAAATTCCAACGTTCAATAAACCCAAACCCGAGCCAAATCTTTATTTGCAATCTAAACCATTACCTGGGAGGTACAGCGTTAACCGCCTGGACGCGATTTTTTAACTCATTGGTATAGTTTGGTTACTCGTCCAGATAAAACGAAATGAAATATAATATTTTTACTTCATTTAGGTACTTTAAACTGTTGAGACATATAAATTAACTTGACTTAGTCAAACACGCGACAATCATGATAATTGTACCTAATAATTATTCGATTGTAATGTTTTCTTGTTTGCCATGTAAATACGTATTTAATTTGCTCCTAATTATGTATTGGATAACGGAATAATTCCATCGCCACAGTGACACCTAGCGAGAAAGCGTAGATGTGTTTGCGATAGCAGAACATTGATTTTTCAATCGTTTGGGCGATTCTCAGATGGCGTCTGAAATCGGTAGTGATATTTGTACATTTCTGGATTGTATGTAGGTATATGTAGGGTTCATGATAATGTGGAAATAACTGTGATTTGATAAATTTGTGATGTATTTTGTTTTGGAAATACCATTAATTCAGAACATAAGTTGGAAAGTTTTTGCCGAATTATTGAGATGTTTGTATGAAATACGAATATATAAAATGAATATTTTCTAATCATATTCACATCGAATAACATATATGTCATTGAACTTGGGATAAACAGAATCAAAAAGATGAAAATACAGCAATTTTTTTTAACAAGATCAATCAACAGGCTGCTTCTGGAGAAATTTTTTTACTTCTCACGCTAATAGGCGGTCATAGAGAACTCCTTTTTTTCGGCGTTGGTGATTTTTTTATCATATCTAAACTTTTGACTCCAGTAGTTTTCTGTATTTGTTTAGATATAGATGGTTGTTGAAACATATGCCTTCAAAACACAAACATGATAAACGTCTCAGTAGCTTTAGCATTTTTAGAGACATCCGCCATATAAACAAATTCAAAGTTATGGCATATTTGTGGAAAGTAACTTTTTTCTAATGGAGGCTGATTTATCACGCGTTACTTCAGCAACTATTAAATATTACTGCATTTACACTCGATGAAGATCATAAAAAAATACGAAAAAACAATGTAGATCCTTAAAAAATGAAGAAGTAGATTGTTTATGTATTTCACGAGTAGTGCAATCAGGTTATCGATGATTGTGTTCGTATTTCAGATATGTGATTCATAGGAAGTAAGTGAATGATACAAATCTTGGGAAACCCGAAAAATATGGGAATATTTGAAATTATAAAAAATGTGAAGTTTGTCAGTAGTAAAGCGTCAACAACGAACTTGATTTTATTCTTGTATATGTATATGTTTTCAGTCATTCTACCTTTTAGTAGATATTTGCATTCCAGAGGCTTCAGAAGCACATGAAATTAACAACCGTTGTTTATTTACCAGTGTGGAGATGCCAAAAACGTGTTTATGATACTGTAAAGAAGCACTATTCTAATTGTGGAAAACCTTTATGGAAACCCCGCACCGTTCCCCCTCCATTACACCCCTGCAAGTCATAAATTCTTTTTTGGTTGTAGAGGTTGTCAAACACAGTATTACCAGATTACCTTGGATTCTCAGACTTGCAAAAGAATCACCGCTAGGTGAAAACGCTAGACGACAAGCTATTCGTCTACGCTTAAAAATGCTTCATCATGGAGGTATAGATAACGATCTGGAATAGAACAAAAAGAGCTCACTGCTTTGCATTTAGATGAGAGTGGGTGAAAAGTCGGAATAGCGGCATAGATAAAACAGAAAGGTTTTTCATGGAAAGGTAAAAGGGAAAAACGAATTATCGCTATGTTTATACAAATGATATGTACCGTTTCTGGGGAACTGACAATACGTATAAAATATATTTATCATTATCATTAGCAGTGTCGAATTTAGACGTTGGTGATCTGTATTTCCATCGACATTCACTATCCTACCAATAGCAGTATAGGAATTGTACCTAAATCTGGAGAAAAATAGATAGAACACCTTTATATCCTGGAAACTTTCATTTATTAAATGTTTTTATCATATATTTTTGGAATGAAGGACGTGAATTGTAGATTCTTTCCCTTTCAGACCTCCCCATGATGGTTGTTAATGTGTGCGTATAGCGATTTAATAATAACCTTTGTATAACATTGCTGGTCTATGCAGCAAGATTTAGCTGGTCAATTGAAAAAATTAGGGGTGGGTAGTTGATTATAGGGAAAGTAAGCGAACTGTCGAAAACTCATTGGAAATTGGTGCATATTTTCCATGATTACCCAGAGCTGCTCCATACTAATAATAGCGCTAACGTACGTATTTTAGTTTTGTTGGTCAATTTTCGCTAAATCAAGTTAGCAAATCGTTTGCAATGGTTTCTGTTACTTTTCAGCTGCTCACTGTATTAGTTTGATAACAGTTAGATAGATTAGATGCCAGGTGAAATGCAAAACTGGCATCTGGGCATGTTTTGAATGGTGAGCTTTTTTGCCGACCGGAAAGGAGTTTGAATTTATACTTGTATAAAATACAGTAAGTGGAAAAGGAAATAAAATATTGTCTTCTTTCGTTCTGGTTTGACACAGATGACTGGTCACAAATTTGATTGGAAATTGATGATGGTGTTTGAATTGGAAATCGTCTATGGACCGAATATGAAGTTCTGGTTATTATCATTTTTTTTTCGCAATATCTTTCATTTATTGTTTGAAGAAGAGGTTTTATAATTATCTTTAGATTAATCTCTCAAGATTTTACAACAATTGCTATGTTGGTAAACTTACCTCAGCCATGAAGACAACAAGCTGTCTAACAGGCTAAGGTTTTACTAGATTTAGTGTATAGTATAATTTCGTTGATCGATGCCGGATGAAAAGCCTTCGATTAAACTAAGCGTGATATCTTTCCCCAGATTATTTCTGTGGTCACGACGCGTCACCACACCATCAAGATGTCCACTCTAGAAAAAAATCGACAGCCCTCCAAGCCCTCCCTATCGCTATAAGCGAAAGTATGAAGTGTTTGAGTGACTGGGATGGCGGAGATCTTTTTCGCTTTTTTTAACATCGTTAAGGGCCACGGTTGAAGTGGCCGGAGATAATGAGGGCGGATTTACATAGGGACCGGGGCTGTAGGTCGTGACTTTTAAAATTTGCAACAAATTATCTGCTGACGTAATGAGACGCCATGATCACGACAGCGTGAGTCCAGGCCGAATATGTTCGTATTTCACCCACTACAATGGTCCAGTGAAGTCAGAAATTGCTTTTTAATTTTTCATAGTTTTCCCTAGCCGTTAATTAAGACATGTGAGCCTCTTCCGAAAGTCGTACTTTCGGAGAACCTTGGCGTTGTGGAATGAGCTACTGGGGAATTCATCTTCGATGGTTATATTCTACAGCGTTTTATGGTCAATGTGAGTAGAAATTTATTTTCTCGCAGCGCTTATGACGTGCTATATTCCATTGCGTGAGCTTTTATCTATGAGGAAAAAAATAATGAACTTCACTTTCCACTGTCATGGCAGCCCTTTTCAGAGTACAAAATGACAAAAAAAACGGAACTTTGAACGTGAAAATGATACCTATTGACATCAATTGACTTCAGGATAACAGTTAAGTTTTCAAAATTCGTTATGTAAATTCAAATCGTGCCACTCAGTTTAATATGGTGCTTTTTACAGAACAATGTCGCAATATTCATTCCAATAGTAACAGCCAACACAAGTAAACAGTAAGAACAATCAACGTGTAGACATCTTCCGCTCCACCTGACTCTCTTTTGCTCTCTGCCTTTCTCTTTTCTTTCCGTTATATTTACTAACAATTCTCCATGGTTTCTCAGATCTGACAAATTAATAAAAATGACGGGCTATTAGACATTTGATGGTTTACTTTATAATTTACTTTCCGCTAATGAATGATATGATAAATAATCAATTGATTACTTTTATTCTTCACACTGTAGAACTGATAAAGTTTGTGCTAGTCCTTTTTGGAGGTGAAACAAGCTGCACTACTTGTTGAGATGTGTTTTTCAATTTCATAGATGTAGTTATACGCATTTTATGTTTCTTGTACCCAATAAATTGTATGCTCATATATCATTGTTTTTCAACAAAAAGGCGTGGTTTATCTTGACATTGGTCCATCATGCACCTCCAGAATAGGTAAATAGGACACTAATACAAAGGTCAATTGTTATGTTCATATTATGTAACATGGATTTTTATGTACATCATGGAGCCCGGTACATGGCTTGATGTCGATGAATGATGAATGTGCTACGTAACCTGATGTATGCACATTCACCAATATTTGAAAATTATAAATATTTTTCTCATAATCAGATCACAAGAGTGATCATTATAATGATTCTCAAATTTAGTTTCAACAAAATACTTTACTGACGGTTCCCTTATATATGCAGTTTTTGGTTGAATCGAATGTAAATATTTTTAATCATGCTGTAACTTTAACACAGAAATCTCATAACACCTTTTTTTGCATTTTTCACATCTATATAGTAGTACATTTCTGGAATTTGGTTCGTTCCTCTACCTAATTTCACTTCCTTTTTGATCAGCATTACCGACTACATGAATACAAAACAACATCTCAATTTCTGATGAAGCGTCATTCTTATAAATAATACCATATCTTTTAGTTGCCAGTGTACGCCTATAGAGGAGTTAAACTGGATCAATCTGGAAACCGTCTCCTTTTAAATAAAATCAGATTTCAGATCATTACCGGCGCTGCGTGATCTCACTATTTGCATTTTCCTATTGCATCGTTCCTCCTTTTTTGTTCTATGACGATTCGTTAGTAGAAATTTGGGTGCATAGCGGCCAAGATATTCAGATAGAGCATGAAAGCTTTGGAATCTGCAAAGCTGACTGGCATTCCACAGATTTCGTTCTATATGGAAAAATATCGATAGTGATAAAACTTGTAAACAGCAGGTAGCCCTCAGAGGACTGTTAATGTGATGTTTTATCCAATTCAGAGCAAAAATTTAAATTTTGTTCTGAAATTCATCTGGTATTGGAAAAGATGAGTCAGCATCCATCGTTGTTTGAACAGTTTTTTGTGCAGACGGGACTCGAACCCGTGCTGACTGATACTAAATGTATCTTCTCCACAATACAGTGCCTGTCTAAAGCCTGTTTCTCCCTACTAATTTTTGAACCACATGTTATATAGCAACAAAACATGGAATTCTTAAATAGTCTATGAAAGCCTGGTGACAGATGTCGTAGATGGCATCTGTCACAGCTATTAACTAGAGTCCAAGCTATCAGGATAATTTGACTTCCTAAGTTGCCCATGGGCAGATCTATTTTGGGCAACATTTGGAGATAAATGTTACTATCACACTCTTACCTGGATTTGGTATATACAATCTTATTGCTCTCTACTGTCAGACCGCTGGCCTAAGATAAAACATATATGTCTATAGTATACATATAGTGGAAAGCATATATCATAGAACATCTTTCAATAATTACTGTCAAACTGCTAATTACTCAACTAATATTGTTCTGTTTATTGCAGGTATGACCACATATGTGCTAGTGTTATAAATATGTAAGTATCATTTGTTCAACAATATAATAATCAAATAAATCGTTTTTTTGTCAGCTTCATATCTCTGTTTTAATTAGTGTTCACTTACTGGAAAACAGTTTAACTACCTAATGAATGACAAATTATTCAATTAGTCTAAAGGATTTCCAACAACTATTGCTAAGAATATTTGAGATTAACTACCGCTCAATAGTGCCGCAACTGTTGAAGATGGATGAAACTTTCAGCATGGGTATGCTTTAAACAATTATGATACCAAGATCTGTCTTGTCAAATCTATCCAGAAATTCAGTTTCAGTTTGTTTTTCCATTTCTCAACCATTTTTTGCGGTAGATGCCAAATTAGGGGGTCATAGTTTTTGTATATTTTGCAAGAAGCGGGTCACAGCATGCTTTGTCTCTCTTTATTTTTTGTCCTTTGAGTCTATGTTTATTTGTGTCGGGAAAATGGAAACATTTGAGTTTAAACCAGTTGCAATTATACTAAACCAAATTTAAACCCAGTATGCATCTGTACGCAAATTCTGCGATGTAGCGTATCAACCATGAGAACATTACAAGGCCTAATCAGTGTGTGAGAAAATATCAGTACTACCAAAGCCAAAGCACAGCAAAAGCAGCCAGAATCACAAAAAATGCATATAATAAACAATTTCAGTCTAAGCTTCTACGAGGGGGATTCGTGAAATTATTGTTTCATTATCATGTATCAGAGAATAATTTTTCATGCGCGAGAAGTACTGAGTCAATCTCTCATGGTGTATAGAATTACAGGATGGGAAATAATGAAAACAAAACAATGTGACTAATATATTCAAATATCGTTCGGGGTTCGGGGAAGTTTGAAGCAAGTCTCTGGTTAAAGAGGTAAAAGTCGCGAAAAACATTCATTTAGTTTATACGACAGAGAATGTTGTCGCCGATGCGTAGGAGCTGAGAAGAAAATTTATGGAAACGAAATGAATCCACGAATTCGCAACCAATTGAACAAAAACAATCGGACAAGTAAAATTCGTAAATTTGAATATCGCCCGGGCTTCGAGTAAGGTTGAAGCAAGACCGTCTGGGTTGGAGTCCCTTAAGGGACCGGGGCGAAAGGTCGCGACGGTGAGATAAGGCCCCAACCAGCCATTCAGGCGAAAGGGAAAACACTCCGTTTTCTCGCAGAGTGTAAATGCCGTTGACCCGGCCGCCTGGGGTTTTAGTGTTTCGAGAGGAAACACAAATGGTCTAACTGGATCGGTATTGTTTCGTAAATTACAACCCTATCGACAAAACAGAACAGCTAACTGACTATTTGCTGTGTGTTTTTTCATAAACGTAAAGTTCTTGATATTACTTAAGAACTCCTGACGTTTGGTTTGATTGCGATGTATAGTACAAAAAATCTTACGATACATTAATGCCACAAATTTTTTTTATTGATCTTCAGGTGGTATTCTATAACTTCGCTATCATTATAGTACGGGAAAACATTGTAAGATCAAGCCTTAAAGAAATACTTAGAGTGAAATCGAAAGATATTAGAAAATTATAAAAATTTGAATTGAAATTGTCGATATAAACGTCATTTCGCACAAAAAATAACAACTGCTTGCATTAAATTGTAAGTGATTAAGGTTTGCTGTCTTAAAAAATCACAGTGCATATTGGAATAGACATGATATGCTAGTAAATTAAATCTGAACACCTGCTTTTGTAATGGCAATACCAATTTTTATCAATGAAAATGGCATGGGGAATAATATCATTCGCTGCTTGCTCTTAAAGCTTGACTATGTAACGAAAAATGGGAAACTTTGGTTATTCCTCTCTGAGATGGAAACGATAATAAATTTAATGATGTAACTTATTCTTAATTAATGGCGGCCAAGTATCTATGCAATATCCAGCCCCGCCTGACGAAACGTATAATACCTGTATATTTTCCTGAGCCAGTTATCATGGTATAGTATGTATCCATGGTGTGAACTATCTGGAGAGATTGCTGGCAGATTCCATTATCGAGGAACATATACGAAATAAGAAGCGTGTAACACATCCGGGAATCCCCTATCACTGAATTAAACCTCGGTGGCGCGTCCGCGTCTCCAAAGAAACAATTTGTCTTGTGTGAGGGAGATGAAGTTGTCAGGATACATCACACTTCATCATTCTACTTAATGCCGTGTGTTCGGTTGCGGAAAATTCACACTCCGCTTTTACTTTACGCAAGATGTCGACCGCTTCATATGGTGAGCTGAGGAAAACGTACGGCGTTGCCAGATATGCAGAATAAGATACCTTGGGGTTACTGGTTGTCTGATTTCAGTAGAGAGTCATATACAAGGTTATTTCAAATGATAGGACTACTACAAGCAGCAGCACTAGCAAATAACTGTTTCTGCTAGTGGGCTATGCAATATAACAGGAGTTGGAAAAGGTGTTTCATGCAGTAAAGTCAACTAATTTGATATGACTTGCAAGACAAAACGATAGGTTTTGTATGTTCAAGAACAATCTAGTGGGCTGAGCACTTGTCGCTCTCATTTGTTGCGTTCACATACCTTCGGCTATGTCGATTGAAATTCATTGCAGAAAGCGCTCCCTCTAATGACATTTGTCTGTCAAAAAGAACCTTGAATAAACCTCACTTTCTGACTTCTTGTTGCCTCTCGATCGTGCCATGATCGTATCATTAGTACCCAATATTAGAATCAAGGCGTACAATTAATAGGAACCTTTTCCGTTTAATAGCTTTAGAACATTTGATAACGGAAAATTGTATAGACCCAGGAAATACAGTAGATACATAATTTGATGGAACAAAATGGTGACTGTATCATACATAGATAAAGGGTTTTCCAATAAGGACGGGTCGATGTTGGCAGCCTGTGGCGACCAGGTTGTTTTGGCAGCAACTGTCTAATTTGTTGTTTATTATTTAGTCACTGAAGCCAATTCACCATGACAAGCTACACGATTGAGCAGCACGTACAAATGATAAAACTTTATTATCAAAATGAGTGTTCACTAGTGCAAACGCTGCGCGCGTTGCGCCCATTTTACGGAAGACGCAATGGCCCTTCAAAGTCGACTCTGCAACGTTTGGTGACCATATTCGAGACGACCGGTTCAGTAAACAATCAGCCAACACCCGAACGATGATAAAGGATTTCTTTTGGCCCAAGTTGAACGACATGGAGGTGGACGACATGTGATTTCAGCAGGATGGCGCTACCTGCCACACAGCGGACGCCACGTTGGACATTCTGCATGAACGATTTGAGGGTATGGTTATTTCTCGCAGAGGTGACATGAATTGGCCACCAAGATCGTGCGATTTGACCCCACTGGACTTTTTCTTGTGGGGGTTTTTGAAGTCTCAGGCCTATAGCAATAAGCCGGAATCTACGGATGCCCTTAAAGCTAACATAATCCAGGTCATCTATCAAATTCAGCCAGATTTATGCGGCAGAGTCCTTGAAAATTGGACCTTCAGGATCCGTGCCACCGTGAGAAGCCGCGGCGGACATTTGAACGATGTAATATTCCACAGCTAATGGCATACATGGGCCTTTCAAATGAAAACAAAAATTCTTTGATACCTCACACACAGCTTGTTTTATTCCATTTCAACATCAACCCGTCCTTATTGAAAAACCCTTTATGTGTGATCCCTAAAGGCAGAACACATGAAAATATTTATTATACTAGAGATTTTCGAATGTACTTTTAAAACTAGGTTCCGAAATCCTCAATTGGGAAGCAGGTGAAAAGTGTTTAAGATGGAGAAGAAGCCTTCTTAGATCATAAGAAACCATAAATTCCTTTCTAGACTGTGACTATACATCAAATTCATGATCTAGCTTAGATGGTATTCTCAAACCGTTGATCAAATGGGAATAATGAGTAGACGGTTGGACGTGCCTTGTACTTTGTTGAGAACAAAATAGAACCTAGACATGTAAGTAGTACAGGTTAATCAATTTAAACTCATTGAGATCTAAGTCTTTAATTTGTTAAGAAGCTTTAAAAACAGAAACTTCTATTTGTGTCCGTGCAATTGACCTCTTTCGTCAGATCTATAAATAAATTGTTGGTGTTTCAGTTATCAGCAATATATTGGCGTAAAGTAATTTGAGAGATGAAAACGTTTAGATTAATATTTTTGTAAATATAATCAATAAAACATCCTGAGCATGTAAATATTTATGCTAAAAGAATTTTCTATATCCGCACATCTTCTAATCGTTAAACAAACCAATACACAAAATACTGTATTTTTATGATTTCTGTGGAAAGCCTTTTAGATTTAACAATAATTGTTTCATAGTAGGAAAATTTAAAACTTCTTGATCATATGTTATTGATCCTAAATTGAGAACAGAGTATTTTTTGATTTGGTATTTCAGAAAATAGTATTTTATTTAAATTGTAAATGGGTTTGTTACAACAATCTTGAGATTTTTTGTTTGTTCAACGACTTCCTCGATGTTGACCACCGTCGTAGTTGTAGGCATATGGATATCACTTCGTAATCGATATCCGATGGCTGGGAAAGTCACCGAAGCGGACAACTGAGACACAAACGACGTCGAACTGATGTTATTTCAACAAGAGTCCACCGTGCAGACGCTCGTCCAAAATTGGAGAGCGCATCTCTCTGAGAGTTATTGCTGGCTAGTGAACTTCTCACTTCGAATGTGCACCGCCTAAAGGTCAGTTTCTTCATTGTTTGCGTTCGTCGAGATCTCTGAAGTCTGGATGTTGAAGGGCTCCTCGAATTTCATGCTATTGGAAGTGTAAAATACAGGGTACTCGCAATATTGTATCCATTTGAATTCCCACGTATACGATATTTTAGTATGTTTATTGCTTCAATCCATCGAAGCCGAATGTATAACCGGAGGTAGATTTATGCTTCCAAGGCGTCGACTTCTGGAAAATCTAGAAATTCGGGCTCGTTCCATTCGCACACTAACAAAGTTCCATTATTTTTCTTAGCAATGAAGCTATTTTTTGTTAGTGAGCACCTTTTTGGTCAGGCAAATCTGGTAGAGTCAAGATTTTGACTCTGACAATAGCTATTCCTTGCAATATCTCCTTCATAAATAATCGTTTCTGAGTAAACCAAATTTGATTCGCAATGTCTATCTTTATCGCCGGCGATGCTTACCTTACGTTACATCTAATTCGGATAGTGTCAGCGTCAGCTAATGCCGATACGTCCGTATACGTCTCCGGCAAGTAATGATGTATGCGTGTGCCAGTTTGCCGGGTAATCGAAATACGATACACGCAAGCAGTAGCAACCACCGTACCGAGCGGCATCGGCACGCCACATACACATATCTCGCCCCCTGGTCATTACCGATATCAGTTATCAGTTTTGATTAGGACGGGTGATGCCTATACGCCCTACGGTCATCTAAGTTCAGTAATTACAGATCAGTATCAGCTTTGCCACCATCTATGACGTTAGTAGACTATGACAGTTTTTATGTTCGACATTCGAATAGTCTACAATATGGAGGCCACTGAATTGTCAAAAAATATAGAGCTTTGGTTCACATGCTATGGACATTTTGGCTCCATCTTGATATAACAATAATGAAGTTTGCCTAGCCTGGCGAACAAGCGTAGTACGTACCAGCTGTCAAGTTAGTGATGGTAATATTCGCATTAAAAATATTCAGTTGATTTAGATCATTTGGATATTCGGAATATTTGATTTTCTATGACATAGAATATTCGCAAAACATCTGAACAAGTAGTCTGGTTAATCAAAGTAGTAATTTATAGCTAAGTTCACTACTTGTGAAGCAGTCGCAGTTTTAAAATCCCATTCCTCTGTTTTCAAATAATTTTATTCATATTATGATATACAGTGCCCGTCTTAAGTTCGTCCCCTCTTACAAATTTTTGACCCATCTGGTATATAGCAACGAAACTTAAATAGGAGATGAGAAACGTAACATTTTATAGAAAAATTACTGCTAAAAGTTTTAAAATGGCGACAGAGCGCCATCTTTGATTACTGCTTCAAGTGGATATAAGTTGGGTTTGAAATGTCCGAAATGATACTTTACAAACGTAAATATTTTGAACTCATTCAAATTTAGGAGTAAATTGTTCTAGAGGAAAATGTTAAAAATCATTACCAGATTTCGAAAATGGAATAATATACGATTTGCAAAAGTAATCAAAGATTGGGCATTTTAAATCTTATAGCAATAGTTTTTCCATAAAAAAGGTTTTAATCTCCTATTTGAGCTTTCCAAATTTCATTGCGACATACCAGATAGCTCAGAAATTAGTAGTAGGAGGCGGAGTTTAGATATGCACTGTATAGATATTTAGATTTATTTTAGTGTCATCAAATGAAATACATTTTTTCTCTCCATTAGAAAGATTTTCTCACGGTATTTTCAAAAAACTTCGTGGGTGCTTGTACACTTTTTTCGAAGAGGCTATGACTTTTAAATATGTCTGGAGAGCAAAAAATCTATTAAATCAGCCTACGCAAACATTTTTCGTGCGGTTCAAATGGGTAAAAAATCTCTATTGGGCGCTCTATTTTTTCGGACAACACAGAGATTCAGGGTCTACTATGGAGGACTAGCTAAGTTACCTCCGTAGCTCTGCCAATGTGGAAATGGCATTTTGTTCGAGGTTGCAGCGTACCTTTGATTTATACGCGTCAACCAAATATGCAAGGTTATACAAACCAAGTGGTATTTATTCAGTTTTGACAAATTAATTTTAATCAATAAACAATGACATTTATTATTTCCAAATGTGGGTAACATTAATGTTTGAAATGCAGTTTATTCTGCTGCTGTATAATCTGCAACAATTCTTTCAAATTGTACAAAGGATTATTTCGCATTTCTGGTGGTAATGAAACAGCTGATGTTCTACCCCACTGTAAATAATCTGCTTGGTTAGGATCACGCGATTTTGGAGGCCAGGAATTTCTACGCGCTATTACTTTGAAATTTGAGAAAGATTCAAAACTAATATGGGAGTTTTGAAAAATTAATCTATACGAATACCTCTGGGGTTTAAGAGATTGTGGATCTCATCCAATTCAAATCTACAATAAAGCGTTATATCCCAAATTTAATTTACAGCAAGTTCCAAGCGCATGGCGTCACCCGTTCCAAAGCGAATTTGTCGTGTCTGCCACTCACGGAAATTTAACGTACGCGACCGTAAGTAACTAAAACTCCTTCTCGCCTCTCGACGCGAAGATGCATAATGCAACCTACATGCAGATTTGGTGCGACCGCTCTTTCGCCTTCGAAGGGACGTAAAACTCCCGACCCGACTCCAGCTCTGACATGCCTGACAGGATAATTTCCTGAACCCGAAGAGGATTTTCGGGGGTTTCTTATTTGCTTCGGAGCTGTTGCGGACGACAGAAAATAGGTGCTGCATTACAATATCTGGACCTAGGTCGACCCTTGTCCATCTGATAACGAGATTAGAGATAATTCTCGTGATAGTTAGAAATATAAATAAACATTCTGCAAATCGATTAGCCAAAAAAATCTGTCCAAACTACCCTTAATTTAGCCCCAATTATACACGTATAGCAGCTTACAAGGATCTCGGTGGCCTCGTGTAGAGACATATTCTCAATTATTAAACATCACGGGTTCTAATAATTACTCACTTGATATTCCGAAAGGTCGAAACTGATGCACAATTTGCATTTTGAAATAAAAAAAAGCAGGCCCAGTGCCGGATTCGAATCACACACTTTACGATTGCCGGTCGGATGGTCTGGCCAATTGAGCTAACTGGGCACCTGCCCAATCGTTGCAGAGCTCGAACGATGTTAAGCGGAATCCTTCATAATATCAAATTAAATTATGATAGTTAATACCGATTCCAGGTTTTTCCACACTCCATACTAGAACAGTTCGACGTAGACCTCGCCAAATATGACCGACCATATGTATGATGCAACCGGTGCTGTATGCAGATTCGGTTTGACCGCTGCGAGCAAAACTCCAGGCGCGTCTCCAGTTTTGACATGGCTGACACGATAATTTCCGGAAATGTAACCCGTGGAGGTCTTTGCGGATTTCGTATTCGTCTTAAGGAAGAGCAAAGGAGATGATATGTTCGGGTTGTCTTTTGTTTTGTTTGAAGACACGTACCTACTAGACTTCTAGATGATCATCCATCAAAATTTGTAACAAGACATCTAAATAATTATTCAGACAAAAATTATACAAAATGGCAGAGGTGAACATTAGTGTAAATGATGTTCTGTATATGATGTTGAACAAAAGAAAGACGTATTTTTTTCAATAGAAACCCACATCTTCAGTTCTGGAATCGGAATCAGCCTTGAAGTTTGTACTTATACGGAGTATTTTTTACGGAAGGCCCAAATTCACAACTACTACATAATAATAATTAATTTTGTTGAATAGCATACCATGTGTATCAATGGATTATATCCTAGAGTATTTATATTTTCGGAAATGCTTGTTGTCCTCAAATGTACCGATTTGACACCATTGAAGATTTTCTACAAAATTCTTGGATAATATTGTACATCGTTGATGTTTATTCGTGAAGAGCCATGATTTAAACAAAAACCTGAACGATACTCTTCAGCAATTGAATTGTTATTATTGAAATATTGAAGAAAGACATGATTAAACTGCGTCAAAATGACATGTTTTAGGACAAAGATCATAGTTCCATCATAGATGCAAGAATACGGGATGGGGGATTTTGCGTCAGTGTCTTGAGATTACATGTTTCATTTTCTCTCATAAGTTAGGCAGCGTTGCCTTTTTGTGTGTCAAAATATTATGGTACTCGTTTAAGATACAGCAACTGTATTCGAGCATTTCATGATAGTACGGACTAAGGTCTTACCAAAAACAACAGTCATTATAATTTCAAAAACCTATTTAATTTTTGCCTTTGATATTTTTATGTTTTCCATTATTTTCAATTTTTTGTAAACTTCCAGTTCTAACAGTTCCAAATCCTATCAAAACATTTATTCTTAAAATAATATCTGCAAGGCGTGTCTATCATTAACCTATGTGACGCGTTTTTTTTTTCATAAACGAAAGTCGATTATTCATTGATTTTCATTATTTTAACCTACCATTTAGCGGAAAGTCAATATTTTTTCTGTTTATTTCAGTAAACAATTTTTTTGAACGAATATTTCTATATAGTTATTGGACATTTTGATATTATCTTTCATTTAAAAATTTGACGTGTCAGGCTATACTAGCGAGTATACAAATAATAACTAGTGCATAGATCATTAAGCTAAACGTTAAAACCATTCGGCAATCTACCGGTGTTCACTCCATATTGTTTGCTTGGTATATCGGATTTTCTCCTGATAGATTTCCAATAGCACACCCTAACACGGCAATCATGGTTTAGCATAATAATGATATCAGTCAATATTGTCTGTATCCTCATTAAGACTGGTTTAACATCTTTTGCTTATACACAAGTAGCGAAATCAGCAATAATAGTGAGTTATATTGTAAAATGAGGTTCGTTTCACGTATGTTCGTGGATTCCGGTTCACAAATTCGTATTCAGAAAGGAGCCTGGCCACTGCGGAGTTCGAACCACATACCTTCTAATTGCAGAATGCGGTAGCTAACTGAGACTAACAGGTACTTTACTAACTAATCTTATGATACCGATGATGTTAAGCACACTACCATGAAAGCGATTTTTCCGAATTTCAAATAACGCGCATCGTTCGTATTCTGAGGTTGGGTCGGTAAAGATCTCTGACCGTGGTTACTGATAGAGCCCTACATCGAACAATCATAGTACCGCAACAGAAAACAATGATACCGATTTATTTGCTAATCCTCAAGAAGGAATCAGTTAACTAATAGAAAGTAACTACTCGTATAGTAATATCGTTTTCGGCAATTACATTATCCATCATATTATGAACAACAAATGGTGCTGCCATTCAGATGATTAATACTTTGTTATCTATTGTCCAATGCTGAAATAGATTTTTTATCATTTTTGATATTTTTTTAGTTTTTTTGCCGGCACTGCTGCCACTGAACCTTCTAAATGAAAAAGCTGATATATGTGATTTTTTAATAATTCATCCTGTATCATGCATCGCTTCTCCTGTATCTGAAAATTCAATCTTTCACTGACGCCAAAGCGTAGTCAGACTTTGACATATTACATTGGTATCGCAAAGATATTTGCATGTTCGGGGATCAATTGATACCAACTATGTGCAAGCAATCGTATCATACGTGATATAAATTGCTGCGTCCCTGACATATGAATGATATGACGTGTTGAGCGGCGTTTGTAACATCTTGATTAAAAGCCGATCAGATCGACTCACGAAAAGGACGACGTACTGGGTGTGTCGTCAATTGCTTACTCAGTAATCGGCTATAATTGAGAAATAAGATGAAACATTTTCAACTTGGTGATTTATATGCTAACTAAATGCAAGACAAAGCCAACCAAATAATATCTCCATCGATCGGCTTATAAAAATATAAAACAAGATATATTTCATATGAAATACGTCATCATTTAAATTCACTGCCTTCACTGTCATTCATCTATAATCGAAAGAGTTTCATGTATCGCATGTAATGATTCCATCATAATGGGTTTGTCTTGGAAAATTCAACCCAACCTATTTTGCTTTACCTAATATATAAATGTTGTTAACAGTATTCAATTATTGAGTTGTTTCAAATGTGAACTATTTTATTAATTGAATGTATTGTAAAAAATTAAAACAGGCACGCATTTAGACGTCGCACAAAAAAATAAATAAAAATAATATGTAATGATTAGCTATTAAGTTTTTGTCTTTGATTTTATTGTAGGAAATCGTGGGGTGATTTTAAATATTTTTCTATCCTTATTCTGCTCTTATAAATAGCTACTGATTAAAAATTTATACCGGGGGATATCAAGCATTCCACGTTTTTGACAACAAAATCAACAATAAAGGCTTAATAATTAATAATTAATTTTATGTTTAAGTGTGTTCTTTTTAGTCTTTCAAATTTTTGTCTTTAATTTGGAAAAAATCTCAAATTATCTCATTTTTATCAGTCTTCAATAAGTGTCAAAAATTTTAGCTAAAAAACGAGGTTATAGGATTTCTTTGTACAGGCGCATGACTGATGAAATTCAATAATACAATTCTGAAATCCAAAAAAGTATGAAAAACGCGTAAAAAATGAAATGTGCGCACTAAAAATCGAAGTAATTCAGCATTTTTTATTGAAAATCTAGTCAAGATCAGCTACTAGTTATCAACATGCTGTTTGTCATACCCTAGTACGAGTGTTCTTTTAATATGTGAATTCTTTTCAATGATTTAAATGTCTTAGTTTTTGCACAATTTTGACTTTCCCAATAATGATCTACTCGTATTTGCGACCGTCTCTGATAGGTACATAATTATTTTACAAAAATTGAAAATAATCAATTAACAACAATAATTACTGTCACACCTTCTATTCTTTCTCTATCATCATCAGGATTGACATTGGATACCTATATATAAACAATCGCCGTCGTTTATCTAACGGAGGACCTGTCACTGACCCCACTCATCCTATATCATGGCCCAGATTCACGAATAACAAATTGACTACCTGATGGCCGCCGGTGTTTTGCTCCTATAATAGATCGGGTAGAGTGAATTACCATTATTTATTGGGATCCCCCCATAGACAGGATGCGAAGATGCTGCTCCAGCTGTCGTGTAGACATGTCCGGGAAGCTTCAACAGATTAATAGCCATAGGAAATTTTGCTGGGAACAAGGTCGTCAGGTATGCCACATGGGTTGCTTCTAACTAGAGATATTTTACTAAACATCATGATATTGTAATTTAGAAGTAGTGATCTGCCGATGCCGATATAAATATTAGTGATGGTTATCTTTATCGATCTCGTAGAAGCGATGTAGGCCAAATAATAATATACGCTAGGCGTTGTATTTGATTGGCCAACTGTATTTTTTTGGAGGGTATGTACCTATATTATACCAGGATTTTTCATCACAAGTAGATTGCATTGCCAAATTGAACGTTTACTGGTGTGGTAAAATACAAAAAATACATCTGAGGTTAGTTGACCAAAGTAAACTGGGCTGGTTGACTAACCTAAAAGAATGTTTCAATTCACATTACTTTACAAGGGTACATTCGTCAAACTGTGAAATTTTATCACAAGGTTACGGTTATAGGATCACGAGTGTATAAAAAATCAACTTGACAAATATAATAATGGTGGAACACGAATGAACTGAATCAGTTTTGTTTATTATTACATTGTTTTATTAGGACAAAAATGGAATATCAGCATACATATATGATATTATGACCACTTCTTTACACCAGGCTTTCCATATATTTTTCGGTAAGATCTGAGCAAAATTCGACGTGTACGCTGTTCGTCCACTTTCTCTAACGTATATTATAGTTCTGCATATGTTCCAGCCAACAGAATTTTGCATTTTTGCATGTCTATAGCAGGCCACTTGTATAATGGAAAATATGCACTCAGTATCAATCGTCAGCTTCTGAGGTGACTGATGCTTATAACGGTGCATCGTAAAAGTGTTTACTCAGAACAAGTGATATCGCTGTAAATCAGTTCACCCTTGTTGACAGATGTCATAGGGCCAACCGTTCCGGCTATTAGGCAGTGTCCAAGCTATTAGGATTATTTGACGTCGTAAAGACTCGAATGTCCGACTGTGTGTCTGCCTGTGTGTGTATATCTCTTGTCCGGTAATGTTGGACTCCTCATTTCAAGTCATTTTCGGATTTTGATGAAACTTTGACACTATATTACTACTGTGACAAGGACGAAACGCTGGGTAGTTTTCGAAAATTTCTTAAGCGGAGTCGGAGTTATCGCCAAAAAATGAATATTGTATAAAAAACTACGTTGTTTAAATTTGGCGCTGGGAATTGGAGGTGAGGTGCGAGATATCAAAATAATTTAGATGTTCGTACAATGTATCATCTATAAAATGTTTACCTCCGTAATACACCGTACTTGTTAGACTCTTTTAAACACACATTTGTAGATAAATCGCGAATAAAATTCCCAATAGCTGTAGACAATTTTACGATGATACATTCGACATATGAAGTTAATATATTTTCATACAGTTTTAAAAGTTATATAGCATTTTAGGGCGTTGTTAAATTCTTTTTGCAATGTTTTCCATTTCTGTATTTTGACATTTACTACAGATGACCGAATAGGCATAATAAATAATAATAAATAAATTTCGGAAGTTACGAATTTTTTCTTCAGGAATTTTTGAAATTATAAGATTGAAAGATTTTCAATATTTTTTAAATTCAATTTCTACCATCAGCATATATGTTTTATGGAACAATTTTCTTCATCTTTCATGTAGCATAATTATACAGTCATATATCGCTTACAGGAAACATGAAAAAAGCAAAAAGAAAAAAGAGACATATTTGTTTTGTATTCTGTTCTGGATATATGAATTTATAGGTATCGGTTGTTCATCACCTAAGGAACCAAAACATATAAATTAGCATTTATAAAACAATCCGCATAAAGAGGACATTATCTAATATTATTCACCTAGAATTTACGCTGCATTATATAGGACATTGAATCTTCTAACGGAAAACGCTTAGGCAGTCCTCATTTCCATAGCGTGGGAAGTACCGAGAATCTCTTGACTCGGACTGAATTTTATGGTATTTTCTTGTGAGGTGCCTCGAATCGATATGTAAATTCATCTAGTATCTGATAACATTACAGAGGCTGACTATTTCCCGCAGAATTTTGGATTCTATATCACCGTTATTTTGCACAATAGCGCACGAGTATGATTTTTGCCCACAAACTGTTCCCAACTAGCTGCATAATATTTTACTTTTTACAACCAGTTATGTAAAGAACTCCAATTATTATACTTCTTTCACGTTAAGAAATAAAATGCATTTTCTGGCAGCGTTTAATAGTGAAACTACAGGTAACGTGATTCACTGAACCATCATACTTTATCATGTAGATTTTAGATGATATTATTTATCTGCATAGTATTTAAGATAGCATAAAATAGTATATCACTTGCTGCATAAAAACTGGCTGCAACATCTGGGAAGTTTGAATAAAAATAATAATTATAAACTTAGAGAAAAAATATGGCGTTGGTGGGACTCCAAAATCACATATCCGTATATCCGAGCAGTTACCTTAGCCACTAAGTCACACTACCCTAATAGTATATGGATTCAATGCGGATATATAAAGCTTACTTCACCACGCAATCATTTCCTCGAATTTATAACCTTCTAACTGGGTCCAATAGGTGGAAATGTTGACTGATATAACAGTGAGTTTTCGCAAATCATAACCTTGGTCCAAGAATATGTGATCGAATCTCATGGTGCGTCCTGCGAAGAGCCGGTGTGCAAACCGCAGCGCATCGCGTGCCGTCGCGACGCCGCCGTCGATGCGCGTCCACCGGTGGAGATGCGTCCCGACGCCCGGCGTTTCAGTGTATCGGCGTCTCTGGCGCTTCTCGGACGGTGTTTGACGCCCTGCCATCCCGCTTCCGACCTGACACGGCGCGCGTGAACCTCGCGTGACTTTCGCGAATATCGACGCTCAGTCTCAGTGCCATCTGGATCTATAGTCACATACATACCGTGAAGGTTTATTTGAGAAAGAAATTTGATAATATTTTTTTAATATATGAAGGAACATTGATATAATTCAGATACCTTTAGCGTGAGCTATGGAGGAAGCATTTTTTATCAGTCACTGAACCTGTTCTGCCTTAGAAATACATGAATTAAAATTCTAATGACTTCAGTTATTACGCGTTTCACTTTATTTAAACTGATTATCGGTAAAAGACAATTTGTGACATTTTGAGCACACTCTGATGTAGCGAAAGAGGGGTTTCAACAAATGAATATAAACTAATATGTGATATTTATAAATAAAAATTTTATATTCAAAATATTCTTAATCCAACATAATCAAGAAAGTCCGTTTTTCCTAAAAAACAATGTTATCACACTATCTATTGTTCGTATAATCATACTGATTCATAGCCACTTTAATTTATTCTTTGAACATTTTTCTAAAGAATTTGAGACAATCATCTCTTAAGCATTTATGAAATTTAGAACTAAATTCGGTAGTGGCCTCATTTTCTTCAAATCTAAAATTAGCTATGGAATGCATTTGACAAATGTAACGTCTCGAATTATGTTTTGGTTGTTTTTTAATTCAATTTGCTTATCCTGGCCGTCCAATAAAATCAAATATCACAACGAAATGAACTTCACCAATATTTTTGCTACAACGACAGCCTTTTTAATTTATTTAAATCACATTAAGATTTATATTATTTCATTAACCGCCCCTACGGTGACAGTGTCTTATTATCAGATTAGAGCTTGGTATGCACTCTTATGGGATGTTCGGATACAGAATAATATATTTGTATTGTAGATGAATCCAAAATGAGGGACATAACGCTTCGTCGCCACAGAAAGGCTCTTATATAGTAATATTTCAATAAATAGTTGAAAAATCTGCATGTAAAAAGTTGAATTATGTTTTTTTTCTAATTCATGTGAACCAATCTAGGTATGGTTCAAGGGAGAATAAGGTATCTATGTTTTCTTGAACCTATGGATTGATCATATAGAGAGGGTTTTTGTTTCTCGGCCTTTCGGCTTTATCAACAATCCAGCACTTTGTATTCGAGTATACCGTAATAGATGACTGTTTATAATTTGAAAATACAATACGGTTACGAGTATCCTGAAGACTTGATTGCTGTTATAACGGAACAAAAGAAGAATTATGAAATATTTCCAGATCGGCGGTTGTTTTCATTAATCTAGATATATTGATATTTGCATTCGGACTCATTTCAAACAGTATAGAAACAATTTTATGCCTCCAGATAACAATGCACTCATATAGTTTTATTATTTCTAATTCAAATAACATGAAATTGCAATTACCTACATAAATTGTGTGTATGGGTAATAATTTGTTATGAATTATCCAGTTTGGAATTAAAGCACAATAGCGTGCAATATATTATTAACTGCTGCTTCTGTTTCTGCTTTTATCATGAACGAATTTTTGTTGCATTGCGGGACTCGTTAGTTCTAGACCCGCAAAAATTACAAGCGTGGAATGTAATGAGTTATTTTATAACTGGTTACATGAAAAGCTATTTTGACAAAATTCTCAAGAATAAGCATATGGATTATTCGATTGATATATTGTCATCACTGTACATTGAACATTGCTATACTGAGAGTAATGACATTCAATCCTGTCTGGTATCTTCTGCTGTGCAACCGTATAACGCAATTCTAGTTCATGTTACCAGCTTTAAGTAGTGAATATATATGTATATAAAATGCTATTAAATCAATACGAAATCATACAAGTGGATATCTAGATAATCGTTGCAAATACCTTAATTGTTGGATTAAAGGGTATGTTCTGCTAATATAAATAACTATTTGTACGTAGCAAATAAAAATAGAAAATCCCATACATCGGTGTCAGCATTCGATTTAGATATACTGTGATTACAATTAAAGACACAAATTGGAGTAAGAAAAATCCTGAAAAATTACATTATACTTAATACTCCTTTACATAAATGTATGTTCACAGGCATATATATGCTACCCTGACAAAAAAAAACATCTTAGTTCAAGTGAAAGGAATTATTTCTGTATCAGTTATAAAACATATCTTTGAATCAATACAGAAATCGAATCATGCGCTAAAAATCAATGTCGAATTAATAATACGATATAATTATATACTAAATATACTCTTCCAATTGGATGAATTCGAATGCAACAGCTGAATGTAAAATCTCATTGAATCAAAGAATGGGTCTTTGAGGAAACGATAGTTTTTTCTGTGAGTAGACATTTAACTGGATGCATCTTTCCATGCTCGAGTACCTGAACAAACTTGACCTACACGCATAGGGCTTCACACTGAAGTAGTCTAATGGCAGAAACTGGATCCAATAAAGTTATAGATACCATCAGTAGGGGTATATAAATTAACGAAAAAATTAGGGTACAGTTAGCGGAGGCTCCTGGATCTACGATAACACGATAGTATGCTTCGAGCAACAAGATCAATCATATTGTGGAAGACTGTTATTCGGCCTAGAGCGATGCTTTTACAATTTCTCCGCCATATATCTGGTGACCGTGGCCGGTTCTACTGAAGCATGATTGTTTTAATCTACATGCAAATTTTTCATTTAAAAAAAGTTCCGACTAAGTTCACGAAATTCCATTGACCGAGTTTTCCAAATAAAACGAGATTTACATTTTTATTAAATCAGTTTGTCCTGTGGGAAGTTTGGAAGCAATTATGATGACGTTATACAAAAAATGAATATATGGAAGCATTCCAACTACTTTTGATGTATATATAGCTATGACTTACCGGTATTGATGAAAGTGTAATAAAATATATTTTTGTAGGATTTCAACGCTGAAATCGAATGCGGCGTCAGATTTTCTCTGTGGTCTCCGATACTTACGGCATGCACATCTTTCAGCATTGCACTATTTTATTATCAGACAGGCATTGTGTTTATGTATATCACCTATGAAAATTAATCACCCTGTATTTGAGCATCACATAGTCTATATAAGTTCCAAATTTGAAACAAAATACTGTCGATGTAGCTGAAACATCAGGAAAGTTTGTTTCATGTTCATATTTTATTTTACGTAATAGTCTGAGCAGGTACGATAATTTTCAGTTTCTAGCATCACATACGGTATTGATTAGTCAAACAAATACCTGTAAAGGTTGAGACGCTTCATTCACATTACCAGATCCGTAGAAAGAAAATCCGGTCCTGGGAGAAAATCTAATATTGAGGCCTCCTTAAAAAAATCTGGAGAGCAACAAAGAACGAAAACTACCGGAGAGCTTAAAAGGACCGGTAAAAAATCTGGAGTGCAAAGAACTGGCGACCTTAAAAGAAGTAGTACGAAAAACCGTGGTAGCAAAAAACGAATCCTTGAAAGAACGGTTACGTAATAGCGTCAAAATTTGAAACTTGATAGAAAATCCTTCAGACGTTACCCCCATACTCTTCCTACTTGTGGGGCCTACACATTACAATCCATTTATCATTCTTGTCTATTAGAATAACCACTTAACCTCTATTAACAGAAATCAAAGTCCTCTCGAACTAAATTAGAAATCAATCAGTTGTGTAAACATTAATCCAATACGGCAGTTTAGTAGCTGCTTGAACTGCAAAACTATTTGATTGGCCGGATTCAGCTTTTCCGCACATATAATAAAGATTATTTAAGTGTATGCTCTCGATTATGCATAAGACCTGCTATATACATGCATGTTTCGTCTTTAGCCTAGACTCGTCAGTGTAATCTGGCGGTCTAACTATAGAGAGCAATTGGTATATACGTATCCCAGTCAAGGGTGTGATAGCAACATCAACACTCATCTTCAAGCGTCGCGCACGGTGGCATTGCCCATTGGCAACTTACAAAGTGTTAGGACCTGGACTTCTTAAGTTGCTAATGGGCAGCGTCGCCGTGCGTCACGCTTGGAGATTAGTTTTGATAAAGATTTATCACCTGAAGCTCAGTCAATAATTATTATTAAGCGATTTTTGTGAATTTCACATTTAATTATTTGTTGTAACGATAGTTGTCTTGTTTGGTATATATTAAAAAAATGAACATTCAAACTTCTATACATTCCTTGTTGGAACAATAGTAACATACTTATGAGAAACCTACGCCAAAGTATCGACTATTCAAGTAGTATATAGGACTAAATAGCATAAAATAAAAAATGGTTGTCTGTGTTTTGTTTAGGTTCATTTTTCAATTCTCACCTCACCACTAACAGAAGCTTATGAATACATACCTATACTCCCCATAGGAATGGAGAACACAGACTGACAGCAATTGTACGTTCGATATGAAATACTTGACAGAATGACCTCGACTAGCATAACAAACGGATTTTAACCGCGTAGTGGTTTTTATACGGTAGAAAATATGATCTGATGAGCAAGATGGCGGACCCGAACAACAAAGTGACTACTCCGGTAGACGGAGGAGCATCTCCTGCCACCGCCAAGATGTTCTTTGCTTTGGGGAACGTCAACAACAACATAAACAATAACATCAACAATAATAACAACAGGAATAACAATAATAACAACAATGGATATCGACTGTTGTCCGCTCAAGGTATGGAGACACTACAGGCTTTCCTCAGGGAACATGGCAACGAGTGTATCAAGCAGTTTGTTAAGGTAAGAGTCTTTACTAGATGTTTGTTTCATCTTTCAGAATTTGTTGTTGTAAATCCATACTACACGTGAACTAGCTAGACTGACGTATTGACAGATGTGCATTTCAGATATCTAGGAGTCTTAAATTTTCAGTGCTTCCGTGACATAAACATTAACGTGCTACAATTCTATGGATAATCCAATACGTTGCTGGATACCGGAATATTTTGCCAATTAGCCTGAAAAAATATTGTGTGGTAGAAAAGCTCTAACCTAGCTAATAGTTGTGTACTACAATTACATAATATTGGGGAAAAAATCTCTTGTCTACATAATATGTACATAGGCAATTCTTCGTCTAACGTAGTTCGAATTCGTTAATTGAAGCAATGCTTATGGTTCAGTATGTGGATTTTCTTGAGGAACACCTATCACAAGCAGTATATGGTTAATGTGCAATCGAGCTGTTTCGCAAAATACATTAATATTGACCTGAGATAACTCGACGATAGAAGAAAAAATAACCTTATCCCCATTCCATCTATTCTATGTATTGTTTTTCGATACCTATATGTCTTAGAATATAGAGAAATGATAAAAGATATGACATTCGATGTTGTATTATAGAAACTAAAGAAGCCGAGAAAATCATTCAAATAAGGGTTTTTCCAAAAAATGCTAGATATATCGGCTTTTATGACCTTAAACCGATGACGCCCTGTGAATGAGTAGTCTTCTTCAAGTCAGTGCCTGTGCAGGTCACAGGCAGGTTCGGTGAAGTGAAATGTATGTCAATGGGAAGTACTCGTTGCATATTCCACACGCGCAGTAACTAAGGACACTTCTAGCATCTACGGAAAATGCCGACGCAATCGTAATACAAAAGGGATAATGCGTTGGGTTGTAGCGTGTTGGAAATAGCAGCTGTTTCGTCAATAAAAAGGAGTTGTTCGATATTTTATATTTAAATATATTTAATATACCGCATTTTTCATACGAACGAAAAAACCAAACAATGTATGAATAGTTCTAAAAATAAATGTTACCTATGAAATTTATATGACTGCCTAATACGTGGTTTTGGACGAACGACTGAAACTAACTATTTACGATTAGTATCTATATGCAGCTCTCAAAATTATCACGTTGAAGAATGGTGAATGTGCCATTCAGCCTCTGCTATGCACATCCACCAATACTGAAAAAATCACTTGTTCACAGAAAAGCACAAAACCACTGCTTGAATATTTGAAACCACCGACTGAGCACAGCTTTGGTTCTTACTCAGAATACCGACTTTATAATTTAAATAAATCCTATCCGAGAAGACATTGGATGTAATTATAGATGTACCATAATCGGTGGAAACAAATATTTTGCTTTATATTTGAAGTCGATTAGTGTTGAGCAATATACAAGTAATGTAACTTTTAAATGCTAGTAAATAGTAGCTTTTAATGCATAGTTTTTTTTATACGAGCAAATGTTAGCTTTTTTCTCTCTAGACATCTATGCAAACATTAACATTGAGCTAATCCAACGTTTGCATAGATGAATTTGATGATAACGTTCTCTTACTTTGGATCTTAGTTCTAGCAAGAGTTCCATTTCAACAAAATGCCATCACAAGACAAAGATAGTGCATTAGGTCAACTAGACCCGTGAATACTAAATGGAGTTGGCGCACATTAAAGCGTGTTCTAGTAGTGGTAAAATGCATCTAGCTGAAAAATGCGCAAGCCGAGTTATTTTCAAATTATGCCAGTGGCAACTGGCTGCCTGCCTACCCGACAGAATTAAATATAAATTCCAGAATGCTGCCGCGAATGCAGCGTCTGGAGGTCTGCATTGTGAGAGTCAAGGAATATTTTAATTCTGCCACTCAGTGGTGTAGTTTCATACACATAAACAATTACAACGTATATTTTCTCTCTGTACTTGACATACATTGCAAAAAGGCCATAAATGTACGAGTTAAACAAAATATTTATTAGTAGGTTGCAATATTTGAGATCCAAGAACAAACCATATAAGCAAAAAAAACTGATTGTCGGTCTGTAGGTTTGGAGATCATTGATTAGGCATTTCTCTGAAGCATTTTCAACCAAACTGTGTGAAAGTTCATTCAGGAATCAGAAATGAAATCATCGTTTAACTTTATAAAGGCATTTTCTTTGACTTCTAGAAAAGAGTATCCTCGTTACGTAGTAGTAACTTGCTCCCATTTTACCCAATGTACCGTTCTCTAAACACCGAGTGCTGATTTGGACGTTCACTCTTCAGCTATATAATTTTTGTGTTCTTTGATTTGACATTTGACGGATCTAGGAGAATCACCAATCTATCTTATGTGAATGTGACATAACCTGCATGATGAACATGACAAGTACTAACCAGATACGAAGCTTTTGTACTTCCAAATATAGCCAAATAAATTTCGCAGGAACACAGATCCGCAAAAATGAACATTCCAAAATTCATTCCATTGCACTGACGAGTATGCCGAGCTAACCTACTTGATTTTTTAAATATGTTCCTGTTTTTTTGCTATGCGTACCAGATGATCAGGAAAAACAGAAGAAGTAGATTGCTTTTTTTTCATTTTCTCAATTGACCTAAACATATCCGGGACTGGATCATATGAAAAATAAAGTCGATTCTAGTTGTGACTATTTCGTAATTCTTGTGATAAAAAGAATTACATATTCCGGTCATAATATTTCCTTCAACTAAACGCCTTTCAACCTACAGATAAGTTTTCGTTCTACCATGGGACTACGACTGACCTGTTATGTTTTGTATTCTAATAGTAGATCTATAGAAACAGTAATAATTAATTGTATACAAATTGTGGAACTAATTGTAGTTATTCAGAACACCCCAGCAATATTGATTTCTAATTCCAACTTCGGCCTTTCGAATCTGCTTTTACCAAATATAGGAGCATTTTAGGCATTAGAAATTCATCACCGCCACCGTCGGTATAGTTTCCAATAAAATGCTCGTATTTCAGAATACACATGTATTTCCCGAGTTTGATGCGATTTTCAGAGTTGACACTATTTTTGTTCCATATTAAGATGGTTGCAAAAAAAGTTTTACCCAATATGATTCGGACTTCTCACCCATTTTTCTCAACACTAGTATAAATCAAGAATGTATAATAAACATTTCTCAGCCATTTACACCCGTACGAATATAGAGTTTTATCGTACCTGGTTAGAAATATTTTTTTCCGTAATAGAGAATACGTGTACTTAACCCTAATCTGTCACGTCCGGAATACTAAAAATCAGACATTATCAGTAGAAAGAAGAGAAAGAAGGAAGAAAGGAAGGAAGAAAATATGGAAAATGAGGAAAATGATCAGATGGAGAGCGAAATGCCTTGTCACTGTAATTTGACGTTTCGAGTAATTTTGTTGTTCCAACGTTAATTTTGATGCTAGTGTAGTGAAAATGTACTTTTGTGTGTTCTAGATTAATTTTTCTGACATCAGACTGATGGTGTGATAATCATGTGGACTTCAGGTTGGTGTGACCGATTAGATGGAGACGTCAAAGGAGACATGAATCTTTGGCTGCGATATCTACCGGTATCGGAAATCTTCTGACATACATATAAATCTGTATTCAAAGGTATAGAAATGGTCTGCGGAAATGGTACCAAAGTCATAAAATGATTACCCTGAGGTCTCAGTGTTATTAGTGCCCTAAAGAACGCGGACGAAAAGCTTGTGCGCTTAGCTCAAATCGAACGCTGGGTCCAACCCAACCGGGATCGAATAAGTTTCTAATGGAGAAACACGTACATTCAACCAAAAAAAACAAGAAGCAAGGGCTGTAATTTCCGTTGAGGTATATACGGTTGACGGCGGTAATTCCACCGTGACTTAACGGAAAAAATCTGAGAAAGATCCGAAAGCTTTTAACAGGATTAACCTAGAGTCCTAAAGGACAATAATGGGGGTCTTAACTTTGCCTCTTGCAAATGGAAAAGCTTGGTAGCAGTTGAGAGGTCGAGCAAAAATTTGACGTGCTAGACTAAAAATGCTAGGATGGACTCCTATAAGGATTTCTATTTAATTTTCTGAAATTTTGTGGGCAATGCGGAATTTTAAGGTATGGAGATTGGTGCGAAATGTTGTAAAACACTAAAAAAACAAAAGCGTTACCCTGACGAAGGTGAACCAACGTCGATGTCTCTATAATTTCAAAATTCAAATTGTATGTTCGGTATCTTGAAGGCTACCGGGGCAGCAAGAACGTTAGTAAGGTTCGCTTAATAGCTCATATGTTGTTCCATTTTATGGTCAGGAGGATTAAAGGTCCAGAGATCCAATGAATAACAGGTTTATTTTTCCGACCTCATATGCCGGGAGGCATCGTTATCGCGTAATTTGAAATACGATATATGTATTGTGTTTTTTACATATTTATATTTGTACACCTACATCACAGAAAACCTTACCATTCACTACAGTCGACTTCTCTGCATGACAAGTTGAAACATCATCCATCAACAAATAAACAACCCTTCAATATTTGAATTAAATTTTCTTGATTGGCCATTACTGGCGCAACGTTGAAAACTATTCATATTATTGGAAATTGCTATAGTAGCGGCGAACCAATGATCAAAACAAAAATATTAAAAATTCTAGAATTTAGATTTTTTAAACAGATACTATAGCGCGGGACAGTCAACCTACCTGAAGTCAATTTTTTTAATTAGTCTTTAAACCAATTAATAATTCAACAACATATTTTTGTATATAGAATATTTTTGATAGGATAGCCTAATTATGAGAAACACATAAAATCACGATAAAAAATTCCTATAATTATTAATCAATCCGGTTTTTGTGTAATAAAGTGACACTACATACTATTTATCCTGTCTAGCGATTGTTCTTATAAATTGTAAATTCTGTTTTATTTTGTATCTCTTAGGGGAACTATTATTTGAACTGCTGCATTTGCACTAGGGTTAAGAGAAAATCCCCAGAAAACCATCGCCGTCAAAATGTCCTTCAGATATTTTATTCTATTTATTATATTTCATCACTTGAGATATTTCAAGAGTATGTTAACATTAGTGCAAATGCAGTCACCAAAAAATATGTTCCATAAGACAAAAGAAAAAGGAAAAAAGAACATTAGCCAGACAGGATAGATAGTATGGTAGTTTTGAGAACTCAGGTTTTGTATTTATCATAGGAGCTAGTTAGCTAGTTGGAAAGTAACCTGGAAAGCCTTTTCAAACAGGTAAAATTGACAGTACGACGATGATTTCAAAATAAATCTAACTGGAAGGTAGAAAGTTTATTTGTGAAACCTCAGTGTTGAACACAATTTTTTTATCTGAACCATAGTAGAGTTTCACTAACACAAGAGCATCTACAATCTACATTACTTATTTGTTTACACATCCATTTAATGAATTAATTATTACTAGTAGCTTATTGGAATCGTATCACACGTCATATTCGATCTATCTGTTCGCTTTTAGCAAGATTCAGATCATCCAAGATCACCCCCATTACTTCATAGCGAAATACTTGATCACAATGCAGTGACAGGACACTGCAGGCATTCCTCTAGAAGTATGGCAGTGATATTGAAAGCTCTTGCAGCTCTCGGCGATACGGATGTGCTCTGTTCGACGGAGATATAATACTCCCTAATAAATTACCTGTTAAAAATTGATAAATAACCAGAGTATCCGTGTATAGTTTTCCTTTTTATTTCGACGGATTCCGTTAATAAATCAACACCTTCGCCTAGCAGCGTTCAAGCATAGCTGCATTAACTACGCCTCGCTGCGCAGTAGAACTAAAGCGCCATCTAAAAGATGCGTTTTTCAACTATTAACGGGCGGTTCTTACATTTTATTCCTCCTGCCAGATGCGGTAAGGTAATGTAATGCTGAAAAAATCGAGAGGATACGTTTTTCTGTACCATTCTAGGTTATACGTATGATGAAAAGGTATGTCACTAATTTCCGTCGTGGTGTTGGTCTGTCTGTCGATTTTTGTTTTTTCATGTTTCCAGTATGACTCACACAGGCATAAATCTTATAATGTACAATTTGATACCTCATTTAGTGTAAAACTCCAAGAGTTGTTGTATCTCAACCGCCAACAATGAAACTGCAGGCGAGTCCTCAAATTACACCCTGCGCTTTATTCACATAGATTAGAGTTGTTAAAAAAAACAGGCTTTTATAGTAAATCGAACTGAAAAGTAAAAAACAATTCTTAATATAAGAATGAAATGCTTATCGACTAAAAGCATGGGGTGCTTTGTATTACATTTTTTGACTATCTCTGCATTTTGAAATTGAATTAGTCAGCAATTATAATTTATATCGAGTACCCCACCCCATCGCTTTTATCACAATCACATTAATTTTCTCCTTAATCATTTTATTATATTAAGAATTATTTTTTACTGTTTAGTTCGATTTACTATAAAACCGTGTTTCTTAGTTTTTCGAACTATCATTCATGAATACTTTGATTTTGGATCCACAATTACATCTATTCATAATCATAATCATTTTATTATATTAAGAATTATTTTTTACTGTTTAGTTCGATCTACCATAAAACCGTGTTTCTTAGTTTTTCGAACTATCATTCATGAATACTTTGATATTTGGATCCACAATTACATCTCTGCTCGAATTAGACTTGCTTTTCATTCGTCTTAATTCTCTCCGTAAACCGGGCCTCGGATGAGTCCATTATCATTATATTTCAAGGATAATAATAATAATAATAATAATAATAATAATAATAATAATAATAATAATAATAATAATAATAATAATAATAATAATAATAATAATAATAATAATAATAATAATGATAATAATAATAATAATAATAATAATAATAATAATAATAATAATAATAATAATAATAATAATAATAATAATAATAATAATAATAATAATAATAATAATAATAATAATAATTTAGCCACAATGGCTACTCTACTCAACCGGTTCACCTACTTGACTCAAAAATTGGTCTAACTCATGTATAATGAATTTTGAAATAAGCAGCAATACAATTTTATATGCTAATAAAATTCCGCAGTTATTATTTTCACAGAATTCAGAACCTATGTTTTGAAAATAAGAATTCATGGCTCTAAACTCTGTCGTGACTGCTGGAAAAAGAGAAGGTATTTCCTTAAATTAAATTTAAAGTGCTTACGATTTGAAATGTTTTTTTTTCATATGACTGCCCAAAGCATTGAACTGCTTTGGCCTCTGGTATGAGAAAACGCGTTGAAACGTGACATGTCTGATATCTTGGAATGGTTAAAACATTTTAATCGTATTAAGTGAAGAACTGGTAAAAAATTCAACTATACATAACGGTAATTCGCATCATCACTAAACGTATTGCATAAAGAGTTCGGATTTCACGTCTTTGAACCCCCAATAGGCGTTCAATACTGGTTATATGTGTATCTTGCGTCTAGCGAAAGTATATCTGTATTTTTATGATAACTTGATCAGTACGCGGCGATGCGAGCGTTATCGGAACGAGGAAAAAGGTTTCCGGTGAATCCGCAACTAACAAGAAAACCAGTAGAAGAAGGAATAACAGATTATGCGATGCATATTAATCCCAGAGTTGGAACTAACCTCTTGCCTTCCTATTCGTGTACACATATACAGTTAGAGGAAGCGGCATTCGGAAATTGGAAGATCAAATATCCGCCCTGTGCTATGCCCCGCACAATGGATCGCCTATTTGGGGAAATCCTATACTACACATCAGCCTCCGCATATATATATGAATCTCTCGTTCGTTCTCTTCTACGTTGGCTCCGGTTTTGTTTGGTTTGTATGATGGCGCGTCTAGCCCACTCGCTGCGCTCGGATGAAATTTTGAAACGAAATATCACGGGATAAAACTGTAAATCAGTTATTCTAGACCATATTCATCAATCGCGTTCAGTTAGACAATGAAACTCTCGTTTCTAGCACAGCACAGAATATGTTTTAGTTTTGAAATAATAATATTACGATATTACGAAATACTGATCTTGAGAAAAGAAAATAAATGGTAAGAGCTGTGGAAACATGTCACACGTTGACAAATGCCTTTCTTAAACAAACAATGGTTTAACGAGAGTTGCAAAGACGCAGCTACGTTAGAAAAAAACATTAAAAAAAGGAAATTCATATAAACACCAAAAATTGCTACAGCTTCATCGATGCCAGAAGCTATTATAAATGGGATATCTATAACCTTCTAAGTATTGAAATCTCAGTAGTAAGATTTCAACATCGGGATAGTAAACACATACTGCAAAAGCTTAGTTCCTGAAAAGTTGCTGGTCGAAGACAAATACCAGTAATCGCAGAATATACCAGCGAGGTGTGTATCCTACTGAATAAGATGCGTCGTCTTCAACCTATACCTAAAAACATGCCTAAAACCTACATAACTGGGAGTCCTTTGTATCACGTCAAAAAACATGGAGGTTGCCACATTTGTTGACCAGTGAGCAAAAAGCAACAAGAGTTTATGCTTGAAGGATTTGATAATGAGCACAGTAAAAACACTTCTATCTAATATCGTAACCGGAGATGAAACATGGTTATATATCATTATGATCCATAACCAAACAGCAGTCATTAGTTTGGTGCTTTGAAAATGAGCAGCCTCCAACGAAAAATCCTTGTTCCAAGAGTGTTGAAAAGAAAATTCTCGCATCTCCTTTTTCAAAAAGAGGATACATCGCAACGGTAGCCTTGGAAAATCAAAGGACAGTCACTCCTAAATGGTATATAACCAAATGCGTTCCTGTAGTCTTCCAAGAACTATGCAAGAGCTGTTCAAAGACTGGTCTGCGGGGTATTCAATGGCACCATGACAACGCACCCGCCCACTGCGCCTCTAGAACACTTGATTTTTTTGCTGAACAGGATATCCGAACTGTTGCCTCACTCACCTTATTCTCCGGACCTAGCTCCTTGCGACTTTCCTTGATCAAAGAAAAGTAACGAGGTCGCCATTTTTCCACCGATGAAGAGGCAATCGCATCCTTTGAGGAGGAAATTAGCAACCTTTCAAAAGAACGTTGGTCACAAGAATTTGACAAGTGGTTTTGCCGAATGCGTAAGTGTATTGAGGTTTGAAGGGAATACGTTGAAAAAACAGAATAAAGTTTTTTTAAAAAACCTTGTAGTTTTTCTGTATCTAAAAACTTTCAGCGTGACCCTCGTACATGTGAGCAGATCAACAATACAGACCAACACGATAACAACAGTAATAACAATACAAAATATAAGCTAGCTAATAGATTCGACAGCTGAACTTACCACTCAATGTGTCAAACTCGGTGGCTGATTTTTAACCGACTTCTTAAAACTATGTTGAATTGACATCTTGCAGCTTGCTAGTAGCGAATCATAGAGCTTGACCGCATTGAACGTAAAGCTTCTTTCAAAAAGTTTCGTGTGATGGAGTGGGATGGAAAATAAATAATTGTGTCTGAGGCTTCGGAATTTGGTCTCTATGGGGACTCAACTTGTCCAGCAAATAAAAAGGCTTTAACATTTAACAACTCTGTGTACAAATCTTTGACTTACAATGAAACGCTACTAAACTTTCTAAGGCCGAATATAAATCTGCAGCAATTATTCTGAATCCTCTGCAATTTTGATTCAGAATCAGCAAATAACCGTAGAATAAGCAAAAATTGACAGCTTTCACACAGCTTTTTTTCACCTTCCAAGCATTAACTGGACAGACATATAGATGATGTGCCATCGCAAATGGGTAATATAACGTCCAGGAGCGATAAATAACTCATCTCCCAGTATTATTATTACTATGATTCTATAGATGTACTTTTCATAAAAGGTAAACGTTTTTACTCCGCTTTATTCTTACCGGACTTCTTACAAGCATTCAAAAATAGTCTCATAGAGTATATCAACAACATAATAGAGCTAGTTAAGACGATAACTAAAAATCCTATTACATCTATCAAATAATACTGATACCAAGGCATTTCAACAGCAGCAGTTCTCATGAAATGTGCTCCTTTGTGTCTTATAACATATTCCACCCAGTATATCGCGGTGTCTAGTGGCGACAGCGGTCGATCTCTGAAGATTTCCGAAACTCGTTTGGCTTCTTCTCGTATCCTAAAAAAATAATCATATTTTGAATTCATACAAAATAATCTCTTAAACCACTGCGATCGAGAAAGACTACATGTACAGTCATAGCGTTGACTGTATCAATCCTGATAACCTGACGTAGAGGCGAATGGAAGAATCATGAACTGCATCAAGGATGGACAGGGTAGTTGGGGCATCAGCTCTCCGGATCTTATATTTCAAGTCTGGTCTTTTCTGGGCGTTGTTCATTGGAAGGAGCCTCAAAATGCTCAGCAAGGATACACATATATGTGCAGAAGTTATAAATAATACTAGAAGACACAAGGATCTTGGCAAAAAGTCAGACAGAATTGTGATCGATGCTAGAAATTGCTCGAAAGCCTAAAATGGATTTCAACATACACAAACCAAAAATGATGTTTATAATTGCCAATAAGATCGCTGTTTGGCTAACCATATTTTTGTTGATGTTGATCCCCATAAGCTTGATGGAAGATGAGGCGTGGATTCATCTCCACAGCAGATTTTTGAGAGTTGTCTGTGTCTTACTATGTATGGAATGGAGCTCTAATTGGTCGATCCCCATTCCACATTCCTTTCAATGCGAAATTCTGAGACGCAAATCTTTACTCAATGCGAATACTTACTTCGGAGATAGCACCGCCTTCACAGCTTTCCGAACATTCTGCACATTGATTTCATCTATCTGCAAGACAACACCGCCTCCTTTGGATTCGAGGATTCTAGCATTTGTTGGTTGATCTCCAGAAAGAGGTATGAGGATAGTAGGTATTCCACAATGTACTGCTTCGGCTAGGGACAACATTCCGCCTTGGAATATGAAGGCTTTTACATTAGGGTGACCTAGAAGACGATCATTAAGGCTTTCGTTTTACAGGTTACAGAAGGTCTTTAAAAAGTTCTTTTCCACTATATTGTATTTTGAGTAGAGGGCCGATCTTAAGTAATCAACCAACTATGGTTCTCTACATCAAAAAAAATATTATGATTAAGGGCATTAGTGGCGATATGAGAAATATTGGATGATAAGTTTATGTTTTGTTAATGATTTTTATTCAAGGAACTAAGGCTGTCACATCGAGTGATGTTTGGAGGACTTGTGCAAGAAAAGTTGTCATTGGTATCAAGGAACGAATGTCCATGATACTATATTCCACCAGAAATTGCTGAATAATATTTTTAAATGAGTGTTGAAAGCAGCATATGAAAATTTTGGATTTTTAGACAATGCTAATGGAGCAAGATAATAAGAAAACGAATTTTTTAGATCTCTGTCAAAAAATGTATACGTCAGTAATTCTAATGAATACTTTTACATTAAATAAATTAAGTGCTATCAGAAAAAATCAAATTATATTTCCAAATAATTCAGTTTAATTTACGGATCGCCACTTTAACAAATCTTTGCTGTGACAGTTTCTTTCATCCACAAACTGAACGCTAGTGGGTTGATGATGAACCTTCCATGCAGCCGTTATCGGTTAAAAAAACTACGAGTGTTTTCAAGTCCCACATCTTACCCCCACCCATTAATTTTTCTTCCACAACATGATATTTGTATATTTTTTGATTTTGCATAAGTAGCTCTGTCAGATTTACGAATGATTTACTGGACAGATGATAGAAAGAGTTCAAGAAATAATCACAAAAACCTATTATCTCAAATTCTTAATTTTAATTTATTCAGGAGGCGTAGTTTAAACAGTCCTGATGATCACCCGAGATATTAAATTGAGCGGTCATAATTGGATGAGGGTTTGAAGAACAGCCATATGCTTACATATAATATCAAACTGCGGTGTCCATTTCTGCAACAGTACGTTATCAGGTTTTCCATCCATTGTGTCATTTTCCCACTTCCAAATAATTCTTTCAGGCATATCTTTAAAAACTTCGAGAAACGCATTCTTTCTATCTTTCGGTAATGTGTGTCCTTTCATCGTCGAACCAAGGCTGAAGTATATCACACCGTGCGTTGATTCTGAGATGTACTGTTCTAAATGCTGAAAGGGAACGGGCGACTGTAAATTCAATAAAATGTCGCTGAACATATTTTTTTTTCTTTTGCTGAACATAGCGATATGGAAAACGTAGTTTTAAGACACACCATCAATAATTATGTCTAAAAGTTGTCGCAGATTTGGTAAGCAGAAAAACACGATGTCAAAAGATATTTTGAATCTCCATAAGTGCTTTACTTTCTACAAAATTTTCCTGATGTCTAAAAACTATAAAATATTGAAGTATACATACTTTCTTGAATCTTTAATCTCTTCAAAAATATTTTTTTTACTGATCTGAGCTATTAATTGCTCCTTTCCTCTAATAAAAAGTGATATTTGTCTCTCTGTTAAATAATGATGTAAAAATTCACCTCTTTTTAGATTTCTCTCATTCCAAAATTGTGTATTTAATCTGTACCAGATGAACCATAAAATTTGTATCAAAACCTACTGCCTTAAAAGGCCAAAACTTGATTACAATGGAAAAACGGTGTTTTGATAGTTTTTGTTTTTGTGTTGATCTCGCTAAATATTCGATATCGAGATTTTAGGTGTAACAATCTTAGTGTTACTGTATTTAAACTGCATGAGGGTCACGATTAATTACGAAAGTGCTTTTCAGCTTCTTAAGAAATGGCGTCCTACGCAGGTTACCTTTGTATTTCAGGTGCAATGGATAGTGGTATTTTGATCAGACTTCAAATCTGGTGATCCACTTGTAGTAAGTTTTGGAAGTATGGTAAATTTTGGAAAACTTAACGATTTAGATTTCCAATATTTTCAATATATATCGAATATCAGTCAAATAACAGTTCTATTCCGATCAAAATCTATATTTCTTTTTTTGTCTTTTGTATGTACTTTCACAAATATTGTCCTATTATTGGATATTATCTGTGAGGAAATAATAGATTATTGATACAATTATTATTATTTTTACTATTTAATAGCAGTTGAACGAGATTTTGGAACTTATTTTTGAACTTTGTGATAGAAATGGTAGAAACTAAATTTTTTATTAATTTAAGAATTCTAAACGTATTTAGGTATTTGTAAATTTCCAATATTTCCAAAACTTAGTTCAGGTAGACCATTAGCTGTAAAATCAGATCACAATCTTCAGTAAACTTATAGAATTGCAGGTGAATAGAGAGTCAACTTAATCGACTAAATAGCACTTTGTTCATTACTCTAGGAACCTATTCAGTTGAAATGCAGTAATATTTAGTAGAAGCTGCTAAAACATAAACGAAACAAAGGTTTTTGAGTTGTTTTGTATTTAGTTTTAGCTGTATGTTGCTGAATTGATTATACTGGTTTTCACCTCATACAATTATTGATTATGCGATTTTGATTGATTAAATGACCAGATTTTATCTTTTTTCCTTATCATACTAGTAACGTATTGTCAAGGTTTCATCAAAATTCAAAAGAAACTTTCCAAGTTATAGAGGGGTGAAGGATTACCGGATAGAGCACAGAATTTACCTTTGGAAGTTTTTTTGGCTTCTCAATATGTAGCCCTCCTGTTTCAATTATATTCGGTGCCAAGGGTCTAGGGAAATGTAAAGAAAAATGCATGTTGGCGAATAACAGGCTCATATTGTAAAGGAAGTTATCTTCCAGAATATCGACACCTAGGTATTTTCTCGAATACTCGTTACCCGATGGCTCGAATGTGAACTTGTATGATAGATAGATCACAGCTACTGATAAGAAGTTTTTCACCCGTTCCAAGAAAGTCATCCTATCTGAATGAGGAGTGGCCAGTTTGGGCATGTATGCAGGATTCTCAGGCGAACCAGTGTGAAGGGCATGCCATGCAAATAGGCCAGTTGGTACCAAACCTGAGAATAATATCAAATGAATCAATTCAAATTAGATCACTAGGTAACACCATAGAAGAACCTACATGTAGTAGTTGTTCGCTCTATGGTAATACCTTTACATCGCCTAAGGAGATTACAACTGGATATAGATGATTAAAATTGGAAAGTTTGGGTGATTCTTTCAATAGTTTGTCTCTATTGGAAGTGGCCTTACCTATATAAGGTGCTTTATACTTTCTGGCTAATCCTCTATAGCATAACGTGCTGAATTCGTTGAGAAGTAATAAATCAAAATCGTTGTCTTCTTTTAAAAATTTCTGGAAGTTTTCGTGTTCCATACTTTGACAACTGCGGATTCCAAACTGGAACAATTCATCATTTATGCCGAATAAGTAATAGCCCCTGTTTTTTTGTATGTTCTTTAAGCCACTATAACATAAAGTTCAGTCAGATGTAAAACAAAAATATGTGCTATAAGTGTGACTTGCTAGAAAAAAAAATAACTGATTACTATTACAGCCGGTGGGTCTAAGCTTTAAAGCTTGCTTAATTATAAAATTCATAACATATCCATTACTGTCTAGCGATTGATTTGTCCGTTGGTTGGTTGGTCTGTCTGTCAGTTGGCGTGTTCATCAGTTCTTTGTCTGTTGATCTATCTGTTTGTCTATCGGTCTGGTTATTGTGTAGAATTATAGTTTTTTTTAAATCGGTGCATTCGCTGCGCTACAAAACAAAAAAGTCTCATAAGTTGTCCAAAAATTCCTATTCATCTGTCTCGATCTTGCGATTTTAATCACGTCTGAAAACAGCCTTGATGAGCCCGAGACCAGACATTTTAGTTATACAAAAATGACGTATAAACTAACACTGTCAACTGGGTGAGAAGGAGGATGAGCAGCAGCAGTGAGGAAGTGATCTTTTATGATGGAATTATACCTAATAGTTGAACTATTAAGCCAGAATAATATCAAGATTATATATTATAACAGGTACTGGTCTTTCCAAACAGCTGACCTTCACAAATATTATTTTTACACAGAAAAATGTTTAAATAACAACGATATGTCTTTTGGAATGAATCATTACCTGTAACAGAAATAATGAAAGAGAGAAGGCATCATCAGCTCTTACATAAAAGAGCTTATTCTAAAAGTAAGTATAATTATAGTCCATGGACGTGTTTATTTTCTTAATTAGAACATAATATAAATTGCTCCATATCAATATCGTGGAAAATTAAAATAAGGTTATAATAATATATTGTTAAAACCAAAGATAAAATAAATTGCGTAATTAAACACGAGGCATGTAAAAATGTAAAAGTTTATAGACCTCTATCAAAGTACCGTACCTGTAAGGACGTTTTTCTCTGATGCTAACGTCTCGGTAATTGGGTATAGTGGTTTCCTGGGGAAAATGACTGATCACTGTCACATTATGGCCTTTTTTGGCCAAACCTAAAAATAAATTTTCGAATGCCTTGAAGTGGCTCACTCCCGGATGACTAATCACCACTAAAATTTTGGATGCGCTACAACAATTAACAAATAATGCTATTACCACCAAAATAATACATTTTGGCGACATGATTAGTTGAGTAATGTGTATGTAGTAATGGTCTGTTGTTTGTGACCTCAATTTTAAATGTGCTGGTAAGGTATAATGTATTTACGCTCATTCTTATAGGATAACTATATCGATAAGCATACGAAGAGTGTTATCAAACATAATTATCGTCTATTGACATCATGAAGCTTTCAAGGCAGGGACCACGATAAAATATATGTCAGATCGATTGTACAGTACCATAATTAAATATGTTTTCAATGTATATGAGGTGATTCCGACCCACACTTTTTGAATGCCGGTCAGGCACTTTACATCTAAGCTTGATCGACATTCGTAGCTTAGAAGTAGAACGTCTGACCGCCAATCAGAAGGTGTGGGTTCGAATACCGCAGTAGGATTAGCGAATAAGCAAGTGAATAATAGTCATAGGTGAGTTGATTATTATTATCAAGTGCAATATATTAGTAATAGCAGTAGTAGTAGAAGTAGTGGTAATAATTTCAGTAGTAGGAGTAGGCATTTAATTGTAGTACTCGTTATTGAAAATATGTAAAAAAAGTACACCTTCTAGAAGGCAAAGTCCAGTGAATATCACAGATAGGGCCAACTGGTATTCCTCTCAACTATACTATCCTAAGCCTTAACGTTATACGAATTACGGTTACAATTTCTCGAAACTAATTTATTGAAAATAAGATATTTGAAGTGCATCTTTAGAGAACAAACTTTTTTGAATGATGGTATACAACGTTTTATTTGGAGCGTTGCTAATGAAACCTATAAAGAATAATAATGGCCAGAAAATGTCTATTATTTGAAATATGACCTAATGGAGATATTGAAACACAGGAAAATATTTGGCTATACAGATTTCATTTCATCGCTCTACTATTTCATTCTGCCACAACCTATAGAAAGCTTTGGATATATCGAGTACGATGATGGTGCTTCCTGATTCTGAACAGATATCGTAGCTTTTTTACGATCCGAATAATTGACTTATTGCATCATACACACAGACTTATTTTAAGGTGATCCTCAAATCCAAATTGAAGGGGTAGAATTCGAAAAATTGCGCGTTTTGATAAAGACAGTGGCGTACTATTTTTATAATCCCTGTATGTCCGCCACTTGGGCACGTTGATTTTATGTAAGGACTTTTGAATATGGACAATACTCAGGTAAATCCACATACCAAATTTTAGTTCATTCCAGTTGACGGTTTTGAAGATATTAAAAAAATGTTTTTTATTTTTGAACCTCAACACCTCGTACTTTTTTAATGAAACCTGTTTTATGTAGTGCCACATTTGACAGTCCAAAAATTTTTTATACATTATCTGGCTCAATCAATATCTATCTATGTATCTTTAGAACTTAGATAATTATCAGTTCTTGGCCTGACTAAACAGCAGTGTCATCATCGGTGCTAAAAGAAAAAAATATCCACATTGGCATCAACGGTGCGAGAAACTGTTTTTTTGCTTATGTGGTTATATTAACAAACGTATTTTACTAGAGCGTATAGACCGGATAATACTAAATATTTTCGAATTCTTTGGATACTCAGATAGTAACAGGCAAGAATCTCCTACTCAACTTTATTTTTCTGTGAGACCTTACATGCATTCAATAACAACTTTATGAGGTATTTCAGTAACAAGATGAAGCTAGAAAATACAGCTATTAAAAATAATGTAACATCTATCAAATAGTACTGATACCAAGGCATGTTAACAGCAGCAGTCTTCATGAAATGTGCTCCTTTGTGTCTTATTACATACTCCACCCAATATAGCGCTGTGTCTAGTGGCGGCAGCGGTCGGTCTCTGAAGATTTCAGAAAGTTGCTTGGCTTCTTTCCTTATTCTGAAAGATAAATCGTATTATTTGGTTTTCATGAGACGACTTTTATCTGCAATAATTGAGTATTGATTTGGAACACCAAAATTATGAAAGGACTATTCCTTAACTATTCAAATAACTATTGTTGGATACTGGCTTCTTTCTGAATTATAGAGTAGTCAAGGATGACAGTATATACAGACAGACAGACATATCGATTGAAATGGATGACATCATTTTTCGTAATGTATATTGCATAAAACATCAATAAAACACAATATGTTGTTTGAAACTTGTAGACAAGGTGGATTTATCAAAAGTTTGATTTCGGACTTCCATTGTCTATAAAATTTTGAGTATCACGACGTTTCGATTGATGTGCTATCTTCAATCAACAACGGATACCCAAAGAAGCTAGTGGAAGTAACAATACAGGAAGATACCAACAGTAGAAGAATTAAACACGAAGAATCTCAGCACTTACTCATTCTGCCTTACGTCAAAGGAATATCAAATGGAATCAAAAGAATCGGTCAGCGATACAAGATCCAAACGAGATTCTCTAGGACTTTCACCCTCAGAAGTATCCTAACAAAAACTAAGCCCAGGAATGAATCTCAAGAGACAAAGGACTGCATCTACCAGATACCATGTCAATGTGGTAAAATCTATGTTGGAGAAACAAAAAGGCCACTGGAAGTAACAATCAAAGAACATCGTCTCAACACCCAGCGAGCAGAGACAGGAAAATCTGGAATAGCTGACCACGCATGGACGGAGCACAATAAAATAGCTTGGGACGACGCTGGACGCAAGGAACCGCATTAGTATCGAAGGAAATTCAAGGAGGCGGCATTCGTCACCAACAACAGGAAACTGTTCAGCAAACCCAGCGTAGACATTAAACCAATCTGGCAGCCACTCATAAAGAAGATTAATAGACTACGACTGGACCAGACAACAAACAATGACCGACAAACAGCCACGTCAGCAGACCGGAATACCCCGCATCGGGAACCAATCAGAACAGACCGCGCACAATGACACGTCACCGGACGGGGTATAAATAGGCATGAAAGGAACGTGTTCGCCAGTTCACCTGAAGACGATTGAAGGTAGCACATCAATCGAAACGTCGTGATACTAAAAATTTTGTAGACAATGGAAGTCCGAAATCAAACTTGATAAAACACAATATCTCCAATTAGAAATTTTTCACGATTACAATACTTCCCGCCAGTTGGGGTGGGAAGTAACAAAGCCGTCTGTCTGACGATTGCAAACGAAACATACAGCAGTCATTCAAGTCAACTACACCTAATCTCCCCATTTGGAGTGCAGGTGCAGTAACAAACCATAACGTTAAAAATATAAATGTTAAAAAAACCCAATTTATAAAAGAAAAAACTGTGTGTGTGTATTGGCCAGTCTTCTACAGCTATTATCTTAGTGTCGAATCAAAGAGCATAAACATTATATGACTGAGGGGGGAACGTGAAAAAAGTTTGGGAAACGAGTCTCTATATTACACAACGGTGATAACAATTTTAGGAGCTAGGTTAAATAATCTACGTTTTAAAGTTGAATCGTTATTATCGTTCCAACTCCTCAATACTCTGTGACCAGTTTGGTCATCTGTATTATCCAAACCTACGGATGGATAGTTATTTTTCTCTCCAGGTTTTGTTATTGTATGTTGTCTAATACCGAATCAGATTTTGTGGCATTATTCTAGGATTGCACGGTTGTCTCTTTTTCTTTTATAAGGCAGCTTTGTTTTCAATGTGACGATGCATTGTGTATCTTTTTTTAATGAATACACAATGTGAAGATCTGTATTCGCCGTAAATATCAATTTTAACAAAGTTATTTCGTCGTTTTCATGGGGTTTTAATTAGATACCAGTAAAAGTATGGGAGGAGTAACGATGCTTTGTTGACAAGGCCGTCCATTTACACAATTACACATGATTAGATCTTCCGTAAATATTGCGTACATAAATTTTAAGTTTAGAGTGGAGAACGACGTACATAATGTATAAACTTAACGACTGATAATCAGATTAAGAACATTTATTTCTACGTCAGTGGAATTGTTCAAGCTATATATGTGTTTATAAAGTTCAGGCTGCAACCTTTATGAAAGCTTGACAACGAGGAGAAACGACAGTAGCACCAGTTTCAAAGACTAAGTATTTATATAGAGCATTCTTTCGACATTTTCAAGGCGATTCTTGATATCAAAGATCATATTTTAATGCCTGATTCATTCTTCCAAGTCACATTTCAAATCGATCTCGTTGATTGTGCTGAACTGAATGTTTACTATGTTATTACCATTAGAAAATATGGATCACCTAGTGTCTAGGATTTGTTCGATACATTTTTTCAAATTCCGGCTTTCTGATACTTTTGGAACTGCTAGCTAACTAAATAACTTTTTTGAAAAGGAAATATCTCACGGTATGGAAGTTTCGTCAATAATTACCTGGAAGATAGCACGTCTTTAACGGCTCTCCTGAAATTCTCAGCATTGACATCATCTATCTGCAAAACAACACCTCCGCCTTTGGATTCCAAGATTCTTGCATTTGTTGGTTGATCTCCATACAAAGGTATAAGGATAGTAGGGGTGCCACACTGGACTGCTTCTGATAGAGACAGAATTCCGCCTTGGAATATGAAAGCTTTCACATTAGGATGACCTGAAACATATATGACAGTTATGTGGGTTTTTTGCCATGAATATTTCCTTCACGGGTTTGCCTCAAGCAGGCTTACCCATTTAGCAATAAATATTTGGTTCTGATGTTAGAACTGATCGAATTGAATTTTAAAAATTTTGAAGGCATTGAAAAAAATCCAAAATATCAGGTTTCATATAATTTTCATGATTTCCAAAATTGACTTGAAGCGAATCAAAAACAAACAAAACCATGGATAGCTGTTCGAACTTCTAACACGAAATGAAAAACTTATGATTGGACCGAAAAGTGACACCTTAAGGCATATTTAAGCTTAAGCCGTATTTACCATTATATAACACGACCCGTGTATACCAAAAATAACGATAAATCTCTATAAAGCCCTTGCCTTGCAAGTTTACCTGGAACGCTGATAATTTTTTTTACAAAAGTTTACAGTCCAAACCACACTCGTATTGCATTTGCAAACGCTTGTAAACATTTTCCGCGGCTAGTGGGTAAGCGGCTTTAGACTCACAAATAATATCATATTGAGGCGTCCATTTCTGCAACAAGACATTATCCGGTTTTCCTTCCATTGTTTCATTTTCCCACTTCCAAATTATTCTTTCAGGCATGTCTTTGAAAACTTGGAGAAATGCTTCCCTTTTTTGTTTCGGTAGTGAATACCCTGTCAACGTTGAACCAAAGCTGACGTATATCACCCCATGCGGTGATTCTGAGATAAACTGCTCCAAGTGCTGAAATGGATAGAGATAGAGACATTGAAAGAGCATCTATAATTTGCTCTCCAAAAATTGTAGACCTCTAAAGAAAAATGTCACGTCTACACTGAGAATCGAGCAGTTATAAATAAAAGCAGTATTGCTATATTATATTTCATTAATATTGGTGCGATAGTTGCTGATAACCAGAATCCTCAAAACATAACAGCAGAAGATCTGATAGCCCGAACGAAATGAGTTACATGAAACTTCGTATAAGCATAAAAAAATCAAGAACATACGCAACTGTACTATAATACTTCCTTTTGCTTAAACATGGCAGTACATAAAATCCAGTCACGTATATTTACTTGATTTTTCCTCGCTGTAATTCTCTTCAAAAGGACATTTCCAGGTATAATGAGCTAAATATTTTACGAGGTTCTCTCATAGATCCTTAAGCTGTGCTTTGCACTTTATCGAGTTTGTTTTCGAGCGGATTCCGTTATATTAAAAGAATTTGGTAAATGCCTCAGAATTTGCTCATTGACGTATATTTGCTTGCAATTTCGTTTGCTATGATTCCAAATCATTCCAGAAACATAAGTTGATCATAGCAAGCCCAAATGTATATGACTAGTTTGGATGTAACATCCACAACAATTCAATAGGGAGTTATAAATGGATCCTCAAACATTTTTTTTTTACACCTCAAATTGATCACGAATAGGTAAAATATAAAAACAACTAAACTGCGTCGGAAAATGATATACGGAAATATGCAACGTACTTTTTACCGACAAGAAGTCTGTTCAATTTCAAATTTTCCACATGAATTAAGGACGGATGGCAGTGTTATAATTTTTTAAAATATTTTAGTGCAACATGTGTGCAAAAAAATGGAGGAATAAAAAATTGATTATATTTTGAAAAGAAAAAAAATGATAAATCCGCAGAAAAAATATATTTTCTAATAATTATTATTTTGTTGTTCATTTTATTATATAAATGCGTGGAGTGCTTAATGAACAACTGGTATAAATATTTCAATGGTCTTCTTGTGAGGCGAAGTTTTTGAGATGTTCAGCGGTTCCAAAGATTACACGAATTTTTGTGATGTGGAGGTCATAAAATATCAAAACCACATTTATCTCAAATTCGAAAATTTTTCGCGATCACATTGTTTCCTTCGCTTCTGCGTGGGGATTAAAACGTTGGATTCGAGGATCTTAAATGTTGGCTTGTTTCATCTCGATGTACGTTAGGAATTTACCTTTGGGAGTTTTTTCGGCTTTCCAATATGCAATCCTCCTGTCTCAATTATATTTGGTACAAAGGGTCTAGGGAAATGTAAAGAATAGTGGATGTTGACAAATAACAGGCTCATGTTGTACAGGAAATTATCTCTCAAGATATTCACACCCAAGTATTTTTCCGAATATTCGTTACCAGATATCTCGAACTTGAATTTGTAGAACATGTACATCGAAGCCATTGATAAGAAGTTCTCTACTCGCTCCAAGAAAGTCATTCGGTCCGAATATGGAGTGGTGAGTCTAGGCATGTAAGCAGCATGCTCTGGTGCCCCAGTGTGGAGAGCATGCCATATATAAAGGCCAGACGCTGCAAGACCTGAAAACAATTTTGCTTAAACCGTGATGTAGATTGTAGATGAAAGTCTTCCATAATTGAGATAAAATTTTGTAATCGTTGTGATTAGGATTTCTGAAATATTTTTGAATCCCTAACGTCTTCATGAATTTATGTCAATTCTGATTTAATCACGGATGGTTGCCATACAAGTATTGCACTTTTTCAGATTACATTCACTGCCACAAGCTCAAACTTAAAACAATATTATATGAAAGTGGTACATTCAGTTATATCTACAAATTTTTAGAAATAAAATATAAAATCTGTGACGTGTTTCTTTTTATTTGAACGCATCATGAATTACGTGCAACTGGTGACATTCAACATTTGTATTTGTGAAATATTGTAGCATTTGAACAAATGTAACGATGGTATAGTTAGATGACAAGCATCTACAATCTCTACAAGTATCAAATACCGTAGAGATCTACAAAAATATGGAATCAAATTTTCCCATAAATAATTACAATAATATGAAGATTTGTTTGGTTTGGAAGTTTGAAGGCCACTTCAATTTCGTGCGACAAACATATAAAGATAATTTCTATTATTCCTTATCTATGTTTCATTTCATTTACGTCTAAGTGTTATTTTTATGAGTAGTTACAATAAGTATTATTAGTAGAGAAATTATTTATGTGTTCGAATTATTTTTCACCTCTTGTCATTGAAAATAATCATCCTTGCAATTCTTCCCAGAATCGGCGATTGGAAAACGATCTTACCTATGTAAGGTGCTTCATACTTTTTGGCTAATCCTCTATAACATAATGTGCTGAACTCGTTGAGAATCACCAAATCGAAATGATTGTCTTCTTCAAGGAATTTTTGGAAGTTTTCATGTTTCATGCTCTCACAGCTCCGTATTCCGTACTCCAGCAATATCATCAGATCAGTTATACCAAAAAGATAATTGTTTACACTGCTCTTGATATTCTGTAGACCACTATAATAGAATATATTTTTTTAGCAGTTATAAATGAAGATTTTACAAGTCTGTAAATTATCAATAAATAAATATGCAAATCTCAGACGGATTTAAAATCCTGATGGATTACTAAATGCTGGGAGATGTAGCTGTATCACTCGTATTCTCTACACAGCGATACGAATGACACAGTCAGTAGCGTCGATTAGGTGGCTATCTGGGGCCCCAAGCATCCACAGAAAAATTTGTTTGGGTGCTGAGCAATCACAGAACATTCGGTTTGTCTTTCATTTTTGAGGCGTGGCATTGAAAATATGTTTTTTTGACAAAGTAACCATTACGATGAAAGAGCGAAACAGATTGTTGTAGCAAGAAAGCTTGTTTTTGTTCTCAAAGTTTTTCAAGGGTCCAAATTGTGAATCTTTGAGATATGATTAAAAATATTTTTCAAATCTTGAAAACTATGCATTGCAGACCATGTTTTTACCTTAAAATCATTCAAAGAATCACCCCCGGAAGTTTCGCCTGATACTTAATTAACACACATTATCATATGCATCTCCAAGTCCCGAATATGGCAAGCCCCGTATCTTGCAACCTTTATCTGTGACGCAGTGTGTCCGATGGACAACTTGCCCACAGAAAACTGGTCAGTTGACGCCCATGGAAAAATAACTTGTCCCAATCTGAGAGTGAATTTCGCAATAGGGATCGTTTTATAAATTATGAAAAAGAATTGTGGAAACGCTGTGAAATTAATGACTTGGTTGTTTCTTCCAAATGAGGTTACTGATATGATCAGAACGTTATCTTGTGTTTTTGCGCTACACTGAACCAACAAAATCTAATGGGAAAGATTTATTTAAAATCATTCTCTCGGATTGCTCAACTCTTCTGGAAAAATCTAAACAGATAAACCCTTGCCCTTCGTAAACATGAAGAATGTTGTTATGACACTGTTACCCAGGAAATGTATATATTTAACTTATTTGCTCTCTGCTGTCGGCCGAAGCTATACACACGAATCTAGGCAATAGACGAAACATGAATTTATATACCGTGTAGTGCCAGGTGTTCCAATCTGTGCGGGTGGTATTGACTTTCAGGGGTCTGATGGTGCCACGTCCTGATTTACCTTCATACTTTGACCGATACACTTGACCATTAAAGCATATATACCTACGTAAAAGTATTTTTGCTTTCACGTTTTCATATTTTCTCACCAAACTTGGCTGAATAGTCATCATAAACATTTTGGACTTCGAGCGTATTGTGTTGGCAAGATAATATATCATGTTGCCTCGTTCTTTTCCCCCGTCGCCTGTTGGATGGTAAAATCGTTAACACGTAACATACCATATTTGTGTTCTGTTATATTGTAAAAAAGCTTAAATAGTTATGTTTTTGTTATTATTTTTCTTGTTGTACTAACCAATGGCATACCATGTCTTACTTTTTCATATTTTAAATGCGTTCAACTAGTTTGTTGAAGTTTCATTTGATTTGTTTCTTGTATTAACCAAAGGTACCATCTAACATACCATTACAAAAATGCGTCAAGTAGGTTGATACTGTACTTCCTACGCAATGGTATCGGTATAGAAATAAGAATATGGATTGGATATTGGAACTGCTGATAGCATTGATTTGAAAACGTATTGAAATCTTTTCAGGTTACCGAAAATTTTCCAAAGATTCAGTAATCAACTGAACAAAAGAACTACTTTTAGTAAGAAAACAATACCCTGAAATTACCGTACAACATGGAAAAATTCAAATGGGATAAATTTGGTTCTCATATCCGAAGTCTATCTATAGAATATTTGCTATGTCCATATTTTGGATGCATTGCAAAACTCTCCCTGTCCATACCTTTTGGCAGAATTATGTTTCTGTTCCGATGGCAAATATTTTAATAATCATCTGTAAGTATGTCTATCAAGTATGGAGGATTACCGGGGTCAAAAATGTTGAGTTCTTCCCCTCCCCCAACCTCAAACTCCAATTTTTGACTCCCTCAAATAAAATTTAAACTGATCGGGCGCCTCAGGAATGTTGTTTAAATGCTTTTTTGTATATTTTGTTCGTTTTTTGTTTATTACTCCGCCGCTACTAAACCGATTTCCAAAAACTATGAACATGTTTTTTCCTTTCCATAGTAGCAATGAAAAATAAACAAATCTCAAATTCGAAATATATTTTGCTATCATAATACTTCTCCGTCCAATGGCAAGGGACGTGGAACTGCCTCTGCGATTGAACTAAGTTTTATGCACTTTTGTTGCTGTCGTGATCTGAGAATCAAATTCCCGATTATTTTAACCATCTGTCCCAAATTTCGGACATGGCAACATCAATAGCAAGCCATGTGTATCGTGGTGGATATACATTTATGTATACAGTGCCATTCTGAAGTCCGTTCCCCCCTACTAATTTTTGAAGCACCTCGTATACCGCAACCTAATTTTGAGGGCTTAGATATGAGATAAAAACCTTCTTTTTCATAGGAAAATTACCACTAAAGTTTTAAAATACACATACGTACATACATGTGAATTCAGTTGCCACTTTACCTGTAAGTCCGGTTTTCTCTAATGCTCACATCCCTGTAATTCGGTATATGTTTTTGTTGCGGAAAATGACTGATCACTGTTACATTGTGGCCTTTCCTAGCTAAGGCTACGAAGAGATTTTCGAATGCCTTGAAGTGGCTCACTCCTGGATGGCTCACTACAACCAATATTTCGTACGCCTCACTACCACCTAACACCAAAAGGACTGCTATCAGCGTGGTTAATTTGAGCGACATATCTGCATGAAGAATACACGCAATCGCTCCAATTATCGGATTCGAACTACTTACGCACAAAAATAAGGTTTTATATCCAAAACCAGATAGTATGGAATAAAAATAAATTGACACCATCTAATCTGTGCCCGCTGTACAGTACCGTATTGTTATTGGTGCTTCGATCTACAGTGAAATATCGTTACAATGTCACTTCCTACAGCGTTGGACTGAGGAAATATTTAATCCGCATATGGTATAAGTAATGTTTTGCTTATTGTCTGGAATTTGTAGATAACGTTATGCTTAGAAAACACTTCTGGGCTTCTATTATCTTTATATTTTGTATTTAACAGGTTGTGGGTTGTGAAATGCCAAAAGATTTACTGTTGTCAATCGGTTTATAAAAGGGTTCATGAGAAAATAAAGAGAGAAATCAAAGTACTCTTTAAACGACGTGATAAATTTCTATACAAGAACGCCAATAAAAAAATATTTCAATTAAATTAAACTTTATAACGCTATTTCCAGCGGGAATTTCCTCGGACGCCACACACGTAAAGAAAATCTCAATTTAAGAATTGCGATATTCTTGTAACGATATACTCGCGACAAGAACATCTGATCTCTCTTTAGAAAATTTGTTTGATGAGAAAATTATTATTTATTTCAACCAAGAAAAGTATATATTTAATTCAATACTCATTCTTAAAAAATACACTTGTATTTATTTATCTTAAAAATGTATTATTATATCAGTATTTTTTGGAATCAGTAAATAAGGTAATTTGTTGAGAGCAACAATACTAATAAATTGAACGTTCATTTTAGAATAAAATCATAACAAAAGATGTATGAGTAATGCTATAACTTAAAAATGATGCAATATATAATACGCCTCGTCTATGACTAACATTCAAGATACCAATTTCCCTTTAAAACAACCAATTTTTCAAATAATTCATAGCTTAGTGCGTTATGCCTTGGGCTATTTATAAACGTGGCATAGGAAAATTGGCGTTCCACTGGGGCGGAGAATGGTTTACGAATATGCCCTTGATTACAGGATAATCTTTTAGCATACCTAAAGCTGGCCTCTTATCGTCTAAATATCGCAAATGTGTAGTTAAGTTTTATTTCTATCTGTATTTGTTTGTTCTTTTTCCTTAATATAATTATTGTACACTTCCTGATCTGGAACTGAATCCTTGGAAGCTATTTAATGGTTCATTTGACTTATAAAATCCTGTTCTGAAAACATTTTATATGTAGTATTCACCAATATTCTATGAATTTAGCGTCCAGGTTCACATGAAGATTTGAAATGTTTTCTCTGCAATTTGGCCAGCGTAATTTTACAATAGGTATCGTATTAGCTGTATGTTTTAGGATAAGAATTTGATCAAATCCTATACAGAAATCTTTTCTAGAATTATTTTGAAATTTTTTAATGTAACATCATCTCTTAAGTCTCTCCAACTTTACCTTTAAAGAAGCAATAGTTGAGACTAAATACCAATAAAATAATTGAAGAAGATGATTTTAGTGTTGTAGTCATTACTTTTTCAATTATTTTGACAAAAATAAGGAAATTTCCCATTACATTTACTGTACATGGAATTCAATTAGAATTACTTTTTAATCAGATGAAATTAAATTAGTAATTGATTACTTTCTGTAATCGTTACTGCCCCGGTCTAACTATGAAGATCTCAAAAAGATAAAATTAGAGTTTTTTACTTGAAATGTTTCAGGTCCTATGAAAAAATTTGTATAGACTCGAAAAATAATTGAGTCGAAAAATATCCTACAATATTTTCTTCATTTATATTGAATGAAAAGTATTATTGCACAAATAGCCAAGACAGTGATAGCAATTCAGCAAACCATTACATCCGAAATATCTGTACGCGATAAACCGATCCAACTTCTCGCATAACTTCCTCATATCAGATGGCAACTTTGCTACGTACGTATACCATCTGCATACATGTGTGCTCCGTAATCGCATTATCGCGTCTGGTTGATGTGTCCGGTGTCCTTATAATTACCGGCTACATTATGCCTTCATCCCCAAGATGCATCCCGTATTACAACCGCAATCCGGTTACAACTTGCTACCGGCTTGAGTCGGACGCGCTTCGTATTATACGGACACTGGTGGCGCAGTCTAGAAAAGCCGCTAAGAGAAAAAAAAAGCAAAGAAGAGAAGAGAATAATTTTGTTGTAGATTGTAGACGCTCTTACTTGGTGGAACTCTTCCATCATGCAGATACAAAGATTGAGTGTTTAACACACACAGTTTCACAAATAAAACTCTTATTTCAGTGACGCGTTTCGATGATTCAAATAACGGATTCAATAAACAGTGTGTTTTATTTGTGAAACTGTGTGTTAGGTACACGATCATTTTATCTGATTTTTTTTATAGCCTAAAGGATTTCTCCTATTTTCAGGTTTTATTATAATATTAGAATTTTTGTTTAAATTGGCGATCTAATTTGGTTCACAGTGCGAGTTGCGGACTTTTGTGCTTTCGATTGTATAGTATCAAAGCAGAAAATCGAAAAATGTTTCAGTCCATGTTTATTTATTTGACAGGCATAACCGAAGGAAGTATTGTCAACGCAAAAATATTCCTAGTAGAGATAATATTCTATAATGTTTTACTTCCCACGCCAATAGGCCGTTCGCAAAGGACTTTTCATTGCCCAGGATTCACTCCACTTGTTGGTAGGGCTCTTCACTTGTCACTCACAGGAGTGGTCAAAGACCCAATCTCTCAGAAGTGCTGGGAGGAGGACGAGACCTCGTTCCACTTTCTGGACCGCCTTAGGGCTGAGGTGTTCGACACAGCAGAGTTTGACAGGAAAGAGAGTTACTCATCGGAATGGTCTGACATCATGACCTTTATTAGAAGGTCTGGAAGGTTCGACACTAAGGAACTTACATCTCTGTCCTTGTTTTTGTCCTCGGTGTCCAGGCTTTGCCTCCTCATTAATACTATTACTTTTATCGCCCACAAACGTTCCATCCTGATAACACTTAGGTTAAAACATAGACATGGTCAACATATTAAGTGTATGCACATCACAGTAAGACCGATATGCTATACTGAAGAGTCTAGGCTAAAGACGAAACATGCATATCTATAGCAGGTCTGATCCATAGAAGCAGAGCATACACTTAATATCAGTTGTCAGCCTCTGACGTGCATGATGTTCACTCATGTTGACAGATGTCCTATGGGACATAACGATTCAAATCTTCTTTAAATGTTGTACCGCACTTTAGGGGGCAATTAAATTTTTATTAATGGTCCTAACTTGTTCCGCTTCTGTTCTAGCAACTACTACAACAGATTACTGCATTTTTATTGTTTAAAGATTATTCATAATTATAGTGCCATTCAGCCTGTCGATAAATTTAATTCCGAAAGGTCAACAGTTCTAAACTAGTACCATAGGTAGGATGCTTACAACAGAAAATCCATGTCACTCATTTTCCGTAGTCTGTCGGTCTCTCTCAGTGCAGTGGCTAACTGAGTTTACGCGGCGAGAAGAACAGACAGACAGACTGACCTGTAGACAGATCGACGGAAATAAGTGACACGGATTTTCTTCTTTTAGACATCATAACACCATCAAGTGTGCTTTCCACTGTCATATGTAGGAGGTAAAAATAAGGAATGGAGAATATTACATACCAGAGGTATTGCCTTTTCTTCATGCTCCATACCCAATGTAACGACCCCGTATAAAGAAATAAATTTCACAGACGCGCGATTTAGAAGGCGGTCGAAGTAAATTAGCCGCTAAAACATGGTTACGAACCGATGGAAGTGTGAATATCCTGTGAAAATCCGGTTGGATGAGCAATTCGGCCACAGTTTTTCTCTATTAATGCTACACACAACGACGCGCTATCGTGAACGTGCTGATTTTTTAAAATGCTTACAACGTGTGGATTCGCACAAATAATGTGACAATAGGTTCAAATTGGAATAGTTTCCGCTATACAGGTGGCCTTTCCAATTGAATTATTCGATTAGATCTGAAATAACTGTAGTTGCACGTAGTATATTAAGCTTGTTTTGTTGCTTATAAACTAGGTTATACGAGGGTCACTCTAAAAGTCTCTAGATATTCCCAATCTATACAAGTTTAAACAATTTTGAGGACGCAGCTGTTTTGTCTAAAGTTGTGAGTGCTTACACGCAAAGGCAACGTTCGAATCGTTCAGTTGTAGCCTTGCCACGATCTCGAATGCATCCTGGCCGTATTTTAACGTGAAAATGGAACCGGGTAGTTGCGATTTTCGAGCCATGATTTTGTATGTCTATAAAAAGGGACTAAAATAACCGGAATGTCACGAAAGCTTAGTGAGTTGCTACCCCTTCTAGGGCTATAGTTAATAATTGGTTTGCTGAGTTCAAAAGGGGCCGGGTCTCACTCGATGATGAACCTCGCACAGGTCGACCGCCCACTGCTGTTACTCCGGAAACTGTAGACGCTGTTCAGAATATGGTAAAAAAAGATCGACATATAACCTACACCGAGATTGAGGCTTCTCTGGGGATTGGATCGGCAGCGGTCCGAACAATCGTTCGTGATCACTTTCGCCTAAGGAAGCGGTGTTGTGTTCCAGATGGGTGCCACATTTGTTGACCAGTGAGCAAAAAGCAACAAGAGTTTATGCTTGCAAAATTTGATAATGGGCACAGTAAAAACACTTTTGTTATCGTAACCGGGGACGAAACATGGTTACATCATTATGATCCCGAAACTAAGCAGTATTCATTAGTTTGGTGCTTTGAAAGTGAGCAGCCTCCATCGAAAATTCGTCGAGTCAACAGTGTTGGAAAGAAAATGGTCGCATCTTTTTTTTTATAAGTCGATACATCACAACAGAAAATCAAATAAAAATAATCAAAGGACAGTTACTTCTAAATGGTATATATCCAAATGTGTTCCTGTAGTCTTCCAAGAACTATGCAAGGGCTGTCCAAAGACTGGTATGCGTGGTATTCCATGGCACCATGACAACGTACCCGCCCGCAGCGCCGCTAGAACACTCGATTTAGTTGCTAAACAGGGTGTCAGACTGTTGCATCACCCACCTTATTCTAAGGACCTAGGTCCGTGCGACTTCTTCTTATTCCCTAAGATCAAAGAAAAGTTACGAAGTCGCCATTTTTCCACCGATGAAGAGGCAATCGCTGCATTTGAGGAGGAAATTAGCAACCTTTCAAAAGAACGTTGGTCTCGAAAATTTAACAAGTGGTTTTAACAAATGCGTAAATGTAATGTATTTATAAGAATAAAGTTCTAAAAAAAACCTTGTAGTTTTTCTGTATCTAAAAACTTTCAGCGTGAATTAGAAGAAATGCACTAAGATGCAAAAAATAATTGTGTTACACATTTATTATTATTGGAATCGGCGGTGAAAGCCAGAGAAACGCAATTATTTAATTTTACGTGCGTTTTTTCAGAGTAGATTTTTATGAAGTCGGATTTGTTTTGCTATTTTTTTTTCTTAATTATAATTTGATACGTTTAAGAAATTTCCAGTTTCTTAAATTGGCTGGCACCGGCTCCAAAAATAATCATAATGGTATAATTCAATTATTTTTTCATTTTTAGTGCATTTTTTTAGGTTTTGCTTGGAGTTTTTGTAATTTTTTTTATTCAGTCAAGACAGTTTCAGTATTCATGAAATACTTAACATGAAAGGGTGGCCACCTGTAGTCTTCTTCATTAGTTCCACTCCACGAAATTGTATATATTGAATTTAAATGCTTGGCATGGTGCTGAAAATATCAAAATTGCTATATGTATGCCTCTAAAATTTGGGGAGTTTCCTTAATTCATGATACATTCAGTCATCAGAACTGGATTTTGATAAAAAATAATTTTAATATTATATAGTGGTAGATGTTTAAAAATATGGAAAAAATACAATCGAATTTAGACCCTCTCCTTCCTGTCGGTCGAAAAAGAATAGTCCCACAATATTGTATACATCGGATGTGTTCATCCTGCATCCATATAAATATCAAAATAAGAAAAACTAGTTTAAGGAAGAGACTAACAGCAATTTTAAATATTTATTTAATCGTGAAGCATTATCAACAGATAAAGTTGCATACTCACCCGTTGAGGCCCGCAAATCGCAAAACGTTCACAAACCATTTTATATTTCATGCGTGTTTGTGGTGTGGACTTGAAGCATTTGTAATCACATAAAAGTGTTCGGCAGCTTCCGGCCTGGGTCCGTGAGATTAAAATATGTGTGACGCCAAAACCTGCTCTTATGGCGAGCGTTTGTGGTTGCCGCCCGTGTCATTATATCACAAATTTATTTTTGATTATTCTTTGTAGCAAGTTCATACCATTCATACACACCTTTTTTGTTAGTGATGGTATTTATTAAAATTTTTGTTCTAGGTATGCAAACCCATATTTTTGCTGTGAGATATGATCGGTAAGTGCTTTATATGCAATATGATTTTGGGGGGTTATTTTTTAAAATAAGAAATAAAGCGTGATATGAGAGGACAATTTAACTCACAGAAAGTAAGTTCTGGCCAACAAGCAGCGCATTTTCATTTTTTACTGGTAAGTGGAAGGTTTTGAGCGACTTCCATTGGTTTTTGCCAGTCAGACTCGCCTGAAGCTTGTAGATAACTGATTCAAATCAGACATTCACCTGGAATCGTTGAAATTACCCGATTAGCTGGAATTCCTGTACGTAAACAAAAAAGAGGAGACTGCGTGGTATCGTCAGCATATATCGCAGAGAGATGATAAATGGTTTTGGAGCAAATCCAAACGGTGGTATTTACATTTTTATTAAGTTTCTGTCCCATGAGAGCCGTTATTCACGTATATCGTACATGGAAGGTCTGCAGTTACCTTTTCCATTGGTAGATCTATGGATTCAGGATTAATTTCCGATGAGCATTTTGTATTTTCATGAATTTACTTAGGTATTCTTTTGCATATTTTTACTTTCCACGCACAAGCTAGTATTGTAACCACGAACATTTTCGAATTTGAGGATAATTTTTTGATGTTCTATGTAATTTTTTTTTTAAATTTCATCACTGATTTTCGTAGATATGTCTGTTAGTGTGTCTGTCTGTAGCTTTTTGTCACTGTGTAATCTCAGTAACAGCATATCTGGTTTCTGTTATTTGCCGGTTTAAGCGCAATGGATCAGAAATACATGAAGGATGATAAAAAGTTGTGTAGTTTTCACACAAATAATACTCTCTCTTTTAGTGACGCGTCACAACTTTTCATGTACATGATGGAAGAGCTCCACCAAGTAAGAGCGTAAGAGCTACAATCTACATGGATGAGTTTCGGAAGTAATATTAATTTGTATCAAGTAGATGCAAGCTAGTCTAAATGACTACAAGTAGAATTGTATTGTTTAATGATATTTGAAATAACCGTTCGATAAGTCACAGACCGCTCCCAGAAGTATTTCCTCTGATATACCTGAACACAGAGGAGCAACGTATTTTTCATCTGAAATGAATCAAATAATACTATTACTTTGTTACTTTTACTTTTTACGTGGAGCAAATGCTATACTTTTATTCATCATGAGCTCAATAGACTACATTATTCCTGCTGTGATTCTCTACGCGGCCACCCGTCAAACGCCATTCGACGTCTTAAAGATGCAGCAAATGGCAAACGCTGCCAGCACTGCCAAGTATTTCATTGATTTTTGCTTCTGTTTTCAATGCTCCTAATTTGCCAATGAGTTAACATTTTGTCGTCCAGGAACACTCAGTCACGTCCCTCTTTTTTTCATCAAGCTATTTTGGACAATTCCTTATAGTTATAGTTATCCAAAAAGTGTATTTCGAACGTATCCTCCAGCTTGTATTATCATAAAAAATGATCTGACATCGAGCAAAGCATATCATGTGTCAGAAGGAGGAATAAGTCAATGGCAGCACCTATTACCTGAGTTACGGGTTCAGATCCCACCGACACAATTTTGTTCAAGTTTTCGAAAATCTCCGATTGACAAATATTTTTTATTTTGCTAAACTGTAAAATACCTGTACCTTGACCCTAGAGCAGCCCATATATAAGACTCCAAGTGTATCCTAAAGTGATCTGTTGCTGGTTTTTATATTTTTTTGCTTGTCATATTTGTTGTTTGAAATTTGTAAACAATTTCTATGTTATCTTGAGGATTTTGCCTCTCGATTGGTGTTGTATCCATAATAATCTTCAGATAACAAATGGCCGAAGTAGTGTAAGCCTAATAAGAATTTTTCGAATTAATGACGCTACTTCTGAGAGGATTTAGACATACACCTAAAAATTACGTGGCTAACGCATTTTCAGCATATTTGATCCATTCTACAGAAAAATCCTAAATGTGCATGTTGTACCTTATACGTATTTTCAGAATCCGTTTTATAAATTCAAATCTAGCCATTCAGGTTAATACTCTGTGATTCACAAAATAAATATACAAATTGCTCAAACTAAAATTATGCAATAAGCACTTATCATTTTCCTTCTCGACTATTTAACTTATAATAAACCATTATTTTGAAAGGGTCGGCACTTAATAATGTAATGTGTAAAATGCCTAAAATATAATGTAAAGAAGAAATGACCTTTTTTAGCCGTTTGGGAAAAAATCACTTTTCAGATCGCGAAACGGAATATCTACTTAGCTTAGACAGGTAGAACGTCCGAGCGGCAATCAGAAGGTGTGTATTTCCGCAGTCGGCCAGTTTCTGTATGCGAATTTGTATAGTTTTCCTTTCTGCTCTATTAGCTGAGCTATAAATTTGAAATATTTGCCAATTTCCTTGCGAACGAGCAATCCCACAGAATTTGCATATAGTATGTGGTTTGTATAAGAACGTCAACTTGCTTTTCTATGAGCTCATTAGATGCGCTCATAAGCATTAATTAGTACGTGTATCTTATACGGCATCTTACATCCGATAAACGCGTCACGTGAACGTCTGTATGGGGATGGGTCGATCGTTATGCTACCAAAAACTCTAAAAAGCCGCTCTTAATTAATGACTAGAACGAGCGATGCACGCCGCGTCGGAGGCAGCTTTGAATCAAAGGAACATTTTTTAAATTAAAAAAGTACCTGCTACCGGCCCGTCGACGTATACATTAATCCGCCGTATTACCGGGCAAATTAGAACGTTAAGTTCACCACCGTCAACGGCGTCACGTCAACGCTCTGCTGCATTCGCAGGTCCTACGGGACCACGGACTGAACGAATGACACTATTTTTCAGCGTCAAAACCGTTGGGGTCGAGATGTGGAGAGTGGAACTCACAGGAGATGTCATGAAGCATCACAATTCACACCAAAAAACACTGTTTTACTTTTTGCCACTTACAATACAATACTTACAATATACACCTTCTAATTGACGGCTAGACGCTGTGCCAACTGAGCTAAGTAGACACTCCGCCCACTCTATCTAGAACGCCAAAGATGTAAGGTGCACTTCCCCGAAATTAATTTTTCCGAATTTCAAACTGCACGGTAGAGGTTTCGAACCACCACCATTGACATCGGAAAATCAGTGTCCCCAGTGCAAGGAACAACCGTCTCTTTTTATAGATATCCTCTAGAAAAGGTATAAATCATATCACGCTCCAGATGTGCTGCGAAGGAACATATAACAATTAATATTGACCTTGAAGCGCTGTAAATTGCAATCATCAGGGAACAACCTCCCATGCAGCTCATTCCACAATACCAAGCTTCTCCAAAAGTGCGACTGTTGGTAGAGGCTGGTTAGAGGCGTTAGATGCTCGAACTGGTGAGGATAAACCCTTTTGGACCTCGTTGTGTCTGATGTACTGGAGACTCCTTGTGTTATTATGCGAGACATACACGCTGCTCGCTGAGCCTTGTAAAGGAGCAGTAGGTGTTCCGGCGGACACAACCTTCTGGAACGCAAGAGAACCCACAGCTGGGATGCCGACCTGGAGCTGGCAACGTGATCTTTCGAGGACATATTCCTGTTGATGGAAGATTACTCAACTAGTGTAAGTCCCTCCATTTCCACGACTGGAAGACCTACATGTGCTTTTTTCATTCAGGGTTGTTGTTTGGGTCTTGCTGTGCGTTGAACATTCGTAGATCCTCAGTTGACAATCATTTCAATGTCCTCATTGAACTGGACAGCATGCTGTCTCCGATCATCATGAAGAGGAACACCTGCTATTATTGATGTTACTGCTTATACATATCACGGTTGTCTCTCCATTGAATCTGATATTTCTGATACACATGTGGTTTTAATTAATTGGTTGAGTAGAGTAGCTCTTATAGCTAGACTCCTATTGTAATCATTTGGTTCAATAAAGATATTATTATCAATATTATTATTATTATAGAAATATAAGATGAACTTCCTATTATGTGTTATATTTTGCGATCCAGACTACATGATCATCTACCCAGAAAAGTCACCGCTTAGATATTTATGGCGACAGTCCAGAAACTAATTCGTACAATTAAAGTTGTTGGTTCAGAAAATTAAACTTTGGTTTAAAGTATGCGGAGGCTCCAACCAATTCGCGGGCCGATGCCAGCCAAACTGGTACGAGGTCTTTTAGGGGATTCTTGTGTCTCGACGAATAATGAAAACTACTTGGAAAAGTAAATTCTGCTTTGCGACTGGCACCACAAACAATACAGCCGCACCGCACAGTAGGACTAAATGATAATTATTCAAACGGAATAACTGTGCTACGAGATGTGAGGATCACTTAGAAACGTCGGAGCCGACTCTTATAGAGGTTTATGTGGTTTCACTTACCACATATCAAATTTTTTACCGAACTGTTTCGATCCTTCGTCTAGATATTGTACCCTCTCAAGGTTTGAATGAACAAATTATGCGCATTTACCTTTTTCAAAATATTGTATTCATTGAGTTAAATTCTTTGAAAAAGGAAAACACGAAGCGAAAAATTGAATAACCACTATGAAAACTTTGCGAACTAGAGAGTACACCAAGATTCTTCCTCAGGATACGTACAGTACTTTGATATTATTAATTTTCAGATATTGTACGGTTAACATCAAGATATGAGGCAGTCCTCTGATAAATAGCTCTGGTTGCCTTGTTCATAGCTACGGACCTATTTCTTATTACAATTGCTACCGCACTTAGTATTCGATTGGTTGATCCCTCTCTAGTCCAATTTAGCAGCATATCCCAAAGATTAAAACCATCCCCAATGACAATAATCCAGAGGATCAAGGTCTCGCTATCTAGCTGGCCAATTATGCCGACCACCTCGACAGTTCCGTCGGTTGAAGCTGTTGTTTATGAAATTGCTCAGTAGTAAACTGTAGTGCGCCGTAGCTTCATCGTGCTGAAAATACATGTTTTACCGTAAATTTAATGTAATATTATCGAATTTGATTTGCATGTTTGTTTTGCTGTAAGATCATAGCGTTAACTATACATCACAACATATCTGTTACAGCATTTATATTATTTTTATTGCCGAAACCATTGAGAACAATACCTATGTTTATGGGAATTTTATATTCTTTTAGATACATGAACACGAATCTAAAATAACGAAATTCTTCGCGAATTATTCAGTTTGTATATTTAAACAAAAAAATTGAAATAACCGTATCGATTCGACGTACTGGACTATCTTGGATACATAATGTTACTTCTGTTCATAATTTTCAGAACGTAACGAGGAATTCAGAAAGGGTTTTCCGTCGTCATGTCTCCTTTTATCTTTCAATGCAAATTTCTTCGCATTGACTTTGAAACGCTATAAACTGTAACTATTGGGAAATAGTCTCCCCGGCATCTCATTCCACAACACTGATGTTATCCAAAAGGAAGGACTTTGGTAAAAGGTTAGCTCGAGGTGAGGTTGCTCCTGTTGGAGTCCCCAAGCATTTACCAGACGTATTGGGGGCTTCTGGGATGCCGACCTAGCGTGGCCCAACAACATGATCGTGCCATGACATGTTATTGTTGATGTTAATTCCCTGATGCTTGATGGGAGATTATTGAAGTATTGGGTATTTTTGCGCGTTAAATTGAATTCCACTTGTAGATCCCCATTCCACAATTGTCTCAATGTCCTCATTGATCTGAACAGCATGCTGCCCTTGCTGAAAGAATACCGCTGTTGATAGTAAAGTCATCGGACGAACATTCCTCCACCATCGCAAATCAGGATCGATCTCTGAGCAGATGATCAGACCATTGGAATAATCCTGGTGGCAGTCCTAGGTAGAAGTCTCTCAAGCCACATCCCATCGTACATCGAATGCATGTGGTCGACGTAGCAGACTAGAAGAAATCTTGTGGATCTCTGCTATCATTGATGATGCTGTTGGTGTCCAGGTTCCTCATATGACGCACGTTAATGACAGTTTCCATAATCTTGAACATGAATTCCGACTAATTCTCTAATTCCCTCTAAAAAACTTTATGAAAAGAAACTTTGTATTGTTAACGGGCCTCCTAAACAAAGGTCTTATCTTCCTTGTTTCATGCATATTCTCAGTGCATTGATAGAATACGTTAATCAATACTACTACTTAAAAACGTATAATCTTCAAGTGACACTGTGAAGCGAATATTTATACAGTATTTGAAGACATATTCCGCAGCAATCATGTCAATTTATACGGAACCGCTCACTTTGCATAATATTCAGCTTTCGCAACGGCAAATGTCAGATGCTACCCTGCCGTTTTATATGCAAAAGAAAAATTTCCGACAACAGAAGCGATGCGGAACTCGTCGCACAAATTCTGGAACAAATTCCTTATCCTCCTAAGGGATACTGTATGTGTCCCTGAGGCGTTTCGACGTTATTTCGGATATTGAATGTTTTCATTTTTGCCAAGGCAGGATCTGGAAGAAGTTTATATAGTTTTCGATTGTTGTTCAGGGATTGTAAGGATCCGGTTAGAGCTACTGGCATATATATTCGATATTTTCACTTTTTTTAAATCAATGAAACTAGATAGTACAAGATGGTAGACCATAGAGGAATATCATTTAAATTGCAAATCTTAAAGTTCCTCCATATTGTACGAGTTATTTCATATTTAAGCTATCATTTAAAAAATAATTTGCAAATGGTCAAATCCTTAATTCAATTATTCATTTTTCTTTTCCTTACCTTTGATACGTATGAAGTGTTAAACTTGACAAAGACCCATCATGGCTCGATTCTTGCTAGCTGTAAACCGATTATTTACTTTTCCACTGTTTTTTGAAATTTGAAGATAATATTTCAACAAAACTAATTCGGACTTCTTTGTCTTAATTTTTTTTTGATTTTACTACGTCTTGATTGACGTAGTAATTTAAGTCGTCTTCAGGTGAAAGGGCAAGAGTGCTTTATATCGCGGCCGTAAAGTCAGGGTGTTTGGCACTACGGAATTTCACAGATGAGAAGTAGGTTAGATATTATGACTTCTATTAGAAAAACTGGTAGGGTTGACAGAAACCAACATGTTGGTTTTGGTGTCTGCAGAAAGGGCCAAAGTTTTCCTACTCACTTTATGGTTAAAAACTGGGAGTGAATACTCGTTTCTGTATTAAAGACACAACCATGAAGTAAGCAAAGAAAACTTTAAAAATAGTTTGAATAACGGAAAAGTGTTCACTACTTTCTTCACTTGGCTAATTATACTACTTAAGGTCAAAGTATTACCTTTGCAAACATAAAGTAGATCTAGATGATCAAATCAGGAGCTAATATATACTTATTCCTAAAACTGGTTAACATCATTGTATGAGACTATCGATTTAACTACATTTTTTCCGTCCAGGTAAGGATTTCAGTCCGAATGGCGACTCCTAGTTTCATAGCCATTTAGCAGGCTCAACGTTAGAATCCATTCCAGACAGCGAATCATTTCTCTCACCTTCGCGCAGAAGTCCACACCGGTGATATTCCACCGTCATTTCTCATCGCAGCCAGACAGTAAGAGAAAAAAAACATAATTTTTTCCGAGAAATATTTGACACTGTGTTCACTCTAATGTCCTCTCCGGCAGCCAGGCAAGATTAATGGTGATCAAATTCCGCGACGGTGTGATTTTTCGTACGTGGAGTTTCATTATCAAAATGTCAGGGAGGAAGACTTGCCGGTCCACACCCCCATTAATTGCAACTGGACAATAGGGGTGGATTCCTGCAAAATACGGGTCGTGCACCCTTTTTTATGCCGCCGACATTTACAGTGCCACAATGCAAGGGGCAGAATAAATTATGCGTGAAACCAATGGCAGTTCTCAATGTATACCGCAAGGAATTTAGATAGGACTACTACCAGCACGGATACCTACGGAAATCCGGATACGAGGTATGCCCAAAAAGTTTTGGTGCATCTTTATTTTAAGTTTATGAAGATCGATGGTAGCTTGAGAAACAAGGAGCTGTCAATGATTTATTAACGTAAATAAAAGTGTTTTACTATGATAAAGTTAATGGTGGATAACAAATTATCCTAAAATTGATAGATTACCATTTTTTGAACTAAGTGATTAACATATTGTTTCAGCTCTGAATCTGTCAGTAAATTCGCAGTGCAGTTTGATATTTCTCAAGATATTTGAGTGAGTCAAATTTTTTTTCGACTACAAAATGATAATTAGATAAGAGCATCTACATAATAAGTACCAGCATTCAGAAAAGTTCTGATAATATTATGTTTTTCTGTCGTTAGTACACTGATTTTCTAAATTATTATCATATTATGACGCCTTGTTATAGCCATTTATATTCAATTTTTGTTAAAAATAATCAAGATGTTACTTAAATTACGCGGTGGCGGAAGCGCTAACGGTCTGACAAACAGATTGACTGAAATGACACGGATTTTCGTATATAGACAATATAAAACTTCCAAAAGGAGTTCGAATTCGTTAATGTTTGCTGTCACGCAATTTTCATCGCTGTGCATCAGACTCGGAGTCGACTTTTCAATCAGAATAATAATAATTATGGATGTTTTAGTGTCTTTTGTACAATTGATATTTATATAAACATAGATGACTGTCTAGACAATGTGAAATATAAAAACATTACAGATGAATCAGATATTTTATCATTACATTTTATCCTATAGAAGATACTTGCCAAAAAACGTAGCTCCAGCTCTCTAAGGGAAAATTTTGGTAAAGGATTGAAAAAGGGAGACTTGAGTTATCAGTTTTCTACACTGAATAAATTTGTATTCTAAAATGACAATTTCTTGAAATTAACCAAAGTCGTAGACACGAAATTCGCACATTTATCTTCTTTTTGTCATTCTGCTAGATTTAAAAAATAAATAAAGAAATGTTGTCATTTCAAAAAGAAATATAAGAATGTATAGACAACCGTCAGATATATCATCATGTTTTTTTTGTGATGTATACTCCAAATTTTTATATTTCCATAATAGAATCATAAGGAAAGTATCAAGTCAATCCTCTTGACTCCAGTGTTGTTATGCAGACATATTGTTATTATCTCTATTCTGTAAGGAACAAGCTTTCTCCATACAAATTACATCGTTCCCGACACGTTTTCGAGTCCTTTATAGTCTGAAGGAGCGGACCATGGATATTTATTGAGCTTAGGGATAAAGGAACATAGGGTCGTTGTCTGCTCGGAATCCCTCTTTTTTCCTGCAGTATATACCCAGACGTAGCTAAATTTTAGCGATAATTTATACGCTTTACGATAGACCTTTCCAAATACCTTTAAAGATTATGGAGAATAAGGGCATATATACCATGGCAGAATATTCAAGGCTAATATGGCTGTAGGTATTTCAGAGTAGTATGTACATATTTCCATAACGGTCATTGCGTGATATTGAGAACATGATGTCATTATGAAAAACTTAGGCTTTAATCTCCAATGTTACTTACTGTGTCACGCAAAATGTTGTGTCTGTATGCTTTTAATGAAAAGCAACGGATGCGGACTCTATTGTGTACCAAAGTATCAAATGCTCCGTGATTACATCATTCTTGACCTGTCAAATTCACACAGTAAACAGCTCGTTGCTTTTATTAGAGGCTTTACATTACATCACATTTTGAGAGTATCCACTATTCCAAAAACGTACCTGAGCAATCCAATCGAAACTACTTTTGTTTGAATGTTTATTAATGTTTCGGCTACTTCCACAGACATCAAAATCTCAAAATGTGTCTTCATTAAGCGTTTACTCTTCACTATACATCTATGCTGCTGTAGACACGTAGATTGCTCTTGTTGCCTAAGCTCGTCAGCTTAGCTCTGCGGTATATAGTAGAGAGAAAATATATTGTATTTGTACACAAATCTCAGGTAAGGGTGAGATAGCAACATTTGTTTCAAGTGTACGACAAGTAGCGCATGTTACCAAGCGAAATGGTCGTAAAAACTTGTACGCCCTGATATTAGCGATAGATGGCATCCTACGACGATACCTAACAACAAGGGTGAAGCGATTCACAGCGATATCCCATGTCCTTCGTAAAGCTTTTACGATCCTCTGTCGTCAGCAGTAAGGGGGACATCTATCACCGTTTATTAGACAATTCGTCAAAGTGAAACGAGACTTTTAGTATATTGCATTTGCATTGTTGATATACAACACGACAAAAACCCTAATTCGCCTCGAATGAATGAATGAATAGAGAGAGAGGCAATCCGATGTGGACCATCGGTGCATAGGCCACCGCTGGGCCCTTTTGCGCCTCTATCAGCTCTGTTCCCAAGGCCAGCCCTTTTCGCAAAAGTATGGCCTTGGGTCCTCCCCATCTTATATCCCGTGGTTCCAGAATCTTGGACCCCAGTATGGCCTGCCTGTGGTGCCCGAGAGCTTCACAGCGGCATAGTATGTGTGCCGAGGACTCCTCCTCATCGCCACAGCGTGCACACGTTGGGTCGTAAGTCCCATAACTTGAATACGTCTTCGTACATTGTAATAGTCCTTGATCGCTAGGAGTGAGGGTGGTTGGGGGAGGGGGTAAAATTGATTTTGAGGAAAGGTAATATTAGTATCACTACATACTAACTGGACTGTCGGACAGCCGCGATGGAAGTCTATTTCTGACTCGCAAGTCCAATTTAAAACAAGCAGAGCCCATTTACTAATAGCTAACACAATTATAATCCATCATGCGTTAATAGCAGTGTTACAGATGGTGTGTGATATAAACGGATGATAAGAAGATAATATTTCACGTAGTGTGACGCGAATTTAAATACGCAATGTGCAAAACGGGAAACGGATTTTATGTAAATGTTATTCTGATTATAACCAATACATTATCAATCATATGCTACGAATGAAATTTGTTATTATTTATCTACGTATGATTATGATAATAGAGGGTGTATGCGCGTGGGTGTGGTTAAATACTACTATTTGATTCATTGCACTTGTCTTGGCGGCCGGTTACTCCAATTATATATGATTTACGAACTTTACTGACATTTCGAAGTATGAAGAACGTGAAACAATAAATTGTTTAAAGTAGAATAACTTGGATATTGAAATCGACTGATAACTGTCTCCAAGAGAACAGTCTCTTGTCTAGAGGCTATAACTTATATAGTATTGCTGACGTGGCGATACAATCACAAGTCTCAATTTTTATTCATTAACAGTGAAGTTCTCTTTTAAACAAAGCACTAATAGGTTGGAGACAGTTCGTCAATTGATGTCAGTATCATTCTAGCATCCAAAATCATTCATTCGCTTAGATTGTCGCTGTTCTTAGTGAATAATAATCAAATAAATATCAACCAGCAATGTTTAGATGTCCTTACTAGGGAAGAAATTCCAAGAGTCACTTGGCCTAGGTATATGTAAAGGTTATAAGGGACAATAGTTATGGATAAAGATTTCTATGAACAGATTATTTTGCTCATTTATAACTGTGTATTTAGCTCAACATTATTATATATTCTAAGCGGAGAATGGTATTATTACAGCGTGGTAAGTACCGAGTGAACCTACTCAACTCGATATGTATTCAGTGCAATAGGACTTCAACAGGGCTGTGGTAACTCGTGACAAGTATCGCAAGGTAATCAAAACCGAATATGTTGCTGTAAACCAATTTCCTATCCTAAAGTCGTTAAAAAAATCACGCGTTGTCACTTTGTTATGTACGCTTATCACGGCCTCTTGCTGGTAGTACCAATGATTTATTATTCTTATGTCTCCAGTGTCGATGTCTTCACTTTTGCGAAGTTCTATAAGTGTTTTATGCTGGACGGTTTCAAATGCTTTATTGTTGTCCAGAAAGCAAACGTATACATTCTGATTTACATCCATGCACCGCTGTGTTAATACGTTGAAGGCAAAGAGCGCCTCTCTATTTCCTAAACCGTTCCTAAAACCAAACTGTGTATCTCCGATATCTACTTCTAATTTTATGTATATTCTTCACTGGATGATTTTCAGAAACACTTTAAGTATGCGACACATTAGGCTGATGGTGGGGTAGTCCGAGCAATGCTTCGCATTGGTCTTTTGGGGAATGGTTACAAATCTTGACTGTAGCCAGTCTTTCGGTAAAATTACTGTTTTATATATACCGTTGAAAAGATGTATTATAGAGTGTATATTCTGATCTTCAATGAGTTTAAGAACTTGTCTTGGTAGTTCGTTTGGTTCCGTGGCTTTCCCAGTTCTCATTTCCTTGATGGTGTGCTCTATTTCGTCCCTAGTTATTTCTGGTCCCGTGTCGTCGCACACATATTCATTATTTTCCTCTTCTCTTTGGTCATCAAACAGCCATTCCACATGATTTTTCCATACTTTCAGCTTTTCTCCTGTGTCCACAATAATATTTCCCTTTTCATTCAACATTATGCTGTGATTGTGATATTTTCTTTGCAAATTTTGAATTTACTCACACTTGTCCTTATAGTAGTTCTCCTTGGCTTCTCGAACCTTTATCCTGATTTTGTTTTGTAGATCACGATATTTTTGTTTATCTCTGTTTTTATATTTTCTTCTTTTGTCCATAAGATTCAATATTTCAGCTGTCATCCATTCCTTTCTTGCTTCTTTGTCCTTGCTTAGTTGCTCTTTGCATGGTCTTAGTATTCTTGTTTTAAGTTGGATCCAGTTGTTTATATTTTCTTCGATGTTATCTTCTAGGCATTCTAAAGTCTCCAATGCCGCATTAATTCCATTTTTCACTCTATCTCTTACTTCTGGGTTGCGCAGTTTGTTAGTGTTTATTGTATCTTTTTTGTTTTCTGGTGAATTCTTTTTAATTTTATTCTTACCTTTGCAATCAGTGGGTTATGGTTAAAGGATACATCTGCACCTGGATATGCTTTAATTGATATTATACTATTCCTGTATATTTCATTGATCATCAGATAATCTTATCTGGTTTCTAATGATCTTCTGTTTGTTGTCTTGTGGTGATATCCATGTATACAAGCCTCTATTAGGCAGTTGAAAACACTTGTTTGTGATAACCATATTTTTCTCCTGACAGAATTGTATGAATTTTCGCCCCTATCGTTCCTTTCCTCCAAACCAAAATTTCCCACTAGATTATTTGTCTTTCCTTTTACAACTTTGGCATTCAGGTCACCCATTATTATTGTGACATCTCTTGTTTTGACCTGTTCCAGTACTTTATTTATTTGTTCGTAGAACAGTTCTATTTCCTGGTCATCCTTGTTTGCGGTAGGCGCATATAGTTGAATTATGTTCATCCTTCCTATGTTCGTCTTGAGTTATAGTAGCATTACACGTTCTGATAGGGGTAGAAAGTTTAAGACATATCGAGGAATATTTTTGTTTATTATTATACCTACTCCATGCCGGTGTTGAGTGTCGAAGCTACCGGAGTAATACATAAAATGGGCCTTTAGTTTAAGTAAAAAAAAATGATACACAATACAGCATAATTCATTACTCAATCGGCTGAACTGTACAGAGCAATCGGGTGGTATATACCTAACCCAGTCAAGGGTGTGATAGCAACACTTAATATCAGTTTTCAGCTTCTGATGTCAATGAGCCGAGATAATGGTACATCGTAAAAGTGTTTACGAAGAACAAGGGATGTCGCTGTAAATCAGTCTACCCTTTATGACAAGACAGTCCAAGTGTAAGGACCTTTGACTTCGTAAGTTGCCACTGGGCGTCCCCATAGAAGGAACACTTGGAGATAAGTTGATGTTGCTATCACATTCTTGACTGGGTTACGTTTTGCCGATTGCCTTCTACAGTTAGACCGCCAGGCTATACTGATGAGTTTAGGCTGAAAATAAAACATGCATGTCTATAACAGGTCTGACGCATAGTGGAGAGCTTACACTCAAATATTCGGGTGATTCCGCCAAGCATTAACGCGACAAGGTCCTTTCAGGCAGCCTTACCTCAAGGTTTGCGTTTGACTACGATGGGAGGTTGTGGTGTATTTTAGTATTTATAGGTTAAATTAATCACATTTACGAGTAGAATAATTTATTAAAACCCATGAAAGATAACTTTCTGAATTATTTTCAAATAATTTTTGGTAGGTCATTGACCAAATAACCCCATAAAAAAGCCGCCACTGCCAATTTTGCAACACTGATAGAACTCGAGGGAATCTCGCCTCATCTCTAATGCATCCGCTACAGCAAGTTGCATTCCGTTACATACCCACGGACTCCCTGCAGGAAGGGTTAACTTTCCGACTCCGGCCCGTAAAACTGCATGCCCAAAACTCCACATTCTATGAAAGGACTTTAATCGCCCTCTCTGTTCCTGTATAGAGATGTAGTGCTACGTTAAGCGCAATCGTTGGTATGCCATTGCTGATTCATCGACCACCGCGGTTGGTTCTTGAATAGCAAAATAGGGATTCTCGTATGAAGTACCCTGCATTTAGATGAAAACGGATGGTGATGATAGTAATTTAAATAACTTACAATTCTTAGAAAGTAAACTGCTGTTTACTATCGTACACTTTTCATTTTCGATGTGCAAAGTGAAGGCAATATGAAAACTGTTTCGAAGTACTATTACTATTTTTTAAATGGTTTATCCTGTACTAGGGATAATAGGATTGTCCATACGCTTCAAATTATTCCTTGCTGTGCCCACCATTTCGTAATTGAATTAGATTATGAAATTGGGTATCTTAACTTTGATGGATGGATTGATAATGGATTTATTTTAATCTGGAGACGTTTGATAATCGAAATTATCTCTAATTATTATTAATGAAACATATACATTGTCTCCAGAAATTAAAAAAAAAACAGGTCAAATCCCAAGTATGCATCACTTTATATTACTGTTAAATGGCTCCCATGAAAATGAAAGAAATTACTTGTTACGCCAATGGGCGAAGAAGTATTGTAATCGCAAAAATTTTTGAATTCGAGATATTGTGTATGTTGATGTCTCATGACATATACATCACGAAAAACCATGTCTGTGGACATTTTTGACGCTGGCAGAGACTCACAAAAATTATGAGTTGATGAAAGATGTTCTATCTATAAAATTTTGACCCCGATACTACTTCTTACTTGTTATGCATGAAGTGATTGTATGTCTATAATTCCTCTGCCTCCTTGCTTTCTGTCTAAGTCTTTCTTTGCATCGGCTTTGGTGTAACACTCTGTGTTTTGTGACTTCTGTTCGGATGAGGGTATGGATGTTTTCTATATCGGTGTGTGACAGTTTGATGATGCAAAAGGAGTATGTGAGGACTGGTATTGCAAATGTGTTGATAGCGTTTGTAAGATTTCTGAAGTTTAATTTTGTTTTCAGAAGTTTAATAAGACGGCTTTTGAATTCGTTTTTCAGTTGTTCTTTGATATGTTTGTGGTTCTTGGTTATGTTTTGATAGAGGCTCAGATACTTGTACGTTTCGTCTTTGTACATGTTGGCGAACGTTTCACCATTTACTGTTCCCTTCCTATTATATATATATATATATATATATATATATATATATATATATATATATTCGCTTAAAAAAATTCATGACAATAGGCATCCTGGTATAAAATGCTTAAACAAGTTCCATTTTAATAGCACGTCCACCGAAATTCCTGGACCGTGCACCATGCAAACTACTGCTCTTGACAGCTTTAAGAGCCCACCGTATTATTTACATAACGTTTATGCGGAAATAATTGCATAACCAAATATTATACGTGTTACCACATGTTTTAATGTAGCTGTCATGAAATATGGGTACGCGGTTTTGTTGACCAGTTGTGCTCTGGTAGCTGCCTTTTTGAGCTTTTTCGCTCATGGCAACAAAAAAGTTACAAGGGCTCATCGTTATATTAAAGACTGCACACATAAAAAGTTATTCAAGAAATGCGATATTGTAAAGATGTACTAACGACAAGAACATCTGACCTCAATCTAAGACAATTTACTTGATGAGAATATTATTATTAATCTGAACCAATAAAAGTATATTTTGGAATTAAATACTCATTCTATCATATTTTCCAACGGAATCAACATTTACTTTGTCAAATATGCGAACATCCTGGGATTCGCTCCAAGTAATTCGTTTATTTGACATTGTCATCGCAGTACGTGTCTGTCTGTTTGCACGTTCATTATTTTCCATTGGTTTTTATTCTTATCAAATCCCTCTCAGGACCTTCCAAAATAAGCACCAAGAAAACTTGGTGTGGTGTATTATGCAAAGACTGTCGAAGATTCATTCCCAGAAGAATATTCTGAACTGGTCATCATTGGCCCTGAAATGTCTTTTGATGGATGGATGGATCTATCATTAAAGTCAAGAAACGGTAAATAAGTCTGTGAGAAGTTCCAATATTTTTTATAATTTTTTTGGCTAATTGGACTCTGCCGACTATGTAACGATCTAAAATTTAAAGGAAATTAGCTGCTACGTGTCCACATTATAAGGCTCCTCAAATTCTATCAAAATCCCTACAGCGGTTGCTGAAATTGTGTGGTGGCAATAACACCAACGGACAACAGACATAAAGACCGGCAGTCATATAGCCTCTAATAGCATGTGAATATTTTTTCCTTCCAATAAAAAATACGTTAATATATTTTTTAAATCAATTTCATTCGAGTATATTTATATCCAACAATCAACTTTATCCACTCAATGTTCATAAAACTTTTAGGTTCTGATTATTCCACTTCAGCACACTCTAAATCCAATAAGTAAAACTTTATCTTAGTAAAATGCTTGGGAAGTAAAAGAAAAGTGAATAAATTTCATCATGAACTCCAACCGAACAATCCTGTGTGTAAATCGAACGCGATATTACCATTTTACTTCCTAGACGGAGACGAAGTTATTGCTTCCAAATAGTTCAATCGACAAATCACACGCTGATTGGGCAGCGGTTTGAGAATAGTTAGGAAGTAAACTAAGAGAATTTTCAGTTTTGGATGTAAATAAGTGCAGTCATAATAAAACATTCAAGAATATAAAATTTTGCAAAACAAGCATCATTCAGATTTCGATAATTACATGAGTACACTGGTCTTCCGTAATCAATTTTTATTAATACCTACTACATCATTGCTTTAACTTTTCAATATACGTCTAGGTATTGATCGAGTGTTAATGTACTTAAACATCTTAAGGAATGAAATACTTTCAGAGAGTTAAATTTATTGAGGAATATATCAACTGTCGGTGACGGTGAGACTTTTCAGGGGATTTCCTTAACTCTGCTTCAAGTAGGTATTATATATTCCACTAACACAAACTGATAATATGATAGATTCTTCTAGATATGAACGCCAGCAGGTTGTTACCTAGTTCACAGGAAACCTGAGTGGGCATTTTAAACAGTCAATTTGACAGTGGAGTAATTCTAAATTTGTCATTAACATGCTTTTATTAGCTTCACTTGTATCTATGTATTTATGTTTGGAACGTAATCATCGAACTCTATTTTGACCCACTCCTGAACATCAGTACTGAATTTTGCACACCTATCAAGGACCGATGACAATATAATATTTTAATAAGTTTACCCATTATTTATTTTTATGAGCAATACGTTTAAAATACTAACGACATTCAATATTTATTCAGAACACATTTTTATTAATTATTTGACTTGTATCTATAGAGACAAAATGTTTGAAATATAACGATATGGGACCCATCCGAGGCCCCGTGAATAGAGAGAATACCTTTCAGACCCGTCAATTAAAATCTATTGAAGAGCAAGTCTAGTTCCAACAGCGACGTAATTGCGGCTCCAAATATCAAAGTACAAGCATAAATTTGTGTTACAAGCGTGGGATGTTTTGTACCATATTTTCATCCGCAGATATAAAAGAATACAAAACTGAGAACTCAAGAAGTTTTGACCTGGTAAGCTTTAATAGACACCTTTTTTATAACACCTAATAACTTTTTAACACTACTGGTTGTTGCCTGATGATTTTCAAACAAAATTACCCAGTGCTAATGGGATTCTCTTGATATCCTTTTAATTAAATAAATATCTTACATTTACAATTGATAAAGACATTTTTAGATGATTTTAAATGTGGCAAGGATAGTTCACACGTAGTAATGATATAACGAGACCTGCTAATGTTTCCTTCACTCCAATCCATATGCTTCACTGAAAGAGCAGCATGGCAGGAACATGTTTACTGGTTTTGTATGTATTTTTTCCGAGGCAGTGTCCTAAATAAACTAACGAAAAGCGTGCAAATGTCAGTTCTGATACATTGAAAGCATCAATTTTCTGTAACAGACATATTTTTCGTGGGCTATTCATACAACAACCTTATTTTCAATAAGGGAGTTTTGTGGGGAACGGTTCAGCCCTTCTAAGTACATGTTCTTGTAGATCGTCTCAAATTGACGTGGCGTGAAATATACCCGATTTTTTTCCAACACAAAAAAGGCTTTTTATTGGTGGGGCTGACAGGTTTCGGGTATGTGTGCTGTTCAGTGTTATTATATGGCTTGTTATAGTACTTAAAATTTACATAAATATTCACCTTTAGTTGTTAATCTATATTATGTAAATCTATATTTCTGATGAGAGATCAGAGCTACTTGACTATTGTTCTAAATGCCTGCACATTTTTTGTCTAGTAGATCAGTTTTTTGCAACTTACCTCATGTACAGGGTCTGTTGACCTTGTGACTTGGCTAAGTTGATCAATATAGTCGCATGTGTGTGACCTTAACTGCAATAAATTCATTCAAATGGGACTTAATCGTTTCTTGCACCATTCCTGAGATAGGCCGATTTTCGATCGAAGTATATAAGACTATATAGCGTGCTGTAATTCCCTTAAAACGCTCTAAGGGGGGGGGGGGTTGTCTGAATAAAAATGGCGTCCAGTATTGTGGGTACTTCCCACGCAAGTGAAATTGATTGATCGCATTTTGTTATTGTTCATCTTTTGGTCCTTTTTAAGCGCTCTCCAAAAATTCTAATACTTCCAAAACACACGCCAACTGGATCAACAATTCTAAGGTCTGATCAAAATCCTGACTCCACTGCACATCAAATATAGAACCAGTCGTACGGGTTTCGAAAGTTTATGGACCATATATCGTCTTTTGCCATCGCCCAAAGAATTTGAGAACTCAAAAAAATGGAAAATGATCAAGAGCTTCGAAAACAAGGTTGGAGCGATTTCTTTAGAGCGTTAACTTAGTGTCAAAGTTTCCTTGAAGTCCAAATCGTATATTCAAAATAATGGACTTGTTTTTTCGTGAGGCATAAACAGTTATCAACGTCAAGAGCTCATAACATATCGAATTTGAAATTTTCCACGATTCCAATACCTTTATACATAAACCACTTCAAAACTTCAAGGAAAAATTGATCCTTCTACTGTATTTTGTCAAACTAATCTTGCTATGATTTTATTGAATTTATTCTACTGTACACACTATATATTTGTCATGAACGTCGACATTTTGTCAATGATTGAGACGTCAGCTGGGCAATGAGGCGAACAAGAAATTCACCCTGATGATATCCCGTACAATCTTGGATGAAATATCAGTATTTAACGAATTGTTATTTTACCTAAATATGACTTATAATAGTTATCACATTGTAGTCAGCATAATAATGATCGTGACATATTATTCGCTACTCTCATTCCGCTCCTGCAGGAAAGGTAAATATATTCGTTTCACCGGCGGGTAGAGCTTTAAAGAGGAAGCAGGAAATTCTGGAAAAGTTTCGGAATCTGCTTTTACACTCCTGAATAAATACAAATGACAAGTGTTACGATATGTGCCTGTCAACTGTGGGGTGTCTACCAATGCCGGATTTTTACACTTCAAAGCTTTGACATGTGAAAAGGACCCCCAGGAGGTGTGAGTAAACAGAAGGGGGCGAGAGATATATGTTGCAATGCGGGAGAGTTGGCGCTATAAACATCCAAAATGGTTACAGATATTCTCGTCCCTTTTATTCGCTGACAAATAATAATATCTTATGAACCGCGGCAGTAGGTACACAAATCTCAAAAATCGGACGAATAATGTAACTGTTTGGATAATGGATAATTCCAAGTGGTGAACTCTCTGGTAACAACATATCTTATGTATCAGTTTTAATAAAAGTTGTTTTTCTGTCATTTGTGATTTTTTCCTCAACATATTGTGATTAGCGGATGTTGCGCTGTAAAACTTAACGTTCAGCTTCCAAATGACAATAAATACCTATTGTTAAGTTTCGTAGGGGCTATCTATTTCTGCTATTATTAATCCAATGGTGACTATTGACGATCGTTCCATCGAGCTATACGGAGAGATTTCACTCCAGCAAAGCGACGAGAATGGTGGAACCGATACAGTTTAACTTGAAATTACGATTCCTTTTGTATCTCCAACCAACCAATGCAACGTCGCTAAATCCAGTTGATCGTGACAACACCCGATGGACAGATGCAAGAATGACGCTTTCTTGGATACTGTGAATTTTTTACATGTCTCAAGGCATTAAGTTAGCTTACACATCAGGACTACAAGTCTATTGATTTGTGTCAAGCATCTACGGGATATCTTCTTGTTAATGTCACCCTCGTGTGGACCAGAGCCTTTCAACTTCACGGAGAGTATCGTGTCGTCGTAGTCCATATGTCGAAAGCTTTCGCTAAGAATATGGCAAGAGGAACTTCTGGTCAAGCTTGATGTCTATGTGCTGCCACTGGGTCTATGATTAGATAGTTCGCTAAGAGACCGACTATTATTCGTGATGGTGGTTGGATATGCTTTCGATTTATTTATTATCAACGTCGACGTTCCTCAGTGATCTTTTCTTTTTTCTTTCTAAATTGCAAATATCTAATCTGTCACAGCTTCGCAGTCTTATATCATGTATGTATATTTTATTAAGGTCAACGAGGATATCAAAAAATATTGAATGGAGATCAACAAAATACTGTTCAGTTCAAAGCACAGAAGACTCAGCCTTTAGAAACCTTTCAGGACGACGTACAAGGAGTCCATCGAGGCCTGAGTATTTCATAAGAGAATTGTTAGATACACATTGACGTGTAATAAAAATATTAGCTGTACTTTTGATAAATATTTTGACAAGAAGGTTTGTTCGCATTTTTTATGCCAATCTGAAATTTTTTATCAGTAATCCGTAAATCAAATGGCTACATAAACTGAGAGGATCAAAGGACATCATAAACATTATGAATTTTTTCTCTGACGATGAAAATAGACAAGATTTTTCCTATTCTCGCCGTATATCGGCTGTAGCAGCAAGGTAAAATGATTTCCACGAGCAACATATATATCTCGCCTACCAGACATAGACTTTACGCTTTTGCCGCCATAAATCGGAAGGGCGGGTTGTTCGAAACATCGGAGGATTCCGATAAATATTTAAAAGCGCGCCTCCACCACATATTTTCTGGTTTCTCGGAGATGGTCAGCACGTAAGTCAGGTATATACACATGGAATTTACGTATCTTGACGTTTGAATAATGGTACAGTCGTAGAGTGAGCGAAAATTTCGAAGGTTGTACAAAGTGGTCTGCCAGCAGTGGAGAATCAGCACGATCATGTTGCCTGCCTTGCTAGGTCTGATTCCCAGAGCTGGGTGTTCTCTTCAGCGCTAGAAAATTGTATTCAAAGGAACAGCTACTGCTACTTTACAAGGCTCAGATCATACCATCCATGGAGTACTGCTCGCATGTACTGCACTCCGAGGCGCTCCCTAAAGCTCCTGGTCAAATAAGATAAAATATATCCCCTACTTTATGATAACCTTTTGTGACAAATTTAATGGATACCACTGTTTTCAATGATTTCACTCTCCGTAGCTCCAACGACTAGGCTATCGGGAAATTTTGCATTTGTGTAGATTTGAATAACGGCAGCAAACGACGATAGGGCATTGGAGAATATTGAGCGGGCTCTGTATTGCAAATGTAGCAATCGAGCCATGACATTCCGTCATTTTGAACGGAGATGTGTCTAGACATTGGAGACATGCTTAACAGACAGGTGCACATATTGGACCAACTTCCAGGCTGATTACGCAAACTGTTCGAATCGATTGTGTCCTTAATATGCTAGAATGTACAATCCTGATAAGTTTCACTAAATGGCACTACAGTATTGTATATGTTTACTTATAACCACATCTATCATTTCTAGCACGTAATCTTTCAGCAACATTTTCACTATACCAACTACTATTAAAATGATTACTATCTTCAACGTGAACTGCTTAATGAAATATATACTGTTTACATTATATTTTTATGATCAAATAACGTTATATAATTAATTTTAGAATTAAAATATCTGTAATAATAGTTATAAAACAGCGGCTCAGAGGTGCTTCTAAAAAGTATAATAACAAGGGAAACTATAAGCTGACTAGCTCTTGAGTCATTGTATCAATTTGTAAGTTTGTTAGGGCTGGCAACCCACACATTATCAACAAAAGAAAAAAAATAGTGCTTGTTGTGGACAGGACTAACAAAGTAGATAAGTCTCATTTTTATGCAAATATATAAATTACCAGTTTTTTTCCTTATTCCAGTGGTATCAATGTTTTATCAATAGTTTTGTAGATAAATTGCATCATTATAACAATGTGAGTCTTTAAAAGTAATACGTAGAACTTTCATTGTCTATGTTTGTGTTTCACATTTCCATTGATATGATACGTTCGGCAACTGGGTAACATGACATTTACCTGGCTCCTCTATCTGATTAGTTCTTGTCTAGTAGCGCGATGTATCAGTGACACCGTCGGACCTTTGTTACAGCTCTAAATCTGCCAAGATCTGTGCCTTAACATTTTATGGATCTAATAACAAATTCGAACGATATTCCGACTCGATCTTATGTGATAAAAGAATAGATTTATTGCGGACCTAGAATTTCTCCTGATACATTGCTTCCGCTGATTGTGAGTTCTTGCTGTTTCAAAATTCATTGTATTTGTCAATATATTTATATTCATCATGCTTAGTTTATATTTATTATTTATTGGTTATGTTTCGAAAATGTACCAATTGGTCAAATTACATCCAGCCGTCATATAAAAGTGCGCAATTAAAAATCATGTTTGATCTGTGTAAGCTTCATTTTATTTTTACTTCCCTCGTAAATAGGCAGAGGAAGTATTATAATTGCAAGAAAATCGATTTCCATCCTTCCGTCAGTCTGCCTGTTTGTCTGTATGCCCGGTAATTCATTGACCCTTTCATAAGTACCATTCAGATTTTGATTGAATTTTCACACTCAGATATTCCTAGCACAAGGACGAAAAGAAATTAAGGTTTTTGAAAATTGATTCAGTGGTGGCAAAGTAAATCTAAAGCTAAGTGTAAGTATAACAACGTGCGATTTTTATTCCAATAGAGCTTGAACTCTTCTTTACTCTGCGATCCAAATAATACTGATGAACGGATGGTTCAGCAGTTTATAACATAAATGCTTTCGCGTTACCATGTGTAGATACATACTCTAATTTGTCATGCTTCTGTTTTATAAATTTAATTTTAACTGAATAGGAATAATAAATAGTTTACGGAAGTGGGTTAACTTCGTTTAACCCTATTTCACCTGAAGTATGATTTTATTATATTTGTTTTATATTTATTCATATACTGATATGATTTTAGAACTGCTGATCCACCTGAATACGTTTTGTTATTGATGGAACAATCAAAAATTTTATGAATCATAAAAAATCTAAAGATATTCCCAATATGTATTTCAATTTAATTCCGAAAAATCAACAGTTGCATAATGAATTCATATATTTATTTCTGTCTGCCTACATGACGCCATTTTTGTTGAATTAAAATTTTATCCGGTATAATTCAAACTTCACTTCCACACTGTTGTATGTGTTTCATGAAGTTATTTGACGTTGCGTCCGCTCAAAGCCTGGCGCTGGCGTGGGTGACTTTGGAGACTACATTAAACTAGAGAAGTGCGATGCTGCCACCTGGATAGCTGTCCGCCGCACTTTTGTATCGCATTTTTTGCGGTTGTACTGTTAATTACGTTTTCGACGCAGTTCCGAACTTTTATCATACCGCCGCTGCCGTAGGAACGAGCTTTTTCATTTTAACACCGACATGCATGAGATATTTGGTTAAACAATGCAGTATGTGAGGAAGGAAATGCGTGCGAAAGGTATTTTAGGGAAAAGCTGTATTCGTGTATACTAATTGCATTGGAGTAGGATGCAGGTATTGATTTTTGTCTGTTAGATATTACTTCATTAATTACTGCGAAAATTAATTGTAAGTTGTCGAACGTATCCGGTGGTTTTCTTTATAATCCATATTGTTTTAATGATCCATCTATCAAATTGCATTATTGTAAAGCTCCTAAAATGGAACGTTAGCTAAAAAACCTTTTTTTGGAATTATGCGGCTTATAAAATTCAGTGGATTAAATCAGTGACACATTTCTGTTCTGAAGTACATGTAATTGCTATTTTCTATGAAAAGCCACATAGATGTGGGGAAGTTCCTGCAGGATTTCAGAAAAGAGCGTCATTCCCACTGCAATCGCAGTTTTATTACGGTCCGTGCTGGTAGCCATCACGCTTCCAAATAATCAAGTCAAATTAAACCGAAATGTGTGTCCTGTAGCAGTAGGTTGTTTTCAGTTTTTGACTGAGAAATATGTTTATATAACATACGTTCTTAGTAACATATGATGAGAAGTTGTTCCATTATGTAAATTGCTTTTTTCCAGCAGCTTTTTTGATTCCTAAAATCTCGAATATATTATTTTATGGTAGTACCAGATTATTCCTTAGAATCGGATGGTTGCTTGGGTGCTTCCAAAGAGTGTTATAATGACTGTATTACAATATATTCTTGGTTCCTGGGTAGTGACGACCTCCAGGTCCATCGCTAGTATTGCAGGTGTTCTACAATTCACTTGCATAACTCAGTCTACTATCCATGTAGTAGTCTCACTGATACATTAGGGGCTTTACACCCTTTTCAACAGAACAAAAAACGAGCTTTCTATTTATTAATCAAACCGCATCAAAGCAAACTTGTGTTGATATGAAACTATGTTTGAAGGACCTTGGCGGACTTACCTTAATACGCGGTCCAATCGCCATTGCTGTCAGTAATAGCTTGACACCATCTAGCCATGCTCTCAACTAATTTTTCCGCGTAATGTAATGGCAACGAGCGCCATATCTCTTTGATACGACGAGATAATTGTGCTACACTATACAGGTGTTTTCCAGCAAGTGTTCTCTTCATATAGCTCCAAACATTCACAAGTGGATTGGCATTTGAGGACTGAGACGGCCAATCCATGTACTCGATACCATTTTTTGTTTTCCAGTCAGTACACAAACGACTTCGGTGTTTAGGGTCATTATCCTTCTGTAAGACCCACTTTCCATTTTTAGCACCAAACCACTTTTCTGCAGACCTCAAAAGACCGCTTCCATAAATTTTCACCATTTTTCGAGCATTAAGATTTTCTGTAAACAGCTCCTAAGAACCAAATCCGCGCTGATTGAGACATCCCCAATCATGAGCCTTTACCGGTTTCTTAACAGTACGTTGAATTAAACGAACACCACGCCCCGACCAAGCTCGTTTGATAGGAACCCATGCCCAAAAAGATTCTTCATCAGAAAAGACTACATTAGAAAAATCACGATCAATATTTTCGACAGCCCAGGCCTTGCGTTTTGCATCTGCTCTTCCGAAAGCAACGGTTTCAGCTTTGAACTACGTTACTGTATATCTGCCTCAGCTAAACGTTCTCTTATCGTATTGATGCTTACATGTATACTCTTTTTCATAAGTTTTTCTCTTCCAACACTTAACGTTAAAGAAGGACAATCTTGAAAAGGTTTGACAGTCGTTTTGTCTTCCTCTTGCGTCGTTGCTCGATTTGTTCTACTTCCTAGCAGGTCATCGACTATTTTACACTGAAATAAGACGAATAGTCCGCCGAAGTCCTTAAAACGTACATTCATGTCCACACAAGTTTGTTTTGATTCGGTTTAATACACAGATAGAAAGCCCGTATTTTGTTCTGTTGAAACGGGTGAAGTAGGCAGCTAGTAGCGTGAAATATGTCACTTCACATGACAAACTTAGAAAACCGACTTTTTCTTCAACTACTTTAACTGTAGTAACAAGGAGGAAGCGTAGCTGCAGAAAAATGTTCCAGTCTGGGTGTTCTAATTCCACCTTTGAGCGATTTCGTTGGAAAATTGATTGGTGGGGCGGCATTCAGGAAGCGTGTTTGCGTCCGGATTAATGGATGCTTTGAGCTCTCCATACTCTCTTTATGCCCTCCAGGAGGTTTACGGGCTATAAATGTACTAGAACTTGCTACACGTTTTTGTTTCCATCGTTTCCTACTTTTCTGGTTTTCATTGCTCTTTTCATTACCATTTCAGATCCTTGTTCCATGATTATAATTATTCCTTCAGATTGAGGTGGTGGTTATATTATAAAGAATATACATAACAAAAAATGTGAAGAAATGGATAGTCATAGCAACGCACAGACAGTTTGATCGATTTTCCTACTCAATAATTTTGCTGAAAATCCTTAAAGCCACATACTGCCAAAATAGCTCATTCAACCATCAAACACAAATAAAAGCTTATTCATAAAATTATGGTGGAGATCATGAAACTTATTCACTTACTCTATGGCCTTACTGGGTCTTCGCCGACTCTGTTGCTGTCTGTCGGCCATGGTATCGAGCGGTTTATTAATATTCATTGACCTCAGGTCTTTGGCAATATTGTCTTTTCATCGGACACGCAGACGTCATCAAAATCGTGAGTCTGGTGTGAATTATATATCAGACTAAAGGCCGATTTCATCAATTAATGAGCTGTTATATTAAGCCAATGGGATGAGATCAGATGGAGCAATAGGCTTTCAGTCTTTCGTTATAAGTTGATATCCATCGGTGTTTGACTGTATAAAACAAAAGTTTAAAACTTCTGAGATGACAGATTGGCATTGAAATGTCGATTGCTTATGGAATATTCCATTATCTACAGAAATTTGGATCAAAATGGTGGCAAATGTTCAATTTCCAGACAAAATCAATTATTTTCCATTGTACTTATTGTTTCTACAATTTTGTTTTTGCAATACTCAATTGATTTCCGTATAACTATCTGTGGAAGAGTTTTATTGAGTTACAACTTGACCATCCTACACAAAAATATTTCACGTTGTCTCAGAAACTTAGTAATTGGCATCAATTTTATTAAAAATCCAGTAGGGAAATCGTATTATTTTCATTCCATTGGTTGGTCACAGCATTTCTTGATTTCTATTAAAGATAAACTAACATCATAAGCTGTTTCCAGAAGATGCAAAACCTGTTGAATTGGAACATAATACTTTCCTACTTCTGTACTTTAAGGAAATAGAAAATTGCAGTGCTTTTGTGAAACACAACAAATTGTGAACATAAACATTTGTTATGCGCTTTTCTATCATTTCAAACCACGAGACAAGGACACAATTTCCACACAGTTGGGATTTTACAAGTCATTGTTAGTGATGGGCTGATTAAGGAGATATCTAAATGCATATAGAGGTCCAACTTTAGTAAACGTTGCCACACCAAATATGTGTTTATACGAGTATAGTTCTACTACGCTAGATGACAAGATCCAGAATCATTGCACAAATATCTACAAAAAAATGTATTATCGGTAAAACGATGTTCGAAGTCAATATCTATGCCAAAACCATAAACAAATTGTTCGGGATTTCCTTGAATGATACTGAAATTTATACTGAGGAACAAAACTGGAAATTTAAAACGTCCTATAACTAGACCCGCATATGAATCGTGACGTACAGATTGCGTAGTCGTGTGTTTTTGTTTATTATGATTTGAGAATTTCTGTTTTAAATTATTTCTGTGAAGGATTTTTGTAATGCTGAATACCTGTGCTGGACACCAAGCAGGCTTTGGATGGCATATATTTCATTTTTAGATTCTCGTAAACACTTTTGAGACTTGAAGTATGAAAATGATTGGGATCCAAACTAAATCACATATGAAATCCAGCAAATACCATATACTATCACTACTTCCTCGATTCAATGACATATTTGACAAAAAATCACAAGCTGGCCCACTAGTGGTACAGAAGTTTGAGCTCCCAATGCTTGAGACATCTTTCTTCGAGATTGTGGCGATTATCATACAAAATCACATTTCCTGGCACGACCAGCCTTGCTAAATCCATGTCCAGAAGCTAGAGGTTCTTTTCAGTTCCATAGAATTTTATCCGCTTTTATTATTACTCTTCCAGGCTCAGATCATCCTATCTTTGGAATAATGCTCACATGAGTAGGGAAGCACTGCGAAACCCTTCCTAAAGCTACAGATCATTACGTCTAGTGGATGCGAATACCATTACAAAGGATCGCCACTATCTGGTTCTTCAAAAAACAGTGGATGATTTGTCCCTTTTCCATAGGTCCTATCGTCCATTGATGTGGGCGATCACATAAGGCCATCGTACTTTGTTCTGAATAGTTCTGCAAGTGTTAAGCCTGTCCATTTTTCGAGATTTGCCAGCCAGGAAATGTGTCTGCGTTCGGATCATCTCTGGCTGTTGATCACGGTAACTACTCAACCTGTCCGTCTCTGTTTAGGAATCACATGAAGTGCCATCAATAAACACTAGAAGGGCACAATGGTCCCATCGTCACCAATTCGAACTGTCAACACCTGGAACTTCTTCCTAGAATTTAGAATGAGCTTCTATGAGTTTATTCTCCTTTGGCGCTTCTGGAGTGCTTTAGTCCTCTGCTGTGAGAGATAATTTGTACCTAATTGGAGGAAATGTTGTTTGAAGATATTTGGATAATATTGAAGGGCATAATAAGCGGGGGATGATTTGATATTATTTCTTCATCTTGAGAGAACATTTAGAAAAAAATGTTTCTGATTTTGATGCTACTTGTTTTCCATAACAACAGAATTACCCCATTCTAAGTATCTTGAATGAGGTTGTGTTCGTTATTCAAGATATACCTTCCGTGCCCTTGAAAACGTGCAAACGCTCCTGACCTAGTAACCTTCGTAAGTATCTTGAGTGCATAACAATGTAGCCTTAAAAATAGCGCGGAAATAGAGCGATGATAACGAAGACGATGGATGTTCCGTTTTCTGATTCGGCACACATTACCTGATCGAGTGGCTAACCACGTCAGCGCCCCCTCTTCTCCACGCGGCAGCCAGTCACTCTTTGATAACGGACGCGGGATACAAAGGAAATTACGTTAAGCGCCGCTTAGTTTTTCTATTAGAGCGGATCAGCGTAGGTGAGCGATCTCAATTTGAGGGCTTTCGTGCAGTCGAAGGGTGAAACAAGCTACGTGTGCTCACTGGTTCAAGGGGCTTTGTACACCTGGCGAAATACGGTTCAATATACTGGGTGGTGCACATTGCACACATAAAAATAAATTTTCAGAAGGATACTATATTATACTATATTTCATTCATTCAATTAAGATTACTGCATTTTTGATCATGTATAGTTAACCAAAGTAAATATTTTTGATTCAAACCTGGAAATCTTGGAAATAAGATTACCAAAATCCAAAATTAGACATATCATAATATTAACCTAACCTATTAGACTACTATAACCTTCACAGAAGTTTTTCATAATATTAGCGAAAAGAGTGTTAGTATAAACATTCGGTTATTTTGATGAGCTGTTAGCAAAGCTACTGTTGGTTCCTTAATCTTAAAAAGAAAAACCAAAGGAATGTCAAAACTGTACCAATGTGACTTCATTCTTCTCTGCGTCATATAGCATTACTTCCAATTCAAGTTCCAAAAGTATTGTACAGATAAACAGAATATATAAAATATGTACCCGTACATGAGCCAGAAGACTCTACACTATACATCAGACTTGCTATAGACATGCATGTTCGTCTTTAGCCTAGACTCGTCAGTATAGCATTATAGCCTGGTGGTCTTATTGCCCTCGAAACAACTGTATGTAAAACACTTCCCTTTAAATCTTTGCACGCCCGTGTCTGTGACTAGTATAGACGCTTCGGTTAAAACTTCTAGAAAATTAATGTACGTTAAATCTTTCGGCAATAAATTGGATGTAAAGACGAGCAAGTAACGTGGGTTGGTTCTTTTTTATCTCTTTTTAGCTTTTTCAACAAGTCTGCGGGTAGATCTCATGTTGCTTTTGTGGGAAAACAAGAGATGCTTATTACTTGGATATTAAAAACCACTACTACGAAGAACAACAAAATAAAACGAGTAATTTAGTAGACAGCTTCGAAAATGTAATCAAATAAATCCTTCGCTTGTGCCAGAGTCTTGAAAGAAAAATTATCGTATCTTTTTAGCAAGACATGGTAAATACCGTATAGTCCAAGAAATCGATGCATGAATACTTGCCGGTATATTAATACATAGTAAGGTAAAACAATATATAAATGTGACGCAAAAAAACAAATTGGAGGCGCCGGGTATCGATCCCGGTACCTCTCGCATGCTAAGCGAGCGCTCTTCCATCTGAGCTACGCCCCCCGTTGCAAGTACTGCTTTTTTGCAGACCAAATAATTAAGGTGCGACCAAAATGTGTACCAGTTTCTCGTGACGAGGTCAGAACGGTTTCGAACTGTAAATTACGCTGAACGTGTGTGATTATATCGAATAACCAATGAAATCAACCTATTTAAAGCGTGCTGAGAAAATTCAAGGTTCTAGCCGACAATACCACAAATAATTATTGAATTAACTTTACAGTCGTTTCCGGTGACTCCAGAAGTATAATTATGGAACGAAATCATTTTTTAGAAGTAGAATGATATTGACAGTAATTGATTTACGATCTTCAGGCGAACAGAACTAATATGGAATCCTCGAGTACCGAAAAATCATTAGCATTATTGATACATTCAAATTGAGAGATAAGATATATCGGCACTCTAGAATCACAGTGCTATCTTTATGAGAAAAAATGCAACATCGCAGTCTACTTTTGTATCTCTATTTCTATAAGAAGAAATAAAATAAAGGCCAATGAGCCCATGCTGCTTATTTTTTTTTAAATTAAATACATTGACATTGGTATTGGCTGAGTGACAAAAAATATATGAAATGATCCCTAAACTTTGTTTTGACTAATTGTGCATTTCAATCCATTTTATATCAATTTTAACTTAATTTTAATTTTTGTGTGACGCACAATGTCCTGCATACCAATTTCTCTGGATCAGGGTATTTCTGACTTAACATCGTGATGGTAGAATCTCAATATAACTTTTCCTTGATGATGGTTGCAAATTTGTCCAAAAGCTTGTAATAAAAGTCACAAGAGGGCACTTTCAATCTTTGTTGCCGATTTCCCAGTGGTTTTTGCTACCTAGATGTTTTACGACAATTCGTACCTTCAGCTGATATATTGTGTATATAAACGTTCATATAATTACGATTTAAATTCGCTTATCTGACACAAAGAGTTACATATAAAATATTTCCTGAAGCAATTTTATTTGTGAAAATGAAACTTTTGATGTGGAATTCACTATTTGGCATAATTTAATGTGACCTACTTACCGACTGAAAAGTTGTATCTTGCGCTCCACAGGCGTGGATCTCATTCCCGTAGCATTCTTTGGGACCGTGCTAACATGGAATTCCCATTTTTTCCAACTTTACTAAACTATAAATGGAAAATATTGAATAAATGTTGGTAGCTCCTAGCTTATACTAGGTTTCCAACCATGCATTTGAAAATATATTTATAAGGAAAAACAAAAATCTTAAAATAATGTAAGCAACTAGCTTATAGTGTCTTTTAAAATTGTTAAAATGTTTCCAATTATACATATAAAAATATATTCAAAAGCAGAAAATTTACAAAAGCGTTTCCGAATGGTACCAAATCTAACTCTATGTAATCCACGAACTGTTTGTAAACTGGATGCAATTGCTGTTGGATGAAGGAGCTACATTCTTGGTGTCACATAATATAAGGATAATTTCAGTTTATCTGCCCTCTCAAACATGAATTATGAATTATAAAGTCGTATATTTTTCCTTTACTAAGCCACTTCTGAACCACTCATTGGACAGCAAATACTTTGACATCTTAAGGTCTTCTGGACTCGAGCGGAAATCAAGTAATTACCAATATTCATAACAGTTTGAGGTATGACTAGTTTTCAGAGGTATATCAAAAAAATAGCTATATAAAGTAATTATTATAAATGCAAAAACAACTGGACTAACATATGCGTGATTAATTGTTCAATTTAAAAATGTTTTTCCATTAGAAAAAAATGGAGGCGCCGGGTATCGATCCCGGTACCTCTCGCATGCTAAGCGAGCGCTCTACCATCTGAGCTACGCCCCCAGTTGTTCAAAATCTGGCATTGGACCGTATTTATGCACACACAGATACGCCGAAGTACGTGATCTACTTTTAAAACAAGGACAACAGTAGTTTTTGCATAACGGGTGCGGTGATCTGGTTATATATGCTGCGCGCGTCAAGATATCAGCGAGTGACGTTGATATAAGAGCGAATGTCAGAATCCACGGTGGACCGTCGACCGCAACATCTCGTCTACAACAAAATGGCACAGCGCATTCGTTGCATTTTATTCTGTAGAATTTTTCAGAAGACAAGTGATGGGCTGGGGGACTTTCATCACCTTGTTGAATGACCCACGTGCAACAAGGATGTAAACACGAATAATATCTGTAAACGCAATTTTAGTCTCGCGCAAAGTGGCGTTGCCTATTGGCATCTTACGAAGTCAAATGATCCTAACGACTAAGAGCCTGTCTAATAGCGGTAGCAAATTACCCCTACGATATCCGCTAACAAGAATGAACTGAGTTACAGCTGGTACTTAATAGTAGTTGCTAAAACAGAAGCGACAAACATTAACTCCTTTCATAAAAGATGGTAACTATGCGCTAAAATGCTGTATAAAATGTTATGCTCTAAATAAGCTTGAAGCATTCGCAGTGCAGAGAAAACTTACTATTCATAGTTCTAAGTTCATAGCTATCGAGAAATCATCATTTGTGATTCAACGAAAATGTGTGAATCAAGTACGGACGATTGTTGGTAACACACTGAACATTAAAACAAATTCAAATTTCCGCTCTTCCATTATTTACTGAAAATGGTCAGGGTTTTGGAAACGTTCAAAAACGAATTATGTGGTAGGTATATAATTTTATTCATATTTGATTCCACTGCAAATACACGGTTACTCAAAAACTAAAACTTGTTTGTCTTTGCTAGGAGTAATTCAGTCTGAAAAATTAATCCATAACTGAAACTAAATAGTAATTCCAGATTTCTGAGAGGTGTCCAGAATTTTCAGTCAGCCAGATCGACTAAAATTTGTTACAACGGTTTTCTTGATCAATATGTGTCATCAAACAGCACGAAAACATATCTAACGACGTAAGAAGTAAAATACTGCCGGGGACGCAGGAAAGTTAGTGGATGTCCTTCATTAGCTATTCATGGTTCTAATTAACGGCCAAAACAATCAACATGAATCAAAGAGAAAACCCCAAAGTACTCAGAAGTTAAATCTAGTACACTCTCGTTTGCTGCAAGTTTGGCCACAGCAAGCCCTTACTCCAACCACAAGTTCCAGTCAAAGTGAATGCTCAGAGCCGTATTATTATAATTTACATAATTGTTAAGATATAACGTTTACTAGATTTCACGTCGGGCCTGCAGACAAGGGATGTGATAGTTTGGTCGCATCTGGGGCGACTTCAACCATGCCGCTTACTGGACTGAAGGACTGTGGAAATTGCACATAGGATCGCGTCGTTGGCGTCGTCCCTTGAGAGGAACGCTGTCCAGCTAACTCTCCATTAATTATACCGTCCTATGGGCGCCCTTTGTCGCGACGGCCCATCCCGGTGCCGCTGCGACTGACCATTGCATGCTGCGGATGAGATGCAACCGGAAAAACCGGAGCTTTGTCCTTTGATTTCATCGCCGCCGGTCTAATTGTACGAATAAAGTGCAAAGAGGGAACACGACGAAAGTTCCGTGTGATGTACCCATGTCTAATTGTGCGGAGGCAGACATCAGTGGCGTTACGATGGCCACTTTTTCTCCGTTTGTTCGAAGAACAAGGAGGCTATTCTAATAGATGTGTTTTAGTCATTTGTTGATATCCGATTAAAATAAAATAGGTGAATTTTCATGGAGGCTTTCGCTAGATACTCTAAGGAACCAGGACACTTCATACTTTCCTCATGCTCAGCACTTACTACAACTAGTATATACGTTCGAATATTATATTACACAGAAATGCGTGGAACAGGAAAAAAATAAAACCTCAGGAGAATTTGCTTACCAACACAATATTTGTAAAAAAATGAGGGTACATCTCAATTGCTGTTATTTGACGTATGATAAAATTTATCATTTCCTTACATTATCGATTACATAAATATTATTATTCAAAGAAAACTTGGGAATAAGCTCAAACCTATGGAAGATACATAAGCCTTCAGGAATATTTTTATAAGACAATATACGAGAGTCTGTTTCGAAAGCATTTTCCATTCTCAATTTAAATAAGCCACAAATAGGTAACGCTCCTACGGTCACAGGTATAGAACAATTTCATTCGCGAAAACTCCCCAGGTAGTTGGTACTTGCTTGAGTACTAGAATCATTGTTGAATGTCACTAAATCTCAACAACCCATGAACATGAAACTGCACATATAATGACAAGAGACCTAAATATAATTCTCAAAACATCTCGAAAGCTGTTTCTCCGTCAGTTTAATAAGTAATCGAAAAAAAATATAATATCAATCTTAGATCGTTCTAAATATGTTCATTGAAACTGTAAATTCGTCACGAACGAAAATGTATCAGCATCACGTAGATTGTAGATGTTCTCACTTGGTGGAACTCTTTTATCATTTAGGTTTAAAACTGTATTTTTGAAACAAAGTTTTACAAATAAAATTCACGAAGGCTACCCAGGCTACTTATCAGCTAGCTAACTAGTTTTGTATTCGTGATGGGATTTAGTTAGCTAGCTAACAAGTAACCTGTGTAGCATTAGTGAACAGTCAGGTCTTATAGTCCAACGATGATTTAAATATAAATCGAAACGAGTTTTATTTGTGAAACTGTTAAACACCCAAGATCGTTCTAAATATGTTCATTGAAACTGTAAATTCGTCACGAACGAAAATGTATCAGCATCACGTAGATTGTAGATGTTCTCACTTGGTGGAACTCTTTTATCATTTAGGTTTAAAACTGTATTTTTGAAACAAAGTTTTACAAATAAAATTCACGAAGGCTACCCAGGCTACTTATCAGCTAGCTAACTAGTTTTGTATTCGTGATGGGATTTAGTTAGCTAGCTAACAAGTAACCTGTGTAGCATTAGTGAACAGTCAGGTCTTATAGTCCAACGATGATTTAAATATAAATCGAAACGAGTTTTATTTGTGAAACTGTTAAACACCCAATTTTTTATCTGAATGTATCAGCAATATTATCTTCAATATAATTTCACGTCATAAGAATAATATAACAACTCATAGTTGTAGTCCTTATTAACTGAGTTATGAAAAAATATTTACTTCATTTGTTGAGGCTGTTTGATTAAGAGCTGTGCACTAGTCATGATATACCTACATATTTTATTTTCTAGTTACGAACAGTTTGCTTCGTATAAGTATTTATTATACATATTATGTGCAAAGTTAATTTTGGTTGCAGGTATGTAGTACTGGGAATAATAATTCAACAAGTTTTTATCGGAAAATAAACCACTGGCATTAGCGGCAGAAATTATGTCCTGAGCACTGGGCAATTAGCACCGAAACAGTGTGCCATATGGGTCTCTGAACGCGCAACCCGGCATCCAAACAGGACGTGTTGACATGTATTCGACATTATGACTGAGATCACATGGGAATCATATACACGGTGTTCCATTGAAATACGTAGCATGTTGAAAATATACTTCCATCCAAATATTCTTAGAATCTTCATCCGTATACAGTATATAAAAGAAAACGAATAAAATATTCCAAACACTCGCATTTTCTTTTCATGTTGCATCCACTTCTGTCACTATATTACTTGAGGCGTTTTACATATCACAAGGATATTTTTTCTGTGGAAGTAGGCAAAAGGATACGAAAGTATAAGCCGAATGCAAAGGGACTGTAAAAGTAGATATTTACATAAGATTACAGAACATTGATCTGAAAACTTTAGGGATGAATCATATAACTTTTTCGCTTTCGACCGTTTTCAATAAATTATTTCAAAAACCATGGTCAGACATAGACATAGAGCCCGAATTACACAGTTGCTGACTAGTTCGGATCTTCCTTATTATTCCCCACGTGGTGGCACCACGTAGAAACGCACATCGTAGATACATGTTCTCGATATTAGTGCACAATGTATAGAGATGAGCAAGAACGTGTCTTGCACTCGTTTCACACATATAAAGGCGCGTATACATACAGCGAACGAATGCGAACGAATTTGTTCGGACGGATGTGGACAAATTTGTTTGGCGTTTGCTGATAAAATCGGCTTGTCGTCTACACTGAAGTAGGATTCAACAAACACTTGGTTTTTGATACAAGGATATAAGTTCCAACGAAGTTGTGTTATTCCACTCCATTTTTCAGATAAACTATTTTCAATTCGCAGAGACGTCCACATATAAATTAACCCGAACGAATTCTCCAGCGAATTTTCTTTGATCTACCGCTTCTTGAGCGAAGCTTTTCGAAGCTGAATGAACACGTACAAACCCATTCGTTGGTATGTACACATTATCCGAACAAATTCGTTCGCCTTCGTTCGCTGTATGTGTACACGCCTTAAGATTGCATTCGGTTTGCTTCGAACTGGAGTCCAAAGTAAACAGAGTCAATCTAGCGTGATAGCAGATGGAAATCATGTGGCTGACGTTATTTTTGTTATCAATAAAATGAGTGATTTATTAGATATTGATATTGATAGAATGATTTCATTAGTTCAACCTCAATGAGTATTGTGCGGCAAACTATTGAAAACCGCAAGGATAAATCTAGCAGTATGTGCAGCTGCAACCGTTTGCATCCAAATTATTAGCTAATATAAAAAATAGCTCAATGTATGCTAATATACTTCCCTAGTTTTATTTTGATTTTCTGAAGTGAAACAACACATGGAAATTATTTGTTTTAATTCATCCACAGTGACAAAGTTAATTAATTCGCCACCGAAAATGGATAGAATACGGAACGAACCAAATGGACCCTAACTGAGGTCAACTCCATATTATATTTATTTATGACATATCGCTTCACTTATATGAATGATAGTTTAGCCTAGTGGTAGAGCACTCACTGAAACTTCTGAGTTCAATTCAGAAAGGAGCTCGGGGACTCGGGAGTCTTAAACACATTTTGTTGCGATGATCGGAGTTTTCCAAGGGACGATCTCAAACCTAATCCAAGTGCAGTCGCAAAAATACTATTTAATATAATATACAAGTAAGATACAGTAAAAGAGCATAACGGAATATTACCTAAGCAGGAATGGAATGCTAGATTTCAAAAAACGTCTTATTAAGGTGCTGTAGCTAAATGCATAGCTAACCAGGGTAGCTGTTGGAAACTGATAACTTGATCTACTGCGAAATTCGAAGCAGATACCTTCAGTTTGCCTGTCATCAGATCATCATCCAACTTAGCTAAGTAGACCCTCTATCTAGAATGCCGATGATGAGGTGCTCTTCGTATAATGAACGACGCGCGCAGTTTGTAATTTGAAAAAAAAATGTTTTCGGGGAAGTTCATCTAACATCATCGGTGTTCTTGATTGAGACGGCAGAGTGATCAATTAGCTCTGTTGGCAGAGCGTATGAGCGGCAATCAGAAGGTGTATTGTTCGAACTCTGCAGTGATACGTTTTTTTCGCCTTTCTAAATACGAATTGGTACACATTAACGACCTTTTATTAATGAATCTTAGTGTAACGCTGACACAATTCAAGCTTAAAGTCAGGCTGCTTAATTGCTGAAAATTAACAAAGAACTGAATCGTTACAGTTGCAGAGTGCGACAGGTTTAAATTTACAATATCACGAAAAAGCAAAGAGAATTTTAAAAGCATCCACCTGACGCTGTCGCCTCTGGGAGAGATTTACTCGGTGGTAGAATCCCCCAGTGGACTGTAATTCAGTCTGGTTGGGTCTACTTCAAGAAAAAGTCTAATCGATGCTCTCCGAACCAACAGGTGTATTGAGAGTGCTTTTCAGATTTTTATTAGAATTTGTACTGGAATCGCAAATGAAAATCCAGAGCTGGCTACATGGTATGACTATGTATGCAGCTTTACTGGGTTCGGAATGATAGAGAAGCTCCTACCCGAGGATATGCATTTTTTGCTTCTCCAGGGCCAGTGATACCACTAGTTTTGAAGCTGGTAGTGTTGGCAAAGCTTTTTTCTCGATTGTGTTTATTGAATATTTTGCCAATTTAAATTGACTCCAACAGTAATTTATCTACGTTTCGCATTTTGCCAACATAAATATGTGAATGTACCAATTGGCTAGAGATAAAACATATGAACCAGAGACAATAACAGTATCATTGAACAAGCTCTTATTTTTTACTCCTATTGATGATTGTACCTAATGCAAAATTTTGTTTCAAGTAAGGTTTCCAACACCACCATCGATACCAATCGAATATATTTATAAGAGGTATGTATTTCTCATTCGTTCCATTCATTTGCAAGTTTCTCCTCCTTTGGAAGATACGAGTGATGAACGAAATGATAGATTGTACCAGAATGATGATTGATCATGATGATGATGATGATTATATGGTCATCACTATGATTGACTATGACGGATGCTTGAATTTTGTGCAGTAATTTTTCGACTGACGCCTTGATCATTAATATTTCTTCCAGCTACGAAATTCGGCCTCACAAAATTAATATCTGACCTGATATCATTTACGCATGTACCGGTTGGCGCTTTCTGGTCAAGACACAATGCAAGCTCTACAGATGTGCAGATGTGCAAATCAATAAACTGTGAGCCATCACCAATGGTTCATGGTATGTTTCGGTCCTGCACTTAGATCTTGATATGGCATACTTAAAATACTACAATAAACAACAAGCGGAATCGAATTGGTCCTTCTGTAGCGGAATTCAGTAGACTACATTTCGAATAGGTTCGCAAACTCCTCTTTCTCACTTCTTTCTTTTTGCTCTTCAACTTCCCTCTTATTTGTCATTTTTTTTTATAGTTTCTGGTTGACTGGACCTGCAGAAAGACAAACTAATTAGCTATGCTATAAAAACACAGGTCCTGAAGACCACTTTGATAGCCAACTACGCCAATACGTGGTATGATAGATTATCCACTATAAGAATTGAGTATTTAACAAATGTCCTTTAAATCAGTGAGGTATGTAAAAAATACGGGCAAAGGTGATGAGTCGTCTTACTACTATGGAAAAGAAGGAAAGTGTACCTACCGAACTGGAAACATTGGCAAACCCTTGTGCAACTAAAATCCAATCGATTGTCGCGTGTCGCCGTAAATTTCGGAGTAACCACTGACTGCCTCTACTTACAGTCGCAACCCGGAGAGTGCAGTTAATGTCCTTGTCAATAAAAAAAATAACTTTAGGAACATCTTGTGAAACGGATTAAATGGTCCGAACTTGGTAGGATTAACCGTTGGATTAACCACTGTCAGAGCAAGAAGTGTAGCCCTTGTTCTTGTTCAATTTAGTTTAATTACCAAGTAGTCTGAAATGTAATGATGTGGCATAGATCAACGGTAAAAGGTACATTTTGATGGAATTATTGGCAAATAACTGGTAGTGAATATAATTCATTGTTGCGTATACAGTGGTAGTTATCACAACTTTGTGTTCAAGCAACTGAGAGAGTAGTACAAACATTTGAGGAATATGTTAAGAATAGTTGAAGAACAAGCTAATAATACAGATTGGAAACGTCGACCTGTGACACAAAGTTTATGAATTTCATATCGTACATCATTCACTGAGTAGGTACACTTAGTTTTTTGCATTATCTGCATTGGCCGATAAAGCGCTGGGAGAAATATAATCCATCTAGGCCCTTCGCGTTCACTGTATCTTGTTGCAAATGAAATGTCTAAAATGTCTCACTTACACATCCCTGGCTGTTTTCCTGTCGCATTGGCTTCAATGTGTGTGTTGATTTATTAACTGTAAATAACAATTAACCTTTTTAAGTTTTCATTTAACTTGCAATGTATTATGTACTTGTATGTATGTAACTATGTTTATTCGGTAGAATGTGGCAACTTAATTTTGAAGCAGATACTTTCAACCGATTGAGCTGAAATTGTGTATACACATTCAGTTTGGATGACAATGGATAGTAAGCTGTGTGACGTCATTCTTAATCCAACATACCCAAGATGGTGGACTAGTTATTTTTAATGCACTGGTACAATATGAGTATCAAATGAAATGGCTTGCTGAGAATAACTCTAACAATAAAGTGATGTCACTAAATCCAATATGGCGGAACACCCCAAATGGCGGTGACGTCTTTCTAAATCTAATATGGCGGACTTATAAAGATGGCGGACTAAGTTTTGTTATGCTTTCGTACAAACTGGGTATCAAATAAAAGGACCTGCTGAGAATACGACTGAGATTTAAAAGAAAGGTGGTTATCATAAACTCCGTTGCTCCTATCCGACAGAAATTTTGGCATACTGGGGTTTTTGCTGGTCTATGCAGCGATAACTATAAAGCGAAAAATAAAGTAAAAGTAAAAAAACTTTTTTAAAAACAAGCTTTTATTTAAATGCGCTAAATAGAATAAAAACTTTTTCCCAAAAATTTAAGTACGTCATTACACAATTTATATGATATAAAAACCTGTCGCGAGATCTACCTGTATAGATAAACAAGTGAAATAAATAACTCGATCTGATTGATTTTGATCTTTAAAATTTTCAAACTAATTAAATACGAGTGTAATGACGTTATAAGTTGATATTCAAGTTTTAAAGGAACATTTTATTTTATTCTTTTTAGGGCATTCAGGAGCATGTTTTTGAAAAAATATTTTACTTTTAGTGTGGCTTTCGGGGTCGCCTGAATTAGTAGGAAACATGACTGTTCAGCTGCTTTTTGATATACACTATACATTCACATGTTGCTTCCGAATTATCACTCGATTTCTATAGTGGTGTGGTTACCAATAATCAAAATTTTGAACGCTTCCAAGTTTAGTTTGAAAATAGTTTCTTTCCAAATACATATATATTATCTCTGTAAAAAATTCTTCATTCCAATTTGTTTTTTATTTGATTATTTTTCTACTATATGTTTGTTGAACCAGATATATATTTATGTTTTGTGATCATACTGAATATTATTTTTCGGCGACGTTATTCATAACTGAAAAATGGTGGGAGTCTAACTCTCAACATCAATAAATGGTGGAGTTACTTATCTTTTTGTATGTAGAACCAACCACTATTATAAAAACCTATGAATCGTATTCTTTATGTGTACAAAAAATCACAACAAGTTGAAAGTAATACATAAATACTCACTGCTGGTAAAGAGAAGCCTCTTAGTTTCAAATTTGATCTATAAAATAGATATTAACATTCCTCATTGATTCAAAATGAAATGAAACTGAAAATCAGTATTTCACGTTGTAGATTGTAGAGCTCTTACTTCCATCATGCAGATAAAATAATTGTGTATTTAACACAGTTTCACGAAAAAAACTCTATATCTTTCAGTGACGCGATTCTATTCATTTTTTTCTGTGTCTTAAGTACACATTTATTTTATCAGTATTTCACCGGTCAGCTTCGAACTCTCAAACTTTAGACTCACCAGACGAGGCGCAATTCTGTTGGGCTAAGCGCATCAAATGGTGACATTCCGTATCTATGTAAGCATCATGAATTTTAAACAAATAGGAAGGAAATGCCTATTTGTCCTGATTATATAGTCTAGTGTCAGAGTTTAACGATACACGTTTTTACACAGTGACGGAATTGATGCTTCTCTCCTTATAGTGTGATGGTGATACCACGCAACAACGAACAGCGGATATACATATATTCCGATTTAATAATCATTACTGGTCCTAGCAGCTTATTATCCATATTGGTGCTCGGTTGGAGTGAGACTGGTTCGGAGAAATGAATGACGCGAGCGAGCACGTAGCTTACATCATATTTTAGATCGTCTTGTCACTGCGGTGTAGTAGCTCAGCGACTATGGCGTTGGCTCGGAATGCTGAAGACACGAGTTCAGATCCCGTCTGTACCAACAATTCTTCTGGATTTTTCTCATGCCAAGTGGTGACTTTATTTATTCAACTAGTATCTCATAGTCTAGTTTGATTGGCACCATTGCTATTATCAATTATACTTTTCCCTAAATGCTTTCACTATTTGCTGCAAGCAATATTCCGCAACATGTTAGTTGCTCTTAGACTAAACGCCATACGGGCACACAAGGATCTTAGGTATCCTGTTGCAGCATGGTAAAGACAATACTAACATACAGATTAATAAACGACGAAAAGCGGAAAGGCCTCATCCGCGAATAACTAACAGACGCAGAGAATAAATGACCCTCGTCGGAAATAAATTCTCTGCCGATTTATACAGTTTAATCTAGTCTGTGCGCGCAATTTGAGAATGACAGGGCGGAAAGGGAAGCATTTTCGGCCGTTAATCCACTTTCGGCGGTCGCTGTTGCTACATAGCCGAACAGGCTGTGCTGCGATCGGATGGGAGATGGTGGAGAAGCAATAAAACCAACGTTAACAAGACTTAGAAAACTGCTAGATGGATTTTATGGTGACACGAACGGGAAAGCTGAACAAAATGTCCGTTTCGGGATCCAGAAAATAATTCACTTTGAGAAAATTATATTTTATTGAAGCGAGCACGTCTTGCGCGAGTACTTTTATCTCTAAGAAGCTTCAATCGGATCAATCTCTAGTTAGTTTAGTACGCAGAAAAGCTATTCAATTTCCGCAGAGTAGCAAGTGTGGTATCGAACTCCCTTTGTTTTAAAATTTGAGATCTTTTTTATTGAAATTCAAAAAATCACCTGCTAAACCAAATTCATTTCCACATTGATACCATTGCGTGGGTAGTACAGCGTCAACCTATTAGACGCATTTCTTGGTGATGTCTGTAGAAACCACTACATCAATTATGATTTCCATAACCTACATTCAAGCCTTCCAAGCTCCTGATATAAAATTAACCTATATTTCTCTTCAAGTGCACGTGTCGTACAACAGCCATTGTTGTAGTTTACGTGGTAGGTCGCAGCAGCACCCACTTGATTTCTTTTCCGTCTGTATGAATTTTTAAGATGCGCCAAATGAACCTCATGAAATATTCAGGGGATTTGCTGTTCGTGTACGACGGAAAGTAAGCCTTAATTGAATTTAATCCGGCGGAACTCGAACGACTCTTTGGAATTTCGTATCGCTACCGGCATGCCGTCCCCTTCACTTTATTTTCCATAACATTCATGATGATTTTCAATGAATATCATCAAAAAGCTAGTAGAATGATTGACATGTGTATGAGAAGTGATGTAGAAGCTCAGCATAAAGTAAGTGATAGGTTTCAGCTTGTTATGTATTTTTACAAATTTATCCAGTAACAGGATGTAGACATTCGTTTGCTTGAATAATTGGATTCCTTATGTCCAATTGTGGGTAACGCAGATGTAACGTATGTCGTCCACTTTGCTACTGTACAATCAATGACCATTTGTCTCAACTGTGCAGAGCGTCATCCAGCATTTCTGGTTCAATTGCAGCAATTTGCACACTTATAGAATCTTTTAATTCTTCCAGCATATTTGGTCTTTTACAACTTGCAATGAGATCAGATCAGGCGATCTAGGAGGACATTAATTCACGAAATACTTGCTCATGGTTAGTAAACATGTGGAGCACTCTATCTTGCATAAAAATGATGTCAAGTCGTGCTCACATTGACCTTGAAATGCTGCAAATTGTAACGATCAGGCGACAAACTCCCTGGCAGCCCATTTCGTAACGCTGAGGATCCCAAAAAAAAATGACTTCTGGAAAAGACTCTGCCTCTCTAATGCTCGCTACCATGATAGGATCTATAGAACAGGGATAAATCAGCTTTTCTACAATGTTTTTTTTTGAAGATCATGCGCATTCACCAGACGCATTTTTCATACTGTGTCCAGAAGCTTCTGGAAATGCTTAGGAGCACACCCCACACATGCAAATATTAATCCAGTCTGATCAGAGCCTTGCATAGTATCGTTAACTGTTCCAATTAATAAAATTTTCTGCTGTTGGAAAGAACCGGCTGCGTCTGTGATGCCGACCTAGCAACATGATTGTGCCAGGACATGTTACTGTTGGTGTTTATTCCCAGCACGTGATTTTCTCGTTAGGGCACTTGTCTGAGTTTACTGTGCGTTGAACTATTTTTGCAGATGCACATTCGACAATTCCATCATGTCTACATTGATCAGTGAACAATTTTGCTTCCGTCAATTTAAGGTCTTTCGGGATGGTTCCATGCAGGAAATAAGGGTGATGTCTTGTTGGTGAGATGTCTTGTTTCTTTATTAATATTTCTTTATTTGATTTATATTGTTTAATATGAATGGACGTGTGTTCACTTCGGTTAGGATTTAATTATGGAACTAAATTTTACGCTAATTTGTTTATTTTATCTTCTTCGTATTTTTCTCCTTCTAATTTTTTTATCGGATAAAATTAACCAGTGACAGGGACCAAATATTAATATGTTTGCATTTTTCATAAGATTATTTCTTTTCATTATTGTTTTTTAATTACCATGAATAGACTTGTAGCTAACCATCAGTAATACGGCAGAAAAAATATAAGAAATAATTAACCGAGGAAATTGAATGGTTTTAGATTTTTTGTAAATTTAAATGAATTATCCAACTCTGGACAAAATTGGATTCTCTCAGTTTGGATGCAGGATCTTTCCATTTTCATACATTGGTAATATTACACTGCATTGTAAGGAATGCATGAACTATAGATACTGCACATATTCACATTCAACAATTTCACGCATCCATTCTAGTCCTTTTTGGAGCCTGGGCGTATATAACGGTGGCCTGCTCGACAGTGTCCGCTTCTCCGTTCACGGCCGGAAGTGCATTTTCATTGCCCCATAAAAGCTGAAATCGCGCACAAAGACGCCGCCGCGTACATAATTCTGACTCTCTGCGGTACACAGCCAACGGTATGCAAATTCATCAGAATTAATTACGCGCAATGTTCTATGGAGGTTAGTTACGTTCCACTACTGTGTCATGTCGCAGGAGGTGCTTTTCGGAAACTTTTACATGTATACGTCCGCCGCGTCTGTTTTTGTGTCGTTCCACCAAAGAGAAATAGTTGGATGTCTCTCAAAATCTTTCGACGAATCTAAGCAGGCTACATTAGTGTGCCCCTTCTTACTGGTACTACACTTACATTTTATACAGTGTGAAAAAATGTTGGTTTTTGATTTGTGACTGTAGCCTGTGTCATGAATTGTTGTCGCTGTACCTACATTATCCCAATCTCTACAATTCCATGTTATTAGGTCCGACTCGAAGGAGGAGTCTGGATTCGCATCGGAACCAGGTTCTAGAGTTCGTCACACATGATACATACTAGTTCTTTCGGAGTTTCCAGTAAAATTCGTGGATTCTTTCAAGACTTTTCAAGGGGTCCAGAAATTCAGACTTCCACCAGGACCTGATTTTTTTTAGGCGGGCCTGCCTGTGACAGACAGTGTGAAAACAATGGAATTTTGCAGATAAAAGGATTGTGTATTTACCACATAGTTTCACAACTCTTTTTATTTTAGTTACGCGTTTCGATTTATATTTAAATCATCATCGGACTGCCAGATTTGACTTTTAACAAAGGCTACCCAGACGACTTGCCAACTAGCTAACTAGATCCTATCGTGGATACAAAACTATAGCGATTTTTTTCTTTTGTCTGTCTTAGGGTAAGTCTTTTTTACGACTGCATTTGCACTAGTGTTAAAGGAAACCCCTACAAATCTTCAACCATAGGATATTCCACGTTTTTAGATATTTTATACCTTAAGTTATTTTATTCTGCTTAATACATTGTATGACTTGAGATATTTCAAAAGTGAGGTAACATGGAATACAAATAGATGAAAACTTATAGTAGTGTATCGATATAAATTGAGTTTAAAAGATCAGTCTGTTCATTTACTACAAAGAAATCAGGATTTCTCAGATAGTTTTGAATCTCTAATGTTTGATTTAAGAAATAAAATAGTTTATCACATGAAATATCTTAAGGACATTTTGACGGCGATGGTTAAGGTTTTGTAGGGGTTTCCTTCAACACTAGTCCATATGCAGTCACCAAAATAGATTTCCCCTAAGACAGACAAAAAAAATAATTTAATAGAAGTATAACTAGGCAGGCTAAATAGTATGCTAGATTTGATCAAATTCCGAATTTTAAGCGAAATCAATATACGCGTAACTTTTTGTGTTGCCGAGTTTGAAAATTGCAATATCAAAAACGGCAAACAAAAAAATTGATATACGTCTTGAAGAAGCGCTCAATTTTCGCAGAAACATTCATTTTATTTTAAAATTTCACATACCTGAATTCACTCTGATTATTTTAAAAATAACCGCTTACGGGAAAAATGATATAATTCACTTTAGGCTATCGATGGTTGAAAATATATTGGTCGATTAAAATTAGTGATATCAATGTTCATGTTGTTAATATAATGAGATCTTGGGAAACTTCCAAAATTTCAAAGCTGCCCACGCTTGCCATACTTTGCGCCTATGTGGATGTGAAGCAAAACGTAACTTATGAAATATGTGATTCAGCCTAGTGGATCAGTCAGCTGTGACGCGTACTCTAGTCATCTGAAACACAAACTCCTCTCAACAACCTCCTTCATTGTGCTTCTTAGGTATTAGCGGACAAGAGATAAAACCGCAGAAGAGCAATAACAACAAAAGTACAATTTTCTATAGAAACAAGGATTTCGTTGAGATGTATCTATATATGTAGTCTTTGATACTACGAATTGGCAGGGTATTTCCCCTTTTTAGCACATTTTATGATCACACGGCAAATAAAACAAACATTGATCAGGAGATGGTGAACGTCTTTTATTATCTAACGCCTCTTCTTTTAAGGAGTATAAATCTTATTGGTCCATCGGCAATTTTCTGCGTCAGTTTATGTTTTCGGCTATGACACTTTCATATTTCCCTGCTTTTATTACCCCTTACTCTCGGTGTATACTGTGAATTATCAACAAAGTTTATAGGTACCATCAGAGATGAAAGCATCCGTCTTGGTTTTTATTGATGTGCCCGATGCATAAAATGGTGTTTCATCTTGTATAAAAAACTTAATTAACACTATTTCATGCAATACATTTACGCATAGGGGGCAATGCGGAGTGTCAGAATTTGCGTCCCTGCCGCGTAACCCTGGCAGGGAATCGAATGTTTGGCTTCGACGAACTACCCCCATTGAGTTTTGATTTGAATTGGCTATCAGATCAAATTCCTCAATGTCCTCTAGCTGAAAAGTCGTTCCTGCCTTGAAAATTTTACCGTAAAAATGTACAGGTCGTTACTCAGAAAGAAATTATTTATTTGATGAAGTGCCAAATTGAAGGTTTTGATATAATTTAACCGAAAGGTCAATCCAATTACGTAAAGCATCAAAAATTGTATAATTTCAAACCATGTCATTATAAAATATATACATCAGACTATAACGTGATGCTCTGCGTGACATACGGTATTTATTGGAGACCGCCCCGTAAGCTCTTCTGTTCCTCCAAAAGGCTTCACCACGTCGTGATCTGCACACCTCCATCAGCCTCGCAACCCTTTTACGCTTAACGGCTTAGCACCTTCTTTTGTAAATAAATTGCTTTTATCCCACCAGGGTAGACCAGCGAAACATTTACATGATTTGGAAGAAAACGGGTATGCGGGATAAGGAAAACTGGCGTTTTATGTAATAAGGGTGGAATAAGTTGAACGTTCGGAGTAATAAATTATTCATTAAATCCTTCCACATCGTATAATCAAATTAGCCTGATTGTTTCGCAGTAAGCTTTACGTAATACTCCTTGATAGTAGTATGCAATTCGTAGAAGTTTTGATGACTGTTGGTTCCCTTTTACTTCCCACGCCAATTGACGTCGAAGTATTGTAGAATTGAGAATTGAGATATTTTTTATTGATTCCTCAAGGCATAGACATCACAAAAGCCATTTCACGCTTTCCAGCGGTCTGTCTGTCTGTAATCTGTCCTGTAAGACTTGGCCCCTTCAAAAGTCGGAAAGTACTTCTTGGATTTCAATGAAACTTTGACATTAGATTATTATGGAAGCAAACACGATGAAGCAGTGTAGTTTTCAAAATCGGTTCAGTGGCGACGAGGTTATAGTCAATAAACGGAAAAATAAAAACTCTCAAACTTCGGTTATGGTTGTTTCCAAGGCCGCTGATCATTTATTAAATTGGAAAAAATCTCAAAAAATTGCTAAACGTTGGTAGAATACATTCTATCATTCATAAAATTTTGAACACACTAATACTTCTACTCTGGTTAGACACATACTTGAGATATCGATCCAGTGGCAAACTTTCCTCTGTGTTGTGTTTTTAAGCGAATCCATTCACTACCGTCGTAAGTTTTTTCACCGCTTTCTTTTAACCGTTCGTCTGGGTTTTTTCTCTCGAATGAATTATATAAACGTATTGTATTCTATTACTAAAAAAATAGTAATTAACACGCAAAACATATAATCTCTTCAAACGACAGAATAGAGTAGACTAAGATTTTACCTTAGGATGTATCTTATAATGAATCCATTCTCACAGTACTTTTAGATTTGATTCCAGTTTAATGGAACAACGGGCAAACTAGATGCCTCTAGTCATCAGTATCATAGATCACCTCACGGGCTCTTTTGCGCCCCTATTTTTGTTAGTTTCACGGACCGACCCAGTTCACGAGTTCTGTGTGCCACCCCTGTAAAATCGTCTGGTTTCCAGTATGTCTGTCTTTGAACATGTAGACCTAGGAATCTTCCTCCTCGCCATATAGCTTTAGGTAAAATTCTGCTTCTGAAAGGGTTCTGATTTTTGCTCTATCTTTATGGATCTCGAACCCCTCGACCTTCAAAAACAATTAATCAAGCTTGCTAGAAAATCTGTGAAAATCCAAACTTGGAAGATGAAATGCACGGGAGCCGTCGTTTGGGTATGATTTATGCTTCGAGACGCTATTAATCGTGTTGGCTAAATTAATAAATCATCATCAAATTTATAAAAACAGACAAACTTCATGAAATCTGTCGAAACCGAGAAAATTGAGTTTCTGTGAACTTTCAATGTATTGTTTCTTTGAATCTTTTTACAAAGTAAGTTTCTGTAGCTATATAAGGCTGTTCACTGGAACTATTCGGACATTCCAGGCGTATACGTCAACTATTTCTACTATAATTTATCTTATTTCGTAGCAAATACTTTCCATTGCTAATCCTAACTTTGTTGGTTAAGGTTTCTGTGGGAAAGACCGTCATGTCTTGCGAATGTTATGTGGAAATGTCGTAACACATATTTCAATAAATTTGTATTAGATTATAACATGGTATCAAGTAGACTAACTCAGTATTTCTCATACTGTAGGCGTTTTGTTTTCACGTTCGTAAATGTTCTCTGGTGTAATGAAGCTATAATTTTAAGTGGTCCCCTCGTAAATAAAAACTAGTCAAAATAGTTGAGTAAGAATTTACTCTTAGAAAACCGTTAGGAGAAGTAATACCTAATTTTATTTCGCTAGACATGCATATTTCGTCTTTTGCTCAAACTCATTAGTATAGTTTGGCAACCCGCCGGTAGAAAGCAAAGAGGATTTATATTAACCTATCATAGATGAGGGTGTGATCTTTTTAAAATTTAGAAATAAATAATTCCTAAAATAGTGTCTCATGCCTCTGTAAAAGCGAAACACTACACGCTCCTTAAAAATAAAGAATTCACATTAAACAAAAGCTGGGATAGGTCTCTTCCACAAAAAGGCATACCGTAATTACCAGAGACACTGAAGCCATTCCTTGACTCTAAATTTCCCGGAGACCGATTAGAGTAAGAACGTATTCGGAAGAACGAAAAAGGAAGTGGTGGAAGTTGCATTCTACAAGGTAATTAGTAGTGGCAGGATGAAAACGCTAATTACGGAACAATTTAACCGAGGAAGAGTTACTTTACTCTGTACGTTATTAGTTAACAGAAGACTAAGTATATTTGCCGTCTGAGAGATACAGCGGCTCTTAGATACACCCATCGTTATTTATGGAGGTTGAGAGATATGCTTGCAATATATAAGTCATCAGCGCCGCTGTTCCTCAGGGATCTACAATGCTTTTGTTGCTCTACATCGACGAACTGTTACCATGATCCAGTTTCGCATCTGACAGCAGTCTAATATCCTGAATGGTACAAGGCAAGTTACTACCATTTCGAGATACCAAACGAAGACATTAAAGAATTGTTTAAATGGTGATGTACAAATAAATGTCAGTTAAACGTGCAGAAGACTCTCGAAAAAGTCATACGTTGGTACACAAGCATCTTCGGGAAGTTCTATTTCCGTGGATCTATGCTTCTGTGAAACTGGAGTCATTTAATTCAGTTACACGTTAATAACAGTTTCCATAACCTTGGAATGATACAGAGAAGAGAGTCACATAGGTTGGTGGGCATGTTTTGCTTTTAGAGATCGCAATCGGTTGCACTCGATTGATCTTCGTGTTCGACCGTCGAATAGAAAACACGCCTAGAAGATATTTAAAACATTATCCGTCAATATCTGACACTCTGACACGCAGATTCTAATAATGGTATATTCGTCATTTTCACGAAAGGCGGTGCAGTTCTCCTCCATAATAGATGCCGTAGGAGCCATCGATCGCCCCTTTTCGTATGTTATCACATATTTATCCCAAAATGGGCATATATTATTACCTATATAATCATCTAGATATAAGTGTTTGCATTCTAGTGTCAGCCGCCAACCTGCAGTGATGCTATGCCCAGACCGAAACCTGCAACATGTGTATCAACATTCATGGAACCTGTCGTGTGCAAAGAGTTTCATACAATGGGAACCGAAAAACTCATTTCGCTAGTTATTATATCTCAATTTCATCTACAGCGCTATATCGCGACGAAAAAATCTTATCTGGCAGTCCCATAACCACGTTGTCCGCTTCCATTTTATTATAATGGGGTCATAAAGCAGCAAAGTTGATTTTCGCCCAACATTAACCGCACGCAGCGCGGCATTTCCATTAAGATTGAAGGCCTCTTAAAAGTATGTGGTTGAATGCAAATGACCAGCAATTATATCGAAGCAGCTCGGTGCATAGTGGGAAGTAAGATCACTTGGAGCGAGATCTCATTCTGAGATGTGTGAAAAACATGTCGGAAAGTGAGAGGGCTTTGTACTCCTAACTCAGTGATAGCAGAAGAAACAAGTAACAGTATCAGTAGAGTATAGTATCAGTCGTCAGCTTCTGCTTCATGCCGATAACACAGGATCGTAAAAGTATTTACGAACAAGGAATGTTGCTATAAATTAGTTCAGTTATAGGTTGCCGCTATTAGGCGGCCAGATATTTCGAAAGTCCGACCATGTACCATAAGAACGAGTCAGCAAGCAAAACCTGAGTATAGATCCTGAAGGCCTTCAGTTGTTGAGTGTTAGTGTTTAAGGTTTTCCTTTATGCAAGGGCCTGTAAATTCCAAGATCCCAAACTATGCTCCCAATTTAGCAAATAATCATCAATTCTGGATCTTAATTGTCTGAATATAGCAGGAAGGTAACCTTGGTGGCGAATTCTCTTCACACAATTAAGAGTAAGAGTTGATGGATTATTGGTTATATCTATATTGCGATTAAAGTTTTGGATCTCATTTACTGACTTGCATAAAGGAAAACCTCAAAAGCCAACTCAACAACGAAACGCCTTTCTGTTCCATACTTCTTGCTGCTTCTTAATTAACGATGGTGCATGGCTTCAGACTTACAAGTAATTACCGGTAGCTCACTGCTCTTACCAAAATAGACTACGAAGTAGACCTCCATACAGCTTGCTTTGTCATCTTACTTCGACGTAGCTTCCATCTAGATGCCGATGTTTATTTTTTTTCACACAGATAGCTTTGTAAAATTAGGTGTGAATAACCGACAACTTCCCCTTTCTTCTGCCTATGCACTTCTTTCTTTTTTCTGTAATTATTATGTGGCCCCTCAACAAAATACCAAAACGCCTCAACACAAATGTCTATGGCAACTCGACCTATGCGGGTTGTCGCGAGTTTTACCGTATTTTATGCAGATACGTACTTGATTAGCGAAAAACATGTTTTAGTTAGCTGAAAAATATTCTGGTTATTATTAAACTCTGCTAACTTGTTATGTATGTGGCGATCTAAACTAGAAGATATATTGATATAAAATTTCGTCGGATACAGTTACTTATATAACCCCCCCCCCTGTCCCCCAGCCCCGGTGAAAAAACTGAGCTCTTTGTCTTTGAAACTGCTAATTTTTTTAAGCCTGCTTTATATCTCCTTTGAACAGCAACTTCAGTCTGTATCTCCGATGGAAGTGATAATCTACGAAACTGCTTTCTACCAGTAGTGATAACCCAATCTTCCTAGTAATTAATGATGTTCTTGACGTCCTTCTCCACCACAACGTAGAAGTTAATCCTCGGAAGCCGCAAATTCTGCGGGTGCTGGCTTGGTGACTGAAATTACCCCGAACTATTCGAAACATATTCCGCCCAGCGTACCGCACCTCTGAGACCTTTAATCTTCCCGGATCCACCCTAATGTAAAATTCATTTAGTTCGGGCCGCCGCGGAAACACAATTCCACCTTTTAAGAAACACGACGACCAAGTCTCAGCGTCACTTTGTTGTTACTCACTCCTTACTCTTTATGCCAAAGGGAGGACCGCGCTTTGTTTTGCCACTCAGCTTAAGGAGGAGGAAGAGGCGGCTCGCCTTGGAATGTAGGGCATCTTCTAACTGCGTATGATAGAGAGCCGAGTTTGACCTCTATTCATACTCGTATAAAAAGTAGTATCATCGCGCTGTCATGACATTGAAACCACATCTGCTTACAGAAGAACCTAACTGGCCTTTTTGCAGAATGGGCAACCCTTTTCAAATTATATTTTCAACAAATCAAGCTAGTAGTAAAAAGTAAATAGAATCTAGTTGCACCAGTAAGTGGGTTTTGTTGTATCTAACGTTTTTTGTGTTACTTCACAACAGCAGCCACGTGAGGACACACAGAATTGATTACGCCACTCTATAGCCAAAAAACATTACTTTTATGCAGAAAACCGCACCCCCGCGTATTTACCGAGCAGTATTTTTTTCCATTTTCGTTTTTTAATTGTTTCAAAATTCTATAAATTCGTGGCCAATATCTTCTGATCTTCATCCAGCTGATTACTATATGCGAGGTGGGGTTACTTAAAACATTTGGTGTTAAGAATACCACCAACTACGCTGGAATAAATAAGAGACTGTTAGGGAGCAAATTGCTGCCATTGAATCATAAATGCTGAATAATATTGGCCATCTGCTGTTAACATACGAAATCCCATTACTTGAGTAGTCGAATTGCTAACATATCCTTGTGTTAAACTGTTGAAAATATATATTCATTGTATCCCTTACATTATCATTACCTTGTACTTTAAAAATGTACAGAGGCGGCCAAATAATTTTGTACATAGATGGTTTTCAACTTGTAAATTCAAATAACTAACATACAGAAGAGTGTCAAAAAACTATGGGTAAGTTATGCTGTTCCGGGATTTGAACCTGGGAGAGTGGCCTTAAAGAAAAATATAATTCTTTTGAATGTTAAGATTCTATCACCCACAACTAATGTTTGATTATAACAATAAATTGATTCATAAAACAATTTACTCGCATACAGAAAAACGGGTCTTTATTTCAGAGCATTGCCTAGTACATTTCCATTTATTTTAGCGTTTGCAATATGAATCCGGTGTCCATTTAGAAAGCGCATATACAACGAGTTCGGACGGACGGACGCAGACGTTACGAATCGGCTAAACAGAGTTTCAATGGAATTAAGAGCAACAGCGCAAATTTATGCGGACGGTAAGTATCGAATTTTGAAAATACGGCACGAATTTAGGAATCGCAATCAAAATGTGGAAGGCCGACGTAGGTGCGATGCAAATCGGAGATTGCCGCAGAATCGTTGGGGTTTTGCAAGTTTTTGTCTGTAGCTTAATTGGTGTACAAGTGGGTATAATAATTAAAATGGTAATAATATTTTTAATAAGACCAAATTTTGCAATTTTTTACGAGGTTTTCCAATTAAAATTCGCTGTTTGGTGAGGAATTACGCTTTAATGTATCAGTCATTTTCAGACTGTCAAAATTTTGAAATAGTTTTGCATTTGTTTATCAAAAGGCGAGAACAATGTATAACACTATCAGGTTCTAGGAAAGATGCATTATATATCCAGAATAATGACACTGGATATGTTAATTGTTAATTAAATAATTCAGATAAAGTAATTGTGTATTTAACACACAGTTTCACAAATAAAACTCTTTCTTATAGTAACGCGTTTTGATTTATATATTTGAATCATTGGACTATCAGACGATGATAATATAAATCGAAACGCGTCACTGGAAGAAAGTGTTTTATTTGTGAAGAGGTACAATCTATACATAATTGTACATAATTAATGAATTTGGAGGATTTGAACGCGATCAGTACCGTTGGGATTAACCGTCATTATCTATTTATCGCTGAAGTTTGTGGTGTCAAAATAATTAATGGCATCATAGGTGGCGGAAGCCATTATCTAAATTATTATTTCGTACTCAAGTTGTCACATAAAGTCTAGCAGCTAGATCGAAATCCGGCTGACAATACTATAACAACACCAACAGTCTACTAAAAACGCGTGTGGACTGATGGTTTTATTATCTCTTGAATAGTTTCAGTAGTGATATTGGCATATAGTTACGTCACACATACACACACAAGTTAAGGGTTACTTTAAAATACTCTGGTATTTAATAAAATGCCCAATAATTTTGGTACTTGAATATATAAGAGTGATTCGCGGCGCACATAAATACCAAATTGCTTTTTTCAATTTTGGTGCTCCTTAGTGAAACCCCAAAATGAAGTGCACTAGTTTACCATGGAAGGAAACTCTCGAATTACAACTACAATGCATACGTCAAGGAATTTATAATTTTTTTATGGCTAGCAGCTATTATGTGGTTCTAATAACAGGTAGTCGGTAGCGGCGCTCAGTGAAACGACATTTTGTATCTGAAACTACCTTTACCTCAGTTTTTGGTATTAACACTGGAGCAAGCGATAATGCTTTTTTCTAGCAAGACTATTAGAATATTTGAACTAATTCGATTAATAGTAGAAAATATTTATGAATACATGATAGTGACTTGATGCTGGTCACTCTACTATAGAATACCAGAAATGTATGTAGTCTGATCCGTTGTGTAACATCTTGTATATTGTTAGCATTTATACTATGACCACCATCAGTTAATATGAATTCAAAGATATTATTCTCTCTCCAATAGGCGAACATGATTTACTTATATAGATGCTAATTTCTACGTCTTAATATTTGAAGGATGTAGTCAGACCCTGAATTAGCATTTATAATCTTGGAGAATACTGGTTTATGGTGGGATTCAAACTACAATCCGCAAGATGGAGACAATATATAGATTTGCATCTAGAATCTCGAAATTTAACTTCAGCGGTTACGAAAAATCGTTATTTTTGTATTAAATCAATTTCCGAAAAAGCGGAACAGGTGTCAAGTTACTGAACTCCTAGCGGGTAGGGAAAACAGGGGTAGTAAAAATAAGTTTAACCGGCGAGTACTTCAACTCATTAATAATTCAGTAACCTTTGTCAGCAACGCATCTGCGCCTCTTCCGCAAGCTTCCTCTCGTTGCTCCGACTATTCTCCCGTAACCGCGACGATGCACAGCTTCAAAGCTCCTCAAACGTCGTCGTTCTGTGCGCAGCTTCTAATCCGAATTAATTTCCCGCAGCCGCGTCTTTTTGCCGCCGGCAGAGACACGGGAAGCCGCACACACACACGGAGCTCGAAACGTCGTCGTCGAGTGCCACGGCACGAAACAATTGATGCAAATGAAGTTCACGACCTAATTACCACCATCGCCCCCCACCCTCGAAGTTGCACACTCTCTGCCGGCGTATATATCCGTGTATGTGTTTACGGTTCGAGGCTAATTATTAAAAAGGAGAAGGTTCAGTCACGTTCTAGTACATATTCTGGTCATTGAACTACTTGAGGGATGAGAGCATCATTGTGATAGATTACGCAGTAATAGTATTGGGTAGGGCGTGGCCAGTTGGGAATAGATATAAGTTAAGGGCAATAGAAATATCTTGAAAACCATACGAGGATAAGTGGTTGCGGAAAATCCGTTCCACAACGCCGAGGTTCTCCATAAGAACGACATTTGGAAGAGACTCGTACGAGGCGTTGTAAGCTCGATCTGGTGAGGATACGCCCATTGGACTCCTTTAGTATTTCTATATTGGCGACTCTTTTGGTGTTATTATGCGAAACAGCTCGTTCAGCTACCCTTCTTTAGACTGTGGAGGTTCTTTGTGAAGTCAGGTGCTCGTTTCTAGATTATGTGCAGAAGCTTCAGAGAGCGCATCCCCACACATTCGAGTAATACTGCAGCGAAGGTGTGATCTGGGCTTTGTAGAGTCACAGCAGCTGTTCCGGAGAATACAATTTTCTGGAGCGGAAGACAACACCCCCAGCTTCTAGGCTGAGGCCGGTGACAGGATAGTGTCGTGACATGTTATTGTTGATGTCAATTCTCAGATGCTTGATGGAAGATGATTCAAGTATTGGGTGTTCCTCTATCTCCACCGCTGGCAGACCAGCATGTAACTTTTTTGTCTTGGAGTCTTAATCTGATATCCATTTTGTAGATCCCCATTCCACATTTCTCTCAATGGACTCATTGGTCTGAACAGCATACTGACCTGCCTGGAATAGGGTCTCTCGAGATGGTTGTGTTTTGCCCTTTTGCATGCACGAAATAAGGGTGCTGTTATCTGCTAAGATGTAGAGAGGATCATATTTTATTTCCAACAGTTCGTTGATATACATCAAGAAGAGCGTTGCAGGACAGATCCCTGAGGAACACCCGTATTGATGGTAAGCAAATTGGAAGCATATCCATCCACCACCACAAATCAGGAGCAATGAAAAGTATCGCTATCTACACACCTATATTGGCTGTGTGGCATGTAAACCCGATCGAAGGTATCAGAACGATTGAACGTGACGTATATACCCTAAATTCCGCGGTATAGAGACCGTGCTCTCCAAAACACACAAATAATGCATATATACCTGCATCTCTTCGGCACCTGCCTAGCGTGAGCTATCATTCTGTTGACTGCGTGGGACGTGGTTTTCTATCGTAGAGAAGCATGCCAGGAATGCATTACGATGGCAGCTTGTACTAGAGATGTGACGAAAATATTCGGTTATCATACGGTATCGAATAGTGGGTTTCATTTAATCGAATACATCTTAGTTGTAACAGTAGTTTTTTTCATGATATTATGCATATCTGATAATTTGCTTAAAGCAACTCCACAAGGTGTCATGCATGTTATATGTTTTATCTTGCCAGACTTCCATCAAACCCCATATCACCGCTATTCTCCAGAAACCGATGACAGACGCTGACTATGTGCTGTATCGGGGTCTGAGTGAGAGAGCCAGGATGTTCAGCTGGTACTGGCATCTGCATCCAGAAATCACTCAATCAAAATGTAACGTAAATTCAATATTGAAATAAAAATACATTAAAGTCAAAAGTGCTATCCAGCATATAACATGTAAATATATAGTTGGATCATTCAGATGTACACGGTTTTAGGTATATTTATATTTGTTCCATTTACAGAATTATGTCTTTTTGTATCCGAAAAGTAAATTTTGTGATCATATTGTTCATATAACAATAAGGTGGTTATCAAGGTTGGCTTTTAGTTGAACACCACTGCGATAGGCAAAGTGTCTTTAATTCTGTGCATGTGACATAAGCATATAACAAAGATCTGATTATACTTTGATAGTAATTAATGGTTGATGTGCAATGTACCTTAAAGTATGTACATCCGACAATATTTGAAAATGTATAAATCGTATTTGTCCGAGTATTTGCCCTTGAATTCAAAATCAAGACTTGCTTAGCATTCTCATATGCAACTTCAATAAAAGTATAAAATATAGAAATATTAAATTTTGAAATTGACTTGCAGATAATAGTATCTTGTTTTGTTAATTGATTAACATTGACATTAATTGAAATTACTGAATAGATACTTCCAAAATCTTATGAAATAAACAGTATAATTAATAATATAGCTCAATCTAGTTATCATTTCCTTCAACATGCTGCGAAACTCGTCATGTCAAATGGAAGTTATTTCAATTTAATGTTTATTTATGTCCTTTCCTTGTACAAACAAACGATGTTTGATTCTAAGTTGAATGTTGATTTTCTATTGCAGAAACTCTTATGTCAAGCTAGATCCCAATATTATGATATATACAAAGTAATGTTATGTATAAGCATAAAATTTACCATTCTGGTTCAAAAAGGAATATAAAGAACATGTAATTCCACAATGGAAAAAATGAAAATAGTGGAAAACTGGGTATGACATACTAGATACCTTCATATCGATTGTGTATGCGTATTCTGTTTGATGAACTTTGATTGAATCCTTCTATTTGCAGTTTGAACGTTAGTCTTCGGTCTGTGATGAAAATTGATCGAATTTGTTGTCGCTCAACTATTTACAGGTACTCTGCTACGACAAATCTAATGGACATTTCTAGAATTGCTAGGAAATTCTGTCTATGGAGGTACTTTTCACACCGATATACAATCTCGATTAATATCTTAGTAAAGGTTTAAAAATTTTTGACATATATTCTAGGGAATTGGCCACTATCAGAGGTATGAAAGTTGTCATGCAATTTTCATATTCGATAAAAATGTCTTCAGTTTTATTTTTAATAAGATGACTATCAAACAAAATATGTAGTACCTTTTTTAATTGTGTTTTTTACTTAAGAACGGCTTACCGTATAAAAACCAGACCTTATTTGTATATTTTGAGTCAGTTTCAGTAAATATTTCGTGGTTTTGCGGCCAGTGGAAATGTAAAATATCTATCCCTGGCCTGTAGTTGAATGTTTAAAGCAAAACCGAGGGGCAAAACCATATCACAAATTTTATACGTCGCAAAAATTCCTCAGTCTTAACTCAGCGTTTATCTTTCTTATTCATATTTCACTCCACCCGCGGAACCGTAAATCGCCTGAAAAACTTTTCCATAAAATTCCCACCTAAATTATGGCTCTTAAAACTAAAAACTTTTTACGTTACTGTTGATGACCCTTGCAATGCCAACGATTCGAAGGCGGCACTAAATATGTTTGACCTGTCTCGCTGTGAGTTTTTGTTTGAATTCCCAAAACGAAAAGTTGGAGACGTTGAAACTTCGAAGTTGGAATCTTTTAATGTTTTCACTGTTCGATCATTACCTAACAGTAGTTTTCTCGCTGGGCTGCTAAATTTTTGATCATTATAGCAGAATTGGAATAAGTTAGATTGCTCGATTTTTAATGACCTTTTCATTGGCGAAAGAGTAATTAGCAAGTTAACTTTTCAATTTTACATAATATAGTTGAAATATTTTACACAATTTCTATAGTTGCCATGTTTAACTATTTCATGTTTTTTGACTTATCTATCAGCTAAGAATAATAATAAGTAGTATTTATATTTTTATGCCTTGATATATTTTTAGGCATAGTCAAAATACTTGTTTAGTATGTCAGCCTAACCTAACTAAACGCGTTGAATTTATTGACAATCTACTTCACTCCATTTTTGTTCAAGATCCAGTTGGGCACATTATCTTCCACAACAGGTTGCCTTTCTTATTTTAATAAAGTTATAATGAAATCTTTATCAAAATTTGCGTACCAAAATTGCTAACAAATCATATTATCCCCTCTCTGCATACAGATTAAATTACTCCCCCCAAATATAAACACCGAGCAAAGCTTGAACCTTTTCCCCAAATAGCAGCTTATCTGCCAAAAATGTATGAAAATTAGCTAATATACATTCTGGATTCATTACCGGAAATTCGGATATGGAAAATTGGCTTTTTCTCTTTTCCCGCACGTTGCAGTGCAATACCGGCGGTAATATTTAAAGCTTGTATTAGGAGCCGAGGGTTAATGTTTTATTTCCCACTTATAAGAGATGGAAGTATAGCAATTGCAAACATTTTGCGAAGTATTTTCGTTGCCGTCAGTCTCTTCATTGTTTCAGTGGCGCATTTGTCACTGCGGGATCTCAGTAACCGCTGCACCGATTCTGATGAAATATTTGAAGGAGCGATATGCTGTGGGGTCATAGTATGATGTTATTGTTGTCATATTTCTGGAAATCGGTGCATTAGCAAAAACCAATTATCAACTGCCCTAGACTTCGTGTATATGCTAATTCATCTTATATTTGTTGTGTTGCTAATATTTCTCAGGTTTTCAGTTATTTTCGAGCGTTGTCGTCGTCAAGAATATTTTCTGCGGTGCTCAAAAGCTTTGTAGTGTACTTGATGTCTAGATCATAAAATACATATAATAGATTTCCATAGTTTTGTCTATCTTTCGGTCGGTCTGTGTATCCATTTTGTATCCGCATAATCTCAGTAACCGCTCTATCCATTTTGATGATGTTTGGGGGGTGGTATATCATGAACACATAGTAGGATCTCCTGTTATATTTTAAACTTCGGTTTTTGTTTCTCGAGTTTCTAATCCTCTTTGGATGTAGTTGAAAAAGCTTTTACGGGAGCTCAAAAATGTTGAGAGGTATTCATAAAAAAAGATATTCAAGAAAAGCTTTATAGTTTTTTGAAAATCCTTGTTCAATCGTCGGTATCGATGGAAAACGAAAATGGTCGATCATTGTTTTTGTATAATTTTGAGGTTTCTGATCATTTTCCATTATGAGATTTGGAAATACAGTCAATTATGGAAATTCCAGAAGTTATAAAATTTAAGAGTTTTCCAGCACTTTAATATTTGTCACGTTCACTTCCTAAACAACATCAGCTCGAAAATATGATCCAAATCTTCATTTCTACACTGATACCTTATAAGAGAAATGCGTCAACCTATTTGACGCTCTTTTTAAAAAGGATAAAGGTTTACCATTCATTGTATTGATAAGCAAAGGCACTAGGTTAAAAAATATGAAGCTGCTGCAAATAAAAATCACGTCTCGTCATATACCCGACAACATACAATGGTTCAGCAGCAGTCAACCCACGTCTTTCCAAACACACATCCATGTAATTTCAAGTGATATCTGTTAACGTGAAATAATGTTGTCAAAAATGGTTGAAAGGGCTCCATTTTCCCTCTCTACTGCATACGTCCAGAATGATTTTTATATTACTACAAGCGAAAACAGTTATACGCTGGGATTTTATGATGGCAACCGCATATGGCAGTTTTTATCGTAGGTTTTTATGTTATGTGTATGTCTCAGGGGCGTAATGACATATTTTATCTTTTTATAGAGGATTGATTGTGTAAAGGGAATATGGCAAAATAACTCGCCAAGTTTTTATTATTCATTTACATATTTAACAAAACATTATTACTGTTTATCTATCTTTCCATATGTTTACGTACATGACATTCACGAACAATTCAGTGCTTATGAATACATATAATGATAATACCAACAATAATAATACTTACGGCTATGAACTGTGGTTAGTTTGAGGAGTGTAATAATGTTTTGACAGACTAGTTTTTTGTTCAGATATCACTTGTACGATATACTCGAATATTTTCAAATTTTCTAATTAAATGTCTATAATGTCTACTCAGGTTACTTGTAAACTAGGTAATTAAGTCTTATCATGAATTTAAAATTAAAATTCTTATAGATAAGCTTCTATTGACGCTGACTAACTAATACTCTATTATATTCTGTCTTATCTTTTTTCTTTATATATAGTAACTGCATTTGAGTAACTGTTAGAAAACCTCAAACCTAAACCGACTTCATCAAAATGTGAATACACTTATTGACACGGTTATTTTTCACTACTAGCTCAGTTTCTCAAAACTATGCGAGACCTAAAAAAATCCCTATATGATGATATTCCTCTATCTTGAAAGTTATATTAGTGTGTGGATGAAAATTCAGTGAGAAATCAGTATCCTCATTTGTTTATTAAATTTTTTCCAATATATAATGTCTAAATGAGATACAAATAATGTGTTAGTATTACAATTATCATCTACACTTACTCTATTGTCTGCTCTATCATCACCATCTAGGTAGTGTTTTTGTACAGCACTACTATATCATCAAAACTCAATTTTTATGGGGCACTACAAGCCAATTTCTATATACTTTTGATTAGAACTTTATATTTAAATTTATTCCTTAATCATAGTACAAAGGAAATAAAAAAATCACTACCACATAAAAGATAGAAATTCTGAAAGTTAATAGGTTATCTAGCAACCGTTATAAGCATTCAGTTTAGTTCACTCATCCTGGTATTACAACTAATACGCGAAAAGCACTAGGATGATAATCTTCTTGATTCTACTTCAAACTCGACGTTGAAAACCGTGTAACTACTAGTTTTTCTCTCCCACACAATCGTTGAACCTTCGTCCACAATTCAATTCAGTTCCAATCACTTTCTAGGGGCGGTGTGACGAATCACTCTTTCCTCGTAATATTCCTGGTAACGCCGATAGGGTCAATCGGAAGTTTGAAAGTTAAATAACCTAATTTGTCCGACGAATTGCTACACCCCAGGGTCCAGTTCGCACCCCTGAATCTCATAGGGGAAAGTTGGCAATTAGAATGGCTTCTAAAATATGGGTGTCGCAGGATACGAAAGCGAGCGGGTGTAAAGTACAGGCCAGTCTCCAAGTCTCCAAGAGATATTCAGTCGTTATCAATAAGATTTTTAAATTTTACAAGAAAAAACTATTGGTCGAATTAGGTGGTTATATTTAATAGTGAAGCAAATAGGGTGTCTACACACTTCATTTATTTATTAAGAAATATGTTTTTAATTTCGGTCAGTGCGTGTATGCGTGCGTGGGTGCGTGCGTGTGTGGGTGTGTGGGTGTATGGGTGTGTGCGTGTGTGCGTCTGTGGGTGTGTGTTTGTGTGTGTGTGTATAATCCAGAATCTACGTTATTTTCACTAGTTCTTAGTTCTTATAGGCAGCTAACAAATTGAAAGTGGAAAAAAGTTACTCCTGTCTAATAAAAGACTCACTCCGATTCTGGTGCACATTTCGGAATCCACAAGCCATTCGAGAATATTTTTTACCGTTTCGATGCGAGAAGTAATTGTTTTTAATCTGACAGGCGTGTATATCCGGCAAGCGATAGGGATATGCAAAATATCCTGAATTGGAATGCATGCAGCCCATGTTATGGAGGCATGCGCTGATATTTTTCAATAAAATGGAAAATATGTATATGCCGGGAGCGGACATCTGTTTGAAAATATATAATCATTTGGGAATTTGTACCTCAAATTATATGAAACAGGTGAGGAATATATTTGTTGCAATTGCACTGGCAATATTCCATAGATGAGATGAAATCATTTGATTGTTTGATTCATATTGTAGATGCTATCACTTGGTAAAGCTCTTATATATATCCAAGCAATTATTCAGACTAGGTTGAAGTCTCAATTTGTTTTTTGCGATTGCAGTTTTTAAAGTGTATGCAGTTTTTATTAAAAGTGTGTTGACAAGATCATGTAGAGTATTTCACATTTTTCACGTTTTGGCATTTTTAAATGTATTTCTAAATGCCAAGTGACTATTTTTGTCACCGTGTCATTGCAGCTACTACTGTTCAACTGAGATTGAGGTAACACATCTCTATTTTTGTAAATCGCATATTGGTGACGGAATGAGTAATAAAAAGCTGAAAAGAAAAAAGATATCAGGAAACTTCAAATCATCAATCCATTTTTAAATGTACTGAAATTGTAGAATCATTTCAAATTGCTCTATTTTCTATGAATCAGGTGGAAAGATAATGCGTGAAGCCTATTTCAGAATTCAGCGAAATCAATTAAATATTGAAATATTTCTAGGGACCAAATTCAAATTTTGCCTTATCTATAAATGTTTGATCTGCTTTGAGCACACAGCAATAATCGTATTGAGGATATTTCAGTGTTTTCGTCCCCAGAGGATTTCATGATGAATATTCCATAATCCAATAGCCTTAATTCTCTGCTTAACATGGATCTGCCCTTCAAATATCCTATATTCCTTAATTGGTTCTGTATTCGGACATTTATTGGCCAGCAATCTCGCTGGGGCTCAAATATCGTTAAGGTCCTTCTAATCATGTTAGCCATCCAAATCCTTTCTGGAATTCATTTACAACTGACTACGCACTAGGCGACAGGGGATACCATGATTTTCTGGTGAAAATTTGCTGTAGTTACATGATTGGCTATGCAGTTTAACTTCTCATTCTTTGCGACGAAATGTTAGAATCGTAAAAAAATAATCAAGTAGATTGTCTCAATACTTACCAAGCTGTGCTCTAAGGACACAATGATAATATCAGATATAATGATGTGAATTCTATGAGACCCCTCGTGAATTAATGTAAATAAAAGTGATGTTTCCGAATGACCTCCATGTTGAAGTTAAACAGCAACTGATATATTTTTGACAGAAATTTTGAATGAAAGTCTTTTGCACAGTACTTTGTCGCAATTTGTACCTTTATTGTTTTATAGTAAGTCAGTCAGTAGTTGGGGCTGTTATGAAACTTAAGCAAACGCTGTTCAGTTTATCGGTCTATATTTGCTTCAATTTTTTTCTCCTATGTTTTTATAAGCATACAAAACACTCCGTTGCTTGGATATCTTCGAAACATGTTTTGAATGAATTAAAGAAATTTCTAGACTGTATCAAATTTTTTAATTCACCATGGATTGATCAGGAACTTTTTTTACAGCAAAGTGTCGACTTATCTATTATATAATAAAATTAACACAAACATTTGGGAGTTCTGGAATGTTTTGAAATTTCCTTGTTTTATGGTGATAAATCTCCTGACAATATCCCGATTTTTAAATTTACCGACATGATCTATTATAATGCAGTGACAAAAACGCCAACATGCAGACTGACAGACATAAACGTGAATGTTATAAAAAATAGAAAAACAAATCAATCACATTCGAAAATAAAATCACAGTATCTACCCTAGTCAAATGGAGTCAAGTAAATTATCATCCGGACGTACCCACAGTTTAATTACATTTGAAAGATATATTAGTATGCAATAGTAGTACAGCATGGGGCAGTTTATTGGATGTGACATAAAATTTCCCCAAAATCCCGCTGCATAAAAAATAACGACTCAATTTTGGGAGCTTAAAAGAACTTGTTACGTTCTAAATCCATACAGGACATGACATGGAAAGTTAAGAATCAATCCTTTCTTGAATGTTACCTACCCATCAGTAGATACTTCGTTGGCTATGCTTTTGAAAAATATATAATATGTGTTAATGTAGAAAAAATATAGGACAAGAATAGGTTTTAACCCATTTCGTAGCATTTCTAGAATACCATATAAAATGATCAGGAACTTAGAGAGCATGAATATAATTTTGGAAGTAGTCATAATAATTGAAAGCTCAAACTATTTAATCATTGTTGACTCAACTTGATGAAGGAATTGTTGTTTCAAACTTGTGGATAAGCTGGATTTATCAAAAGTTTGATTTCGGATTTCCATTGTCTATAAAATTTTGAGTATCACGACGTTTCGATTGATATGCTATCTTCAATCGTCTTCACGTGAACTGGCGAACACGTTTCTTTCACGCCTATTTATACCCCGTCCGGTGACGTGTCGTTGTGCGCGGTCTGTTCTGATTGAACCAACTCACACAGGTCAATACTTACATTACACTTCAAACCACCCAACAGCCACGAAGAAAGGCGTCATCCGGACTTTAGTCGACCGAGCTAGGAGTATTTGTAACACACAAGAGGGACTACAAAGAGAGCTCAATATCATTAATCAAGATCTATTAAATAACGGATACCCAAAGAAGCTAGTGGAAGTAACAATACAGGAAAATACCAACAGTAGAATAATTAAACACGAAGAATCTCAGCACTCACTCATTCTGCCTTACGTCAAAGGAATATCAGATGGAATCAAAAGAATAGGTCAGCGATACAAGATCCAAACAAGATTCTCTAGGAATGCCACCCTCAGAAGTATCCTAACAAAAACTAAGCCCAGGAATGAATGTCAAGAGACAAAGGACCAGATACCATGTCAATGTGGTAAAATCTATGTTGGAGAAACAAAAAGGCCACTGGAAGTAAGAATCAAAGAACATCGTCTCAACACCCAGCGTGCAGAGACAGGAAAATCTGGAATAGCTGACCACGCATGGACGGAGCACCATAAAATAGCTTGGGACGACGCTAAGGTTATTGCCAAGGAACCGCATTGGTATCGAAGGAAATTCAAGGAGGCGGCATTCATCACCAACAACAGCAAAGTGTACAGCAAACCCAGCGTAGACATTAAACCAATCTGGCAGCCACTCATAAAGAAGATCAATAGACTACGACTGGACCAGACAACAAACAATGACCGACAAACAGCCACGTCAGCAGACCGGAATACCGCGCATCGGGAACCAATCAGAACAGACCGCGCACAACGACACGTCACCGGACGGGGTATAAATAGGCGTGGAAGGAACGTGTTCGCCAGTTCACCTGAAGACGATTGAAGATAGCATATCAATCGAAACGTCGTGATACTCAAAAATTTTTAGACAATGGAAGTCCGAAATCAAACTTTTGATGAAGGGAGGAACAAGTGAAGACTGTGGACCAGCAGAGCACTGAGGAAAGGGATGTCTAGTTCAGGAAAATCTTGCTTACTGTGAAGGCCTTTTGGACCGAGGTCTTTGTACCCAGAACAAGTCTCGCACCACGATTTCCAGGCGAAAATTTATGCAGTTCTTTCTTTTGTATTTAGTATTCTGGATAACTATTTGCTCCGACAGCCAGGCAGTAACCGAGGCACTATGTAAGATATCGGTGGGACTCGTCCTACATGATAAGAGGGCTTTCGATGACATGGAAGCGAAACATCAAGTCTCATTATTGTGGATCTTTGAGTACGCAATGATACTGGGCAACAAAATAACTGATGTACTTGCAAGATACAAGTTAGCATATCATCAGAAAGCCAACAGAAGTGTGGATTTATAATCGCGGTACTATCAAAGAACGAAGCGGGAAACTCAATTCTGTGTCTATTTCAACAGGGGCCTAAGGCGGTTGATGAGACTTTTGCCAGGCTACAGCACCTTCAAACGCCGACTTCATGCAATGGGAGTAGTGAATGACTGGGGTTGAATAATCACAGACAGACTATGCTGGGTGCTACAGTTCTCAAACCAGAAGGTATAAGATGGGTACGGCCTACGGTTGTCCTCGCCCTTGCGCGCAAGGAAGATACAAAAACGGAGTTTTGTTCATTTCCCCAAAACTTATTTCACTACTCCCGAAAATAATTGAGGTCTAGAAAACAAAAAAGATTGCACTATACATACGAGTATACGGACAGCACGTACACTCCTCACGGCTAATTAATTATTGTATTTTGTCAATTCCATTAAGCACCCTAAGCATGTTAATTATAGCGCTCGTACATCACTTTTTATTAACTATTAAAATGCTTTCATGCTTCAGCAGGAGAAAATAGTTAATTTGCTGCAAGCGATAAAGTTTTATGCTCCTAAATGAGTTGGTGTAATAAGGAAACTTCCTGGGTATCTTTAATTCCGAGGTACAAGCACAATTATTCCTTGTCACGTGTACTTCCTGAAATGGAGGAGCAGCATACTTTGCTTGATTAGAATTTGATATATGCATTATCTAAGTTGATTCTACAGATGACAAATGTTCCCATATTTATTTTATGTGCCAGTTTCCAGACTAGTGGAATTTTATAGTTTGTGGTTTGATCTTTCTAATATTGTTTTTTTTGTTTATTGTTTATTGCTCAAATGGTACAATATGTTTATTCTATACATGTTTCGCTAATAGCAATTCCTCAATACTGGGCACTACTACCTAGGCAATACAGCCTGTTTTGCCTCATGCATATCAACTCAAGATCATTTGCCATAGGTCATAACGTTTTTATAAAATCTCTAATCATTCTTGGTTCTTCGATATTCAACACTGCCTTCAGCATTTTTCAATCGTATGGGCTTAGATTCTCTTCTACTTCCTTCCCATTATATTAATTAATAACGTCTTCACTACTATATATTCTGTGTTCGAGACAAGAAGTTCTGTATTTCACTCTAGATGACGTCATCAGCGGCATAACCCAATGGGTTCTGAAATGCTCAATTAATAACCTATTTTCCAGAAAAGTAACTTCTCGGTATTTAAACTTTTTTTCAGCTAAATTAGCATTACCTTAATAGCGATTATCTGAGCGTTAACTCAAGAGTCCAAAAGCTAAATCCTCTTTCGATAAATTCCTATTACGAATCTTACATTCGCACTATTATTAAAGTTGAATTTTCAGCTATAATGAAATCTTCGGAAAGATTCCTCCGTGTAATCTTCAATAAGTATATGATTCTGACATAAATATAGACTGATTGTAATTCAGTAACCTGAGAAGAGGCCCTCTTGATCAGTACCTCATCGAGAACTGCCTTTTAGACCTCAGTGAGGGACTCTATTTTCTTCCTACTTGTTCATTTTGTTATAATAATATATCTTCGTAGCTTACATCTCCTCCAGATATATTAAGATTTGAGTATTCGGGATTGCCGTCTTCATTCGTATTCTTGATGTTCTTTTAGATCTCTACTGTCGGTAACCTGTAGCTTCTAAAGCAGCCAGACAAGAAACTCGTCTGTGTCATCGCTCTTGTTATATCGAACGAAAGCTTTTAATCTTGACCCAAGATTCCTGCATATATCCTACCACCGGATCTGTACCAATGGTTATAAAATTTTGTTAAGAACCGATACTTATTCGTAGTAGTGCTGACATTCCACAAGGCTCTGTTTTCTATAATACTTAATCCTATTTACATCTCCGAAGTACTCCCTGAAGCTCATGGACTCAATTCAGAAAAGGGCTTTGGATCTAGTAGATTTTACAGGAGACCTTCACAGTCTAGAATATCGAATAAAAATTACCAAGCTCTCCCTGTATCTGATAATTATAAAAAGTGTCATCACTACAACCAACACTAATCTAATGGGCCCATCACCAGGTCGAACATTCCAAAATTCGAACGAGCCTCTTCCAAGTCATTGGTTAGGAATGAGATGCTGGGGTTATTATTTTCTGAGAGTTACAATTTTTAGCGTTTCAAGCTAAATGCAAATGTATATCTATCCTCTCACAACACTTGCTGAGTGCGTTAGGTTTGTGAAAAGTTATGTATAAGAAATACAGTATTCTCCTTGATCCCATTCCTGAACAGCTATTAAAACAAACAGTCAAAGCTATACGCTTTTCTGTATCATTGATGTTGTTTAAATGGAATTGATGCCTCCGACGATGGAATTAATTAAATTTCATCAGTTTATTCGTATGCCGTTTTCATGTACACGCATGTTGACTGGGGATTGGCCCATTGGCCAATGTGTATCAAATACAAGCATCCTGCTCAAAAATCGAATTACCATCGACAATTCAACCGAATAAATTTAATTTGGGATACACACAACCACCTCGTTTAAATGTATGTTCGAACAGGTTTAATAACAGTTTGTGTCAACTTATTAGCACAACAAATAAACAGAATATAGAAATTATAGGCCAACAAAAATAATAGAAAGTTAAATAAATATGATTGTTATATTCAATAACGATAACAGAACTATCGTCGCGTCGGTAAAAAATGGCGACAGTAGTAGTAGTAGTAATAGAAGTAGTAATGAGGAGGCAATGCCTGGCAAGTAGGCCACCTTTGTCCCTTTTTGCTGACTCCGAAGATCATCACTAAAACTATGTCCGACCATTCCGCTAAGTAGCATTCTTCCCTGTCAAACTCTGCTGTGCCGAACACCTCATTCCTGAGGCCGCTGTATACGGCACACTTGCCCAGAAAATGGAACGAGGTTTTGTCCCCCTCCCAGCACTTCTGATAGATTGGGTCTTTGACCACTCCTATGAATTTCATGTGCCTGTTTAATCTACAGTAACCTATGAGGATCCCCACTAACAAGTGGAGTGAATCCATCTTCCGGTTCAGTAGCCATAGCTCCCTACAGTTGTGGGGGCCTGCTATGAACCTCTTGGACTGTCTGCAGTCGTCTCTCTTCAAACTTGGTTTCGCAAGTTTTTATATGCCGAGGCATACAGGGCATTACTCACCTGGCCTCTGCTGAGGAATACTGATAAAATCATATAATTTCCAATATTTCCATGACCTATTTCAAGTGGATCAATAGTTCTAATTCATCAAAATCTCCAGTAAGACGATACTACTGCAGGTGAAATAGAGTCAGGCAACATTTTAGAAGACTTATTTAATTGAAATTCACTAATCTTCATTAGTAGTTGCTAAAACAAGATACCTCAAATGTCACAAAACGTGCAATGTATCGTAAAATTCCTCAGTTATTGAAAATAAATCAAACTTTTTTGTGCTTTGAATGCACATTCATGACTTCATGAGCAATCATTAATGTCCAAGTAGATAGAATTCGTGTATAGATGATAGAACGCAAAAAACAGAATTCTCCGCAAAAACATCCAGAATCAAATTTTGAGCATATTTTAATTAATGCCAACCTCACAAATTGATTTGTCCACAATGGATACCCAGGTTGAGTCTAAACTCAATAACGGAATGCTAACATGAATATATGATTAGAACACTCCGGGAGACCTACGCCTACTCCGATAGAGTTATGTATAGATAGAGACTAACCTCAATTTATCGCATTAATATGTGCAGCCATGCAACAGAAACTACCTCAGCAAATCCTGCCGGAAGTGTCTTATGAAAATTCAAATTGCAGTGTAGGTAATTCGGGAATACACTGCGGTCTTATCTTTAGCGTTTGTTACTCGTTTATACTCGTATGCTAAATTATACAACAAAGGTCTTCATATGCGGCATGTCATGTTTATCCGAAAAGTCAATCGTGCCGACCTGAGAATAAAGTTCTGACACTGGAAGTGAATCCACGGAGTGTTCGCTATAATATTCATGTGAATTAAGATGGCAGTCGGACTGTCTGTCTCAAGCAGCATTTAGACTGTGTAACAAGTTTCATAAAATTTTGTTTAGGCTTATGACAACATTATGTCTTAAAATATTTAGGAAAACAATAATTGATTTGAAACAGTAGGTGACAATTATAAAATAATTGTAAAATACTTGTTGGCAATCCTGAGGAGGGATCAGTCATCAAGATGTCGTGGGCGAGTCAAGACTACTGTTTGGAATTTGTAGAAAATCTGTAGGGAGATGAAAACTTTCCACCTGAAGACTATTGAGGATACCACATCAATCGAAACATTGTGAAATGTAAAAATCTCAAGACGCCAGGATTGAGGAGGTGGCGTAAAGCAACCTCCCCATTTCCTCACTCAGGGTAGCAAGGGCCGACGATAAGGTAAGGGTCGATAGGAGATTCTCGCTCTTTCTTCCCTCTAGGGAAGAGTGCATGGGAGGGAAGATAAGATTTCGGCCCCACAGCATGGTATGCTACAGCGACGGGTCTGTGTGTGGAATCCAGTGGCGCGGAAATGTGCCTGGAAGGCAGAGGCGTGGAGGAAAGCGTAGCGCTGGGAACCCACACGTCAGTTTTTCAGGCGAAGATATTTATACCGTGACCCCCCCCCATGTGGGTCCCTGGTCACAGCGGGGTGCCAGGTAACGAGAAAGCAGACTGCCTGGCGAGGATAGGAGCAAGGGGCACATGCATCGGCCCCGAACACTTGCTGGGCATAAGCAGAGGCCAGGTCAATAATGCCCTAGATGCTTGGGCGTAAGCGAATTTGCGAAAGCATGGTTGGAGAGAGACGATTGCTGGCAGTCCAAGAGCAGGCCCCAACAAACGTAGGGAGCTATGGCTATTGAACCGGAAGAGGGATTCACTCCACCTGTTAGTAGGGATCCTCACAGGGCACTGCAGATTGAACAGGCACATGGCACTCATAGGAGTGGTCAAAGACCCAATCTGTCAGAAGTGCTGGGAAGAGGACGAGACCTCGTTCCACTTTCTGGGCGAGTGTGCCGTATACAGCAGCCTTAGGGCTGAGATGTTCGGCACAGCAGAGTTTGACAGGGAAGAGTGCTACTTAGTGGAATGGTCGGACATCATGACCTTTATTAAAAGGTCTGGAAGGTTCGACACTAGGGAATTACAAGTCTGCCATAGTTCTAGTGATGGTCTTAGGGGTCGGCAAAAACGGCCAAAGGTGGCCTACTTGCCAGGCTTTGCCTCCCCACTACTACTACTACTACTACCTGTTTTCCTATAAAATTATTTTTTCTGTGTCTTAGGGGATTTTTTGGCGACTGTATTTGCACTAGTGTTAAGGAAAACCGCTTGAAAACCTTACCATCGCCATCAAAATGTCAATATACATATTTCTTACTATATTTTATTCCTTAAGCTATTTCATTCTTACCGATTCAGGTTGAAAACACAACTTGTTGTAAAACACAAAAATGGTTTTGTTTTGTTCTACAAGTGTTGTTTTACAAACTATTTCATATTCTAAATCCAGCTTTACAAACCGTCACTTTTTAAGCGCACTATATTCACAGATATAATATTGTATCTTGAATTTGCCTGCCACCCCTTTTAAGCAGGTTCTTACAAAACAAGTAACTTTTCGGATAAAGGAGATCAAGACGTTTGATTTGTTACTTCATTTAGCGCAAGACTCCATTGGTCTATTTAGTCTCAATGCATTACCCGATAGGGTAAGTATGAGTATATTTCTCCGATTATGAAACTGGGTATGAGTTTTTAAACCTAGCTTCACAGGAACTCATTGTTCCTTATATTCCTCTAATTCTATCATTGTCAAGTTGAAACAGTCAATTTGGAAGTCTCATGACAAAATGCATCACATATTTCGTGCATTTTTATGTTCATACTCCGTGTTACGCGATCACAATTTCAATTGAAAAAACTCTTTCTGTTTACCAGTATCCCAAAATGTTGTATTTGGCTACGTGGCCTTTTTCAACCGACTATGACGTTCCTGATTAGCCTTTTGCTGGTTCCCTACAAAAAAGAGCTGGCGTATACAGTGGTATATTTGTCCCGGATGAACTTTGGTATGTGAATATACCCAGCTGCATTCGAGTATTTTTGTTTCTGCGGTTCTGCTGATTCCGATTGCATTTTCGCAAATGAATCGCATGAAAAGCTTGGTAGTTGGCAGTTTCAAATTTATGCGCCTAGAGATTATTGCCCAAACTAGATTTTCGTATCACTAATGCAATGTGAAAAAGGAATAGATATGTCGCTGCAACTTGTCGGAATAGGTGAAAGTCATATTTTATTCACTACAAGATAACTTTTATCTCTTAAGCTGTCTGCTATGGATTCCTGTATGTAAATGCCTGCAGCATTCCGGCATGTTGGGTAGCGTCGTGCTAAAATTCGCAACAACACAATTTGTATTTTTCACTTATCCTCACCGATATATATTTTTCTTATTCATGTATAAATCTTGATAATTTATTAAGTATCTTGTTAGGTTTTGTTGCCTCTCGCCGTCAATAGGCAGTTTTCAAAGCATCCATGTTCTGTGAGAAGTCTATTCGCACTGCTCTCTTTTGGATTAGAACAGTGGAATAGCGATTCAGAACAATAGTAACTGATGGAATTATTACTAAAATTGCCCTGTAAGTATGCCGGCGTCAATGTTTTTCGAAAATTTGCACAGTAAATGTTACAAACATACGAAAAACGGCTTCCTTTTGAATAGAAATACGGTATAAATGATCAGCGCCAAAATTGTAGAGCATAAAGCTTATTTCTACATTACATAAACAAACAAAAAACAGCGATTTCTATTGGCGTCGGTGCCTTAAATATTGAAAAAGATGAGAATGTGTGGAGTAAATGATTTTTCAGATAAAAGATCGTGTACCTAATACACAGTTTCACAAATAAAACTTTCTTTCAGTGATGCGCTTAGATTCATATGTAAATCGTCTGACAGTCCGATTTGTGAAACTATGTGTTAAGTACACGATCCTTTTGACTGCATGATGAAAGAGTTTCACCAAGTAAGAGCGTCTACAATCTACATAAATAATTTTTATTTCTACATGCGTATATAAGGTTTTATTTATTTAGGATTTAGTAGGATCTAATAGAATGAATGGTTGCCTTTTTTTCTGCTGTGTTAGGCTCACTCACCAAACATCCCGTACAAATAACGACAAGCGAATCGTGGGTAATCCGACTAACGAAAATACCATACGAAACGAACATGTAAAAGTTTCAAGACCACATGCAAATATTCCAGTAAACCCTTTTTTTAAGCTCGTCGAAAATCACCGATGAAATCTCATTGAGTACGTGATGCTGCTTTACAACATACTGAATCCATATATTTACTCCAGTTACCCGATTAATGCACGCCATGTTGTCAGTTTGAATGAGGTATTATCGTGAACTGGAATATACGTTTACTTATGTCTATCTGCTTGTCGGTATTCGGTCCTATAAACCTTCGCTTCTCTATAATTCAGAAAATACTTTTTGGATTTTGATGCAAATCTGATCCTATGTTACTAGTGTAGCAGTGATGAAAAAGCTTTGTTGTTTTTGAAAATACGTTTTCACGGCTCATGATCATTTTCATTGTTTGGTCAAACATTGGGGTCAGGTGTATGTACATCTATGAAATTTTGACCCCAGTAGCACTTCATACTTTTTGAGATATTTATCCAGTAGCAGCAAAGTAATACTGAAGCTATGTATCCGTATAACAACGCCGATTAAATCTGGCCGACATTCCTAGTCTACCGTTCAAGCGATACTGACAAACGGTGACTTCAGAGGTCTACAACTATAATATAGACACTCTAACACTAGTTCATACTGCTTCTGTTTCAACAACTATTAATACTACAGATTAATTACTTCATTCTACCATAATAAGGATAATTAATTACAATAGTGGTGAAATTTAGCCTTCAGAATTATAGCGTAAATAGATTGACTTTATATTTCACGTGCAGTAATATCAGTTCTCATCAGATTTCAAAACTGTTAATCCACTTGTAGTGAGTTTAGGAAATCTGTGAAACTTCAAACTAGTGTTGAAATTTTGAATTGTTTCAAATTATAAAAGACCTTAGGTCTTTCATTATCCCCGATATATTTTTTTTACTGAAATTCAGATGATCAACAGCTCCAAAATCCAATTCAAATCTTTATTTGCGAAGTTGCTTGCGAAATACAGAGTTAAGCTACTTGACTTTTTTTAAAACATATCTAACTATCAACAGTACTAAAGTTGGATACAGATGCTTATTTCCAGACTGATACGACTGTGATATATATAGCATTGTTGCTAAATGGGAAGACACCATATCAGGGTAGGCGATGAATATCTCGCAACGGTTTTGGGTTTGTGAAAAAATATCCTGCAATGACAGTACTTAAACCTTATTAAACTAAGTGTTCCTAAAATGTGACTCTATTTTCACCAGTAAGCTGTTTCACTGAAACATTGCTCTTTTATTCATATTAATCATGATTTTTTGTTTCAGGAATTTGCAACTCTTACCAAAGAACTGAATGCTGCTAGGGAAAATCTTTTAGAAAGAGAAGAAGAAATTTCTGAACTGAAAGCTGAAAGAAACAATACTAGGGTGAGTTGATATGGGTACTTTTATATTTCAACGTTAACTACTTTAATTATTTCAAACGAAATAGTGTTCATGGTTGGAAGGCGGAAGTTGGATAATTGTGTTAATTGTTTTCTTTAATGTCTACTATCAGCATGTAAACATTTTAGGTAATTAATATGTGTGTAACACAAAGTTTCACAAATAAAACCTTTATTCCAGTGACGCGTTTCGATTTATATTTAAATCATCGCCGAACTGTCAGAATATTCACATTATAATTATGTAGACTTAAAAGTCCAGCAACACCAATGATTTAAATATTAATCAAAACGTCAGTGGAAGAAAGAGGGTTTTCTTTGTGAAAATTTGTATCAAACACGCAATTTCTTATCTGAATGATGTGAGTTTCACCAAATAATAGCAACTGTAATCTACAAATTTTATGATTTTCCATAAGGAATTCTTCGAGGAGAAAAAATATATTTCCTATTTCACTGTTTCAGTTATGTGGTTACTGATTCCTCTAAATAATTTCGAATTAGAGTGATTACATTTCATGAAGAGACTACGGTCTCTAATGGCCAGCAAAACTAATCAGTTAATTGTAGATTGTAGATGCTCTTACTGATTGGAAATCTTCTGTTATTAAGGTAAAGTTGTCTAATTATTACACTAGTGCCACGAATAAATGTAGGTCTGTGAAAGTTTCACTTTAATTGAAAGACAATCCGTCGCAGAGCTAAGTCTTTTTTGTAGGCGTCCTTGCCTATGCCTAACTGTGACTGTTAGGCTTAGGAATTGTATGTTCGTAAATAATCTAGTTAAAGATAATATATAATTTGATATTCAAATATATAAAGCGAGTAAATAGTCTCCAAACAACACATATAATTAAAAGGCTAAACTTTATATTAAGTCGAACCTGTATAATAGTAGCATTATCAAAACATTGGAAATCTTGGAACGTCGTTCAATCTAGCATCACAAATTCTGATCTCAAATAATTAACATTCTGAAGTATGTGTGTGTTACTTAACAAAAGAAGCTAGTAAAAATAGTATTCTAGTATAATTGCAACCTTAGCTCAGTGAACTTAGACACAGAAGCGTTGATTAAATTGGATTGACACAAAAGACCTAATTACGTGTTTATCAAGAAGTAGGTAAAGTGAGCTGGTATTCTGTTGATCATTCATGAAAGTATAAATATTAACTTAGACTGAACATGATGCACACAATGATATTTGAGAAAAATACATAAATAATCGAAATAATGCTTCTGGAAAGTTCCGAAGGCTTATTTATAAAAAGCATATCTCACGCATTCAAAACGCTGGGGGGAAGTTTTCCACCAACCTAAATGTTGTTTATTTCTCAGGCATAAGCTTATCGCGCTTCCAGGAATACCCCCCTTATCACCTGTTACAAATTATTCATTTTATAGCTATACGCTTCCCACATCTGCTTCTAAAATAAATGTACATTTTCTTTCCCACGTTAATATGCAAGGCGAAAAAATAGAATACTTGAGTTTTTGATGATATTTGGACATTAGGTTACTACTATGGCAAGGACGTAACAGCTTTATAGTTTAAAAAAATTGATATAGTAGCTACGGGCGCTTAAACTTTATTTTTGGATGTTCCTCATTTTCCAACAGATTTTTCGACAGTTAAAAAATTGGGGGTGGGAGGTCATTTTTGTTTGGCTTTGGTTAAAGATGAACTATCATCTACTTCTTTTGATCCCTTTGATCATCCGTACTTGTGTGGACTTGTTGATTGTTCGCACATTTGCGCAGCTGCGCACCTAGAATAAGACACTTAGACTTATGAACATAGTAGATTTTTAATGCATGTCAAATGTTTTGAAGAAATTCAAACCATTCGAATTGTTTTGTACCAGTTATACTGCATTTTGAGGTATAGTTATTTTTTATAAGGCGGTCTAATGCGTTACCCTCTGTTTCAACTCCTACTACTACAGACTTCCGCGTACTGACTACTAACTAATGATGAAAGTACTATTTAGCCTTTTCACCAACAAGGCTGACTCTGTCTATCACCTACAGTGGAACCGTCGTATTGAAGATTTTGATCGTATTTTGGAGCTAATCAACTTTATGTAAGGTTTGAATCGAATAGAAATTATGATTTTTTTGCATGCGATCTCACAACGAGGTCGTACTTCAGATAAACGACTTTGGAAAAGGCTCCTTAGATGTATGGTGAGCCCGACCTGGTGAAGATGCGCCAGTTGGGCCACTTTTCTTCAATTTCTCAGACTGTGGAGTTCCTTCGTAAGATCAGGTGCATCAACCGGGCCTATTTTACGTTCCTCCCAAGCAGACACAACCCATCACAGCTTCCTTGACTCTGAATATGCCTAGTTAATGAAAAAATAGCTTGGTTAAGAATATCTTATAACTACAGCACTGCACACCAGTCTGAAATTTAACGGTGATTTCTTTCTTTTACTTTAAATGAAGATTCATGATCTAGTAACCAGCAGGGGTAGACATATTCATCTCTGAGGTTTTACATCCACTGGAAAATTGCGAATGCCAGCTGTGAGGCCAAAGAACGAAGTATTAATCTATCTGTGCACTTTTCGTTTAACGCGAGTGACAAAAAAGTACAGCTTAATTATTTTCCAAGGAAGTAATGAGATTTGCCATTTAGTTTATAAGAAGACTTCCAATTCAGGTGCTGTATTAAAAATTTGTAATTAAAAATTATGGAGAATGATTTACTATTTTATGTACCTTTTTATATAACAAAGAAGCCTGTATAGCCTGATCGAAAATGGAAATCTGCCATGTGTCCTGTAGTATGTCGAGCTATCAATACTTGAACAATCTGTAGGATTTGCTTTTTGATTGGATCACGAGATTTGATTATTAATATTCTCATATTTGATTACGATAGACTTGAAGGATCATCGCGCGATCATCAATGAATGGTGAATGCACCACGTATCATGCAATTGGCACATTCGCCATTATTTCAAAAATTTAAATCGTATTTAATCAGATCACGAGATTTTATTGTAAGTAGTCAATGTCGCCGAAAAGGTAATAGCGCCTTCGCTAGCTAATAGTTAGATACACATATATTTGAGTAAAGACTTTATTAACATTCCAGCTACATCTGTAGTATCTATAAAACTATAGAAATATTAAAATTTTGGATTCAGTTGACAATGGTATTATTCGAGAATCTCCAGAACAACAGTATATAAAACTTGTGTGCTGTATCAGAAAAAAATTCTCTTCCCGGGTACCAAAAACCTCATACAAATATTATTCTGCAACAAAATAATTGAAAATTCTTCAGAATCTGAGTCTACTGTGTCTTAGATCGACAATTTCGTCAAACACTATATTTCACCAACCTCCTGACATCATTACATTACAAAATGAACGCATACTGTAGCAGAGCAGTGACCCATTAACTTGTAGGAAATGAACTCTTTCACTTGAGAGAATTTCCAAAACAGTAGTTCCTCCACTAATGGTAATACTAAAGCATCTGCGGGTATGCGAGATTTTGCAGATGATACGGTATGCCGCAACGCAACCAAGTGCGCTTTTGGCTCTATAAGATTATCTAGTTTCCCTAATTAATTTCACAAGTATGATTTCGAAGTTCTGTTATGGATAACGAGATATATGCAGATACCGTAATCACAACTTCGCTAAGAGCGAACATCAGGAAAATTTCAGCTTTTGAGAATTGCGTTCCGCTTGGAGGACATCAAGTTTGTTCAAATATTATGAATTAAGTCGTAAGCTGTATGAAGGATTAGATCAGTAGTATTCAATTAAAATGGAATAAAATTAAGGTTTATTTTATACCGCCTCATAAAAAGTGACAATAATTATACGTAGCTCACTAGTCACCATTCATTCAAGAAACTAAATAGTACATTTCTTCTTCATTGGAGATCCCTATTCAGTTGGAATGTATTAATCTTTAGAAACAGCCTCTAAAACAGAAACAGAACTAATTAACCCTCTTATAAAATGATTGTACATTTAGGTATTATTGTGCTAGTGCTACCTTACATGGTACAAAAACAATAATTTATCATTGGACGTCTGGTAATGCTGATAGAAACATTATTGTTGCTTCTAAACAAAACAACCAATTTGGCAAGCCGTCTCACGACTCTATCGACTCAGTCAGCGTTTGAATGTGTTTTGTATTGACCATTAGATTACGATTTGTCCAACAAGAGTAGGAGTATCACTGTGATCAAATTATTATACTTGATAGAATGAATTCAACACCTAACATTTTCTTGAAATATCTACACCTACCCTTAATTTTTAAGATGCCAAAAAGTTGTAAATGATTAGAAAATGACGAAAAATGATATGAGAGCGTTTTCCCTAAAGTGCAAAGTTTGGATTTTTTGAATTTAGAAAACTACTAGCTGTTTTGTGTTTGTCACAGTAGATACAAAATGTTACAGTTCCATCAAATCTTGAATGAATTGCCATTATCGTATTCAGAGTCGAATCGGATTTTTACCTGTTGAGCACAATGGCTTAAATCGATTATTAAATTTGCTAATCTTAGTTATTAGATTGTAATCTAATAGGGTTGGCTTTGGAAAGTGCACCATTAGATCTAGATTAGATATACGTTCCTCCAAGAGTGGCATCCTTTAATAACAGGTTACGTTTATTTGTTTTCGACTTTGGAAGATAAACGTTGTGAACAAAATGCGAGTAATTCTTTTTAACTTTATCTTGGAGAGTGATTGAAAACAATACAGTTGTCTGGATGCCTTGCTTATTATAGCTGAGCAGAGATGAGTTTCCAGAAATTAGGAAAACGGTAGATAGTAACATTAGATGCAACATGTACATGCATGTACAAAAGTACTACTCGACTCGCCTAACTGCACTTATTGTCCAGGTGCAGTGGATGGACCAGAACACACGTTCTTTACCTGCGAAAGGTGGAACGTGTGGAGGGCATCAATGATGATGACCCTGGGCGAAGTTGTTACGCCAGATACCATAGTGAACTGCATGGTTCGATCCCCTCAGAATTTTAATGCTGTGGTGGGATCTGTAGAGATGGTTCTACGGGAGAAAAATCAGAGGAAAGGGCCCTACAGCAGGTGGCCTGCGATCCTGATTGTAGGCGCTGGCAATAGTGTCCGCCTACAGCAGTAGCAGGTTTGGGTTTTAGTGGGTATACCATCTGGTGTACCAACTACTACTGTGTAATAATGACGGTAGTGGTAGCTAGTGGAGACTCCCACACTGCGGCTATAAGAGCTTTCCCCCTCCTAAAAAAAACTATACGTACATATTCCTAGCCTAAACAATTCTTTTAGTAACAAAGAACAGCTTTTATTGTTATATTGGTTCCATAGACGTCGATTTCCTTTCGTTACTGGTATGCTAGAAAATGATCCGGAACTCGATACATACAAATGGAAATATTTTTTGTTTTTTGCTCCCAAATTTTTGCGGATAATTGTGGTGACAAAATCTCCAACGAATCTACAGGCAGACATACTGGATAAAATGAAAGATTTTTGCGACTTTGACCTTATAAAGTGTTCAAGAAACATATTTTTCCAAATTGGAAAAGAAAGATCATTCGTAATAGTTTCGTCGCCCATGTCTGGAAAGTCAAAAGGCAGAAACTCGATCCCACAGACTAAGACCTTAGCTCTAAAATCGTGAATTGTATTCAGGGTCAGATTATCCAGTAGGCTATATTCTAGAGGCCTAAAACTTGAGAAAGCCTTTAACTGTCAGGTGAACACCAGAAAGTATGCTGTATGTTTTGCAGGGGTCCTCGGTAATTTCTATTCTACCACTAATCCGGCCTTGATTGTATTATTGAAACTCCTGAAAAACGAATTTCGGAAGAATACTTTCTCCGTCTATGCCTAAGAAATAAAAATAATTAAAGCTCCATTCCACATAAGAGGACTGACTCCAACTTCCTGAAACTACCCAACAACATGACTATCCCGTATCATTCCATTTTGTATAGGGCAAAACATGTCGGTCGTAATTTTCCTGCTGCAACTCACTCTGCACATACCTTTTGCGAGTCGTGGAGGTTAATTAACCGAGGGTTAACCTCGGTATACCAGTATCCGTTTTTGTATAGACCGAAGCTACCCCGGTTCTGAGGCGGCAGGAAGAGCGGCTATTCCGTTGCAAGGAAAAACAGATTCCTGCTGGTGAAGCCATTAGGAGCAGTTTAATGGACTCCTTGCAAGGCATGCGGTCAGAGGCGTGGCTATTTTCACTTCCCACGCCGATTGGCGCTGGGATGATGTATTAGCGAAAAGTTTCCGACTCCACATATTGTGTTTTCTTGACGTTTCATGACGTATGCATCATGAAAAACCATCTCACTCATTGCCGTCGGTCTGTCTGTCTGGCTGTCTGCGATAATTGCCCCTTGTGAGCGTTTGAAACACTCAGGGGGCAGTAGAATACAATTTCAAATTTGATTGTGCCATCGATGGTTATTCTAATTATTATCAATATTTTTTTGACGTCGATTCATTATTTCATTGTTCATTCAAGATTCGAGAAGTGAAATTATTATATAAAAACGTTCTCTAAGTAGGTGGTAGGCAAAATATGGTTGAGAACCTATGGTTCAAGTGATATTGTGCAATGGTAGCATTAATTTTCCAAGCACATGGATTCGTAGTTGTTTTGCGTCGCGTCGGAGCTTCGATGATTCTTATACCAGCGTTGCCAGATGTTCAATAATTATCGCTTTTGTACGATGTACCTTAATAATAGAACGATAATAACGAAATATATAGTATTTAAGGTGATAACTAATATGAGAGGTTCAGCGACATTTCTAAGTGTTTCACAATACAAAACATTTTTTTCATAAGGGGGCTAATTTGTTATGTTTCTGTTTTAGCGGCTTTCAGTACGGATTCTGTGCATTTCAACTGCATATGTTTTCGATTAATGAGAAAAGTGGTATTTAGGGCCGATTTCATCAAATAATGAGCTGTCGTATTGAGTCAATGGTATGAGATCGTATCGAGCTGTTTCTGCCAATAGCCTTTCAGATTCTTTTGTTATAAGTTACATATCCAATGGTGTTTGACTATATAAAACAAAAGTTTCAAAATTCTGAGATAACAAATTGGCATTTAAATGTCTTTTGTTTATGGAAGAGACAAAGTTAATTATTTTCCATTGTACTGAAAGTTTTTATAATTTTCTTTTTGCAATACACAACTTATCTGCATATAACTACTTGTGGAAGAGTTCTATTGAGTTACAATTTATATAAAGGTGGGTGCCTACCTTCAGAGAAATACACATTCTACAATTTGGGTATCCTGCACAAATGCTGGTGGAGAAATTAGGAGAAGTTAAATGAACTCCTTACAAGGCGTGCATTAAGGAGTGTATTAGTATTAAGTAGTGTAGCTTTTTATCAAGGGTACCAAGAATATCGTGCTTTTGAGGAAGTAGGACGAAAGGCCATTTGGAGAGAAAAAATAATAGAATTGTGTAGCCCAGTGAAGGAATTTGGATCAATTTAATTGACTCCCTGCAACGGGTATGCGCATGCGTATAACATTTTTTTTTTGAAAGTGGGTACCGACTTCTATAATTAAGTTTTATGACAATAAAACTGCACTTCCTAAAAAATTAACATAATGATCTTGTCTTTATGTGTGCATCAAATTACATGTTCAATAATTATAAAGAATGGATGGTCGAAACCGGACACCCGTCAGTAGTGAAGCTGAATAATATCGATAAAAACTCAGTAATATCCTAGATGTCGTTATATCGATCCTATTTCACATTGGGAACTTTAAGCACAACTCAAATACAGCAACGTCTGTATAATCTGTTGCTGCGTGTTTGTAACGTCTTTCTGTCGGATTTGTAGTGAGCCGATAAGATCTTTAATGAGACCTCCTTGAAGCAAATGTATTTAGCGTAAATACCAGTAACAGTTCCCAGGAACATCACATTGTGCTTACTATCTTCTTGTTCGAAGCGATTTCGCAATCCGCGCATCCGGGAATTGTGCAGAGGCGCTGCTTTTGTTACGTACAGCTTCTCTCCTTGCCGCCACGCATTTGTATAGGAAAGGAAGGAGTCCTTATAAGTAATGTCCAGAGATCAGTCAAAAAATAACAGAAGTGTCAACATCAGGTATGGATGCTTACATACCTTACGCTGATAAACGCGCCTCCAAGAACAAACCTTGATTTAACCGGAGCTGCAGAGACGCAGTTACAGATCACTCATTATTTGTGGGTATGGATATGCTTCCGATGAACTTACCATCAATGCGGGTGTTCTTCAAGGATCTGTCCTTTCCCCAACGCTCTTCTTGGTGTACATCAACGATTTGTTGGAAATAACATCTAATCCTTCGCTTCGCTGATGACAGCATCCTTATTTCCTGCATGGAACCGGGCATACGGCTATCATCCCAACATACCGTATTTCGGCATGGGCATTATGCTGTCCAAATCAATGAGGATATTGAGAAAATTGTGGAATGGAGATATACAAAAGACAGAAGACTCGGACAATAAACCGGTCTTCCAGCCGGCATCTCATCTCCCATCAAGCTTCTGGGAATTAACATCAACAATAGCATGTTATGGCACGATCATGTTGCTGGCCTCGCTAGGTCGGCTTCCCAGACATGGGGGTTTTATTCCGCCCCTGGAAGCTATATTCTCCTGAACAGCTGCTGCTATTATACAAGGCGCAGATCAGACCATCCCAGGTGTACTGCTCGCATGTGTGAGGATACGCCTCAAAGCACTCCCGAAAGTTTCTGGATACAATCCTGACCTCCCAAATGGCAGTTATGGCCTGAAACATCGAAGAAAGCTGTCTGTTCTATAAATATTATCATGGCAGATGTTTGACCGAGCTGTCTCGCATAATAACTCCAAGGTTCGCCAGTACAGCAAATTTTAGAGGAGCTCATTGTGTGCATCCTCGCAAGGTCGAGCTCACAATGTCTGTTTCAAAAGTCTTTCTTTTGGAGAACCTCGGCGTTGTGGAATGACCTGCCAAGGAGTTTGTTCCTCGGTGGTTACAATCTACAGCGTTTTAAGGTCAATGTGAATAGGGATTTATCCTCGCACAGTGCTTATGAAGCACGATAGGCTATCTGCCATTGTGTGAGGTTATCTATTAAAAAACAGAATATGCCCTTCATACTTTTTGTTTGTATGCTGAACTGATATGAAGTTCATATTAAATATGATAATACACATATCTTTTATAGTCCAAAACAATGATTTTTGGACTACTGATAGTAGGTATTTTTGAGCTTGATACCATAAAATAGCTGATTTTGACGGCAGGTGTATGAAATCCTTTAGTACTAGATTCTAAGCTTGGTGACTAATTGCAAATAATGCATTTAGACAAACTTCAAAATTGTATGACAGTATGAAACAGAAGGACAACAGTTCTACGGAATACCCAGACTAGCATGAGCAATAAAGTAAAGTTGACGTTGCCTTAAAATAACACAATCCATTAAATAGTAATGGTTGTAGTAGAAAAGTAGACGAAGGTATTGTCCACAGTACAGAGACTTCAAACACAATGTTTGAGAGGAATTGCGACTTTGACACTTTATACATATAAAACAGAAAACCCAACAGATTCTCGTCGCTTTTGAACTGCTGCGAGATTTTATTGGTTAAACCTGGTGCTGGTAATTGGATTACAGTTTTTGTGTATTTACGCGCTGTTTGCACACAAATACTCGCCTGCTTTGGAAACTTTATCTTTTATAATTCTCTACTGCTGTAAACGGTTTTAGAAACAACGAAAGAGGGAGAGAGAGATATACCTGCGAGAGGGAGTCTGAAATTAATGACGAGAATGCGCAAAAGGTTTCATAATATATAAGTAGAAAAAGTATATCTATATATTATACATGTACCCTGAAAGTTAACAGCTGTAAGTTCGTTTTTATTTATTACGAGACAACAGTGGAAAAATCGCTACTTTTCAAACCAATGCTTTAATCACACAAATGCGAAACGTTTTCAAGATGCAAAAATATATGGAACTTTCAAAATCGGATATATTTTGTTTGGTATCTTTTTTCCTACATTGTATGTCTACTGATTTTTTATTTGCTACGATTTTATTAAATAAAGTGTCAGAGCTTTATATATTATTTATTTACAACTGTTAGATTGTTAACGAAATAATAACTGACAAATAACTTTCTCTAACAAGGATAAGATAGGAAGTAAGAGACTTCTAGAAAACGGGCAAAATTAAAGCTTTTGGGGTTTTTGAATATTCAATAAAAGTAAAAGTTTATCAAATCAAGGTTTCATAAAAAAAAATGTATCACAGTGTTTCACCCCCCACACTCATATGTGATTTCCAAATAACATTCATAATCCGAGACAGCACGTTTTTCTCTTATTTATTCCACCCTCATATAGTTTGTTGAATGAACTTCTCAAACACACAATATGTATAATTTACCTCCTATGACTAGCTTTACAATGCTAGTCAATCCATGATTGATTGAATACGAGTAATTCATCATAAAGAATAATATATATGCTTAGATTAATATGTGTATATGGCGGGGTTCACTTATGTTAGAAATTGTCTGTTTTGATTGAAGGTTTTCTATTTTCTTTTATAATTATTTTAATCGTAACTTCAAACAGAAACTTCAAAAATAATAGGCCAAGAAAAATGATACGCTGGTTACTTTTCCGCTAGTTTTGCTGCTACAAAACGATTACCGATAAATACTCAAGTTGATATTCTACTCTGAGTGGAACATTCCGAATCGTTGCTTAATCTTTGTGACGATTGATAAATTTGCTCGGAAGCGATTGAATTAGTTATAAGAAAGAAAATCAATGTTCCTCCTTAGGAAATGAACGGGCAAACGTTTGGAAGTGGCAGCAAAGCGTTTCCTTTGAAATATTTAAAGGCTCTGGAGATTTTTCTAACTCTGGATGTGGTCTACGCCAGTAATGACACGATCCAAACCGAATTGCTGGATATTTATCTAGTTTTGTTGCAGAGATACTTTTCCGTGTGCAGTTTTAGAGGAAAACAATACTCAGCAATCTTAGTTCCCACGCATACATCACTAATTTATATCCATTTATCTGACTGTCGTTCTGCCTGTATGTTGCCATTTTGTCTTCGCGTAATCTCAGTAACCGCTGCATCGATTTTGATAAAATTTGGGTTGGGACATTATATGAAGTATATTGAGCTCTTAGATTTCGTGAAATGGTGCTTAGACGACGGGGTAATTAACAAGACAATATCAGAAAATTCATGAACCTAATTTTTTATCTTTTCTAAGAACAGAGATTTGATTATCAAAAATGGTACATGCTCAATTAGCAGATAGCTCTCCATATATAAACACTGTGCTAATGTGCTGCCTCTGAATATCTCTCATTGCAATTCCGGTAGGCAAGATCGGCGAATGTTTCCAGCTATTAAATTTGGATCAGGGCAGAAATATCGTTTCCCCATTCATTAATTAAATTACATTTTGAGAGTGGACAGAGCCGATGCGACTGTCGAATGAATATGGATTGTTATTGCTGGTTCACTGCATTTCAGTTTAGTAGAGTAGAAAGATTCCATCCCTAGAGTTTGGGCTTTGTTTCTCAATGCTCAGTTACTCCGCAAACATTGAAGGAACTTAAGATTAAGTCTACAGATATATTCCACTGATTCCAATTAGAAGGCCAAGTAGGTTGATTCTACTTCATGTACATTTAATTAATCAATTTTTCAAGATATTCAATCTGTTTTAGAGATATTTGAAGTTATGGGAATAGGGAATTTTGGAAGTTCTTAAAATTATAAAAGAAATGAATTGCGAAATTCGATCCAAACCGATATTTCTAGATTAATAGCATTACGGGGATATACAGTGTCAACGTACTTACATCCATTTCTCACAAAGACGGAGATCCTATTGCGCTCCAGAAGCGCTATGACATTCATGTTGAAATGCTGTGAACTGTAATTGTCGAGGAACAACCTTCCCAGCATTTCGTTCAACGAGGCTGAGAATGACTTTCTGAAGAGGCGCATTCGCTGTGTTGGAAGTTCGACATGGTGATGGTGAACCCGTTAGGCTCCTTTAGTGTGTATAGTATAAACTATATAATTACATTATTCTGTGATTTTACAGTCAATATCTATCGTATTGAAAATGCAGTGTCATTTAAAAGTTATTCAACAGAAATTAATTATCAGTGGCTTCCCTCAGGGGATTGTATCTCCTTAAGAGAGACTCGTAGAATGTTTTTTTAATAAGGTCAAAGAATAGACATATTTCTCGACGTCCTGTGTACACCATCTCTTCTATCGAGATCGCATGAAATATTCACAATATATCGATTCACGCTTCATTTTGGGATACTGTATACCAAGCTGAATGCCAACCGATTTATCGACAAGGGATTCTGTGAGTTTATCAACTCTGTGTAAGTCGCTTGGGGGTTAAGGTGTGAAACTAATTAGCTGATTGATGTATACACAACTCGGAGTGGTGGTATCTGAGCTGTAATGTGATTGAGCATCAACTTAGACGTGAGCTTGAATTCTCCCGAGTTGGTTGGGAATCTGAATATTCCAATTATGGAAGACGTGTATGCAAGGGGAATTTGGCGACTAGTGAGGGTAGTTAGCTCAATCATTGACTATTGAAAATATATTTTTTTCCATTGTAAATTATTATTTCTCAAAATTATCCATCCTCCTCGTTTCTATTTATATGATGCACTGTTTCAAATGTTCGGTTTTTACTTTCTATTGTACCTAGACATTGTTTTGCAAGAAAACTGGGTGATCCTTACACTCTTTATAGAGGCTTTTATTGACGTTTAGATTGATATGTCTCAAAGGACTGCATCTACCAGATACCATGTCAATGTGGTAAAATCTATGTTGGAGAAACAAAAAGGCCACTGGAAGTAAGAATCAAAGAACATCGTCTCAACACCCAGCGTGCAGAGACAGGAAAATCTGGAATAGCTGACCACGCATGGACGGAGCACCATAAAATAGCTTGGGACGACGCTAAGGTTATTGCCAAGGAACCGCATTGGTATCGAAGGAAATTCAAGGAGGCGGCATTCATCACCAACAACAGCAAAGTGTACAGCAAACCCAGCGTAGACATTAAACCAATCTGGCAGCCACTCATAAAGAAGATCAATAGACTACGACTGGACCAGACCACAAACAATGACCGACAAACAGCCACGTCAGCAGACCGGAATACCGCGCAGCGGGAACCAATCAGAACAGACCGCGCACAACGACACGTCACCGGACGGGGTATAAATAGGCGTGAAAGGAACGTGTTCGCCAGTTCACCTGAAGACGATTGAAGATAGCACATCAATCGAAACGTCGTGATAATCAAAATTTTATAGACAATGGAATTCCGAAATCAAACTTTTGATAAATCCACCTTGTCTACAAGTTTTAAACAACGGGTTTTATTGCCTTGTCCATCGATTAGTAATTGATTAGATAACCCATATACACCATTTCATCCATGTTTTTTACTCACCCTTTTTCCTAATAGTCGTAATAGAACCTTTGTGAACCGGCATATGCATACTAAGGAAAAGAAGTCCAAGATTTAAATCTTCCCAATGAAATTTAATATTCTCTCATCCCCTTATCTATAAAAAAACTACCTGTAAAATGATCAAGGGTCTCCGAAACGTCCGAATGACATGGTTTTTCGTGATGTGTATGTCAAAGCATCAAGAAAACGCAATATATCCAATTAGAATGTTTTCCCGCGCATTGTTATGAGCAATAAAACTTGATGAATGATAGTAATAATCTTATCCGATGAAATTTCCATTCAATCAAATAGATTTCTCAGTAAGCCATCAATGTTTAAAATTCCCAGATAAATTGTATGTTGTACATTACCGAAATAAGCTACTTAACGTAGATTCCGAGTTAAACCAGGCAACTTCCAACTATCGTTATGTACAGACAAATTGGGGGGCTTAACGACTGGATTTATTTAAGGGGGCGTAAGCCACACGTTGAATCAGCAATTAGTTGTGCGCGTACTCTACACTGTTCAGTTGTTGCGAACAGCTTCAAAACTCAACAGATGGTGCGCTGTTGAGGAGCATACATACGTATATTACCAAGGGGGCTTAGGAAAGCTTATCGACGACGCGACGTATTATGAAAACATTGAAATATAACTGTGAAACCTTTTGTCCAGCAGTAGATTAGATAGAGATCTAGGATGATCAGAAATATGTGAGTATTTTGGGGTAGCACAGCAATTTGCTTTTTATGGCCAGCGAAGAGAAAGCTCCTCAGGGTTGTGTGACATTTTACATTTAGTTTTGAGAAACTATTAGAGAAAGATATTGGGATTCATCAGAGCCTCAGTGTTATGATCTTGATAGATGATCCTTCCTCCAATACGTGATGAAGAATATCTAGGAGACTATACCACTTTTATCTATTTTTTTTAATATCCAATAAGCACTATATCTAGTGGATTATTGAAATGAAATTGTGCAATTGTTGTTTAGTTTTTATTCGTTTCTATACCCCTAACAGAGCATTTCTTTATATTATAAAATTTTTGCAAATATTTTTATCTTTAGTATTACGAAACCGTCATATGGAAAAATCACTCCAATTAATAATAATAATAATGTATTTATCCATCAGATCCTATCACAGATATTGGACACGTCATTACACTAAGTTACACACAAACAATGTTGGATGCCCATTAGCAACTTACGAAGTCAAAGGTCCTAACGCCTGGGCTTCCTTGAAGCGGCAACAGATGTCCCTTACGACATCTCTTAACACTATTTATGATATACCGTTTTCTCGGCTAGGGTTAAATGTAAGAGTAGCCTTTGGCTAAATTTCGCCCTAATAAAGACGTATTATTATTATTATTATTTATTCACATCAGAAGCCGACAGCTGATATTAAGTGTATGCTCTCCACTATGCTATCGCTATATTGACGATTCTAGGCTAAAGACGAAACATGCATGTGTATAACATGTCTGATACATAGTGGAGAGCATCCAGTCAATATTTATATTTTATTTACGATACAAAATAATGTTTAGCATTTGCAAAAAGATTAGATAGTTTAAATTTGCTTGAGCATATATCAAAAGTTTACTATGCTTAGCCTCATCATGGACGAATTCGAGAATCGCAACAAGTCGCCTACTACAGGTACGTAGCGGGCTATAGGGACATAATCTGTTTTACTTAGGCATCAGGTGTGTCTGGAAAGCCCGAATTATGAACTCCATCGAACCAGTGCCTTGGAATGGCTATACAGAAGGCGGCTCTTAAATATAATTCGATTATTCTCAAATTTATGATAACATTTGGAAGAGTGTGTATAGCGTAACTTCGATAATGGTACGAAGTTATGGATCAGTTCGCGTGTAATCAATATTTCAACATGTGTATAAAATACCATTTCGAAATATTTTATGTATTACTAATATTTCATGCCATACTCGTATATGTATTACGAAAAACTAAGTGACTATGTGATGGTCTGTCTGTCCGTTAGATGGGGGTATTTTTCGGCGTAGTTAACTTTTTTATGAAACGTGATAATTTATTCCTTTTCTGTTTTTGTTTTAGCAACTGCTACTGAAACTAACTGCATTTTAACATCATGAATAATACATAATAATACAAATCGCGTCAGGTACGTTGGCTGTATTTCTTGAGGCGTGGTATCTGTTTATCTAAATTTTTACCGGATTTTATAACTTTGAAGTAAGTTATAGAGATATTGAAATTAAAAGTTTTTGAAAATCAAAAATTATTAGAATTTTTGAGATAACATGTATTGTTTTTAAATATTTTACTCGATCCAATCCTTTTTTTTGAGATTGATACCATTATGCGATAAATATGGTCAAAATATTTTTTTAACAAATAATTGGATCATGTTGAATCGTAAATGCTCACAAATCAGAGTCATAGTAAGTTCTGGAAGTTACCTGTGGCTGTCTGGTTTATTTTATATTTTTACTGATCGCGAATAACAACCACATCCGATGTACCAAATAACTTCACTAACGTTTCGATTGCGTCGAAATAACGTTTCACAACAAATAGCCTAATTATGCTTTAAAGATGTAAGTAGACTTACTAGTTTTATTCTTAAAACCTGGTATAAATATTTCACAATTTTATATCTTCCATCATAGATAGTTCATATTTTTCTATCAAATTCCCCCGCAGGTTTCCTCGCTCAAGTGGATACTAGGCTTAACGCTCTAAATTTGATTGTTAATCCAATCCAACATCTATAGTATGTAACTGAAATAGTGTTCGTTAGTTTCTCTTCTTACATAATTCATCCGGTTCCGTTCACCTCTGTTGGACTTTTAGCAACTCTAATTGCATTTAAAAGTTTCATCGACCGACATCTCCGTCTCATTCTTCTCATCTTATAATGCATGCTGTTTTAACGGTGTCTTTCGTCTTGCTTTCAACTACAACAAACAAATCCCTGCATCCCACCATCATATAGATGTGAAATACTGGACAACTCGCATAAACTACCACTTGAATCTTCCGCCAAAATGTTATTATGGACTCCATCTTTTGCACATGAATAGGAAAGTTCCATGCAGCGGTGGAGAGACAATGCAAATGGTTGTGTTTGAACTACCGTAATAATTTAAATGATTTTATTTCCCACGCATAACCGATATAAGCTTTTTTGATGTTTTCTGATGTTTACATCACGAAAATCAACTTCTCCAGTAACCACTACTTTTGATCAAATTTGTGTTGATGCATTGGCAGAGTAATAAGTAAAAAAATATTTTCAATGTTGCTTGCACTTGAACAATTTGTATTTAGTATCATGAGTATGAGGTTATTACAATATTTACTAGAGTTTCGGCTGCCTCACAAGCCTTTTTCAATGTACAAGATTACATGAATTTACCTAGTATACAAAATTATCAACACATCTGAGCTGAAAATACAAAGGTTTTTTAAGTACTTGGAATCGTTTCACTAGTTCGTAACAAAGTTAAAATAGTAAATGCGCGCAGCCAAAGATAAAATTAGAAATCCCTTAGAAGTATCGCTTCTAAGAGATTTCTAATCTTACTAGGAGAGTAGCTAGAACAGCAGTATTAATTTAGAGTTTAATCTAAAATGCGCATGAAGAGTGTGGGTTACTGCTGGTGGAATAACTGGAAAAAATATAGCCTGATCAGTGTTTTGCCTGATCACTAAAGCATCGTATCTTTATTATGAATCAAACAGTAACAAGAGCATAGACGTTTGATGTAGATGTAGACGTTTATTTGACATAATTTTGAAATAGTTGGTAATCGATTCTCTTACAAATAGGCCCTTACAGACTTCTTCATGATCTAGTATCATCTCAAATTTGATGCTTATTATATATTTGTATTTGAACCGCTCAATTGGGTTGCATTTTGAATATGCTGGTGCTTCTCATCATCTTTTTTACAAGCTTTTATTTAACCTGAAAGGTATGTATGTAACTATGTTTGATCGGTGTAATTTTGCAACTCGATTTTGAAGCAGATATTTTCAACCCATTGAGCTGAAATCTTGTATACACATTTAGTTTGGATGACAATGCATGGTTAGCTGTGTCACGTCATTCTAAATACAACATGACTGAACACTCAAGATAGCGGACTAGTTATTTTTGATGCAATATGGATATCAAATGCAAGGGTTTGCTGAGAATCACTCGAAAAATAACGTGACGTTACTCTAAATCCAATTAGGCTGACTTCTAAGGATTACGGACTAGCTATTTTTAATGTACTCCCACAATCTGGGTATCAAATGATACGACTTGCTGAGAATACGAATGAGAGTGATAAAAGAGATGGTGATCACAAACTCCGTTGCTCCAATCCGTCAGAAATTTTGGTGTACTGGAGTTTTTGCAGACATTTCAAACGATAACTAAAAGGTAAAAATAAGTTGAAATTAAAAAAACTTTTTTGTCTTGTCGCGAGATTAACCTGTGTAGATGAACAATTAAATTGAATAACTTGATCTGATTGATTTTAAATTGTAAAACATTCAAACTAAGTAAATACGAGTACCTAAATCTCCTTACAAGCTTAAATATAATATAAATTGTGTAATGACGTTATGAGTTGATAGTAAGATATTTAAATGAAAAATTCATTCTATTCTATTTAGCGTAATCAAATGGAAGCTTGTTTTTTTTACTTCTGGTTTATTGCCCCGGTTGTTTCTTTCACTACTACTTATCTAAAAAATCAGGTGATATCAATTCGCGAGAAAAATATTTCTGGGAAGCAAATCTGGACTTTTAAATATCATTTTTATTAATATTCTGTCTTTGCGATAAATTTTACCTGGGAAATGCTGCATTGATTGTTTTTTCAGTAAATAACCGTAAATACTTGCAGAAGCGTTGTATAATGTCATGTATTTTATTTGAAGTGATTTTAAAATGAATTATAATGAATTTTATGTTCCATACCATATTATATTATTCCGATTGATTCATCTACTGTTGTCTCCAGATTTATGAAACTATTACTTATTTTCGGAATTAACCCTTTTAGGCATAATAACCTTGTTGATATTACATAAATTTTTAAGTAAATTGTCATGTATAACTAATTGAATAGTAGAACAAACTCTCTGATTATATCTATGTCACGTACAAACTCTCCGTTTGCCTTTTTTGTCTTATCCATTCGGCTTTCATTCCAGTTTCAGATTTTTTATGCTTATACGATTGAAGCTTTTACGACCAGGTAGATCTAGCGGTAAGTAAGTAAGCAGACACAGCAACCAGATATTGCCATTCGATCAGTTCTGAAGTAATATTAATAAAGTTCGAAACTTCCTCACGTTCAATATTTAATAATATTGCGGTGAATGCTAAAAACGTCGAGCTAAACCTTAAATCTTCCCGAAAAAGGCACCAACGAGGTATTATTGAAAGGCGACTAGCAGAATTGCAGCTGGCGTACGGCACATTGATAATAAGCAATCTACAATTTTAACTTATCGTCCTCCTACAGGAAGCAAATAAAAATTGTAAGATCGGGAGCAATAAGCGTCCGGGCAGAAAAGTCAATTCATAAAAGTCTTATAATTTCTATATCTCAGGATATGCGTCCTTGAATGAGCTTCGTTTTAATTCGAGATGTAGTTCAGTCACAACAGAGTTGACATAAAATCGGTAGGTCCAGAAACTGTCGAGTTTTTTATTAGACAACCATAAAGACAGAAAGTTTATCGCGCTCCAGAAGCGCTGTGAGCTGATAAATGTGATAATATTGAAAATTTTACCGGCAGTTCAATCCATAACGCTTAAGTTATCAAATAGATTGACTGTTGGATAAGCCTAGTTCGAGGAGAAATTCGACCGTGTGAGGAGACTTTCTAGCAAGGTCGTTAACATTTTCGTGCCAGGATATGTTTTTATTGTTAACCCCCAGAATCTTGATGGAATATTACCCAAGAATAGAACGTCCATCTATCTGCAAGGCTGGCAGGCGAAGCCATGGGTTTCCTTGTCAATGTTGTTGTTTGAGTATTTTTTGCGTTAAACTAAACTATATATCTAGATATGCATGAAATATCTGTTTTGATTTCTTAGTTGATCTGGACAGTATGTTACTATGTAAAAGCTCTCAGGATGGTAGTGGTTTGACTGGTTCCAGTATGATATGAGGCTACGAAGCTGTAGATTGAATTAGATGTTATTTACAACAGTATCTTGATGCACAACAAGAGAAGTGTTAGACATGAAACATATCTCTGACGAGTATCGGCGATGATACATCAGAAACATATTCATTCACCACCACGAATAAGGATCAGTCCCTAAAAAAATTAATAATTCATTGGCATAACCCGGTGATAGCCCACGCAGTCTCCTTCATGCCAGATTCTATTGCAAGCTCCCGATATATCGCGTGCCATAACTCAATACTATTCATGATTCTCTACCGCTGTGCTCCACTTGTGGTTGACTTAGGTTAGAAGATCTACCTTCCCTGTCGTAAGATCGTAAATAATTTAGTTTACGAATAATTCATAAGCTTCACGTTAATAAAAGTCACTATATCCTTGGACATGATGTTGAGTATAGTCATATATCAATAATGGCTGAAATTTGTGTAACTTTATTGAAACCTAATTTCTCACATTTTTGAGCTAACTTTGGTGAATCCTGTTGAGATTTTAGCTTATTCTATAACTCGAAACTTTTTGCATGAGTAAAGATGAAAATTGATACTCAAGCTAAATTTAAAAGAATCATTGCAATCCTGTAAGTAGCTGCTGAGTATTACGCGTACAAACATGAATACAAAATCATAGGTACATACAGTTATTAAATTTTGTAGATTCATTTAGAAGCACTAACGGACTAACATATATTATTATTTTGGGATTCCGATAATATCGAATACATACATGTCTGACGACTGATAAACTCATTTTTTTAAATCTATTAAAATCACATTAGTTCATTCCGATGGCGATATTCCATATCTACCCGTTCGCAGCACTTACTGCGTAAATTTATGTACTTTTTTTGCCGGCTGTGCCATTTTAAAGTAGACTTCACAATATAAACTGGAAATTGGTAGATATTATGATATATTGCCATCCACACGGGATAAAATGGGGTGCTATTATAGTCGAAATTGAACGTTGGGAGTATCTAGTTATTAAAAAGTTATACTGCTGGTTCTTCAGCCACTGTCTATTTTCCTATTTGCCCTGTTTAAAAAGAAAGTTTAGCTGAACAGCATTAAAAATTAGCGCTTTTAGCTGATTTCAAGGGATAATGTAAACCTTTTACATTTGATGTAGAGCAATGACACCACGCATGCCATTTTACAACAGTTTTAGCAATATCAGCAAAAATCAACTATTTTTAGTAGTTCATGTTTCATCTTATTAATTATTATAAATGACAGGATATTGGGCAAAATTGAATCGAATTTTGTACAATCAACCGTTATAGATTGATAGAGTTACTCCTTCATGACTCGTTTTATCGAAATATCAGCTACACTGCTACAGAGACCTAGCGTTTTAATTATCGCTACCTTCTTGGTTGAAAGATAATAATTATTATTATCTTAACAATTAAAATTGCATCAAGAAGGTTAACGCTGTAATCCCAACGCAATGGGAGTTTAGGGATGTTAAATGAAACCGCTGTACGTGAAATTGTATTGCAAAACGATCAGGTGCCTTGGGGAATTTTTATTTGTTTCTTAATTTCTTGACAACTCTTTCTTCTGCATCGTTTTGCCAATACTATTTTCTTGTCTTTGTCATAGCATTTTACCTAGTATTAAATTGTCGTTAAATTTTTAATGAGAACGATACGACCATTGCACAGGTTTTCAAAAACTGTTATGCTTTTTCGTTTTTTATAGTAGTAACTGTCAAAATTCCATCAAAATCCGAATAGTACTTTTCGTGTTATGCAGGGTCCAAGGATTACAGCTTAAGTGACAGGCAGAGAACTGACAGAAGAAAATGAATCGCATATTTTTACTTATCAAGCCAGTGAGGAACTGCAAAAAAAATAGTTGTTGGTAGAATACGTTCATTTCTAAAATTTTGACCCTGGTTATACTAATGTACTTTGTTGGATAAATATTATTGTTTACACATTTAAACCCAAATTACAAAAATGATCTATGCTTCTTAATAGCTGTGGATATATTCAAGACGATACATTTGACTAATGAATATAATATATATTCGAAACATTTCGAATGTTCCAAACAAATCAAAGAAACCATATAAATTCATCCTACCCTCGATTCTACCAGTTGATAGTCCAAGCTGTGTTCATTCTCTTTTTTTCCTCTAGGGTTTAAATTTTTTCCCTTTCTGTTTGAGCTTTTTCTACTACATTTTACTAACTTTTAACTGACTAAGAACCTCTGTATTTCGTATGCAGATATAATATTTTAATGAATTTTCTGAATGGATTGTAGAGTTGCTAAATCACTTGAAGGAATTGTGAAAAATTATGGATATTACTGAAAATTGTATATAATTTAATTATAAAAGCTAATTGAATTCAGTTTCAACAATCAACATTCCCAAAATCTGATCCAAATGCTTATTTCTAAGCTGACACCATAACATAATATCTCGAATTCAATTTTCTTCTTCATTCTTCACTAGTCATGTTTTCCTAAATACTTTGCTGTATTTCATAACGATTTTTATTTTTTGCAGTTATTATTAGAGCATTTGGAATGTCTGGTGTCGCGGCACGAACGATCCCTGAGGATGACCGTGGTGAAACGTCAGGCGGCTGCACAATCCGGCGTCTCCAGCGAAGTGGAGGTGCTAAAGGCACTCAAAAGCCTTTTCGAACATCACAAGGCACTAGACGAAAAGGTATGGTAAATTTTATGGATAAGCAAGATGCATATTGCGCAAGTTGACAATAAATGAAACGCCAGATAGAGCAGAAATAAAAGGCAGACAACATATGCTTATTTTTGTTGTACGCTTCTGATGTTGATGGTCTTTTTAATATTTGATCTCCTCAGATTACAGTCGTATTCGGTACGCTCAATTATGTAGGTGGTATGCATTTTAATTCGGCTATGATGAAGCCAGTAAACAGAAACCAGAGGCGTATACAAGGGGTGGTAAAAGGGGTAATTACCCCCTATATTTAAATTTAATTCTATATTCCTATACATTACGTTTCTGATAAAAATTGCAGATTGATGATTATTGGCATTTTATCATATTTCCTGTGCTGATTGCCTTTATCTTCGTTTTTTTTTAACAACTCTCATTTTAAAAATTAATAGTGTGAGTTTGGTATCATGAAAATATAAATGAGATTTCGCAAATCTTGCAATAACTCAAAATCAATTCCATAATTCTTGTGTGATTTATAAAATCCCATAACATGTCTGAAACAAAAAGTCGGAGTAAGCCCAGATTTGTACATATCGGAGAGACGGGACAAACGAAAATGACTCATTACCCTCTTTCAAATGAGCTAAAACACATCGTATTTATCTGTTTTATCGCATTTTAGAAAACATCCCGATGCTTGTATTGTGCCGGCTCAGTGCAAATGCAAGCATACATTTAGCAGGCTGTTTTCAAGCTGATTCATTAGTGCATCGATCGATGTTTTATTTCGTCTTACTGAAATTCCAAAGACTCCACTGTTTCACTTGCTTATCTCCTCCTTCTTAATTATAATACTATTGACATACCCCTTTCTGTTGCCTAAACTACCTCGACGAAGGTATTACAAAAAATGACGAAAGCATACACAAACTTCATATATTACTGTTTTGCATCGTCTGGTGTTTCTTTTTTTGTTGATACTTTCAATGTTTGTCTTCTTTCCATTTTTCATCTTTTAATTATCAAAAGACGAATGCCAGAATGTACCTTTACACGAATTATTGCGGATGATACTTCACATGACTTTCAGATAATTATGCATCTATATCTAAATACATATTTTCAAGATTTTAAAATAATACGGATATTCTTTGTTGTCTGGCTCTCTGCAAAAGTTTGATTTAAAACAGTAAGACAACAAAATACATCTGCCACCCTGTTTATATGATTTGTTCCGAATTTTTCTAATTATTTTTTATGAATTTATACATATAGTTCTATTCTAACTCAACAGTCAGTTCCAAAATCCGATTCAAAAGGTTATTTATAAACTGATAGCATTGCGTCACACTACTTGATTCCACTTTTTAGCATTCTATCAGGGGTCATAAGAGATGTCCGCAGTAAGGACAAGCAATTCTTGTTGTACTCAAGTAGTTTGCATCTTGTGAGGCTCACTTCACAGACTTTCGGCTAGATAGATGGCCCACATGCCTTTGAGAATCTGTCTACTATTGATATTGCCTATGTTATATTATATAAAAATATTCAATGTACGTGTAACCATGGTAAAGCCGATCGAAAAATTGTGGTTTTGGAATAAATATATGGTTCAGAAAAATATAGAAGCGACTCAGAAGTGCCATTAATTTACAGAAATTTGCGACATGTACATGATTGTTTATATGTATATTTGATGAATTTCTAATATTTTGTTCCAGGTACGAGAAAGACTGAGGGTAGCATTAGAAAGAAATTCAACTTTAGAAGAAGAATTAGCATCAACCAAAGAAGAGGTGAGTTAATATCAGCAGTTGTTGTCTTTCTAAATTTATATACATTTTTAACTATAGCACATATTGGACTTAATGAAATATTGAATATCCATTTATTTACTATATGCTGATAAAGTATGAAATAAATGACTTCATTAGCAGGCGACTGCTCCAAGAAAACTCATCAGATATATATTTCTTGCATTTTTGATATCATTTATCACAGCATAATCTGTTTTTTTTTCGATTGGCAACATAAATCTTATGGAAACACATTCGAAAAGTGTTTTGTCTCTATTCGATTTGCAAAATAAATTCAAATAAGAGTAACTATTGTTTATATAATGAATAAACTGATAACAAGTATGATCCATAGTCACACGAAGTTTTACTTGTGAATATTAATGTTTTGATGTCTTGAATTTTTGATGTCACGTTAGTCAATGTGAATCTTCTGAATAGCAACATCTTCGACTTATGAAACATTATTATTTAGGATATTTTTTTCGTCTATATCCACCCATGTCTAACTATAAGATAATAATTTAATTTCATATTGTATTGTAATGAATTAAGTTTTTCCAAATTGAGTATTGTGTTAACTTCTATTTAATTCGCAATTTCACATATTGACTGTTTGATATTGCAGTTACAACAATACAAACAAGGGGTGATTTCGACTGTACCTGCCATAGAAGATAAGCCCAAAGAAAACGGACAACTGGAATCAGGGGACCAAGTAGCTAATGCTAATAATAAGGTAGAGTAACGTCTAATAAGCGGTTTAATATTAGAAAGAACGATGCCCATAACCTAAAAAAAAAACCTGAAGAGCACGGAGCTTTTAAACAATATTTCATGGATAATTAGTTTGGCTAATCACGCATGTGAAAACGAGCTTCAACATGAGGCTCAAAGCTAACAGTATTGGGAATAACAGAAAAAATGCTATCTTTTCGCGTTTGAAATTCTATTAAAGTTAATGTCACTAATGTGAAAAAAATTAAAATTAATATAAAATCGTTAATTGAAAAAGCACTGATTTAGAAGTTTGTTCAGACTCTTTCCATTTTTTGCCATTTTCTAGATCACTATTAGTTAGCCCTCAACTTCAAAAATTTTATATATTAGATTGTTAATAAAAGTTGCAGCCTCAATGGCGTTGGCAGTGAGAATTTATGAATATTAAACGGCTGTCCATGATTTCCATAAGACATTACCGAATACATTATACCTTTTTACCAAACGTAAAAACTTTCAGCATATCTGAAGTGTGAGAAATAAATTCAAACATATTACAGATTAAGTTCTACAGCATACTATGAATTACCTGACGAAACATTGTAGGTTCATTTTGTCTGATGGCATCTTAAAATCAAAGAAGCAGAATATTTCTAATGTGGCTACCTAGAAATCGATGTTGGATGGATATTCAGTGATTCATGATTTTATGGAAACATTTATCATATTTATACATCATTAATTATAGATCATCGTTACAATTCTGGGAATAATAATTTCACTTTATTTGCTAAGAAAAAAATTGAATCCCGAAACTTTGCGACCTTCTTTTGCAACTCATGCAAACATTCCTTATCACGTGGTAACCAACTTATGTAATAAAAATGTACGGTACTTTAGATGTCCAAAATATTATAATTATCTTCGTCTAACAAGTTCTTTCATCTTTGACCAGTCATCAGTATCTGCGACAGCTGGGAAGACGCGACTGACGAACGGAGGTACGGGGGGCTCTGAGGGAGCTGCAGATGCTGAAGCTGCTGCCAGAATAGCTGATTTACAACAGGCCTTAGAACAGCAGGTTTGTGTTGTTGTGGTTGATTATTTGTCTCATTTGCAATGGTTGTAGTTAGAATATTCATCATTATCTGTAGTTAAACGCTGCTGATTTATTCATAATTTCTATAGCTCTTCAAAACTCATCTTTTGTCAAGTAATAATGTTTCCATATATGTCCTGTTTGTTTAATTTTTCTACTACCGAAGTAGTAAGTAGTTGTAAAAACCAGCAACTTTTTGTCACTATTTCCTAATATTTGGATTATTACAATATCAAATTTCATTACGCCTTGAACTTCGATCTTTGAACTATTAAGAAACAACTTGAACCTTTCAAATTTTTGTTGCTATGAAAAAAGTGCCTATACTTAAATAATGTCACGTGCTAAGATACGACAAAAAAGTAATATAAAGAGAAAAACTACATTACCAAAATTTCTAATATTTTTGTAACAATATGTATCAATAGTTGGTAAAAGTAGCAGGAAATTGACCCCTTTTAAAACAACGAATTGAAAGTAAACTTGGCTTCGACAAGCTTTCACAGAAGAGCTAAAATGGAGTGAAACTCACCTATATGAATGGTCAAAAATTAATATTTTTTTGGTGAAACCAATTTAATGTTTTAAAAATATTTATTTCAAGTAAAAGAAAGGTTCATATTCTGTTACTCAACCTGTATAGAGATAGTAGTAGTTGTCTCTGTTCAAGTTTTTTTTTCTTATTCATCCCATCATTAATTTTCTGTAGACAAACGAAATAAGTACGTGGCAACGACGCGTGGCCGAGATGCAAACTCGGGTTGGCGAACTAGAGGAGAATCTGGCGAAAGCTCAGAAAGAGCTCCTCAAAGCTCAGGACGTCAATTCGAAACTGCAACGGGACCTCAGGGAGAACGTGGCACAGAAAGAAGATCAGGAAGAAAGGATAGCTACGTTGGAGAAGAGGTATCTCAACGCGCAAAGAGAGTCCACGTCATTGCACGATCTCAATGAAAAGTTGGAGCAGGAACTGCAGCATAAAGAAGCTCAAATCAAGGTAATAAGTTAGAACGATCTCATGATGATTCTATAGAAAATCGAAAACATGCACAAAAAGTATTTTGTTTTGGCATTTGCTACATATAAGATATTTTAAAATATTTTTTTCATTTTTGGTGTCTACAGCCATGACACTATCTTACTATATAGGTGACATATAGTCATCAGGTAGGGCCATATAGGATATAAATATATTTATCAGTCTATCAAATATATCAAGTGTATAATTCCCACATGTGGCCTGGTATAGACATAAATGTTTCGTTTATTGTCTAGACTCGTAACAGCCTGCCATCCGAGAGTAGGGATCAAATACGTTGTATATGTACAATACAAGACTGCTAACGCAGCATTCTCCAAGTGTCTTGAGGAGTGTTGTTGCTGCCCCATTTAATGTCTTTACGAAGTCAAATGTTCCTTACAACTGGATATGTCTGATAATTGCGATAATGGCCCCTACGACATCTATCAACAAGAGTAAACAGCGGCAGACCTTCGTAAACACTTTTACGATATACCGTTATCAGCATGATTCACATTATACATGTGTCTATAGCAATCATGAGTTCAACTCATATGGATTGTAGTGGAATGCGACACAGAACATTAACATATAAGTGGTGGTGACATGTTTGAGGGTAATAGCTGAATACAGGATTGTTTAGTTCCGAATGCTCTCTTGATAAATCACAAATGAAATGTATGATAATAGCATTATATTCAGTATGCACCTTACAAACCAGGAAAGGAATTGAAAAATGTTCTTGAGGCGGTTTGAACATATTTTAGGAAGGGGGTAAAACATGGAAATTCACAATTAACCTTTCTAGAAACATCAGTTAATCGTACGAGAAAACATAGATATTTGGAGGAGGGGCAGGAGCTGAGCACCTGTAATCTGAATGCGTTTCTGCTATAAAAACACTATCAATCAATTTCAGTATTTCGGCTTTTTAATTACTTCTATTCTACTTCTACTGTACTACTGATCTTAATGATTTTACTCCACATTGATTTCTACTTAGGAACATTTATATGCCAATGTCATAATCGAAAGATTAGGGAGGTATACAAACTAAAAATTGATATGCTCTTCTGTCTACAAAGGCGCTGTTAAATCATCCGGATAAGCAGTAGATCCTAGATTTCATTGAGTTATTTCTCTGATAGGGATGTGATACTATAGCTACCTAGAGATCATTTATTCGTTAAGTACGCATAGTTACTCTTGGATAATACTTTTATCTCTAACCTATCTTTTATTTTGTAATTTTAGCTGCACGAAGAAAAGATCGCAGCTATTCAAGAGAAGCTGGAGCTCTCTGAACAGAAGCTGACCCAGTGCTCTAAGCTGCCGGAAATTGAGGAGCAGCTGAAGCAGCGAATGGAAGCGCTGACTCAGGTGAGACCGCAGGTACGAGGCTCTTAGCTCACTTTGATGTGTTTTTCTATATGTTTGTATAGAAGATGTCAGATAATAATAGTTAGCTGTTACTGTAGTATGGTGAGGTGTCCTGCTTTTAGTTAACAATTTTTTCTTACTTTATTATGTAGTAGGAAAAATGCAGTGTTATACTGGAAATTTTATGAAACAGATTTTAAAATATTGCACGTAACATGGTTATACTGAGATTCATATTCTGTCAAGAAAAAGTACCTTGGGAAACAGCTGTGTGTGATTCAGCTTAACTTGTCCTGTTCCTTGATTTGAAACCAGACATGCTACTGCATGAACTTTACTATGGTTTCGGTTGCGTCAAAATAACGTTATCAATAAAATCGAAATGAGAGTAATTTAATGTTCAAAGTACAAAAAAATGACAATATTGATTTAGCGTCTCCAAGATTACAATATTTGGTTTTCAGATTAGAACCTAGTATGAACCATTATGGGACAGAATAGTCTTTTTTAAATTTAGATTTCGTCAATAATCTTAACCAAAACTCTCAGAAGAAGCAGGATACCTCACTTTAGTTATCATATTACTCGCACCAAAATAAGCTGAATACAGAAGTCTAATTATTCTGGACAATCATTATAATCACAAAATTAATTGGCAATTAGCCAGCGTTTTGATTGCTGCTGGAAAAAAATATTTTTCCATTAGCTCACGTAGTTTTATTAATTGGCCAGAATTCATGGGGTCAACGATTGAGAAAACAACAGGATAAATTACAAATGTTACGTTGATACATGGTAATTACTGATGTAAGATCACCATTATTCTGCATGTCTATAATATGTTGTATTTCTTTCTTATGATTAGAACCATACTTTAGTCTAGATCTGAATTAGTAACAAACCTTCAGAAGACATTTCTTACAACTATACCAATGATGTGAAATGTGATACACTAAGTATTCAGAACAGCTCAGGCCCTGTTCTGCATATTTTGATATTAGATTGCTGCAGCATCATGTGAATCCTACCTGTGGAGCACCAATAATATACTCTATAATAACTATTTGCACTTTACTACCTTATAATACTCATACTATTGCTTTCATTGTATAGACAAAGTGAGCCTAGAGCTTCTTGCACCTTTCATTCCATTTTCAGGACTTATCACCTCTGCTTGCTCACCTTTATGTATATTTGTATAGTTTTTTGAACCAACCATAGCAGTTTGGGCAATTTGCACCACATCTAATTTTTTATCACTGTTAATATTACGCAACCTATAATAAAATTCGCCTCCTGTAATTGATTACAAACAAAAGCAAAAATTGTATATTGTACAAGTCGTTTAATGTTGGTTCAAAAAATTGTTTGTTTTTTATACTGACATTATGAATTTTCTCGAAAAAAATGGAGATCACTATATAAATATTGCAAAGTTAGGTAATATAGTGTTGCGATAAACATTTTAAAAAATGAATTCAAGTCTGTAGTTTGATTGCAATTTTAATTTAATAAAAAATCTGAACATAATAAAGTTGTTAGTAAAGTTGTCCAAAAATGAAGGCCGAGTATATAAATATAAAAATATACGAGCTTTCAATGCGTGAAGTGATTCTAAAAGATAAAAAAACATTTAAGCTAAAGTTTGTCGCAGCAAAATTTTAAATCAGAATTTTTTACTATGATCTAAATCTAAAATTATCATTAACATGTGAAATAGAAAAAAAAATAGCATTTCAGCTTCATCAACATTAAGCATTGTTTGTAGAGATTACGCGGTGATAAAAATAACAATAGATAGATCAATCGATAGAAATATAAGACATGGATTTCGTATCATCGACAGAAAAAAATTTTCATACTATAGCACTTGATAAAGTCAAAATTAATTTCCTCTTCTGCTTATTCTTCTCTTTTGTTTTCAGAAACAACATTAAATTTTGAACAAAAAATAAGAAATATATCATTAATATTCACTTCCACAACATTTCCTAGTTTGATGGCAGAACAAATACAAACTCAAAAGAAATTAGTTGCAACCATATCTGATTATCAAATATTTTGACAATCCTCTATTAGCATAAACATAACAGCAGACTACATTACATAATGAAAATAAAAATGGAGATTCTCAGTGTAGAGATGGTTGCATGGTTTTGTACAGACGTTACTTCATCTGTAGGATATTGGTGTATTTGCTCTGTTCGTCTAAAATCGACGATGTGTGATTAAGTTTTCTGTGTTCGCTTTAGTTTCACAAATAAGTTGATAATGGAAAATGCAATGGAAAATGTTTATTATCGCAGATATAGTACTCAAGTTGAAAATATGCGACCACTCAAAATGAGCTTTTAGCTCAGTCAATTTATGATTATGTGGATATGACATATTTTTGCTAGTTCAGTCAGTGTGTAGATGCTAGTATGTTATTGGTATGTCAATACCGCTAAAAGTATCAGCGATCATCATCACCAGTAAGTCATCTCGTGTGCGTTTCATACTATCTGTTCAGTTTAGTCCCTTTACATTAGTAGCTTTGATCTAATCTCCAAAGTGTCGCTGATACTCTTACAGGCCCAAGAACGTCACGGTTCTGCCGAAGATCGCATACAGAGACTGGAAGCGAATCTGGACGAGAAGAACGCCGAGCTGATCAGGTTGAACCAAAGGCTGAAAATGAATGAAGATCACAACTCGCGATTGTCGGCTACGGTTGACAAGTTACTGTCCGAGTCTAATGATCGGTTACAGGATCATCTCAAGGAGCGGATGCATGCCTTGCAGGTGAGTTTTTTTGAGTAATTTTCAAGGTATGCATAATTAAATAACATGCTGCCCGTCTATAATCAGTTCAGAGGTAACGTTCTGTTTTGCGCTCTCTTTTTATCTAATTAGACAATTTGTTCTACAAAATTTGATTCAATTTCTTAAAGAAGATTTCGAACGAACATTATACTGTCCGTATATGTATATAATTTATGTCAAAGGAGTAGTCCAGGAATCCGCTCATCAACGATCGTATTTGACCACAGTCAAAATACAGCTATAAAAATTATCATTGTGAGTAGCCGCATCGAAAGCATTTCAATGTAGGACTAAAATCCGTAGGAACATAAAAAGTACCAGCAAAAGAACACAAAGTGAGGTTAGGTTACACAAAGCGTTAGCACTTATTTTCTGAATCTGCGTGCGACGGGCCTACAAATTGTATTGAAATGAGCATAATTATACTATTTACCGAATATAAAAATATATAAACAATCCTCAAGAATAATAACGCTTATTTTTTAATGCTTCTTTAATTGTTTAAGTCCTATAGTAATTCAAAATTTGAGAAACGTTCAAAAATTAAGTTCAGATTTTCAGCACACTAAATTTATTTTTTAGTATGGGCATAAAAAGCGAGCCGGGCACTAAGAAGGTGCGGTAAAATATAGGAACAAAAATCTAAACTTATACTAAAAAAATTAAATTATCATGCCTTAAAATGCTTGAAAAGTTTTTATTTTAAGATTGTTCGAAAATATACTTATTCCTCCTGTAACAATTTCTACTTTAAGGAGAAAAACAACCTCACCCAGGAGCTGGATAAAACTAGAAAGATGTTGGAGGATCTAGATAGCCAGAAAACTGAAATTATGAAGGAGCTGGCAAAGTCCAGATTAGAAATTGATAATGTGAAGAGGCAGATGCTGCAGCAAGAAATCTCGTATAACATCCAGCAAACCGATGCACTTACTAGGCAAGTTGTTAATTTTATTCGTGTTACCACATAAGTACTAGCCAATACCTATTATATTCCTAAGTTAGACAATAAAAAGGAAGGCTTATACATACAAAGGCAGTTTGCTGAAATATTTTTCAATATAGGTACTATTATCATATCTAGGTAATTCTAATATTGAACAAATATTGAAAATGAAAAGTTTTCACGCCTCAATCACACATACATCCTAAGAATGTAACGGTAATATGACATGTTATGCCACAGCCCAGTCTCAAAAGTTTTGAATAACTAAAATACCGATTAACAAACTAAATAATTTGATTTACTGCTCATTCATTAGATATTTCAACAAAAATATGTCCTGTATTTTCCTTCAACGAGGCAGATAGCCTTCAGATGAATTCTGACCATCAAACCACGTTTGTTGTTTTATACTTTGTTTTAAACATTGTTCACTGTTTTAATTAATTATTGCATATGGCAAATACATTTAAATCATCATTCCTAAAATTTTAATATGTATGTTTCTTATTCTCGACAGATCTCTATCTCCAAACGCAGTAGACCCCTCGAACTTCTCTCGCAGTGCAAGCCACTCCAGTTTCGATACTCATTCGTTGCCGCGTCGGGGGCCGGGTGCTCAAGGTCCTGGAGTCAACAAAAGTCGAACACCGATTGAAGAAGAAGCCAAAATGCCTTTTACCTCAAGGTCGATGGCCGAACATGAATGGGAAAAGCTGCAACAGGCACATGTTCTCGCTAATGTACAGCAGGCGTTTGATGTGTCCAGCGATGCAGAAGGTACAATAAAAAATTGTAAAGTATATTTAACAAATAAAGTCAATTAGATTGCTCAGTAGTTTCCAGGTTGTAATTCGAATGGAGAAATAAGCTCCCTGAAAATAATAATGCTTAGGAATTTTTGACGATCCCCTTCGTAGATTTTCAATCTTAATAAACGTATTTTCTAGGCTATTTGTGAAATATCTATTTATCATTAATCATGTCTGGTAGTACTGATGTTCTTCGGGCGCATAATGCATACTTGGTTTACATTTAGTTTAATATATTGTAACTGTTTCAAAATGCTAAAAATGTTCTATCTAATAAATAAATAAACAAGGAAGCAATCTCTTTCAAATGACTTCTGCATATGCAATATGGAGAACGACCAAATAGAATCAAAATTTAACAGTGAGAGCCCGGAGAAAATAGACAGCGCTATTCCAACCAGCATCTCCGGATTCCATCACACAATATGTCTGTCAAAAAATTATTAATCGTAAAGCAACAGACATCCATTGTAAATATGAACATTTTGTAGATCCCTTTGTATGATACTTTCGAAGGTGTACTGCCATGATAGTAGTATAATCCTTTAATAATAAGACCAATCTTGAGAATAATTTAAATAACGTTAATATATAATTTCTATGATTTATTTCACTAGGAGATGACAATGAGAGCATCTTTAGTACGCAAGACATTCTTTCACCAAGTGGTCATACCGATGCTCAAACTTTGGCTATGATGCTACAAGAACAGCTGGATGCCATCAACAATGAGATCAGACTCATCCAGGAAGAAAAACAGAATACTGAAGCCAGAGCAGAGGAACTAGAATCCAGGGTAAGTATCAAAATGTCAAGTATTAGTAGTACGATCTTGCAGATGATTCATGTTGATACTGATTCAAATTTTTTTCTCTGGTGAGTATTTTCATTGCTTAAACATGAACTTCTTATGCAATACTGTCATTCCAGTGGATCAATTTAGGATAATTCAGAATGAAGTGCTATCATCGTTGAATGACAACTTATAATTAGGGTTTTTTGAATTGATGTTTTGACATTTTGCGACTACCTGTTTTACGATTAGCCAATAAAATTGATTCAATCTTCTTATAGTTGATGATAGCATAACGTCTTATACAGTTTTGCATATTTATGTTTGTAATTATTGTATAGAGATATAATAATTTATCGGCAAACACTACTCACTTGTTTTTTTATTCATTTTGTGGCAGCAACTAATATGAAATTTAAAAATGGTATCTGTAATTATAGCCCCGCGATTAGATTTAGGCAGTGGTGTATTAAAAATTTCATTCAGGAGGATCACTTATTAACTATTGCCCTTCAAAATTCGTACAGCAGGAAGTGATGATTGCATTCTACAACAGATTTTGCCCTGGAGTATACTGCCCTCATCTTTCTGGCCTGTACTCTATCACCAAAAAAATATATGGTGTCATATAAATCACATGTAGTACAACATTGAGTAATAGTATTAACATTCCATTCACTCACTCGTGTTCGTACGAGGAAAACGACCAAATGTAAATTTATTTACAGTCTGAATATCTTGGGAGAAAAAATACATTTTGGCGTAGCATAATAGGTAAAAGGTAGGTGCTGGTACTAATTACTTGAGTTATGACTTCAAATTTCACCGTGACAACATTTTTTCTTCCATGGATTTTCAGACTTAATGGATGTGCATTGTTTGATCTGGCTATAACCTACATCTTACATTCAATCTTTGGCATCTTGGAATATACATGATGTCTAACCTCACCTACTGATTAACTTTGGTGGAAACTAAAATATATTCCATACCCCACTAGAATATCAACATATTATAAATTCCAGAATTATATGATTGAATTGTCAGCGAAATTTAGGAAGGGGAATTGCCACAAGTGGTGGCTTAGAAGTTAGGTGAAATACGTGGAATAGAACGTTCGATGACATAAAAATGTTCTCAGTATTCTAACGTTCATTCTATTGATTATAGCTATTAGTTGGTTATTCAGTATCGTTTTTTAAAGCTTATACCTATAGACGTCAGCTCTCCGTCTAAATGACGATTAATGTTTATGATCGAGTAGATTGTTTTGGTGATATTTATAATTCAATTATTTACTGTTCCGTGGGGTTTGCAAATATTGGCTGTAACTGTAATGTTTTATTATCATAGGTGGGTAGTATGGAACATATGAACCTGCTAGCGAGAGGAAGAAGCCTGGAGAGGCAGAGTCCGCCTGTAAGTGGAAGATCGACACCTAAATCACATCACTCCCCGCAAAGGGACTATTTGCACAAGTATCATACGGTGAGATAATTTGTACGAATTTTAGTGTATGTTCCCAGGATTTTCGTGCAAGATTGTTTTCTTACCTAATTGTTGTTGAATGGCGAGGTAATATGGTCACCACCGTCTGAAATTTTAGTAACTGGTTAATTAAAGTTACACGGTGCTAGCTTGTCATATATTCTCAGCCCATATTCATACCAAAATTAATTCATATTTGAAGCTAGATTCTAAAATACTCATTCGCACACATACTGTACCTTAGGTATTCTTATGTATATGCATGATACCATCTGTTCAGTATATTGATCCTGAAAATTCAACTTTCTGGTATAGTTTGATTTAATTGAAACCTTCATTGTCGGGCGAATATAGGATTTTTTTGTTGTTTCTGATTTTATAAGTGAGCTGGCTGTTATATACTTGATCTGAATTGAAAGTCACATTTGCAGTGTCCATAATAGTTTGTCATAATACTGTAAGGTTTTTACACATTGAATAAAAAGCTCAAGAAAACATTTACTAATAATGTATGCTGAGTCAAAAGTTTGACCTGTGATTTTGTTAACTTGTGCTGAATCCTTACAGTTTTCGAATTTATAGCATGCACTCATTAACTATTTTTTGCACACTTATTGTTCTGGTTAGTATGTGATTGGGTCATGACAAAAAATGTGCCACGTTTTATAATAAAATTATTAATTATAGTCTTGAAAAATAAATTACATATCTGTTACAGATACATCCACTAAATTAAATGCTTAATCATGTTGAGAAGTCAGGAAGCAATTTGCTTACTCTCTATTTCCTATTTTCCTTAGGTAGCTTTCAAAGCAACAATGTTCTGTAAGGAACTGTGCGGTGTAGTCTACCTGTACATATCTCTTGTCAATCCAACATTAATCTCAATCAAAAGAATAAGATTTGATCTGAAAAATATTCCGTCAGTTCCACAAAAAAATATGAAATACCTTTTCAGTAAAATATATTATTTTTGTAATTTTCTCTGTGGAGAGTTGCAGATACAAATAAAAGGTCAGTTGAAAAATCAGTAAAATACTTGTCATGTCCAAAGTACCGAACATGTGTTTCACATAAAGCCAACCATAAGAACAACCGTGGTCGTCCGTAAACGTATCGGATGTGAATATAAAATGTGTCTGATGTGTGAACGACGCTGTGTGTGATGTTGTAGGCTCCGGCTAGCATGTCTCCGGCCCATTTGCAACAATATCACTCGTCCTTCAGTCCTGGCTCCTTGTCGGAATCATTGCCGTCTAGTCAGGTTTGTCTAAAGACTCAATCTCAATCACACTATCTGGGCCGGTTTATCATTCCAGCTATCTGACTTTCATAAATTCAAATTATAATTGCTTACAATTAAATGGCAATGTACTTTAGATCACGTAGTACTCTGAAAACCTCACTTGATGTAAAGCGCCTCATCTACAGCAATTGATATCACATGTTTGAATAAAGAAAAATAATATTTCTACTGCCTTTGTCCAGGCACAAAATGTTGAACAAATAATGATTTTGCATTAAATTAAATGGATGAAATAATGCACCTGCAATAAAGTATATTATGTTGAGAACAATTTATTGTAATCCCAAGGTAACTACAGAAAAGACCTCTCATTTAAAATAAAAATCATGAGGAGAGCTAGAAAAAAATATGTGCTGTATCTGCAAGCTTGTACAACATTGATCAGGTCTACTCTTGTCAAATCTATATTCCTCAGAAGACTATTTTTTTGATGGATTCCAAATGAGAGGCGTTTTAAGGCGTCACCTTGTAATTACACTGTTTTATATTTTAGATTTTCAATTTTCGACGTATATTACTACACCTTATGTGAAACTAACTATTGAAATCTATCCAACGCTTCGTATCTAGCGAGAAGATTGATACGCACCAGTTTGAAAACTAACGAAACTAACATTCACAAAAAAGAGTAGTGAGTTTTAAGATGCACACATGCCCATGAAAAAATACTATCTCTTGCTGGTTGCCAGCAGGATGAGGACATCCCGATGCGTCACTAAAGCGTTAATAAAATGCATTGATGATCAGTTATATCACCTATGATAAGTGCCCCTAAGTGGAAGGCATATTAATGCGTATAAAAGAGTCATTTAGTTTGGTGTGGCTTGTCAGTGAAAGTGATGAAAAAAAACTGAAACCATAATACAATCTTCCATTTTTTCGTTATTTCGTTCAGCTTAAATCTAATTATCTGCTGTCAAGTCAGTTAGCTGATACAATGTGATAAACTAGCTGTCAGTCATATATATCTATATCGAGGTGAAACTTGCATCTAGTCCATGATAAGTTCAAACAACTCAGATTACACCAAATATAACTGCATGATTCGAGTCACGAAGATATGGCGATATTAAAGCTCATTATTAGAAGGAATTACCAAATTTCTATAGTTTCTCTGTTTTGAGTTTTAGTTTAATGGGACTAGATAGATTACTATTGTTACGGCTGTCAGGCTAGATGCAGTCATAACCCTACTTTGTTGGCTTTGACACACATCACACCACACTAGTTATTTCCCTCTCACTCACTAGCTGCATGTTAGGATGTTTTCGATCCGGTCAAAATAGACATCAATCTCCGGAACTATTTATCTAGACATGAAAAATGGAAAAATTGTATGAAGATATAATTACAAAATCATGAATAGTCTTCTTCAATCTCTGTCATGCCAACAATTATAATCTTAAGCTTGGAAAAATGTATTTTGAGAAATATCACCCAATTAAAAACATCATATTTTTTTATATATATTGAATATAGTTGGATATAGTATGAGTTTTATACGTTTCGAGATATATTTGTTCTTCTGATTTTTTTTGTCTATTTAGACTGGTCCATGTCCATTTTATAATGCCTTTTATCAACCCTAATAATATATAATGAACAAAACAGCTCCAGTTGGCCCCACTATCATCAGAAATGTCCAGGGAAGAGATGCACATGGGTGACAGTAGCAGTGGTGGTGGAGCCTCTCCTTTGACGGCAAGATCTTTGAGGCTAGAAAGGGTTGCACAAGCACTGGCGCATAGCCAAGAGGAACTCAGAAGGTATGTTGAAGCTCTCAGTTGCCGTTATGTCCTGAATACACTAAAGGCGTATTATGTTTTTGCAACGTGAAACGTGTAAGTCATCTAATGGGTAAAGATGACTTAATGTAACTTCTGAAACGTATCTTGTGGCTGTCTCTCCAATTCATTATATTTTCTGCTGGTCTAACTCATCTTTAAAATGGTTTTGCAAAAGTACATTAATAATTTTCACTTTCATATTTGTCGTTTATTTTTTTCTCTAGGTAAAATTTTTTTTTACAGTTTTTCAAACCCAATTAATTAATCTGGCGAACTTGCTGGACTTCACAACTACACGTAACAACATTACGCCTATAGGGGTATAAGGAGAATGATAATTCAATTCTTAATAATGTTCTCTTTCACTTGTCTTACACTAACTTGCTTTTCAATACTAGACGTACAGGAGGTGGGGGAATACCTCCAGGAGTATCATACAGGTTATTAACACTATTTGATGTTTTGTATAATACTGCTTTCATGAAAATTGTAAGCTCGCTCAATTCTGTACAGACATTGGATGTTGTACTTCGTATAGCAAAGTGACTGAATAATGTGTCATACATTTCTTTACCAGGCAAATAGCAGGTGGTTTTCAGTATTGCGTATAATTATAATATTTTTCTTTTTATTCAATATAAAATCTTAAATAGTTGAATCTGGTCTAGTTCAATATCTAAAAATGAATAACTCCATACAGATTTTATATCGTTAATCCATAAATTTTTGAGTATTACGACTTTCATGAGCACTCTTTTATCTCTCTGCTTTTTTTCAAGGGTGAGCTCAGTACTGTTTTATAGGCTTATTCAATTGACAAAGATTATTTCTTTAAGATTGTGGTAGTGGAGATGTGCTTCTATTGATAAACTAGCGGACTTCTAATGAAAATTAAATAAATATACGTTATATATATGTAGCCTTGACAGATTGTAACATTATTGAACTCACCCATACCGAACATTGGTGGCTTGTAGTTTGTATGATTGTCATGTAGTTGAATGATCAAAGCTGTGTCGGAACATGAAATACAATTCACAATTGATTTATTTAATCGAATTATGGATGTCTGTGAAGCTGAGGGGCACACGATACAGTTTGGTAGTATAAAGTGAGGCAACCGGGTGTGGCAGAATAATAACTTGTTTCGAATAGGCTATTTCTGAATTTGTGCATCCTAATTACACATTTCAATATCATATCATTTTCCACAAATCCACAAATTTCGGTCGGTATCAGCCGCCAATGTTTGAACGCATGCAAGCTATTCCCGCCCAGTACGAGTACATGGTATCCATATAGAGCAGTGGTTCCCAAGTGCCGGGTTGTAACCTACAATAGGATCGTCTTTGTTTTTTTCGGTGGTCCTTCAGTTAAAAAGATAATATTTTGTATGAAAAAAAAGCACCATTAATTACTATACTCTAGCTGAATTGTTTCGGTACTGGACTTATATGAGAGATCTACTATTGGAGTTTCTCCAAAGCTTTATATGTAGCGAGGATGGTGACGAATTTGAGCAAAAAAAAAACATCACTGAAAGCAAGTCCTAACAGCTTGGATCAGCATAGGTATTAGTTTCTATAAGTTCTCGGTTATTAGTTTCCATTCATTGGGACATATTTAAATCAAAATTCAAAATTTGAATCATGCAATTAAAATTTTCGCTAAAATTTGAGAATACATATGGTCAGGAGCTTGAATTTGTTGCATCAAATTTCGAGTTAACTCATGCAGGCTAAAACCATATTAAGTTGAGAAAGAATAACATTCACCCAAATAACTGTAGTGTATTATGGGATATAACCTTTCCAGATTATCATACTCAAATGAATGCATTACCTAAATTAGAAAATAAATCATATTCGTTCATATGTTAATTGCGAGGAAGTACTTTTCAGATTTCGGGATACGTTTTCCTCAATATACCAAAGTTACTGCGTTTATTTTATGACTTTTGGAGAACTATGTGGAATGACAAGAAGGACCTGGACTTTGAAAATAAATGTAAAAAGTTGAGTTCTGCTTGACGTTCAGAAATTGACATTGTAATGTATGAATCATAAAGTACTAAATAGTTATAATCTGATAAAAATATTATAAAACAGGAACAACGATGATCAATGTTTTCATCAGGCTATAAATGTTTACTGGGTTGAATATTTTTAACTACATAAGAATTTTCCTTTTCTATTGTCTTTGCTGTAGTATACAATTTCACGTTCAGTATCTATTTTCAATGTTTATGTACCCTCCATATAATTCGTAGACTTGAATAGAACGTAAAATTGAGAAACGAGGAAATATTGAGGAGAAACCGTCTTTATGTGTTCAGTATACTGAAATCCAAGGAAGATTTGATCTACAAAATTCGTGAAAAGCTACACAACGACAGCGACACTCCATTATTTATGGAAAGATGGTATAAAAGAAGGAGGTTATATTGTTCCTTTGATCAAATAGAACGGATGGAAATAGGGGGTTCGCGAACTTCTCTGAAAAGTCTAAAACAGCCGTGAATAAATTAAGGGTGGGAACCACTGATAGAGAGCGATAGATGTAGCTTTAGCGGTAGATGTGCACTTAGTGTGTTTAGGCATCAGGGCGGGCTGACCCCATCACCATTGTCCTCTCGTCATAGCAGCCAGGAGAGCCTTCATAAGAACGCGATGGGCATGAGCGGCATGTCGATGGGCGGCGGGCTACCAAGGGACGTTTCCGCGGCGGCGGCAGCAGCGGCAGCCGCGCAGAAGAAAAAGGGCATCAAGTCTTCGTTGGGCAGGTTCTTCAGCAAAAAAGAAAAGGTACATTTCTCATTCTTCGTACAGTAATCATAGCCATATTACGTTTTAATCTGAGCTTGGTCCACTGGTTTCAAAACCCGACAAATCTAATGCTCACTAAAAATGAGTTTGACACGGCAATAGACGCTTCGTTCTGTCCGCTACAATTGAACACCTTGTTTCTCTGGCAAATCATGGCAAATCCGTGCTATATATAAATTCAAAATGGATTTGTCGGTTTTTGAAACTAGAGGATTTGTATGTCAGAGTTTTACACCTAAATCTCGCCTCCTGTAATTTATTACGAATAAGGGTCGTTTGTTATTATTAATATTATATGAAAAACTTAAAATAGATAAGATAATCGTGATCCAATTTTATTAAGTCAGATTCTTTGAAACTAGCTCTTGATATTGATATTATAGGAACTTGCTCCTATTTTACTCTATTCCACGTTCACTATGTTTTGTTTTTAACGCTTCTTCCTTAATAGTGAGCATTAATGGTCTTTGATTAGACACTTGATAGTCCTAGGAAACAGACACTATGTTATTAAGCAAAATGTAACTCCTGGTAATACATTGTGAGCATTTATATAAGAATATATTAATCTGGCTATAATACTACATATCATAATTACAGGTGAAAGGTAAGGACGTGACTGACAGCAATCTCACTTTGAGTCAGAGCAGCATCGGCGGATTACCAGATGGGGAATTAAGTGATTCGATGAGCATATCAGGAAAGATGGGACAGAAAGGAGACTTCGATAGAAGGCAAAAGAAAAAGTGGGTATATTTTCGTTTATCTTCACGTGTTGTTCTTCCACCGCCAGATTTACTGGTGCTGTAAATGCATTACTATCGCTTATTTAACTAAACCTCTGTTTAAAAGGCATACTGCAGGTATAATCCTGGTTATAGGTAATAGGGCGTGAGATGTAGCCTATATGAGATTGTTCATATTTTTCTCAGCTGGGCTGTGGCAGTAATGCCATACTCTCGATATCGATATGCGGTTTGTAGAAGATATGCTTGGTATCATAAGCGTCATTTTTGAGGAGGCAATATGAAGAATATGAGGAACTAGTATCCAGTATACTAAGGAATATTTCTAGTATACCTCTTCCTTCTATAGTAATTTCAGAGATTGCTGTTCTCGAAAATCGTATACTGAATTTCAGCACATTGGCGCACAATTACAAAAAACGCCCCCATTACAGTAGACAAGATATTGGGGTATGTAAGCTCAAACCACTTCTAATATCACAATACCTGAAATTTTGATTTGGTTAGTATATTACAAGATTACGCAAAATGAAAAGAAGCTGACTTCCAATATGTAAGCAATGAGGAGAAACATTTGAGTCAATTCAATTACCAAATATGGTTGATACCACAAGAAGCTATTATCCCTATTTATTTGTACTGTACCAAACAACAAAATACAACCCGAACGCCCTACTCGTGATGCATCTTACAGCTCATCGCATATCGCCTAGCTATGTGCGCATTTTACATCCTTTACAACTTGATACAACCTGAAGTATGCCTTAGATCTAGGAGTCTGTTTACCATCATTATCATGCAGCAGGACAAGTTTATTTGGACCACTGAAAACGGGTCATTCTATAACTATAACGTTCGATGTCACCACTCTCAATATAGATTTCACAACAGATAACTTGCCCAAAAATAAAAATAAGTTTAAATCTGCAAGCAATTATTAAAAACCCTACAGCTAAAGAAATTTGCTGGAAAAACTCGATAATGGTGTATTAATTGCAACATTACACTGATAGGTTAGCAGACTCTTACAAAGAAATGAGATCATATTCATATTGTAAGGTGTATCAAGATATCATCATTTTACTTAGAACATTTATTTTGAAAGTATTGAAATAATGTCAAAACACATATGCGTTACTTGTTTAAGATAAAATCACCATAAGAAGTACATAACTATACACATGCGTTTATGCAATGAAAATCTGTTACATTTTCTCTATACAAGCTTTACTAACAACTAGTAGTTGAGAGCGTGAAGTAAAGCAGGCAACCAGACATTGAAATATAAGCGGTAATACGTGGCCACTTATTTTGTTTGAAGTGTTATCATTTGTGAATTAATTTTTCCGATAACATGCTCGTATCCGTTGATATCTCATGTCACTTCGTTTTGTCTTACTAGATTTTCTGTAAATAGCAACATCTCAGTTCGGCATTTTAACAATGATGTAAACCTCAAAAAAATAACAGATATTGACAATTAAAATGCTCATCGTTAAAAAGTATTTTGCTAGTTTCCGCTAAACATACCCGACGGGTTCAAGTTAGTCTGTATATCTGGTTGCCTGATGTACCTCGCACTTCTAAGTCATTGGGCTCTGTCCTTGAAACCTCGTTTTAACCAAGATGTGCTATTTCGTCCTGGTCTACGAAATTATAATTGACGTGCAATAAATAATACATGATGATAATTTATCATTACAATTCGTAAGATGTAGCAGAACATTACAGGAATGGCCTACCTTGATACACATCACTGCATTAGCATTAAATACACTCGCTTCACTTTGTAATAACATAATAATTTCGAATTTTTCCTCTATTCCAATGGGTTTGGCGGCACTTCGTACATTCACAATACAAATGATACACGGTATTTCATTCAGAGATTTGGCTAGTAGTATGCTATATCATCGAAATCTAACTGTATGCGTAGTATTTAGTTTCAAAATTTTAAATATCTTCATATTTCCTCAAAGCATTACCTCATTTTTTTTATTGAACCGTACAGGGGTCCACTATATGTGTTATGACTTTTATATGACTTAGAAGTATACTCTCCACTCACACTACAACGTATAATACTGGCCACATCCTGCAGATGGTAATTCCATTCCCAATCAGATACCGTTTCAGAAATAACTTATCATTTGTAATTTAATCACAAAATAATATGGATATAGTACGTCGATTAACTTAATCATGGATCTCCTCATTATTTTTGAATTTTTTAATTGGATAAAGTTTTTAAATGTTTACTGACTCAACATGGAATATATATATATATATATATATATATATATATATATATATATATATATATATATATATATATCGACACCACCTCGAGAATGAGTTGGAACGGTAAGAGCCCAATTGGCAGTATGTTGAAAATTTGAAATTATTAGACATTAAAAACTACAGAAGTGGCATTTGCTCAAGCATTCTCCGTCTTTATTCATTTACTATTATTTATTCATAGTACACCTTTACAAATATTATTTATCATTTATATGATAAATAGTATAATTTGTGTTGAACTATGTATGTCAGAATAAAATTACCTTCTTCTTTGCTGTATGCTCAAAAGGTCATGTTTGTTTTGTTGTTCCAACATTCTGTGACGCAATGATAATCCGAGCTAAAATTTTTATCTCCAGAAGGTAATATTAGGAGTAATTTAATTATCACTGTAATCAGATTTTTGTTCTGAAAACTACTTAGGTACTTCCTTTATTCCAGCGTATTCATACATACTTGAAATTTCATAAATACAATTTTAATGACATTCCACTCATATCCCTATATTCAATAACATCAAAATAATATCAAATTTAATGTTTACAATGGCTTCCCAGGCTACGTGTGATTATGTCTTAGCATAAATATAAAACTTCAAATACTGAATCGCCAAAAAACCAAAGGACATCTCAAACCCGTCCAAAGGATAATCAGCTATATTACCTTATTAGAAATTCATACTGGGATTTAGCTAACACACATATAACTTGTGGAGTCCTCAAACAACTAGTTAACAGTCTGACAGTGTTATTTATTATAACTAAATGCATCACGAATTTTCAGCATTTTTTTTTTTATAAAGTTTGTATCCTGTTCGCACAATTTCAATCAGAATGAGGGATAATCAACCATACTCAACTAATATTTTTTTTATACTTTCGATAACGCTTCAACCTGTGTTAAAATAGGCTATAAATATTATTTTAAGATGAGAAATTGTGTGTTTGAAACAAAGTTTCTCATATAAATCTTTTTCTTCCAGTGACATGTTTCGATTTATATTTAAATCATCGTCGGCTGACGGCCCGACGATGATTTAAATATAAATTGGCACGCGTTATCGGAAGATAGGTAGTTTAATTTTTGACACTCTGTGTTAAACGCAGAATTGCTTATAGGAATGATGAAAAAGTTTCACCAAGTAAGAGCATCTACAATCTATATAAAAATTATGGCAGTCGCCAGAAAAATTGAAATACCGGAACCGCCTTGAAAAAAATATACAGTTGCACCAGTTATGCAATATGAAAAAAGTGATTATGAAGCTAATATCATTTAAACGTAACATTGTATTTCTAGAGGTGCGTGTATAATACTAACCCCTGAAACTCTGTTGCTCACAAAAGGGAGCGTGATTACAGGCACGACCTTCTAGCGGAAGCAATGAAGGCGGGAACGCCTTTCGCGTTGTGGAACGGACCGACGATCGTAGCTTGGTTGGAATTGTGGGTCGGAATGCCAGCATGGTACGTTGCCGCCTGCAGGGCCAATGTCAAGTCAGGCGCCATCATGAGCGCTCTAAGCGATACCGAGATACAACGGGAAATTGGTGAGTTATATAACTAACTGATCTATGCATGGTTAAGTAAACTTCTGTAGCGGCCCACAGTGGGAAAAATACCAGAAATATATAAAATGTGTGATACGGATTACATTTAAAATGTAAGATGTGTTTTCAGTTCCGCTAAACATGAATCTGATATCAAATTGTCTATGAACAGAATAGCAGACAATGTCTAAAAAAATGCCTCGAATTTAAAGTGAAATTTGCATATTCGGGTTTTCGGATCCGCTGATTATGAAACCAAGATCAAATTGTGGTAGTGCCTCATAGCACGATATATCGTACTATAGTTGCACTGCTAGTTCTGCAACTAAAATTTTCATACTTTATGTACCAAATATTGTACAAAATGTATGTTTCTACCGATTTGACCGTGACTGAATCTTACTTTTACCTTGAAGGTTATCTAGAGCTCAATTTGATATCTACATTTAGTCCTCCATATTTTTTATTCAAACTATAATAAGAGTGGTCTGGGTGATATTTTGAACTGTTCCGAATTTCACTGCAATAGATTATTCGTAGCTAAAACTAAGAAAAATCTCAGAGCAAAATGATGAGTTTTTTATATCTTCGACGGTAACCTGGATTTGGAGCTGAAGCATTATTTATAATTTAACTTTTGACCTAGATATGAAGAGAGAGAGAAGAGACTGAATAGAGCTTTTCAGTAGCCTAGTATAAGCTCGTCTCCTGTGCAAAAGCTATCAACAAAAACATATCTCGTTTATTAAAAGATCAGCTAGTTTTGTGTATTGAATGAATCATTTTGTTTGATGTTCTCAGCATTTGTAAAATATGAAGCTTGGAATGGATTACCATCCTGTTTTTAATAGATTTGAAATGAACTAAAGATACATAAAATTTCAAGATGTTGCAGAAAACTACATCGCTGAGATATGTCGACCTTTGATAACCTATCTGAAAGATCACGGACATTAAACAAGGTCCAAATCCGGTGTACTCGATCCAGAACATCAAATTGAATCCAAAATATTAAAATCATAATAATAATATCGTCTTTATTAGGCCGAAATTCATACAAAGGCTACTGTCACATGTAACCCTATATTTTTGAAGGAGCATACTAGGGTCGATCAGATTCTTAAAGTTTAGTCATAAACTAAATTGGTGGATATATGTCTTTTTGTTTATCATTAACGATTGTTTGTGCTCCATATTTCCGCATCTTAGCAATCACAGCCCACCGCTCACATAATGTTACAAAATATCAATTGTTATTAGGAAATAAAGTATCTATACCTCATTTCCATCATCAACTGAACTATTCATCTTACCACAGAGACTAGTTAAGCATTAATACCCGTTAGTCTCAAAATGTGCTTATATTATTTATTCTCACTTTAAAGTCCACGTTGGTGAATTGTTGCAGGACCTTAACGACTACTCACATGGTTTCTTGATTTTTATAGGAATAAGCAACCCTCTCCATAGGCTGAAACTACGCCTGGCTATCCAAGAAATGGTATCACTAACATCGCCTTCTGCTCCAAAGACCTCGCGTACCACTCTGGCCTTTGGTGATATGAACCACGAATGGATCGGCAATGTGTGGTTACCTTCCTTAGGGTTACCTCAATATAGAACTACTTTCATGGAGTGTTTGGTTGACGCCAGAATGTTGGACCACCTTACCAAAAAGGACCTTAGAGGACAGTTGAAGATGGTCGACGGGTTTCATAGGTAAGATAATAACTCCAAAAGTGCTTGCATCGTATGTGCATTAAGATTAAAATCCAGATACATCATTACTATTTACCTACGGAGAGAATGATTTCTAAAAGTATTGGGTCGACATTGAGTAAGGTGTATACTTTAAAGTCTTGTATAATTAGAAAAAAACACTTCAGAAACAAAAGAGAATGGAATATTATTGGATTTTCTGTGCTGTTTCCCAGATAATTTTATAAATGGACTATAGCTTTTTGAAATGCAGAATCTAACTGTGATGGTGAACGATAGTTTTAGATGTTACAAAATTATGATATAAAATGAGTACGAAGGCATTGAATACCTGACATTGTACAGGATGGAGCACCCCCGCATATTTACCGACCAGTTAAAGAATTATTAACTGCTGTTAATTTCTTGTGATAAGCAGTCATTTTATAAATACATAGTCTACAAGATCACCTGATCTCAACCCAGTAGATTACTTCTGTGGTTATTAAGAGCTGGTAATTCGATCACCACTAACATAGAAGAATTAAAAGATTCGATTAGGGAGTACATTGCTGCCATTCAACCAGAATTACTGAATAATGTTCTATACAATTTGGAGAAACAATGAAGTAACACTGTTGGATGGAAATATTTAATTAATACAATTCTCATCCCTTACTTTTCGTCAACCATGAACTTGCTGACTGGCTGACAAACAACAGTTGAATTCAACAGCGTCAGTTTACCATTTGTGATCTAGCATATATTAACAATATGTATTTTTACTTTACTTATCTTTTCTACCTGCCTCGCCTCAAGATTTGTTAAAGTGCTAAATGTAGGAAAATATGTAGAAGTTATAATCACATTAGTTATGTCTTGAATAGCAGTTTTAATACCATGTTACACTGACTCGTTGTTTCAGGACGAGCTTGCAGTATGGCATATCATGTTTAAAAAGACTAAATTACGATAGGAACGCGTTAGAAGAAAGAAGGAAAAACTGTGAAAATACTTTAACCGATGTATTAGTATGGAGTAATGACCGCCTAATCCGATGGGTAGCTGCAATAGGATTGAAAGTAAGTATTACAGTGCAACATAGCCTAATAAAACATTTCAGGCACTACGGAATAAATTCTTAATAGTAGCACAGTGTCAGTTCCTCATAATTCGCCACCTAGATAAATTATAAACATCTGAATATATATTGACTATGTTTAACGGTTGTCAATTTGACTTTTTATGTTTTCAATATGTGACCTTACGGATAAGAACATCCGTTATCTGTTTGACATTTAGTCATTACGAAGCCATGACGCTTCGTCAATTTGAATGTTCAGGATTTCTGAGGGCAAATTAAACATTGTTTTGCATCTATATTTCATTTTAACTTTATAACAAGGTCAATATATGTACATTCTATTTGAAGGCTAAATTGGTTTATAAAATATATTTCTTCCAGGAATATGGTAATAATTTATTAGAATCCGGTGTACATGGTGCTTTGATTGCATTGGATGAAAGTTTTGACGCTAATAGTATGGCACTTGCGTTACAAATACCCACGCAAAATACACAGGTAAGAAATACAAAATAACTAATATTTTCTTAGAACTCATGATCACTGGAAAACAATTTACTGAAGTTACTCTTTCACTTCCAATAAAAAAAGCGACTTGTAGCAAAAAGTACATGTCTTCAAAATATTAAACAATATTTTTCATCCAAATTTTTTTACATCTTTGAGATTTTCCTCTTTTTTCCTTATTTTCCAAATAAATATATTGCACACTGCAGCAGTCATTTGCTCAGAAGACATTATCACTTTAAACATGCAAAATTTGTGTGTATTGTCACTGACAGAACTTCCTAGAGTGACTTGCCAGAATAGATTCGAAATCTAGATACAATGTAGACACGTCATTATTTTTTACTCTATCTGGAATTCTACCCAAATAAATTTGATGAATAAGTGCTAGCTTAGCTATAGCTTCTAGTAAACTTAAATCAACTTGATTGAAGCTGAGAAGTGAAGTAAGTAGTTAATTACATTATTCACAGAAGTAATCTCATGCTGTATTTTTATTTTAGCGACATATTCAAGATACATCTATAGAATCAATTAACTTTTGAGGTGTATCAAAACAAATCCTATATGTTGTTCATATGTTTGATCCAACAAAAGTTCAGAACTTTGTTATTGCACAAACCTATTCTAGCATTCCGTCAATTCGTACTCAAAATTCATAACATTCATCAGTATGATGTTCCATCAACGTAAACTATGTTCCAAACTGATTCTGAACTGTTTTTAAAATTCCAGGTTTTGATCGAAATTAGTTTAACAAGTAACTTAACGGATCTTATTTTTATTTAATATCATGAAAATCCACACAGATGATGGGACATTGCAAAAGTTTTCCCGATTTTGTAGGGTCTTTCAAGCAGCAAGTTATGGCGAATGGTATTCGTGAAATAAGACAAAAAAATGTACCCGCGATGCGAATATGATTGGTGGTTGGAATATAACTTTTCAATCAATGATTTTCTATTTTGTGATTGTATAAGTTAGAATGAACAATCGAAATTCTTAATCGGGTCCAAGTTTTGCCGCAAAAATGACGCCCCTCGTTTTATTATCTCATATTTCATACAGGCCAGGAAGAGACTATGAAATAGATTGTCCTATTAGAAATAGAAAATGGAGAATTCGTACTTGTACATTATGGTGCGCCGACGCATGGCAAAAATATAAGATGACCCACGAGGTGACAACGCTTTGTCATTTGCACCTTTCGAGGATGTATTGCTTGTTGCGTCTTCGCTAGCCATTGTGTCATCTCATTGCGTTGCTTTACGACGTCGTTCTTGCGATGCGTCGTCGTACTACATTGTTGTGTACAAATCCATAGTTCGATCATAATATGTATAACTAACCACTTTAATTTTCAGGCACGGCAATCGCTTGAGGTGGAATTCATGAACCTGCTACGAGTGGGTACAGATCGGCGATCGGAGGACGGCCGATCCTGATACGGCCCGTCGTCGGGCGGGGACCCAACCGCAGCGGCTGCCGCCGCGGCGCAGATGCGATAGGACACGACGCAGCGCCATCTATCGTCGCAGTGACGCTTTGTGTCCAAACCGCTCGGACAAGAGCAAGTCGTGTGCATGTACGGATATGTCGCAGTAGGCCGTACACTACCTCTTCCGGTGTTCTAATATGTCAACGGGGGACGAATAGGCGATGTGAAAAGCGCGTGGTGACTACAGGGTGTTCCTCAAGACATTTAAGATTCTGTAGCTGAATTTTGAAGTAATTCTGAAAGGCACTGCAATTTACAGGAATTTCAGATATCTAATCTCATTATTCATTTCAAAGTAATAATGATATATGGTTAGACTCAATAAAAGTTTTCAGTTTCATGAAGATTATAAAAATGTTCACAACATATTGTAGAAATGATTGAAATGTCAAGTGTGCAATCTTTCTATGTGGCTTACTTAATCAATTATTATCATTCGAATGGATTATGGAGAAGGCAACATATTATCTTTCAAACAAAACAAAAATTAAACTGACAGACATTACTATTTTGAGAATCTAGGTGTTGTAATAATTTGGTAACTGACAGTCCGACGATGATGATTTAAATATAAATCGAAACGCGTCACTGAAAGAAAAAGTTTTATTTGTGAAACTGTGTGTTAATTACACAATCTTTTTATCTGCATGATGGAAGATTTTCACCAAGTAAGAGCATGTACAATCTACATGATTTGTAATCATATTAATCAGATTTAATTTTCATTTTATACTTGTGGACTGACATGTTAAATCGTATCTATGAAAGATAAACCTTATGTATAACAAGTTATACCTCTTACAAGCTCATCTATAAATGCTAATATATAGAATAATCTTAGTTCAAAATGCACCTTACGGTTTTTTTATATGTTTGAGGAATATGCTGTACTTGCTTTATATTTATGCTGCGAATATGGTCAGGCATAACCTAACTTATGAGTGTTTCACGTATGATAGATATAGGGGTTCATTTTAATTCTTACAGTATGTGTATCCAAATTCACCTGTCCTCTGACTATATGGATTTCTTAAACATTCTCAGATATGATTAATTTTCAAAAATCAGTGGAATATTTACCAATTCAAAATTCAATTTTCCATACAAAATCAGTCGCTCGGTTCGTCGACAAACAGTTAATTTTATATAGTCCTCAGGCTCCTGAGGAGTACTATATTATTGTATGTATATTATTTTTTTGTATAGAACGTAACAAAAGCAGCGTTTTTTCCTATTTTATTTTCTTATATTTTGCAAACAAAGGGGTTTGCAGATATGTGCAACTTCACAAAGGAATAAAATTTTAGTATTTTACCGACATTCCTTCCTTAGCTCTGCTTTATTTAACTTTTTAATCATTGCATGACAGCAAGATAAGCTTCATCAATGATATATTATCGAATAATGATCTAGTGGTATAAATAAAGCTAACCTTGCATGTAAACTCTCCAGTATTGTTTTTTTAATATCATCCTGCAGATGAGCCCTGTATCTACTGATGGTCTAGTAATACATGGGAAGCGCAGTTTAAATTTAGTTGATCTTAATGAAAATGCAGAGCACTTCCATAATAATAACATAGTATACTTTTAGCCAGTGTTAGAACAATAGTAGGTTTAACTAATACTAATAAAGATGTTGTATATGTATAAAAATGTATTTGTAATAGGAAAAAAAACGAGAAAAAGTTATTTTCGTAATCTCAACCTCACTGGTTTGTAGGTTTATAATATAGCCTTAATGGACATATTTGTAGTTCAAGCTATCCCCCAGAACGTACTAACTTAGGTTATGCTATGGCCTTGACTGGAAAAGATCTAGAAATGACCGAATAGCTGTTGGGGAATTTATTATTTCGTTGGTGCTTGAATTAATGTGGTACTTTATATAAAAAAGTGATATTAAGAATGGTTTATAGCCTTTTCACGATGTTTTTTTAACATTTATATATACATTCTAGAATGGTTCTCAAGATCAAAGAAAATATCAAACATCAAAACGCATAATTTGTACCATACATTTTTGCCGATTTCATATTTTCTGCTGAAATGTACCAAAAAATTGTTTGTGTTATTGTAGAAATGAATCTATGAATTAACTTATCTGTCCTGCAGATGCTTTTGCTTACACGGATAATTCATTTTTACACCACATTTTTCATACAAGGTGCATCACGAATCTATCATGACAATGATAGTGCCAACGAAGTAGTAAAAACATAACTGCTTTATCATCATGACGTTTTTCATGATGAATCGCAAGCGCGTAAGAAATGACATATGAGCTTTAATGAACTAAAAAAAGTAAAATAAAGTACCCTGTATCATGAATAACTCATAGTATTACTAAATGTACATTAAATGAAAAAACTTGTTGTTGGGTTACCGGCGATCGGATAAGAAAAAATATTGTTGAATGTGGTAGCGTCAGTCAGTATTACCCCATGCGTGCCTGCACTATACTTCTTGAAGTGTAAAACGGGCTGTTTCGAATAAATTAAAAGGCGGAAAGATTATAATATCACTGTAATCTAGAGAGTAATTTGTTACTTTATAGTTGGAAGTAGACATAAAGTGGGTAGTTCACGATTTATCACTTAATTATTTGACTTTCATTTTGGTGAGCAGCTCAACGCAGAGTTGTATGGTATGTTTGTATATTGTATCTTCACCATGATTATACTCTAGATATGACATGTTGAAGAAAATGCAACATAATAACAACTCTGCATGTAATAGTGTCACAACAAGAGCGTGGTGCTTCTGAAAAATTCCTCAATATCCCTGTTTATCCATGGAATTTAATGTAGCAGCACAGTTATCCAAGGAGTAAATATATGAATTTTCATGGCGCATCGCTCATTTCTTTGCACATTTTCCATAGTAGTTCCAAAATGTCTATGATATATCAAAATTTATTAAAATTCTGCAACTTCGATACTGTATTTTTATGTCAAATTTAACATAAGGTGGTCTCCAGTTATATTTCCAAGTCTGATTTCAATCCATCACTGGTAACTAATTCTCTTTGAATCCACGAACATTGTGTTACTAATTACTTAATATATACATTGTACGCAATAAGAAAATAGATTAAAAAAAGCAAGTGTTCTTTTGCATCCACTCGTTATTCTCCAAACATATCTCATCAAAAAATTTTGAACATCACAACATCACATCTCAGAAATCTAGCCTAATTTTCAAAACGAAATCTGGAAATTGAGTCTTGAGATTATGAAAGACAGAAAAATGAAAATAACAGAACAAAGACAAAGTAATTGAAAGGTATGTAAAAAAGTAAGTCAATAAAAATGTAACAATGTTATTACACAAAATTGCGGGTCATTTCAAAATATAGCACAATATATTGGTACCCTTTAATTAATTACTGACCTTTGGAAATCAGCTCTGAAAAGTGAGAATTACATTTGAAGATAAGGAGACCCGTCACTCTCCCATACAAAACTCTGGGTCATTACTTCGGTTATAATTTCTCACGAATTGAACAGTATTGCTTTCCATGGATATTTTTATGAGTTTTCACATATAGAGTGCTGTATTTTATAGACTGAATTAATTGCTTTCGATTAATTAATCACTTTGAAATTAACCACTCTCGGTGTAACCTTGTATTAAAAGTATAAACGATGTGCTTGTTTCAAGATGCGATGTATAATCCTTAAAAAATATTTTGGAAGAACTGTTATTGAATTAGTATCTTCTTGCCTTTTAATTTTCAAAACGCCTGTCTTACACTGTCGGTGCTGTCATCTCTGTTAATCGCTTCTGGAAAGCTCGGGAAATTTTTGCGCAACTTACCGTGAGACTGCTTAACATTATTTTAATATTTATATACATAATGTATTATAATACTATAATAATATACAACGTATGATAAATAAACAAATGTATGCCTATCCAGGTAATGTCCACGTCTCGATAATATTGTTTTGATATCTTTACAAATGGGCAGACCTTCGCAAATATCATACAGGCTGTTTTCAGATACGCATACACTATTTATGATTTTACATTGCTTCTATTTTCTGCCTAACTTTGTTTTGGGTCGAGATATTTTGAGAAGCACTGGAAGTGAAAGCATACGAAAATCTTTGAACACCTCTTGTCGCTTCATGAAATCCAATAATTCAGAATCAATGGGAGGTGAAATTACATGTTATACAAGAACATGTATTCACCTGAAGAATTTCTCGAAGTTATTTCAATATCTATATACGATTATGATTCTCAGTTCAAGATGGTGATAGTAAATCTGAATTCTAATCTGGAAATTAGAATGAAAAAACAAGCTTATGATAAGCGCTTCACTGCAATCTAATGCCTAGAAATGTCAGCACAGGCAACGTTGTCTATGTTCGATGCAATTCTAAATCACTTGAACCTGAAAGGTAGTTAAAACAGATCTTGACCAATCTGTCGTTGCCTGTAGCGCAACTGGACTGGACTGGACTGTTGTATCCATAATTTACTTGATTTACCTAGTTACCATGAGATATAGTTCGTGTACATTGAGTTCAGTTATCAGTAGTGTATTTTGTATCTAAACCGCCGGTTAATTAATTTCAAGTTACCACTTTATCTCACTCATTCTCTAGTCAATATATTGTACCGTGAATAGAGATGAGATACACATTTTTCAAATTGTATGTATTATTTTTGATGTATATTGATATATACGTCAGTCAAATTATGCGCTTGTCTGTCCTATTTGTTTTTGTATTATATGATTTTGAGTGCAATAAAATTTTGTACCATCTGTTGTCGTTTGAGATTCTCATCTCATTTGAGTATTCAAGGAATTTCAAGAGCAGTCTTATCTCAACTTAAACTCATAACCTAACGTCAGAAGTGTAATAGGACGATAATACATTTCAAATGCACTTGATGTGATTACCATAAATCGATTAATTACCACTGTTAAGTTGATTGTACTAAGTGAATATAAAGGAAGTTCATTATATGTTTCGAAGCAGACAAGGCAATAATAATTTTTACCTAATATTGGAAAAAACTCACTTTAAAGAAACTCGATCTATATTTATATAGAAAAGATCTTACAAGATTTCATGGCATTCAGGATTTAGCTCATTTAGATTGGGGTAGAATTTACATATCATTAACAAATTTTTGTTTGAGTATGGCAACTTGAAAAGTAGTAAGAGTTTATCGCATGTTTTCGTTGTGAATCGCCATATCTATGATTAGAAAGTATATATTATAAAGTAGACGGCATATTTTAATTATCAAAGTATTAGGATGTTATATGGTTACTGTGAACTGCACATCATATTTTCTGTTCATTTTCAAGTAACAGAGAAGCTTAGCTCGTAAAGATTAGCATATATAAGGGATTTGGATGCACCAAATAGCTATTGAAAAATATCGTGGAAGTTTTTATCGAATGACGTAGTGTAGAAATAGGATTTAGACAATGATTATTGAATACTTTGAATTTCAATTACTGAAAATAATATATATTCTTGCATAATTTCATATCCTTTATGATCAGTGACATTAAAATGTCATTAGGATTAAAATCCCAATACTAAAATTCAAAGCATCTACTTCTGTATTTTATTCTGAGAAGTCGACCACCTTCACGTGTATGACATAAACTTTGACCATAGTGACTTAGTAGTCAAAACAGTTAAAATGTTCATTGCATTATTCCTAGCTGATTTCAGCTTACATAAAACAGTTTTGTTGTCTGGAACCTATTCAACGTTATGCTGATTATAATTTTGTTAACTAAATCATGTATTATTTAGAAGTAGATTTGGACATTACCTTGTATGCTTAGATTAATAATCTAAAATTTCCTGAGCTATATGTAGACAGTTCATTTTGCTATAGTTAGCTAGTACAAAAAATATAAACTTATGAGGAAAACCTGTGTCCTTGTATAGCTTTTGGATGTGAAAAGTGAATTGTTTATACTGTAAAGTAAATTCTGTTTAATTCTTTATGAAATTATATATTATTTGGTTAAGGATATTATAGTAAACTAATAGTGTATAAGATTGTGCCATTTTTATAAAAATAACAATACTAGTACTGTACATTATTTGGTGCTTATAAAATGAAAATACGAGCATTTTTCAGTTTCAGTAAAATATTTCATTCATGTCAGTCGGCGAAGAAACTGAGTTTAATGGTGTTTCAGGTCATCATTTTGAGTATAAGAATTTTTTTGTTCAAATATGGTAAGAATTTCGGCTATTCAGATATTAGTTCCAAAAGTTCCAAACTTTAGCCATGATTAATTAAAACTTAATTTCTTAACCAAATTTGCAAAGAGCTTAGCATAAACTGTATGATCTGCAATATTATATTTGATAATGGTCAGCAGTCTGGTTGAATTGATTTTATGTTTTCATCAACATAGTTTCTCAGCAGTCCAATGATCCATAAGACGAGAAACTCAATAATCGACAAACATTAATAAAAACCTACCGCACCGCGACTTTTGCGGGATGCAAGCTATGTCGTACGTTTGGCGAGTGTATACTATTAAGGCGTTTTCGCATTTACTGGTATCCATACTTAGCAATTTCGTTGCTATTAAGTTGTTATTTTTTCAATCTTTACATTTTTTTTTAGTCGCCAAATGTCTCTCCTCAGAAAATTGGACATTGATTTACATATTTTTTGCAACATCGGTGCACGGATGGTAAATTCATATTAGTAGCTGTTTTGGAGTTGCAATAGATCATAATGTCAATGAACAGCTGAGCAAGGAAATTATATACTTGCTAGAGATTAAATGGACTGTCCACAGTCCGTGCGTTAGTCCAAAATTACCTGAAAAACCATAAGTTGCTCGCCAGGCTTCCAACGTGTATACAAATCATTCCATTTTTATACTGCAAAATATTACTTTAAATAGAATTTACTGTTACTCTGCTATTTCACATCTTGATTATAGCATCAGTCGTCTGTTTTATTTTCATTTCCAAACCAGAATGACAGTTATTTCCTTTTGATTTAAAGTATTGTGTAAAAACATACAGTCATTAGTTGTAAAATTTCTGTATATATTATACAGATAATAATATATTTTCATGTTTTTATTACACTATTAGTATGTTTTATACAAAGTTTGTAATATATTTTTACTGTTATTTATTTTCAATCTTGAATATACGATTGTGCTTGAATACTGTTAACTAAAAAAATTAATTATACAGAGATGTTTGATGCGACTACTCTGGGAATGATTGTCATTATTCGTATTGATCTAATAATAGTGTTAATTTTTATGTACATAAGTACATACCACATATATAAATATAATAAAAAATCGAATCATTACTGCTGGCTTTCTATTCACCTAACTTATATATCCATTATCTTTCTAAATCTCAAGTTTCCAACCCTCACCTGATTCAGGGGGTTTCGGCTATAGAAACATGTCAGAACCTCACTGGTTTCAATACCACATTTTAGTGATTGCCTCTTCGCAAAATCCTCAACCTTATGATTTGCTAGTAGGATTACAGTAACGCGAGGAAGTATGGAAGGGCTAATCTCCACCTGATAGAAAACTCGTGTATAAATACCACTCGCGATTTCTGCGATCCCGATACGGAATTTATGCGCAACTTCGAAGAATCAACGTGGGACGGTGCAAAATCGTCAAATTTGGTTTTGCTACTAGGAACACAAAAGCGTAGGAGATATGAATTAGTAAACCTGCACCTGAGATAATACTGATGTTTAATTGAATTGTAGCTTAAACGCCACTCACACCTTTTGCGCTTGATACAGAATTTTTAGTGTATTTTGCTGATTTACAACTGTTCAATTCATTTAAAATTGTATTTACTACTTCATCTTGTACAGAATATATAATTCAAGGAGTTTAAAATGTTTCATAACATTGAAGACTAAATAGTTTCATCTAGAACTTTATTATTACTACTGGCAAAAATTGCACAAAAACTTAATTACCCCAAATATATCCTTCAGTTAGCAATATATATGTAGTGGAAATTTAGTTTGATAAAAACACAACAATAATAATCATTTGATTCCCACAAATTTTCCTGCCTGCAGCCCCTCAAGATATTCCTTTCTGCAGTCCATATCATCACAAGGCCGATTATGAGCAGTCCAAACAGGTTCTCCAATGAAAAACCTTCTGGCTTTGATGTAATTCTTAAAATCAAGTGAAGCTATGGTTAATTACTTGGAAAATGGTATACAGTACAAGGTCCTTATTAGGTACAAAAACATTCACAAATAGGACCATGCTGGCAATTTTTTCAAGATATGTACAAGGTTTTGGGGAGTATGTTGAATAGGTTCAAAAACCACAGAAAGTTTAAAAGTAACATGATGTTCCTAAAAAAAGTGTAGGATTTTGAACTTCTTCCTAACCCTATTGCAGTAAAAGTACTGCCTTGAAATGGAACAAATACAATACAAGCTGTGGCTACATAATTTCAGGAATTGGTCAAATTCAGAGAAACACATTCTGATAAACTTGAACTATTTTTTTTAGTTTTTCAATATTTCTCAACTTCCAAAAAATTACTCACCTTATTGTCCAATGTGAAACGATGATAGATTCCACCAGGTAGTATCAACATATCTCCAGGCACAACTTCCACCCGAATCCACTTGTCACTCTTGTCTCTAACATCAAAGTAACCAGATCCATCAACAACAAGTCTAATTTCTTCATCAGTGTGCAAGTGCTCCATGTAAAACATTTTCAATTTTTCTTCATAATTTGGCAGACAATCTTTGGAGCAGATAATTTCATCCTCATATGTGTAGCCTCTTTCATTTTTAATTTTTTTCAAATTGTTGTCTGTATCCAATGTAGCTGCATTTAACTAAAAAATATTCAGATATAAATTGTTTACTATACTTCCAATAATTTGTTACACCATTTTCTGGGTAATACTAGTTTGTACAATTAGTTAAGCAATAAAGTCTATATAATTTGTATTTTTTTCATTTTTGGACATTAAGAGAGGCTGCCAAATTGTAAGTTACTTGTTCAATGTGGTTCAATAATTAGCCGCCGGTTCGATTATAAGATAAATTCATTGATACCTTACCTTGAAATACTCACAGCCTGTTAGCTTTTTGAGATCCTCTATATCCACAAATTCTGGAGGATTCTTGTGGTGTTCATTTCTTTGGTCACTTGGATCATCATTCATATACCATGCACGAACCATTTTGCTCTTCAGTTTTCACTGTGACTACATATTCCCTTATTCCACAGCTTATCTTATCTTTTCTACTCCAAAGGTCAAATTTTTAAAGGTTAAGTTGGTTATGGATACCTGTTATGGGCCTCATATACAATAATGACCGATAGATTGTTCTATCGTCGTTGATTTTAATATTTGACGGTATCAACAATGACGCTGACGAGTGGCGTTAATGACATTAAATATTAATGACAGTGTAAGTGTTGACCGCGAAGTAGTTTATAAACTTAGTTTTGACCGTGGTTTTCACAACGACCGTTGGCGTTCGCAGCGTGTTGCTGGTTCCCAATCCTCACATGGTGTGCAGTGTGCACACAGCGCATCTGACGCATCACATCGGATGGCGTGGCGTAGCATCGGATCAGAGCAATTTGTCCCTGGCTTTATGTAAATTGTTGATGTTGTCTTGAAACTTGTGTTTTGTGTTCTTTTCGTGATGTATGTATGTCAAGAGTCATCTAACGACCTAAAACTGAATTAGATTACTAAAACTATTTCGCAATGAATAGCAACACAACACACACGATACAGATGCGCTGCCATCTCTTAATGAAAGATTATTAACTGAAGAAAATACTAATATACCATAAGGTATTTCTACAATATTGTCTATTACAACTTCTACTCTGCTACTGACAATATGTAGATGGCGCTGTTATCTTTAGGCCGCAGCAGTCAGCACTTGAGCACTATCACCGAAAGTAACATCATGTAACAAGTAATGGTGGGCAATTGGGCATAATCGCATTGTTTTCATAATCGCCATCGGTATGTAACCTAAGTAGCATAAAAATCACGACGACGCATGGAATCATGGAATAGTGCTTACGACTTACGAATTCCACTACGGCACTGGCATCAGTTTAGTTCATTCGATTCGAAAACGAGTTGCCCGGTTTGATTTGATTTAGTCAAAAAAGATCGACGTTTCAATTTCCAAGTTGTATGTGTATTTTTGTATTCTTTTATTTCACTCTGATTTGGTTGTGGGAATCAATTTGAAAGTAAAAAAGCAACTAATAATCTGTGTTTTTGTCCGTGATTATCAGTTGTCAAGTGGAAAAGAAACGTCCATAAGGGCTCGCTGAAAATGATACTATATTTCAAATATTTAGGTAGAGGCAATATCCCTGGAAAGCTAATGTGTTGTATTTCCTGTTGTAGAATGAATTTTTATTGTAGTCACGAAAGAGTTGTTTAAAAGATGTTGGATCCTTTTCAGCATGTAGATTTATGCTACAAATGTGTGTCTACATACTATTTGGGTTTCAACAGGATTAACATTTTAAAGAGAAATATGATTTTTTAGTTTAATTTCAAGTATTATCTATGTTATGCTAGAAAGTTATTTTACTTTAAAAAAAACTTGCTTTTATACATATATTCCATATTTTGTTAAGATAGTTTCATTGTACAGATAAATCAATTAATATAAATACAAAATCAGGAAGCCTTATTCAATAAACAATAATCATAAATAAATCTATATAATTATAATAGGCATGATTCGGTCCTGCCAATAAAACGACAACGCGGCGACAGTTGCCAAATACTACGACAGCCTGAGCGATGATGAACACTGGTAACGTAATTATATAGGTGACATACATTTCGCCATTAATGCAGCCAATATCGATTATTTCAACTCTGATTACAATTCCAATTTCCAATTATCCCATCACTAGTAACAAGCGAGTGTATAGTGTATATGTTTTATGGTAACAAGGAATACAAGGATATACATTAAATGTATGCTCTGCACCTAACCATATTCTGTGCTCTGCACTTTGCATCAGACCTGCTATAGATATGCATTCTGTGATTAGTTCGTCAATATAGCCTGACAGCCTAACAGACTGTAGAGAGCAATTGGGTGGTATATACGCAACCCTTTCTAGGGTGTGATAGCAGCAACAAAGCTCATCTCCAAGCGACGCGCACTACGGCGCTACCCATTGGCGACTCATGAAGTCAAAGGTCCTAACAGTTGGACTGCTTTGAAGAGGCGACAGATGTCCCTTACGACATCTGTCAACAAGCGTGAACTGATTTACAGCGACATCTCTTGCTCTTTGTCGACACTATTTACGATGTACCGTTATCTCAATCATTCACGTCAGTAGCTGCAAAAGAATGAAACTTTACATTCAAACTATATAAATTAGCTGATTTTGTGGTCATTTAAAGGTAAATTTTATCTGAAATATGTGTCGCAAATTTTATTTTAATTCTCTTGAACCTCCTTGCTGTATATCCTAGAATGGAACAATGGCTTAATCTGTGTTTCAACCTCGTTACCTCGTTATGACGAGTACTTACAGTTAAAAATTCAGAGTTCACTCTTCTGGCACGATAATACTGGATCAGTTGATGTTTGATGTTGACGCTTCAAATAAATAACATATATACACAGTGGTGGAATTAGGATTGATGTGTGTGAGAGGAGGGGGCAGAAGAACCAGGATACCTATGAATTTACAAGTGTGAATTTTTTTTTCTGGACATTCTTGTATACATTACTTTTAGCTCTGCTCTTGGGGAGAAGGGTTACCATTGTATTTTTGTAAAAAATAATGCTACAGCAGCCATAGATGCCTGAGATCCACTAATGTATATACATTCGGAAATTTGCATATACCAATTTATTATTTTTATACTGTAACTTACATAGACACCGATTCATCAAATTTTGGGTGGGCTGCTCGCCAAGATGTCCGTCGGAGACTCTGCGGCTGTGGTTTGTCATATAGGGACTTGTCGTTTCCGAGACGTGGACAGGATTAGAGAAATGAAATTCTTCAAGTAAATATATTATGCATATGGTTACAGTACGAGTGAGTAAAACCGGAAACTCTGCAATTACTGGTGCGTAACTTGATAAAATAATAATATCCTGGTACAGAGGGAAATTATAAATTTGGACAATTCAATAACCTGAAATTAAGTTGAGTGAAGACACCAGGTTTATTATCGAGTGCAACAGTAGAACGTTCGGTATAAGTATTTCATGAAACACAATCTGAATACTGCAAGTAACTCTATTCACGCAATAAAATTAACAAAGACTAGGTAACTCATTGAAGACTAAGAAACTACGAATATTCAGTTCAAACCTGAAATTATATAAAATGCTATTAAATAGCTATAAGTACAAACTTTTCAGACTAAATACTATAAATTGCATATATAGGGATATTAAGCGTTTGCTTTCTGTTCTGCCGCATTAAAGATTTTCACACCTTCCTCTTGCTCATCGTCGTATCTATTTTCGTAAGCTCCATTGTATAACTTCTTCACGTACTCCTTTCTACACCTCAACTGATCAGACGGTCTCACGTGTGCTTGGTACACTCCATCTTTCAATACACGAACTCCTCTGTAATCTCCCTGAAAAAATGTTACAGGATTTGAGTAGGTTGAATACAGGGTGACTTTGAAAATCTTGACTATGCTCATATTTCCTTACTAGAGCTACCCAAAGCTAAGAATGATGTAACAATGATAATAATAATAAGAATATAAGGTATGGTTTAGAAAAATCATTACAGATAATCAATGTGCTGTTTCGCTAATGTCTGAGATCAGAGTTTCCCGCAGAGGGAGTATTTGTACACTTATTTACAATTCAACTTCTGAATGCTTCTCTTCTATTCGTCGCTCTGTTCTCTTATCACCTTGTCCTCAGAAGGTGGAGTATATTTGTGTATCCATGTTGGTTTGTAGAGAATAAGGTAGCAAAGAGCTCAGATTCCATCCATTTGGATGACGGGAATGCACAACCAAATATAACGAGATGCCAGTAGGAGGGTTAATTTAGAATATTCGAGAGCTGAGTTTTATATCCATCAGTGTAACATAATACAAGTACGAATGAAAATATTATATTGACACAATGGTATTAATTTACAAATGAGTATTTAGATGAAAATTCAATGAATTCTCGATTCATAAGTTTCAAAAATTTTATAAAATTTTCAAAAGTTACTTCAAGTGGATTAGAAACACTAAATCTAATCAATATCTTTCAAGAAACTGGTCCGTGAGATACAGAGTCAACCTACTGGACGCCATTCTTTAAGGGGCTAGATAGCATTTTCGTCATTTGTCATGGACCCTATTCAGTTAAAATGATGTCGTTAAAACAAAAATGGTACAACTTAGTCTCCTTTACAAAAAAGCTAACTAGGCCGTGAAGAAAAACAGAAAAAATAAGTGGTTTATGCTTGTTTGAAATATTCGAATGTATTAGAAACTTACTATGTTCATAATTCGGATGTATTGTAAAGTTCCAATTCTGTAAGTCCATCTACTGGAAAAAATCCATGGTTCATCTGTTTTGATAGAAAACTTTTCAGCAACAAAAAAAATGAGATCTACCCTTTCCTCGAACCCCTTGTCCCCACAATTTTACCCAAGTAAAAAAATGATATGATCAGGGCCAAAATACGACGCTTGATTTTTTGTTGGTTTCTTATGAGGATAAGTATGATGCCAAAAAAATCAATCAAAACCTAAATGATACTTTCTGAATTTTCCAGGAGGACAGACAGAGAGACAGACAGACAGACTGAAAATGAGTGACATGGTTCTGCGTTATGTATATGTCAAGAAATGTCAGCAAATAAACATCGGTTTCTAAATTTTTCGTGATTACAATACGGCACTGCCTATTTGCGCGTGAAGTGAAGGACAATTTGCCGCATAGGACAGAATATAAAAATACTGCACTTGTTTTTGTAAGATTAAACACTATTCGCTTCGGGCAAATGTCCTTATGTCTTTCAATGCACTGACTGCTTTATAATACTCGTATAAAAATTGTATATAAATGTGTCTACGTACTTTTTTATCGATGGTGAACCTATGGTAGCAACCGCCAGGGATGACAAGTAGATCTCCTGGCAAGACTTCAACTCGAATCCACTCGTCGAATTTGTCACGGATATCGTAGTAACCGCAGCCTTCCAGGCAGACCCTGAATTCATCATATGTGTGGAAATGTTCGACGTAAAGTACTTTCAGATCGTTAGGGTCGAGGTTTTCGAGTTCTTCCATGCCATGGTTGCCTCTTTCTTCTATCAATTTGCGGAAAGTGCCATCGAGTTGGAAGTTTTTCGGGTCCACCTGTAAGAAAAACTTTTTATTGATGCCATTTACATATCGCGCCCCGAAAGAAACGTAAGTGAAAAGATTTATATTTCTGGTCTAGTTGATAGGTATGCGTGAAATCATTTATAACGTAAGATTATAAAGTGAATGGACTATAAGAAGGTATTTTGATGGTACCCGGAAATTGAAAGCAACTCCTTTTAAATTTATTAAACAGTGTTTTGCTTCCCTTATTCCTTCTCAAATGTTTTCTTTCTTTAAGGAGGGAATGGCATGTTTTGCTTCCCCCAGGACCGGTATTCCAGATGATTACAAGAGCTGCAATTACTGGCCAGCCCCCCTTTTTTTAAAGGGAGCTACTTCACTTCGTGCAGGTAGAGGGAGCTCTAATACTCGAGATACCCTCCATCAAGCTTGTCGGAATTAACATCACCAACAACGATATGTTGCTTGCCAAGCTAGCTTTTTGTCTCAGAAGCGGAGGGTTTTTTTCGCTCAAGAACTTGTATTCACCTGGACAACTACTACTATACTAAAAGGCTCATATCTGACTATTTCTAGAATAACTGCTCGTATATGTGGGGGTATGTTCAGAAGAAATACCTGCAGTTCCTGTTCACAATTCAGAAAAGAGTAATACGTCTAGTGGATTCGACTGACCTTAAAAAGGACCTCTGTAGTGTGGAATACCGAAGGAAAGAGGTTAATCGATTCCTGGACTCTATCATAGTAACTGTTCGAGCAAGCTGTCTCGTTAAATAAATCCAAAATTACAAATTTGAGTGAAGTAGCCAGTTGACATAATTCAAAAAAATCGTATTATATAACACGACGATTACATCACGTTAACATCTCAGTGCCTGATGTCGTTTAAGACAGGAGTAATTATTAGTTATTGGATAGTAACAAGTCTCATGTAATTTTTAGAGTAACTTTTGAAACAAATGTGAATCAAGGTTTCGCATTTTCATTTCAAACATTTCTTATATGCCAAAATATTCTTTAGTATGAGTCTATTTTTGTACTGCAGCGAAATAAAAAAAATTAGGTTGCATCTTTTGCCACTGATTCCTGCAATGTGTTCGATATTGCACCTGTTCAAAGGTATTCTCTGAATCAACGAAACCTTGTAAACAAATGGTTTACAATCAATGATGTTTCTTAGAATGCAAAAACGGGATGTCATATCAATAAAGTAAATATTGCACAATCCTAAAATAGCTATTAAAACGTGAAAAGTAATTTAAACAATGCGTTTTTTGATTCCCTTGAAATGAAACCTCGAGCATTCAGTCATGTGAAAAATCCATCAGACCGTCAAATTGATTTATATTAAGATATAGTATATTTTTATATTTGAGTATGTATTAATAATGTGAATATGGAATTCCCAGATAGTAAAAACATCAATAGTAAATATGGTAAAATAATTTCAGTTTGTTTCGAGTAATATTTTTTAGTTGGAAATGTCATTGTTAAAACTTAGATACATATTATTTATGAAGACACACCTAATTAGAAAAATTAGATAAAATATCTGGGAGAGGTGGGATTTTAACTAATTTTTTGATATTTGTATGTACGAGTATGCTCTCCAGTATGCACCAGATCTGCTATAGACATGCATGTTTCATCTTTAGCGTAGACTCAGCCTGGCGGTCTAACTGCAGAGAGCAATTCGGTGGTATATACGTAACCCAGTCAAGGGTGTGATAGCAGCAACATTCATTTTCAAGGCAGTCCAAGTGTTAGAACCTTTGACTTCGTAAGTTGCCAATGGGAAGCACCGTAAAGCTCGACACTTGGAGATGAGTAATTATATTTGTTTTCATACGATGAGTATAATCTGAATAATCTCAACTTCACATCACATGATAGAGTAAGATTACAAAGGTTCTAAACCTATGCCATATTAGCAAAGCTCATAGTTCGACCATATGTAGTTAGAGTATATGCGTATTTGTTAGTTTGAAAGAAGGGTCCTAACCCGTTCGACGTCTAGGGCGAACTGTTCCTCCAATTCATAATTTCACATTCTACACAACATATTTGCATAGATAATGCTTGCCAGCCATGTTAGGTTTCGTGTATGAAAGGAATAGAATAAGGGCCTAGGATAATCACTTATTTAATTTTTTTAATGTCAGGAATTTTAGATAATAAAATAGGTAGATATAGATAGATCATAAAATTTAAATTAGTTAATTATTTTTTCAAGTTTTGCTTTATTTTAGAGCGTAGTAAACTTTTTCTTAAACGGGTCAAAGTTGTCTCTTCTCTTTTAAACATCAAAGAATCATAAATAATTACGGAAGTGCAATTATATTGACTGTATTCAACGTGTAGCGGTAAAGATTCATTGAATGTATCCATCGGATTTTAGAATTAAATCTCTTTTGAAATATTGGGACTAATAGAAGTTTTCGAAAATTAGGAAAATCTGAGAATTTCCGGAATTATTGAAGAGTTAACTTTTGTAAAAACTGATACTATATCATTGTTATCCTTTTTTACGAAAGATTTTCGTAATCCTCTCTCTGGTATAGTTATTTTTAACAACTAAAAGAGTGACCTGATCTAAGATCAGATGATGTCATGCGACTAAGAAATCGCACCTCTTTTACGTGAAAATATTTTGGTAGATATACCGGTATCATATCTTCATTTTTTGACATCATCTCGATTCAAGTGACTTCTTACGTCACTTTCTTAGACATTGAAGACAACTCCCCAAGCAAATATCCGTAACCATGTGACTTACTTGGAAATACTCGACGCCCGTCGTCCGGTACAACTCCTCCAAGCTGACGAACTTCGGCGGTATCCTGTGGTGCTCCGCCCTCGGGTCTTTGGGGTCTTCGTCGATGAACCACGCTCGCACCATCTCTTCAGATACGCACAGCGAAATCTCAACGCATTCCACAGTACGTGCACCGTTCGTACTTAACGTTTACCTAACAAAATAGGTAAACAGCGTCGTCTGTTTGATGAGCAAACATTTACAAATTTTAATCATGTGACTTGATGCGCGCGGTTTGTCGCTCTCGCGTCTCTGTTGTTCGTTAATGACAGCACAGCTGATTTTAGGAAATAGGTAACCTTCGCGAGGTATGGATTCAATAATATATTAATGGGATTGTTTTAATGATGGATTAGGAAGGAGTGATGTCATTCAGTGGCGTGTAGTCTGAACCGGGCACCTCAAGCAAGCCTCAGGTGTACGTTTTGAAACCATCAATTTATAATTCAGATTAATGTAACTTCTGTCTGTTTGAATTCTCCTTCTACTCGTCCTGGCTGTTGATTTAGCCAAATATGATAATGAAAAGATCTTTATTAACATATAGGTTGACAAACACTACAGAGTAGGGTGTGTAGTATTTGTGATTGCTGCTCCTAAGGATCCATTGTCACATATACAGATTGACAACAACATTTTCTTCAGGTTTCCTATTATTTGTTCTTGGATCCAAGGCGAGGGTGATTTTTTCCATAGTACGTTGCACTTTCTGTCAATAAGCAGGTACGAATTAGGTATTGTGTTTTCAGCGGGAAAATCCGCTATGTTCGTCATTTCGGATTTACCAACAATGTAAATTCAACAGTACCTATGCATTTGATCAATCCATAGCATTTTATGTCAATGTCATTATAATTTATTACATATCGTTCTTTGGCCTAGGTTGCAGAAGCGACCTAATCGTTAGATAGTTCTTCTTGAAGTAATATTTAGTTTCAATTAACGACCAGGATAAGTGAAGACTAGTCCAGGTGTTTATTTTTTTCTTAAAAATGGTTACTTAGCAATCCAAGTATTGGGATCTCTGAAATTATTGGGTATATCCAATGATTAAAATTGGAAAAGTTTGATAGTATTCTATTAATTATTCTATTACTTACCCAGACTTGCTTACGGAATGACGCAAGAGCATCGGTTTTCGAAAATATTGCTGAGAAACCTTTTTTGGGAAGATCACTGCAAATTTTTTAGAAAATTTCGGATTCCGTTAATGCGATATTGAACATTTCTACACGAAATCCGAATAATTGCTCAAATCTTGGCTCCAGATTTCGGTTGTGTAGAAGCAACATCAACTTAGTTTTTTCTTATGACTGCCATATTGAATTGCAATTTCTTGCATTTTGTGTGATGGTGGCGCAAAAATAATATTCGCAGATGGTAGTGTAGTGTAGTTATGTATTTATGTATTTTCCATAGCAGGACGCAGAAAAGGTGTATATGCTACTGTAAGAATGCAACAGTTTTCAAGCGGTTTCTATGATTTCCTAGAACTAGTATACTAGAACTATGCCTGAGAGAATGCTTTTCCCAGAATAATACTTTTGGCAAGTTGTTTTTTGTACCTTTTGTATCAGTTTTTACTAGAAGCGCCCCAGCATTCAGACTAGCAAATCCCTATGAGTAGGATTGCTTAGTTTCGCTGTTGGCCTTGAAACGGAGCTTTTCAACGATTGAAATAGAAATATATAATTCAAAAATATATGAACATGTAGTAGCTAAGATCTTCAAAAAAGTCACAAACAAATATATGATACAAATTCAAATATCAAACCAAACAAAGTTTCTTCTATAGCAAATGAATATTATTTATATACGTTTACTAAAGCGGCAAAATATAAATATTAAACCGAAAATGAAACTCTATGACTCTAGTGATCACCCCAGAATATAGAGAAGACGCATTAATTATATTTCACTATATAATTTAATTATGCCCCAAGTTAGACCACCGTGATCGATTTCTTTTGTCGACATCAAGTGAAACACTCACAATCAGCATACCTTTTTTGTTGACCTGTGACAGAAGACACCAACCCTATATTATGTTACAGCTAATATGCGTAAATCAATTAGAATCCATAATAGCCTGTTTATCTTGTAAATCATCTAGTTGATCCATTTGGACGTCTTGGACTGGAGGAATATACATATTACGCGGAAACCGGAGAATAGACCTGAAAAGCGGATGACTCCGGGGAATTGGCAACTCTATGAGTTGGCCATACACCAGCAGCAGGTTATTCGTAATGATTAGATCCGTAAAAATTGGCCGATCTAGATCGGATGAACTAAATCTTTTAACGGCAACTAATCATAATATTAAATTGCTGCATCAGATCTTTATGCACGGTTCGAGACAGGCACGTATAAAGGATTCAGTTTCGGGAGGGGGGTCTAGAATATATGTATATATATATATATGAAATGTAGAAGAATAATATAATTAATTCTACAAGTGAATAAAAATCATCATCACTATATTCATACTAGTCCATCAAAACAGAGTTTTGCCTTTTCCCTAATCCTCAGAGCCTACCTTGGAATTCCATGCTAGTGAGTTCAATCTCCTACAATATACATATTCTATGGATTCACAGAACAACTATTCATCTTTATGAAAAATGTCTTCAGGTGATACCTCCATCAATATGACTTAAGTGTCACCGCCGGCAAGTGGTCTGACAAAATCTGTCAAAATCATAGTTTTAGCGTAGGATTGTAAATTCACGTATCGTCGCTATGTCCCTGTTGAACCAGAACAAGGAGTCGCGGCTTTTCAGGAAACTACCAAAAAGTGCCGCCGCTAGAGATGTGTTGGATTTTAGCAAAGTTGGGGGACTTCGACATCACATACAAACGTTGAGAGAGGTTATCATTTTCCCGCTATTGCACGGACATATTTTCTCACACTTCAATATCAAAGCACCAAGAGGTGTGTTGTTCTATGGCCCACCGGGAACTGGGAAGACTTTGGTAGCTGGAGCATTGGCTTCAGAGATCAATAGGGAAGGCATTGGAAAAGTTACGTTTTTTCAGGTAACACGCACTTTTTACGAATGCTGATTAAACCATCAGGAATATAGTATACTTTTCATAGATTAATCATACATCATAGAAATCAAATCTCATTAGACCCTCATTTGATCCTCTCAATATAGCCAGACGCACCCAACCGCGGATTTCCGATGTGATTTTGGCCGTGTGGAAAAGATGCACTGTGGATTATTTGAGGGTCTCCCATGTGGAAGGGTAGTCGTATGAGTCAGCATCCGAAACTGTATAAAGATGGAGATTATATATAATTTTGGAGTGACTACATGAATTAAGGCGTTCAATAGGCTTTCTATCGCCCAAAAACGAACTTATTATATATTAAAGCTAAGTTAACAACATAATGTGAAAGAAATTCAATTTTGTATAGATAGGCTCACGCAAAGGCAGAATGCCTATCGCTCTTCATAGGCGCTGCGAGTGGATAAATGTCTATTCATATTGACCTTAAAACGCGGTAGATTGTAACTATCGGGAAACAAAATTCCCAGTAGCTCATTGCACAAATCCGAGGTTCTCCAAAAGAACAACTTTCGGAATAGGCTCGTTCGAGGTGTTGGAAGTTCGACCTGTTGGTGATGCGTCCGTTGCACCCCTCAGGTGTTTGTTGTACGGGCAACCCTTGGGTGGTCCCTGAGGATAGTAGGGTATAAGAGTGGTTTGCCTGGCTCCATGCAGGAAATAAGGATGCCGTTATCTGCGAAGCTGTTGAAAGGATTAGATATTATTTTCAACCCTGTACAGCAAGAAGAGCATTAGAGATTAGATCCCTGAGGAACACCCGCATTGATGGTGAATACATCGATAGCATATCCATCCACTACCACAATTAAGGAGCGACCCCTGATATGACTATCCAACCAGTAGCACAGACCCGGTGGGAGCCTATGGGCAAAAATATGATTAAAAGTCTCTCGTGACATGGGCTATCCGAGCTTTCGATGTATCGAGATTATCCATGAAGCTCAATTTATCTGCACATATATTTGCATATGTGTGATGTAGGCCAGAAGATCTTCTATACTTGCGGAAACCGTTGGCAATTCTTAAGTATAACACTCCTCGCTGGTAGGAGAGTATAAATGGTTTGCAAAGTACTAGTGTAAGGTCTGCACCGAAACTTTTCAGGAGAATATTGCTGGTATCTGGTCTGGACCACTAGCTTTCCTGGAGTTAAGTTTTTATAAATTACGTTTCATATCTCGATGTTGAAATCTAATTTTTGGCATTTTTGAGTCCACGCTGATGGTATCAGGTGGAGTGCTTCTTTGGAAGTTGTTTAAGATTGGTTATATAATGAGATTTATTACATCCAACAGTGGATAACGGATATATTTGCCAATTTTGTTGTCTCTTCTCCTCTACACAGCAGTATTCAGTGTTTCTGGTTGAAATTTTTCGGTACCCAAACAGAGAATTTTATTCGTTCCGTTTGTCTTATGATGACCATACATGATGACCATACATAACAGAGTTGCATACAAATAATACTCATCAACAAAATAATAATTGTAATCCTTTCATTTTATATACATAAGACTATACATCTACTTTGAAGTAAGCTAGTTGACAAGACAGTTGCAGACTGGAGAATATTACAAATTACAATTTTGATGGGAAAATTTAAAAGTTTCAGTCGACATTTTAAAAGCCTACTTTTTTAGGGTAAGTTTTTAATTTGGACACTTGGATGTACTTGACGTAGTAGACCAGTCCAATAAATATTTATTATGGGTGTAGGATCAATAGATCTGATAATAATGGAATGGCTCCGAAAGAATGCAGTGAATGGGTAGCGAGTAGTGCACGCCATCTATTATTGTTTTCCACTCCAATAATGTTATATTTTTTTGACGTTTTGATGATATATATCACGACATTTCCTATTGGAGTTTGCAGAGGTGTCAGACTGACCCGTAACTGCCTTGGGATCAATTCGAAATGACTGATATCCTTTTACACAATACTTAAACAGCAATACTTTCTGTTGCTCTTGCATCTATCTTTGAGTAGTTTTCGAGCTAATTTAACTTGTATACATATACTACAAGAAGATATTATGCGTCAGTTGCCACGTTGATAAGCGATAGAGTAGAAATAGAACATTCCCTGTACATTTACATACATATTAGTGGTACACGTCTACTTACAGTATCGACCGCGTTTAAATATTTCATGTAACATTTTTATAAATAAATTAATTCAAAGAAATTAATTTTGCAAAACCAAGAGCGGGTTTAAATTCAGTGAGTAAAGTAAATATGTCAGCAAACTCAAATGAATTCGAAATAGCCCAACTTATCCTATCGTTCTCTCCCTAATTCGTCTTATAATTATTACTTATTAAATAACAATTGGACTACGTATTAAGATACCAAATGAAAAAAATTAATATTGTCCTAGAGTCAACGTGAGACAATTTTTAACTTTTTCCCCACACTTGTATCTATTAAATTCAAAAGGACCTTTTTTTATTGACAGTTTTTAAGGTTCTCCATATAGTCAGGAAGAGTGTTGAAAATATTCATGTTGAATAGAATTTTGCTCAGCCTTAGTGAGGCGATAACCTACTGGCTTCAAGAAATTCTAATATCCGGTACCGTAATCATGACAGTCACTATTTTTTGATAGAAATTCCTGCATTTTAAGCGTTTCAAGTGTTGTATAGTGTTGATAGATGATAGGACTTCTTTTACGAGGGTCAAATAAGTGACATTCCTCCCCCACCCTCACCCCAAGTTTTTGACCACCCCTACAAAATTTTGGAACATGAACTCGACTCGCGGAAACATGCAAAACGGTTCTTTATGGTTTTTCTTATTTTGACAATAGCTTCGGCGTCCTTGAATCGATTTTTGGTAAACTAGTTTCAAAGTAGTCAACGTCCGAAAAGTACTTTCCGAGTTATATTATTATATCTCAAATTTTATTTTTTTTGCGATTACAATTGGCTGTTGGAAACACTAAAAAGCGTTACTCAAATTTAGCTATTTCACAGAAGACGTACTTAAACTTTAGGATCAATACTTATTTCTCGATCACTATAAAAGTGTACAAATGGTTTTCAAATATTCATTACATTAGAGAGCTTTTATGAGAACTTACACTTTACCCACTTTTAAAGACAAGAGGAGGTCATAACTCCAAATTAACATTTTTCGTCTGGCACTTTAACGTTCTTCTAGTAAAAACTGGAGAGGTAAATCTGGATCTATAAACTTGTTCACCCCAATTCTCAGTTGGCATTTCATCAATCGTAGTTCCAGCAGCTCAATAGAATCTACATATTCAGGAGTTAGAACCCTAGCTCATGTTAAGTCGACTGTTGAGATTTCATCGCGCCTGGTCCAAGTTGTTAAGTGTTCTTTATTGTGAAAGTATTTGCCCATTTAATTTCTGCTGTCATTTTTGTATCAATACACATGGAATATATGAGCTGATTTCAGCTTAGGTAAACATAAAACAAAAATATCATGGCTCTCTATGGTATGACAACAGTTTCACAAGTCCAGCTCCACCCTCGAGCATCATTTTACCCACTCCACATATACATAATTAATTAATTTCTCCATATTCTATACACATTTTCTGGTTTCATTCTTACCAAAGTGTGAATAATTTCTAAGTTTAAATTGTCCCTATGTCCTTACATAGCGCAAAGGCGCAGATATGCTAGAGAAATGGGTGGGAGAATCAGAAAAGAGACTGAGAGCCCTCTTTGAAAAAGCAACCAAATGCAGACCATCGATAATTTTTTTCGACGAAATAGACGGCTTAGCGCCGATCCGTTCTGACAAAAACGACCACATCCATTCCAGTTTGGTGGCCACTCTGCTGGCTCTCATGGACGGTTTGGACACTAAGCCGGGCGTGATCGTCATTGGAGCTACCAACAGAATCGAAGCGGTAGATCCAGCACTCAGAAGGCCTGGAAGGTAAATATACTTGGTCAGAGGTAGTTATGTGTAGTTTCAATAATCAATGCGTTATGGAGGCATCTCTATACGCTTCAATTTTAAAGGAAACAGTGTGTAGAAATAATATATAAAGCAGGCATTATATATAAATACCTAGATTAGAGTTCTTCTAAGAAAATACTAAACCAGACTGTGTCACAGTTTATTAAGGAATTGGATAGACAATCATGACTCAAATTTACATAAGCAAAGTCTTTAAGACTTCCTGGCATCTTATCCGACACACTTTTTTCCCAAATATTCTGATTTATGATCTATTATGAACTGGGGGAAGTCAGTTCATAAATTCCATTCATAATAATATCAAACACAGTAGATGATTAATTTTCTGGATCAATTCATTTTCTCGACTCAATATAAACAGACATCAAGACAAATTGAATTTTTCAATGTACATATAGCAAACCATTACATACATACACAACAATTCCCGCAGATTTATGCCATTCTATGAATCATAACTTAGCTCCATGTAACTCGAGGGTACATACAGCTTTGAATTTACAATTGAGCAAGATCTTCAAAATTAAATCAGAATTTTTAACCAAATTGCATAATAATGGATATAATCCAAAAATAGTACATCACTTAATAAATAAAAAACAAACAAAAAAGTTAAGTTCACATGCTCCTAAATGAGGCTTTTGAAAATATTTAGAAAATGAATAATTAAAAGTTTATCCATAATTTAAGGTTCAGCGAGTTTATTGCTTAGCATTTATCTCTGAGCGTCACGCACGGTGGCGCTGCCCATTGACATCTTACGAAGTCAGGGTCCAAATACTTGGACTGCGATGAAGCGGTGACATATACGCTTTAGACATCTGTCCAACAAGGATGAACTGATTTACAGCGACATCCCCTGTTCTACGTAAACATTTTTCAACACCTAATTGCTCTCTACAGTTAGACTGCCAGGCTATAGTGACGAGCCTAGGTTAAAGACGAACTATGCATGTCTATAGCAGGTCTCCTCTATAGTCGAGGCAGCTAAATGTTTTTCAATTACTCATATAATACAACTGCAGGTTCGACAAAGAGCTGTACTTTCCTCTACCAGGTGTGGTGGCTCGGAAAGAGATAATAGAAGTCCACACAGGAAGTTGGGATCAGCAGCTGACTCCAACATTCATAGATAAGCTGGCAGATCTAACAGCTGGCTTCTGCGGAGCTGACATTCAAGCGCTTTGCTCCGAGGCCGTGCTATGTTGTGTCAAGAGGCAGTATCCGAAGATTAATAACATTGCTACTAAGGTTAAGATCGAGGCCGACAGTCTGAAGGTGGAGGAAGCTGATTTTTTGGAGGCTAAAACAAATGTTGTACCGTCGACTGTGAAACAGGGACATAAAATGAGAAATTTGAGTCAAATCATTAAACCGTTGCTCAAGAGACAGCAAAATAGGGTCATAAGGTGAGTACGCTAGGCTTGTCCTTTAGTTTGTATTGGAACTTTGTATACGTCTTTAGCACTTTGCCGTTCAATTTGTGTTGCTAGGCTTTTAAAACAGAACAAAATGTGCGGCAAGTTTTCGCTATATTGGTATATTATGCACAGCGCCCGTATTCATGATCTCAAACCGTTACGCCTTGAAAGAACTTAGCACATAGCAGGTATGCCGAACATGTTCAATGTTTACTCCTTTTTCAGCGACAATTTTGTGCCTCACACGTGACCGATCATATGACATGCACATGTAAAAAGTGACATATAAATTAAGTCCTTGTGTCTAAAGTACATTCGTGTCCTTTGCCTTCAATGTTTCATACATGTATGCCATTGACAGATTTAAAAATTAAAAATTAGGTTTATCAGCGGCGTAGGGCAAATTAGCGAAATCCTGGAAAACATTCAGCATTAAAATGTGAGATCGAGCTCATGAAATGAGCGGTCTATATCTGTCAGTTGAATTCAGGAATTTCTATATATTAGTTTTATGATGTGCACAGCATAATGTGTGATAAAAAATATCGAATTCAATGGATCAGGATGAACTAAGCTGATCCATTTGTGAACTAGATCATTCGAAATCGATCTATCTGCGCAATCTCATCTCTACAATGAATGGACTAAAAATGCTGGAATACCTTCCTCTGTAGTGCTATAGTCCAAGCTATAGAAATATGGATTTTAATGGACCTTCAAAAGTCGCAATAAATTATAACAATACTGTTGATATGCACTAAAATTGGTAAAATATGTATAATTTAAATGTTACTACATATTTAAATCTTATTTTAATCAATTATACCTTGTGAGCAATTCGATACTGTAAAATTGTGAAATTCTTGTACTTAGATAGTGAAATACGCCATTTCACTGACACAGAAGAGTTGGAAATAACGCCAGCATCAAAAGGAATGAGCTGATAAAGTAGAAGCATTAATAAATTGTACCAGTTTCATTTTGATTAAAAAGGAAGGCTTAAATTAAATACCCATACATGGGTGTAAATGGACAAGTCGTATCTTTCCGACTAACATGGCGGATTAAGCCCTACAATTACAGGTTATCTACAAAGAAAAAAATATCAACCATGAAATACCTTATTGAAGGCTTGGCCTAAAAATTATGTTTTACAACATTATTGGTTTTGACGTCAGAGCCTTGACCAACAAGACTCAATCTGGTTGATAGAACGACAAGACCACTTTGTAATCAGGAAAACAACTAGGGCTAGAATAATTATCAGTAATACCCCCATAATCTCTATGAGAACAAACATTTAATTTTAATTGAAATTTGATATATCTAAAAAAAAAACAAAATGAACATATAATGGACCATATTTTATCTAATTAGTAAATTGTATACTAAGCTATGTCCTTTATACAGTTACGTTATTGTAAATGTTCAAGCTATTGAAGATTATAGAATCATTTAAGTGATGATTTTGGTTAATAAATTGTAATTTTTTTCTCCCTACTTTTATCTATATTCCAGTTTCAAAATGTCAATTGATAATTCAATTTTAGATACATACAATTGCTGTGGCCTCATTTTCTACAAGAAGCTCACAAATACTCACTTGGAGAGAAGCGATATGCGGGAAGAATACTTTTGATCGGTTCAAATATGCAAGGATTGAATACTCATCTGATACCCTCCATTTTGAAGCATTTAGAGCACCTACCGACATTTGTGTTCGATTCGAGGATCTTCCATAAAATGAAGATGAACTTGGCGAGTGCCCAATCTGTATTCCCTGCTGTCATATTATTGTCTAGAATTGATGAATGGTAATAATACATTATTTTTTCTAAGGGCGCCTTTCAAAAATCTAAAGTTTCTAGATAAAGTGAAACTTAGAATTCATACTTAATTCGTATTTTGACATCCGGAAGAAATGGTCCAGTGCGGGATTCGAACCACACATCTTCTGATTGCCGATCGGACGCTGTAACCAACTGAGCAGCTGCCCAGTCGTTACAAGACCGCGGATGATGTGTTAAGCGGAATTCCCCGAAAGGCATTTCTTCCGAATTTAAAACTGCGCACGTCGTTTGTATATACAGCAGCGATAGTGTTTGGATTGGTCAACATCTCCTACCGCGATACCGACCGCAGTCTGTATCGAACAATCACAGTTTCACTATGTAGGGAAACGCCAGATGGTCATGTCTATATTAGATATATTATGATGAATGGATGCTATCTATAAACGGTTTGATTTTTCTGTCCATAATTAATTGATTATGTTAATAGAAACATGCACCCAAATGTACATTAGTAAATCCAATACAGTGATAGCGAAGTCACAAAGCACCTTTACCATACTTGCCAATATACCTTCGGCTATTTCAGCTCAACTAAGCGAAGATTTTTAAACGAAACGTTTTTCGCTTCGGAATTCATCATTTATTTACCTTTCGCATGAAAATAGTAGACAACAAAACGAAAATCGCGCCTAGTGGCCGCTCAAACTTAGTTTAGTTTAGTAATCGCTAGCTTCGTCTAGCAGAGCTTAGTTTTGTTCCGCTCGTAGTGACCGCTTGCCTTTATTGCGGAAAAATTTGAAGGGTTGTAAACCTTATGGATTTTTTTCTGCCTCTTGAAAACGACATGGTTTAGAATATTTTTCATTAGATATAGGTAATAGTTGTTATTTTGTTTAGATTTACATGTACTTGGCAGTAATGTATAAATAATAATAATTGCTAGGCTTTATAGTCTTGTGGCCTCCATAGTCAGGAATCTTTCTCTCAATGATGTAGATTCTAGAGTCTTTATTTCAACAAACACTATGGCAGTCCAGTGGGCGTATTTCACCAAGTCGAACTTTCAAAACCTCGAACGAACCTTTTCCAAAGGATGTTTTTTACTCCAGCGTTCTGGAGAACTTTCCTTTCTAGTTACAGTTTACAGCATCTAAAGCTTAATATGAACAGACATCTGATGGACAATCTGTTTTTGAAAGTTTGTTCAATGAAGTGCCTTAAAATTCAGCTAAGTCTTTATTTCAACATTGAATGACTTGTCTAGGTGGGACTATATAGACGAATGTGATCAGCATAGTATCGTTTCAACTCTGGAAGACATCCATGCAGGATTGCCAGTCCTCACAATTGCTTCGTGCAACACAGACATACCATCAAGGTTTCACAACTTCTTCTATAACAATAGCACTATACTGATAAAGATAGACGATCCAATCGACGAAGAAAGAGAAAATTTCTTGGCACCGTTGTTTTTTGGAGACAAGTGTATGAGCTTACATCGAGTATTAGAGAATTGCAAGAGATCGGGCAAAAAGGTATAATCTTTTCATTTATTTATACTCGTATTGACGGCGTTAACATCTAACCAATTTTCACAATATTGCATCACAGCAGAAGTTAGTTTTAACCCTAATATACGTCAGTTACCATTTTATTGATATTCTTTGTACATATTGTAATATAATTGTGTAATTGACAGTAAGTGTGAAGCTAATGGTTATTAGGTTTGTGACATCATAGCCAACTACGCGCAACAGAACACTGTAACTGCTCTGCCCAATAAACCATAGCAACCTTTTTCAAAGCATAAACAATCAAGGAAATAAATCTTCACCAATTAATGATGGCAATGTCAACTCTAAGGAAGACTACCGAAGCAGCCGAAATGTCAGTAGAGTTATCATACCCAGTTATTGTAAGCATTTGAAATACGTTGATGAGCCTCTTCCGAAATTCATTCTTTAGGAGGACTTCAGTATTGTGGGGGACCTGATGGTTTTGAGCATTTTGAGGTCAATATGAATAAACATTTATTCTCTTACACCGCTTCTAGAGTGCTATACGCTTTTAACCTTTGCGAGAAGTTATCTATCAAAAATGTAGGTTGAATTACTGTTAACTGCTTTATTTTTGTATGCAGGAGGATTACTGATAGACTATTTTATTCATTCTATAATTCTAGGCTATAAAACCCGAAGCGGATATGATAACAAAAACCAAGAAAGAGAACGGCGATGAACTTAACATTGAAGAGGTTCACAGTCTGACGAATGGTAAAAGGAAAAGTGAAGATTACACTATAAGCAATCAGGCTCTGGTTAAGAAGATAAAACTTTGCGAGAGTAAATTTGGGGCTTACCAGTCAAACAGTCATATAAGTATGGGTAAGAAGAAGGAATTATAATATTTAAAAAGAATACTGTCTTTTTCATCAAACATTATCGATCATTTATTTTATGAAAATCTGAAGATGATTTGATATTTGTGCTTTGTATAAACAGTTCTGTTATTTTATTGGTATTTTGAGTAACTCTAATCGTACCTTTACAGATAATACTCCGAAGTCAGTAGTATCTGCGTCTTATGAAGGCCAAAGCCGACTAGAAAAATATCAAGCTAGGAAACGATACTTTACCAGGGTTCTGTCCGACCTGTTAAATCAGAGGAATATGTGGAAGAACTACTCCAGGTATCGTATTTCACTACGGCTGACAGCGGTAGATCAAAAAATCCACTTAAACATTCTACCATTGAGAAGCAGTCTCAATATGTAGTGACTGATAGCTTTATTCAACTGTTCAATTAAGATATTCAATTCTCCACATAACCTAAAATAATAGAGACAAACAACGTATGATTGTGCGGAATATGAAGAAAGATGGAAGAGATGTCGTAGTTATGGGAATATTCAATATTGGAACTGAATCGTTAAGGGAGGGTCATACAAAGAAGCAAATTTAATTTAATAAATTAATTGTCGTGTAAGTCTTACATCATGACACATTTATAAAGTATATTGTGCCTATTGCTACAAGTATAATATAACGTTTATTTTAAATTAAAAAAATTAGGAATGCTTGCGTTCTTATCCCGTTCGTCAGGTTCATCACACTGTACATTCGCATATAAACTCTTAACTAACAAAAACAGAAACTGACTGCTTAACCTTCCTCAAACGTTTCCATAAGTTATGCAAACTCTTATTCTGACAATGCATGTTTTTTTGTGTGAAATTAATTGTCATTGGCATACAAAAATATCTGTTACAATGAAGACACAATTGAATTACTATTGTTAATAACTTAATTAGCATTCTCAACAAGAATCTGGTTTCCTAAATTCACTCAACAGATTTTAGTAGATTCACGAAATACCATCTCAGTATACCCATTCACCATTTTCCATCATTTGCATACATTGGAAGATGCAGGATCTGATCCTGCACTGGGTCTTCTTTTCGGATTTCTAAATGCGAATTTATGTATCAAAAACTCCATCTTGCGGAGAAAAGCAAGAAATTATGTATCATATATTTTATTATTTGTTAAGTAATGTTTCATTGTGTCAGTGTTATTTTGTTTTCTATCATTTGTGCAAGTTACGGAAATTCGCTTAGTGTTGCTAGTAGTAGTAGTAATAATGGGGAGGAAAAGCCTGGAAAGTAGACCAACTTTGGCCCTTTTTGCCGACCCCGAAGACCATCATTAAAACTATGGCAGACCTGCTAACTCCCTGGTGTCAATTCTTCCAGACCTTTTGATAAAGGTCATGATGTCCAACCATTCCGCTAAGTAGCAATCTTCCCTGTCAAACTCTGCTGTGCCGAACACCTCAGTCCTAAGTCCGCTGTATACGGCACACTCGCTCAGGAAGTAGGACGAGGTCTCGTCCTCCTCCCAGCACTTCTGATGGATTGGGTCTTTCACCAGTCCTATGAGTGTCACGTGCCTGTTCAATCTGCAGTGATCTGTGAGGATCCCCACTAACAAGTGGAGTGAATCCCTCTTCTGGTTCAGTAGCCATAGCTCCCTACGTTTGTTGGATCCTGCTATGAACCTCATGGACTGCCTGCAGTCGTCTCTCTCCAACAATGCTTTCGCAAGTTCGTCATATCCCCAGGCATCTAGGGTATTACTAACCTGGCCTCTGCTGATGCCCAGCAAGGGTTCGGGGTGATGCTAAGTGTGCACCAAAAAACATGGAAACATACTAGTCGGCCTTCTGTTACAGCGAACTATCTTGTATGTCGATGTTGATTGATTTTCACTTGATTAATATACATTAAAGGGATCTTAAAAAGTCTTATTCTTCCTGGGATACCCAATATGTTCCACCTATAAAAAGCTATCAATAGTCCTGTCGTTATAGTTTGAATATCTCGAATATTACAAAATTGACACAAAAACTGCAAAAACCTCCAGACAGTAAAAAACAAGAGATGTGAGCAATTATCTCGTTTACCCTATTGGAGCTCACAACGAATGTTTTCTTATTTATGACAATTATATATAGAAGATTTTATAACTTTTTTGTTTTAAGATCAATATGATCAATATTAGTGAGAGGTTACATTAAGAAACATTCTGCTCACATCTTAATGCCCCGTCTTAGTATAGTTGCCGCGTATCATATATTTATTTTGTAATTCTAGGAGCTATGCCCTCCGTAGCAACTACGGTAGTCTGGGAACAAAGCGAAACACTGTGAACAGTCTGACAGCGGCAGCGTCGACCGCCCCTTGCAAAAAGCCCGTCGAAGATCAAATGCGGCAGGTGTACAAGCTGTGGAAACACACGGCCTTAGTGACGTCCCGCCACATGGCTGTGGCCCAGCTGGAGCTGCTGTACGATGTTATATCCGCCTGCATCAATATACATCAGCACTCCTTCGAGGCGCTGGTGGAGCATTTGGAAAACATATTGAAGAAGATCGAGTACTCCCATCAGGTCGCGGATAGTAAATCAGATTCGCAACAGAGTCAGTCAAAAAAGTGATCTTGGGAGGGGCTGTATTGTTGGTCAGGTGTAAGTGTAAATATAAATTAACACAGAGCTTTTTTGAATTTCATTGTATAAATTCAGTGCGTATAGTACGTACACTATTTATCAGGTTTTCTGCAATTATATAGGCCTTCGATTTGTGGTCGTAACAGTCTAATAGTGGCTTGAGCTTAGTCAAAGCTTACAGAATAAATAAAAGTTCCGTCTGGCAAATTATCAAAATGCCCAGTCAGATTGGTCAATGATATTTTACTATAAGGATTGGGTGCTGTTGTCGGCGGTACTCTTTTTAACTTCAAAGGCTTGCGAAGGACTGACGTAACTTATATTTGTGTAAACTTCTGTTCAGTCCTGTTTTCAGTGCCAGTCTCACCATATTTTTGGCAGGCTGCAAAATACAAACTAAGCTGCTGATATGTTAGAACAGGGCGAATGGGTATCGTAATTGATTGTGACTGTTACTAGCCACCAAGAATTCAGTACATCTTGGATGTCATTGGCGTTCATGAAAACAATATATGAATACTACTAACCTCATCGCGACAGAATTTTTCAAGGTACAAATTACAAACAATACATATTCAAATATTTACAATGATACAAACAGTGTTTTGTTCCCAAATAAGAACTCATCATCAAGTATTACGCAATGCTCGAATAAAGAGTGATACATTCAAAATGGAAGGTTTAATGTATCTTCATATTAGAATTATGACGCTGCTTTTATTATGAGTATGTTATATAAGATTTTCAAGGAAACGAAACAAAATATACCTTTGGAATTTAAGAACAAACATCAAGCATACCCATCAAAATTTGTCATAGTCTACTAAGGTATAGGAGAAACAACCATATGTCAACAAGTTTTCAAAAATATTCACTGAGCTGCAATGTTGTTAAATGATTTCTTTGCTCTAAGATTCGACGCCTGACATGTTTAGAGCTCGCAGTGATGTAAAATTTGCCACACACGAAGTTTCTATATAAAAATATAATTTCAAGAAGAGTGTCAATGAGCTTATTTGACTTTATAAAGTTGAATGATTTCGAGTATGCGTCAAGAAAAAAATCTAATCAAGGTTCTTAGAACTTAAAGGTTGGCAACAAGTTTTTATCCAGGTCGTGTTATGATCTAAAATTGAATCCTTGATGAGGCGGGCTTTTTGTAGTTGTCTTGAGATTGCACTGTCATATGTTTCGTCATGTTAGCCAGCGTTTTGTTTTTTATGTGATCTACTCAAATGATGGTTAATAAAACTCAACATAAATTAAATTTGTAAGTGTACTTTTTTCAATTTGATGTATTTGTAGTCAAGTTGATTTAAAAGTTATATGTGATTTTAATTAACCACCAGCGTGAACAATATGAATCTTAAGCACAAAAAAATTGAAAAATATCATCATAATTTTCACCATCACCAGCATCAATATCATCTCAACACTTTCCAAGAGTAGGCAGACTCTGACGGATCGAACAAAATAGCTTGGCTTGTAATTCGAAACTTTACATCATAAAACCCTTTCTATTCAGAAAGGATTAAATGTATATCGTATCCGTAAATTTATATCAATCGGCGTACTAAATATCTTAACTAATTCTCACACAGCTTACAAGCTCCCTCACTTGTATTTTGAATTCCACCCCTAGTTACCCCCGTTCAGCGTAATTTCCTTTAATCCATCTCTCCAGTTTTTCCATTTTCATAACTGCCTCTCACTTACCAGCTCTCCCTTATTTTACGTCTTAACCTTCATCAGCAATCGATAAATTAAGCTCAAATTCTTCCACGGACGTATAGTCGTTCAATATGTCTGGTGTATCAATTAACCTGACGGGAATTTAACAGAAAGGTAAACCAACTTTTCTTTTAATAAATTCAGAATTTTGATGTTAAGTGGTTCCAAATTGTTGATACATACAAACATGAACGTGAAGCTAATATAAAGTGTGTTAAAAAATGTTGGTCATACAAGAAGTGCCCGGTGCCGGAAATCAAACCCGAGCGTCCCGAGCTACTTTTAAGGTACGCGTCATAATCAAATGAACTGCTCATAGATATTTTGAAAAAACAGTTTAGAAATGAAAAGCAATAACAGGACAAACATATTAAACAGTTGTATTGTGATCGGTCCTTGATAAATGTGCAGAATTTGAAATTAATTTGAGGTTTTAAATTTGGTGATAAGAGCGTTTGAAGATTCCGTTACAAACATAGATAGATAGACGTAAAGCTAATAATAAAAGCATGTTTAAAATGAATATTTTTTTCATTTCAATCCAACGAACATTTATTGATGTATCGCAATCTTTACAAATCACCCTGTTTATATAATCACATTTTTTTGCGGACACAGGCTTCCGGCTGGTTTGCACGAAGCAACAGAAGCATCGTGGCTCCCGGTTAAAGGCGATTATTCAACATCACGTCCTGATGCGTCGGTGTCGTAAGGACACGCGGCCTGAACGTAACACGGTGCACTTAGAGTGAATCAACCTTCACATCGCCTCTTGCTTGGGGCTTTCCTTTGACATGGAGCTGAATATCATCAGGTGCGGTTCGGTGGGTTATCCGTGGTAGTGCCAACGCCGCCATCGGTAGAATTTGCAATTAAAATGGTCGCGCTGCCTGCTGCATTGGACGGAGGTACGGATATTCAACGGCAGGGACGGAATTACTATGATAGTGCGGGAGGCCGCATTTCATTTAAAAAAGTGATTTTCCCAAGGACTCAATCCACGTAATTAACTAATAAAGTGGAACGTGTGGTCGCTTCAATGAATTTTATATTGAAATTTTGTGCAACATTCGAATAATTCAATTGTAATGCTGGTAATCTCAGACCATTCATCTTCGCCTCAATGTAATTTGTCTCGCCATTCAAATGTGAATCCTGGGCACAGGAACTTAAATTTTCGACTCGAAGAAGGGACAACTGAGCTTTGACAAAAAATTCTAAGCCAGGGCCTCAATGACAATACCAAGTGTACTAACAAACTGACTAAATAAGCATGCCATTTGGTGTCTACAATTTGATGTATTTGCATCTTATGTTTATATATTTCCAGTTCAATAAACAAGCCTCTAAAATCTAATGATAATGGCCTAATGTTAAAATGTTTATTTGTCGACTTCACTTTTACCTCTCACGGTAATAGCTGTAATCGTAAAATGTTTTGAAATCGAGATACTATGTCACTCATTTCCGTTGGTCTGCCTTTATTCTGTATAATAATCATTGGGTCCCTATAATTGGGTCAGATTTTGATGAAATTCATACACTAGGTTAATACTAAAGATTCAAGCTATATAATTATTTTACAAGGACTAAACAAACATATTTTCAGTCGTGAAAAATATGAATCACAACGTCATACCAAATTCGATCCTTTCACAAGTTGCAGTCGTAGAATTTGTTCCATTTCTGTTCTAGCAATTACTACTACAGATGTTCACTGAGAAAGAATCATACATAATTATGAAAATGTCATTTATATTTTTAATAAATGGCGTCAGGTAGGTCATCGGATATAAAAGTTTGTGGGAATTTTCGAAGCTATGAATGATTTTTAACAAATATTGTTTGAAATTAATACCAAAAGATCATAAGATGAAAAATTAAATGCCAATCATTCTTTCTAAATTACGACGATGGAGCGAAAAGTAGAGCATCGACCTATTTGATGTCATTTTTTTGTATGTGGTTCGTAAAAAAATTGTGTGAAAAAAATGAGAATGTAACTGGAATAACCATTATAGATAATTAGATAAGTAGGGTAGATGAAAGTATTCAAATTGTACCAAAATTAATTACTGGAGTTTTCCATTGCCAATTATGTAAATCAATTAATTAATTTCCACTCGCACACGACTGCTTTAATTTAATTGAATAGCTTTTATTTCATTTATCGGTAATTGCAACGCATAACATTCAAAAAGTCATAATTAGAAAAGATATGCAGTATAATTGGTTGCCACCAGCATCAATTTTTTCTGACTATCCTCTCAAATCATAACTATCCTAAGATGTGTTAAACTTCAGCAAAAATCGATATGTATCAGGAACTTTCCATGAAACATGTTAAATTTTATTCAATTGATTTCAGTTATAGGCACTGTATAAGAACTATTTGAAAACTATTGATTGATTTTGATATTGAATCAACAACTCTAAAATGTTGAAAAAGAATGTAAGTATAGTGTAACAAACATGTTTTTCCGTTTCTTTTCACAGTGTATGGTATATGTTTGGAAGGCACTCTGAATCACTGAAAAAAGATCATAGTTTTAAGAGGAATATTGTAGAATCTGTCTTTATCAACTTGAATGATGGTTTTCTTTACAATCCTTCACTGTACTGTGACAGTCTGGTAGGATATATCTCAAGAAAAAAAGGAATCTAACCAATGCTATCTAAGCCTCCATACCTATAGACCGTAGAAGTTTTGAAAAATTGTAAAATTAAATTGAAACAACAGTGAAGTTTCTATAATGCAGCGGTAATATATGGTATAAATTCAATCAAAGTCGCAAACACTTTGGTAACAAAATTCCCTGAGACAGATCGACTTTGCGAGTTATAGAGGAATTACGGAGTAGAGACAGACAGATAGGGGGACAGACAGTGACAGGCAGACCGAACGATGAAAATGAGCGAAAAGCTTTTTGTGATGTATATCTTATGAAACTATGTAATTATCACAAAGTTTCACAAATAAAACTTTTTCTTTTAGTGATGCGTTTCGAAAAAAAAAATGAAACGTGTCACTAAACTGTGAAACTGTGTGATAATTACACAACTTTTTATCTACATGATGGAAGAGTTTCACCAAGTAAGAGCATCTACAATCTACATGATATTTTATGAAACATAAAGAAAACACAATATCTCGTTGCGAAATTTTTTGTGATTACAATACTTCCTCGCTAATTAGCGTGTGAAGTAATTATGTTAAAAAAAAATTAAGCGGTTATTTTATCATTTTTTGTGAGTCCTGTCCTGTAGCACTACATGGTGCTTTACGGTTTCCCCGGAAGATTTTAAAAATAAATATTATACGCTTTGAACGCTCACGGAGAGTCAGTTATGTCAACTAGAATTTTCTATGCAGACTAAGAATATAGTGAATTAATTTGACGCCTTCCAGTAAAACGGCTAGTTTACATTTTAGATTAGGAACAGGCATTCCGCTCTGATAGTTAAATTCTTGCGAAGTGGAAATTTTATATTGCTCTCTTTAAAGTAGAGAAGTTGTTAGAAAAATTCACAAACAAGGCGAATAACTTCATTATATTCCATGGACTATGGCAACATATAATATGGAAGATAGCTGAAGCAAATCAAAAAAGATTTTTTTCTGTATTCTCATAATTAATATGTTTGGCAGTGTACGGCATTTCGATATAGATTTTTTAGCAGAGAACAGCATATTCCTCATTCCATCTAAGGATGGCTGGCAAGCCTGTGAAGCTGGCTGAGGAGCTCCTGATACTTGTTTCTACTCCTCCTTCAAGAAGATATTCATCTCGGCAACCGATGATAGAAGGCGAATATGCCGGGTTTATTAGCTTGCATAAGCTCGAGCAATAAATTAGTGATATTTGGTATCTTCTCGGTTAGCTGTCGGTATCTAAATACCACTTACTATGTTGTTTATGGAAGTGATGAAGTTCTAAGTCGCTAATGGTTTCTTAAAACCCTTATCAGCAACGGCATGTATACTTATTTTTGTATAGTCTATAATCAATGTTCCTTTGATATAAAAAGGAGATCTGACATATTGACGTTGCTTCTTTATGGATCTCCGTCAGATATTTATGGAATTCTATGTGAAAATAATATAATCTCTGTATTTAAACACATACATATGGGCATACACACTATCCGCAATCTGTATTTGGAATCTTTTTGATTGTTACTAAGATTAGTTAATTATTCGTGACTGATTAAGTATCCCAAATTTGGTTATATGATTACATGCATCGCTGTGCTAAACACGTTTTTTCAAATTGTGCGTTAGGGAGTTCTCAAGTATTATTCAATACGTTTATGACGAATTGTCACTTTGGAAAATGTTGAGTATAGGTTTCATTATATCGCTATAGAAATGCATGTTTCGTCTTTAGCCTGAACTTGTCAGTATAGCCTGGCGGCCTATTTGTAGAGAGCAATCGGATGGTATATACCTAAGCCAGTCAAGGGTGTGATAGCAACATCAACACATCTCCAAGTGTCGCCCTCTATGGGGACGCCCATTGGCAACTCACGGAGTCAAAGGTCCTATGAAGCGGCAGTTTTAGGACCTTTGACTCCGTGAGTTGCCAATGGGCGTTCCCATATAGGGCGACACTTGGAGATGAGTTGATTATCATTTATTCTGGATTATTATTTTGGGTGCTATACCTTCAATGTCGAGTTCGTGACTTGGGCATTTCATTTCGTGGACTATGGCCTCTGCTCATGTGGCAAGTAATGCTGTACCGTCCTGGAGTCACACTTCATGATAACTGCCGCTCTCAGGATGTTTTATCAATTTCATTTCACCATTACTTAAGTAGTGTATTATATCCAACCACCGGAGCGCATTTAGTAACTCGGTATTCTTCGTTCCAATATCTTCACATTCTATCCTCTGACATGTTATCTATTTCACCTCATACTTAACATAGTTATGACTAAGTATTTAAAGTTTATGTCTGCTATTTTAATCTGTCTACCCTATACTTCCATCCAGTGTGCAGTTATTCAACTAATTGATCAGCTGTTAACAAACCTTATATAGTTTTGATTTGATTGTTTAGTAGTTTAGTCCGAATATCACAAAAAATCTGAGAATTTTCTGTAAATATATGTCAATATGTAAATATTATTCGTTCCCTGCCTGTGTGAACCTTCTGAGCTTAGTCGGATGAGATGCGACGTGTTGACTTGGCCAGTCTGAAGTCAACAAGACGTTACAAGATGCTGAAAAATATCGTAGTGTCGAAAGGCGCACGTCGCTCTCCGTTGTCCGTGGTGATGATCCGGGTGCGTCCAGTGCCGCGCCGCGACGAGGACGCCGAGCGGCGGGACTAGTGCCACGCGAACCGTCGACGACGCCGATTGGCGCTACCGGGAGTTACACGCGACTCCCGCTCCTCGCTACTCTCAGCGAGTTGCGACGCGAACTCTACTGCTACTCATAATAATTGAAATTGTATGAGAACAGATACTGATTTATTTAGAGTGGTTGTTAATGTAACGGACATAAGGGGTGAAAGAAAGTATATCGCTGCTAGAGAAAGGAATCCATGTAACAGCTGGTGAGTCACTTGTGGAACTTTCTCCGTTAGGAAATACTTTACACATTTTTTCGTTTTATCGTTTCTTATGATTATTTGATATACTTATGTGCTGATTGCTCAAAGTTACTTTTGAAACATTGGAGAAAGTAAGAATGTTCCAATTTACTCCTTACCACTGTTCGTATATTTAATTTTATAGATAAGACGGTATTTGCTGAAAATTAATTTTTACTTTAAAAGGCATTTTTTGTCACCCCTTAATTTGATTAACAAGCAAACAGATAAGTTCTTCATGTTGAAGACACAAAAAGAATCGTCAAGGCTTATAGGGACTGATTATGCTTTTATAACTGTTAAATCGGTGGATGCTGCTCAAACCTTACTAATTTGTCTCGATTTATTTATGTAAACAGGATATACGTGTCCATATTGATATCTAAATGAAAATCAAAATTCAATGTATATGCAAAAAATACAAGAATAGGCAGCTAAGGTAGCGTCGATTTTCCTACTACTACCTACTAGAAAAAGAAAGAATATGCTGTTGTCGAATTCATGAAAGTTGAACAGTAAGAAGATGAAACATAAAAGGATATTAATTTGCTGGCTCAGCAATTTGATTAATGGCCTTCCAACAACAAGTACGACTATACATTTTATATTTTCGGTATTCAATATATTTATAATGTTGATAATATTATGTCTAGTATAAGAATATTAATATGTGCATCTGAAAAATGATCCACAAAAAATTAACTGAAACTTTTTTCGAAAAAGTATTGAATAGCACCTGAAATTAAAAAACTAAATCTTAATATCGACTCTTATGATTGTAACTTTATTCCATCGTTTTTGCCCCAGCCACAAATCACCTGTTACTCGAAATAATTTTACTGATATTCACTGCCTGGGAGGTATTTTTTGTAACAAGACCTTCATCCGAGACTTCCGGACCTGACTCCTTCTCTCAACCCGGAAGCATCCGGACTATTGTACTTATCACAATTATTTTACTTAATGCTGAATATTTACTTAGAAGGGAGATAGACTCGCGTAGAACCTGACTTAAAGATATATAATGTAAACCAAACTCACTTGCGCAGATAGTTGGCGGGCAGCTCCTTTCCGTTGCTTCAGATAAACCCAAACGGGAGGATGGGATCACTGAGGCGTTATCTCAGTTAGTTCAGCGTTAGTGAAGATTAAAGAAAACAATAACTGAGGAGACTATTAACATTTAATGAATGAATTGTTGATAACTCGAATAGTGAAAATAAATCATGACACTAACAAAAAGAAAATTAATATAACTTGGCAATGAGGAAAAGATCACTGGAGGAGTGTCTTATGCTAATTTAATTTACATTATAACTAAAGGGAACTATTGTCCTAGATTGTTAGAAAATACCCCAGCTCAAATAGGAGAATTCACTTAAAATACATTAATTATCACATCAAGCTTGAAATCAATTTTGAACAACAGCCGGAAGGGCTGTGTGTAAGTTATATTCATAGGTTATCTAAACTGACGGAATCTAAAATAACAATATTTTTACTTAATTCAACAAATATCAAATTACAAACGCACTTTCACTAACCGAGGGAGCAACAATATGAGCAACTAAGCCAACCGATCAAATGAAAGATTAGAGAAGAACTAAAATTTAAAGTTGTGAAATTTCTGTTGCCAGTTGCGGATATCCCTTCCCTCGGCCAGAGTCATCTTGCCGTTGACCAATAGTTATTGAGGGTGTTTTACCCCGCCAAAATGGTGATTGTTCTAATAGTTCCCTTGACCCATTCCAAGGCGTGCCTCAACGTACAGTTCCACCAAAATTACATGCAACGGGCCTTCGCCCCATGGGCGTCCCATGAATTACCCAGCTAAATTGATAATTTTCCCGTAACATTTTTGGCACCCCTTGTCGTGTCCTCTTAAATATTTACAAATAAAAAAATACTACATTGAAGTATTACATAGTCCTCCTAATGATAGTTTCACATCTGCACCGGGCAGCGCAAGCGCTGAACGGTGGTAGAATCAGTTCCACTGCCATTAACTACACTAGGAAAATTCTACTAAAAACCTAGTTGATGAGTCTCCTCTCATTTTCATTATTTTTTTCTCAAAACAAGGTATACAAAATATTTCGCACTGTCGGCCGAATCCTTTATTCCTTCCATGACACGCCACTGGTTTACTGAACTGACCGGTATTTGATTTACTATTCTTGAATGACAGGCCTTTCGAAAAGATGTTTATGATTTGAATCTGGTGTAACCTTCTTAGAACTATTTACAGTTTTTTCGTCCTTTGTTACTTATGACCTATGGTAAACGGAAAAATGAGCAAAGTAATGAGATAATCTGGTTGCCAAATGTTTTGCCTGCTATTGTCATTTCTAAAAAGATTCCCTCGAACCCTTGGATGCGCTAACAGGGGTGGACTAAGAACAAATTCGTAATCAAATTCGGAACAAAATTAAGAACTAGTTACTCGTTCTGTTACATCACTCCCCCCTCTAGAGGAATAATGTTTTTTGAATGGCCATGGAAGAAATAACATTATTCGGAATTAATAGATTACATTAGTTTAAGGCAGAAAAAAGAAAACAAAGCAAAACGTCCCGCAGCGAAGCGATAGAGCCCACTGACCCCACTACCATGGTGTGAGGATCCATCAGGCACGTGCTATCCCTGCACGTCCTCAGAAGTGGGTAGTTGGGAGCCGTGGATACCGGCTCTTCCTGTATGGTGACGTCCGCCTCCATGGTGGTCTCGACATCACTCTGGTGATTCACCTGCTCCTTCCTTGGCGGGCGCAGGTGGTACCGGCAACGGTGAGCTAGCAGTTACAAAAGCCTAACTCGAATGCTGCCTCTCTGCGTTTCTGAGCGGGAATAATTAGCGATCCCGCTCGGTATGCCATCCTGGACCGCAACCCCCGATCTGCTCGGCAGCGGATATGGCGACCTTCTCGAGCTCCATCCTAATGGAGAGCCCTGCCGTGCGGTAGCGGCTAGCCGAAAGGTGTCTCTCTCCCCCTTGTAGACGATGAAAGGAGATGAGCGAGATGACAACGTGGCTTCTTCTCCTTGATCCTCAGGCGTTCGACAATATCCTCTCGAATCCTCTTCCTCTCCTGGACATGCTTCCTTAGGCCGCCTGCAGCTGCACTACTAGCACTCGGCCGGAAGCGATTTCATATCCGTGGATCCTCAGATATGCCTGCCTCTGGACGAGCTGAAAATCCCCTGGACTGGTCTTCTCTGCCTTCCTAGGGTTCAAGCACGGCTCCCTTCTAATCGTGAAGCCTCGTCCTTCCGTGAAGTCGTCGTTCTCGTAGGCGATGATGTTCGCCTCGAACTTGAGGATGCTTGCTGTTGAGGAGAAAACTAGCCCAAATCTGAAAACTAAATTCAGTGAATGCCCTAAAATAACTTTAAGTGACTCTAACGGCCCTGTTTCGCCTTACTTGGTTGTCCGCCGTATACATTATAATTGGTGGTGAAATTTATAATTTCCCTTGCGGTCAAACTTCCAATTCGTTGGTAGCCTAACAGAATTTTGAACGGTTCGCGCCTACAATTTTTTTTTTTTTTTTTTTAACCCTTATGCATGATTTCTTATCACTACGGTAGTTGCTTTTAGAGGTTACTTTTCCGGCAATTGTTTATTTGTTTATTTATTTGTTTTTTTACTAGAAGCTCCTGGATTTGGCAACCATTTCCTCCTCCTTTAGGTATCTATAGAGCTCTGCGACATATCTCGTCTTTATTCCTGGCTCTCTTGTGGTAATTCCGCAATTTAAACCTTGTGACGTCTCCGCCCTTTACTCTATTCTATATGAATTACCACCTATTGCTCAAAATTCACTTCTGCAGTTACTTGTATTGACTTGCGATGGAAGAAGATTTTTGTTGATTTCCTCCGTACTAGTGATCACTTGAATCGATATTGCACGACTGTCCTACGGTATGCTGTATGATGTTCAGATCCTTGGTGCGATATGTAGTGGTTAGAAACCATAGCATCCGGTGGGTGTCGACGGTCCACGAGAATACTATGATTACTTCCCTGGAAGTTGGTTAAAGTTTCTATTGTAGGTTGTGGTTGATGGTGAAAGCTAGTATCGGCGGTGGCATCGGACTTCGAATAGGTCAGTACCGATGTCTGCTGGACCAAGACGTCAAAAGAAGTTATGCTTAACTTCTGGTGACCTAATGGAAGATGAGTACTCTACCCCTCAGTGCAACTGACTTACTCTTTTCGCGGCGGCGGCCGCACCCTGTGCCAAGGGAATCCTCTCTATTCTCTGGGACGGCAGTTGTCGGCTCTGGCTGGGTAGTCCTGATGAGGCAACCCTGGGCCATGCAATGGATCCAACGTAATCCTTATATACTATGGGCACAATTTGGAAAGGTATTTCCATAGCTGACCGTGTCAGCCTCGATCCAGAGACTCCTCTTCTCAATTCCTTTGCGTCCGCGGAAATCTAACCAGATTCTTCTTGTAACCCGTGACAGCTAGGAGCCTCAGAAGCTGTCCTTTCTTCCAAAGGAGGTGCTTATCCCTGAGCGTACATTCGTTCCACGACGCTTTATCAGTTACTATTAATTGAAAGTAGGTCGGTGATACTATACTTGATCATAATCGTTAGTATAATTTAAACGCTCAAAGATTCTCTATTTGAGTCTAACAATAAATTGTGATTATAATTTACCCAGTGTTAAAATTGAGTCCAAATAATTTACTGCAATTAATTTTAAGTCCCATAAATATTTTCCAAGATTCCTAATATAGTGTTTAAAATTTCCTCACATTTACATTGTAAGTATGTCTAACTCACACTAGCTGGTCAAACACCGCGTTAGTTTTTTTTTCATGACATTTTTTTCTAAAAATTCTACTTCACCGACCCTTCTATTTATTCAATTATTATTCTTTTCTCTTTTTATTTATTTACTTAAACATTTCTTATTTATTTTTGCCTCCACCCTCTTTACTTAGCAACTCCTTGTGCACTTCTCGATCCCACAATGAGTCACTAATTTAGAACCAATATCGTTTATTTAAAAAAAAAAATGACGCTACGATAAACCACCAATTACGCTTTTTTGTTCTAACCAAGTGAAGGAAAAAAAATTGCAATTAATAAAAATCTACCTAAACAAAAGTTATACGGATTGTGTCCTTGCTATTCGCTTCATATTTTTCAATAGTCATGTGATCTACTTTAATCTAACTCTAACTTTAACTGCCTTAACTAATTTAGAACATATTCATATTTATTTTACTTTGAAAGCTTGCATTAAATTTTCTTATGCTTTTGTATACCCTGCTCAACTTATTTCGGCTAAGACAATAGGTCCATTAATTAACTCTAACCTGTTGACGCTAGCTACCCCTGTCTGGTACCACAACTCTAGGTGTTATTGTCCAATTGCGTCTATACTTCAGTTGCGCGCCATACAATGTACACAACTAATGATTTTCATTTTCAATTTATTTCTTGCATTAACTTCGGTTGTATCAAAAAGCTGTAAATAACTTAGGCCTGTTTGGTCTACTTTACTTAATGAATAGTTCACAAATTTCGGAAAATTCCCCATTAGTGAAGAAACAGGTCTGTGATTTTGATAATATTCCAGAAATATAGTTATTGACTCTGATCATTTCTAGGTACTCTTATGTAGTAATTTATTCTACCTTCATTGATCGACGAGTTTATGACGCTACCGCTTTTTTTTACGAGAAATGCCTAATTTGCCGCTCTAAGTATGTACATTCTCTATATATACATTCACACTTCCCGGGATGATTCACACTTGCACACTAGACAAATTAGATCAGCTCTCTGCGGCTTCTATTGTTATAGTTTTATTGGGTACCCGATCCTCTAATGTACTAAAGTCACGTTTTATATTTCCTTATTCTTATTTTATTAATTTAATTGCTTATAGAAATACGGCGTCTTTAAGCTATTTACTGAAAAAAATCTGATTTTGCCTGAATTTAGAAAAATGAAATGGGTGAAAATACATACTTAACTATATTTACATATGTACAGTTATATACAATAGTATTCACCCATAGAGTAATCTATATCTTGATCCTTGATTTGTCATAAGACATTTATTAATTCCCAAAAACCCGTTAATTTAAATGCTATCAGGTGATCTCTAATTCACATTTTTATTTTTGTTCTTAACTTCTTCACAGTAACGTGCTTCTTGTTCTAGATTGTACATAGCTTTACGAGCTTATTTTGAAATGAACTTGACTATTCAATTTCCTTAATTATTAACTAAAATATTCGATAACATATTATGTATTTACGGCTTTTTTTTTTTTACTTTTATTACTTTTGTGATTGTTAGCCTTTTTTCAGGTCTATGAAATATCTATACAGCCTAATAATTTCGCCAAATAATAAAAAGAGAATTCAAATTTACGAGGAAGGTTTAAATAGTTATAGTTTGTTCTCAAACGAAATAAATTGAATCTAAATATGCAATGGACATTCCCTATTTCCCTATTCAGACAGGAACTAAAACGCGAAGCATTTCCCTTTTCCGCTGAGTAGTTTACCGTCCCTATGCCTCTAATTTCTGTTTAATCGATTCCTTCTACTATATTTATGATAATTAAAGTATTCCTACATTATATTTATTTTCCTTGCACAACTATAAACTTTACTTTAATCTATCCGCTTATTACTTCTGGAATACTTTATTAGCTTGAATACTACTTTTGACAAAAATTGACAAGGAACGCTTCATCTCATTCAATTTGTCCCTATCCTTTTCTCGTAAATCCTCAACAGAAAAATGAAACTGCTTATTTTACGACGACGACGTCGGAGTTTTCTGCTAATCTTTCCTTTGCTGCTAAAATCTTACGCTATTCAGAATACATATCTGGAGATTTTTATTTTCAATATTTTTCCTTTAATTAAAATCATTATTAATTCTAGTTTACTTCCATATCAATCTCAAATCATAAGGTGAACAGCTTTTGACTACAACAGTTACCACATATTTTCTCTAGCATGGTTCTCTAATTTATTGTCTTGTAATTTATTGTAAGTACTAAAACCCAATTTCATACAAAAGTGTAGTAATAACAAAAAAAAATCTCTCAAGTTGTTTTATAAATCTTGTTTTTTTTTTCCAAACACCGGTTATGATGTGTTCCGGTAAATTCGAACTCAAATTTTAAACCTAAATGGTTAATACATTTAAAACTAATTTCCTTTCTGATAATGGAATTAAACAAAATGTGATGGGTGAATTCGTGAAGGACAGTTCCTCTTTTATCAATTAACTTGAAACAATTTGACAAATAAAGTATCTACTTCAACCATCGATATTATACAATCTATTTAGACTGAATGAATGAACTATCTGTTATATTGTTGGATTTCTCACTTGAATAAGTATGTCTAGTTTGCAAATGTCGTTTTCATAAACTAATTCACCTTTACTAATTTACACAATAAAGCCGATTGAACACTAAATTATAAATTTTCTGACCTGATATTACTTTAATTAAAAAGGCTTATAGCGAATTAGCATTAAGACTAGTTAGTATATGCATAAGTCCAAACTATGTACACAGTATTTAACAAGATTTGACAGCAACTTGAATTGATCATCATTATATGACTTTTCCACTTTTTTTTTTTTTCATCTCCAAATATATATTTGTCAGATTCTACGAATGAGTTAACCTTATGCAAAACTCAACGATTTACAGTTACTGATTGTAGTCATTTTGTTATGCGATTAACTGAAATCCTATGTCGACTGCGCCACTTTTTATGTAACAAGACCTTCATCCGAGACTTCCGGACCTGACTCCTTCTCTCAACCCGGAAGCATCCGGACTATTGTACTTATCACAATTATTTTACTTAATGCTGAATATTTACTTAGAAGGGAGATAGACTCGCGTAGAACCTGACTTAAAGATATATAATGTAAACCAAACTCACTTGCGCAGATAGTTGGCGGGCAGCTCCTTTCCGTTGCTTCAGATAAACCCAAACGGGAGGATGGGATCACTGAGGCGTTATCTCAGTTAGTTCAGCGTTAGTGAAGATTAAAGAAAACAATAACTGAGGAGACTATTAACATTTAATGAATGAATTGTTGATAACTCGAATAGTGAAAATAAATCATGACACTAACAAAAAGAAAATTAATATAACTTGGCAATGAGGAAAAGATCACTGGAGGAGTGTCTTATGCTAATTTAATTTACATTATAACTAAAGGGAACTATTGTCCTAGATTGTTAGAAAATACCCCAGCTCAAATAGGAGAATTCACTTAAAATACATTAATTATCACATCAAGCTTGAAATCAATTTTGAACAACAGCCGGAAGGGCTGTGTGTAAGTTATATTCATAGGTTATCTAAACTGACGGAATCTAAAATAACAATATTTTTACTTAATTCAACAAATATCGAATTACAAACGCACTTTCACTAACCGAGGGAGCAACAATATGAGCAACTAAGCCAACCGATCAAATGAAAGATTAGAGAAGAACTAAAATTTAAAGTTGTGAAATTTCTGTTGCCAGTTGCGGATATCCCTTCCCTCGGCCAGAGTCATCTTGCCGTTGACCAATAGTTATTGAGGGTGTTTTACCCCGCCAAAATGGTGATTGTTCTAATAGTTCCCTTGACCCATTCCAAGGCGTGCCTCAACGTACAGTTCCACCAAAATTACATGCAACGGGCCTTCGCCCCATGGGCGTCCCATGAATTACCCAGCTAAATTGATAATTTTCCCGTAACATTTTTGGCACCCCTTGTCGTGTCCTCTTAAATATTTACAAATAAAAAAATACTACATTGAAGTATTACATAGTCCTCCTAATGATAGTTTCACATCTGCACCGGGCAGCGCAAGCGCTGAACGGTGGTAGAATCAGTTCCACTGCCATTAACTACACTAGGAAAATTCTACTAAAAACCTAGTTGATGAGTCTCCTCTCATTTTCATTATTTTTTTCTCAAAACAAGGTATACAAAATATTTCGCACTGTCGGCCGAATCCTTTATTCCTTCCATGACACGCCACTGGTTTACTGAACTGACCGGTATTTGATTTACTATTCTTGAATGACAGGCCTTTCGAAAAGATGTTTATGATTTGAATCTGGTGTAACCTTCTTAGAACTATTTACAGTTTTTTCGTCCTTTGTTACTTATGACCTATGGTAAACGGAAAAATGAGCAAAGTAATGAGATAATCTGGTTGCCAAATGTTTTGCCTGCTATTGTCATTTCTAAAAAGATTCCCTCGAACCCTTGGATGCGCTAACAGGGGTGGACTAAGAACAAATTCGTAATCAAATTCGGAACAAAATTAAGAACTAGTTACTCGTTCTGTTACATTTTCAAGGTTCAAAATAATGTTTGAACGAAGAATGACATAAACATTAATTAAATAGCTGCCGCCAGAATAGCAGTGCTTTGATTTGGAATCGAAGTAATATGGGCTATCATAGGATGCTGAATAACATAGTTATTCATCTTCATTGCTGATAATTTCAGAATAAATGCAATAGTTGTATCAACCGATCTTTACTTAATAGTAACATATAAAATATCAAGTTCTTATTACGATTAAGGAAATACTAATATTCTTACGATGAATGAATTTCATTTCATAAAATTCTGATTAGGTACTATATTGGTTTCTGTATTTTTTTCTGTTATCATAAATGGATTATAGTAGATTCACTCACTTCACTCACTGTAATTAGCTTAAGAAGTACATTCTCGAAATTGTCAAATCAATAGTTAGATCACCTTATATAGCTAACTTCGCTTGTATATTTGAATATGAACAAAACAGCTATGGAACGTTACATCCATTTTTAAGAGAAACATAGCTTGCACAGCATGTGACATCAGTGGATTATGTGATTTTCACTCCGTTGATCATTCAATAATGTGACACCAACAGAAAGAACATGCTCCAAAAATCCTGGAAATAAAACATAACAATACTATGAATTACAGATTAGACCCAAACCTTAGTCCCGAAAGAATTAATTAGGACTTCCATTGTGTAAGTAAATTTGCGTGTTAAGTACGGTATCCCCAATTCGTGGTTACCATATCCATCACATTAAATCGCAAGCAGGTACTTTTGCTTTCTAATCAACTAATTTTTGCTATTATGTACATGTGAATCTCATAAACAACTGGAAATAACATCTGAAAATACTTTACTGGGTTATATACAGATGAGGAGATTGTAGCGTATACAGCGCTGATATCAGTATCTGAAGTATCAGATAACGCGATTTCATTATTAGAATAGCCCGAACATATACTAAACTTCTCTTGTTAAAAAGTTTCGAGGACGTTTCGTCCAATTACGGATATAACTGCGTAAACAGGAGTATCTACTGGTAGAAATTCTTTAATTAATGTAAATTTCAAAAGCATCCCTACACCAGTTAATTACGAAAAGCGGGATGTGTAAAAATAGTTAAAAAGGATAAAGTGGGTCATTAAGCTTGCGTGCTGTTGGTGAGCTTCTATACTTTAAGAATTTTAATCACGTCACATGCTGGTATGGGCCATTTATCTGCGGTTTATAAAAGGATTCCGAGATGCCAGGACAGCCTTAATCATCGTCAAACACATATTCTAATTTCTTAGGAAAGCGTACGTGAAATACCTTACACTGTTATATATTTTGACAGCTGTCTCTGAGATTTACATCACAAATCTGTAATAAAGCAAAAACCAAGATAAAAATAGGACGATCAGTGAAATAGATTTTGATGAGTCCTAAGCGAAACGAAATGTTTAGATGTTAGCACAGTGCATTTCTTTTAAGAGAAGTTCCAAGTTCTGATATCAAAGTCGTTCAACCAAGACATGATTGAGAAAGTTATATTATACCGATTCGTAAGTTTCAGATCGAAATATCTCTTGTCGGTCTTGTAAAGCTCTTATACAACTCTCGCAGACCTATGACATCCCAACTTGTTAAGAAATAATTCATTCCTGGACAGAAGTTCATCTCCGTTATCCCTTGTTCTTGTCCGCATGCTTCTATACAATTTGAGACATGTAAAAGTTTCGGTCGTAAGAAACTTCCTACTGAGAGTCAAAACAGCCAGAACGATAAAGGTGTCAAAACTAAATTACTTAGCTGTTCTTCATAAAACTTTTTTTTGGTTTGTAGTGATATGACAATCATTTGTTTTTGTTTGTTGAGTCACAAGAAGTCTGAAAGAAAGTTTAGCGTAAGGGAAAGTGCGTCCTTTTATATACGCGAACAGGGCAGGACATGTTCTAAGTCTCACAGCTCTATATATGAGGTTCTCGCCGTATGATTAGTACAGTTTTTCAGTCGGATGAGATATTTTTGATAATTTGAATTATTCGTCAAAATTTTATTCACACAACGTCATGTTAAGTTAAAATTCTAAGATGAATCATAAATTACAATATACCAAACAAAATGTTGATTCCAAAACATAAGCTGGTTATACCTCGATATTTTGAGAGGAAATAGGACTTAGTAAGAGCTAATATAGATGGCTATTATGCAGATTACGCGTTTGTAATGTTAGCAAACCAAAAATCTAAATATATCAAAAAACAAAGCTGCCTATTTTATTAGAAAAATGAAACCTACAGTAGACTCATTCCAAGGCTACGATACATAATATCCGCATTTAGGATGTAAGCACAAACCATGTAACATGCTTTGTTTTTTCATGCATTATGTTCCTATATTCGTGCTTATCAAACATGGGAATACGGCATCTGTATTATTGCCTTTGCTAATAGTTTTTTCTTAAGGAATAAATGAGCAGGTTTTTGTTTATGGAATGATAGATCTCATCGCAAACACAGAATATGTTTCTGAAAGCCATTGCATCTTTTCTGGCTCAGTTTGGATTATTATAAGCACGTTCAAAATATAATATTTTTTATATATTAGATATTTTGAGAGCTTGCCGGCAGTACGATTTACTAAAAATTAATTCTTGACTTCATATTTGTGATAAGTGGTATTTCCTCTTCAAGATTCAAGGGGGCTATTAATTGACATGGTAGATTTTTTTTGCCAAACTATATAAAATAAATATAGCGATTGCGTAGGCAGAGCATCCTTTTATATACTTGTGCTATATGAAGGTTATACGTTATTTATTCAATAATTGTTCTCTATTTATATCTATCTTGACCTTTCCACTGAACATAAGCTTAGTATATTCAGACACGGATTCATCGTTTCATGAAAGATACGATCCTAAAGGGAGTCATAACGATATCCTCAGATAATATTGTTATGGCCACACAACGTTATGCTCTCTATACTGGCACGGTAGCTATGGATATTTCCTTGGGGTGGTATTATAAGGAATCTATATTTTAGTGAGGTATGCCGGGAACCGAGGAACAATGTGCTGCTTATGATGTAAGGAAAATCACTTTGAACGGTGATATTCAATATTGATTCTACTGGGGCTCTAGCCAAGATTTTCCCAGCTAGTACAGTGTGGTTCAAATTGAGGCAACATGTATAGGGAATTTTAAAATCTATAAGAAAGAGAAAAATGGCAGAATAAAATGCTGAGGTGATTAGATTTGCAACTGAACACCGTTCAGTACCTGGCCTTGTCTTTTCAGTTTGAGTTATGTAAAAATAATAGTTACATTTCTTAATATATGTTGTAAATTATTAATGTCGTATCTTTTTTAAATCTCAAACAATGTACCTACTTCATAGTAATATTTTTAATATATCTTAATTCGCATCGTCTGTCAGAGCACTCCCACAACATCGTAACTTTGATATTATCACTACAGATGACTACTCCTATATGAATAGACCTACCACCACAAGACCCCTGACGGTAAGAGCACATGAGGCAGCTAACCAGCTTGTCTATCCAATTGGAAAAAATGAATCGCCGCCATGGCTCATACCAATCCCGGAAGTGCGTCTTGAACTCACAAACATCGATAAACAGAACACGCCTCATGAACTCATTAGAGCTGCTTTCAAGGATATCATATCCAAATACTCAATGGATACGATTATTTACACGGATGGTTCCAAAACAGATACTGGTGTCGGCTGTTCTATAGTGGTTAACGGAACCCCCCATTTGTGGTCTCTCTCGCCATGGGCCTCTATCTACACGGCAGAACAATACGCCATCTGGCAGGCTCTTAGGTACTGCGAGATGGCAATGGATAAAACACTATCACTAGTAGTTAGTGATTCACTATCAGCTATTACAGCACTAAAGAACCCCACATCAAGAGATCCGCTAGTGAAAATGAGTTTAGAAACACTTAAAGCTCTCGAGACCGGGGGTAAGCATGTTGTATTTATTTGGGTGCCTGGGCATATCCAAATTCCTGGGAACGAAGAAGCAGATGCAGCTGCTCGACAAGCAGCATCTCTTTCCAGTATAGATGTCCCAGAAATAAAGTTGGAGGAACAAAAAAGACATATATTGGATAGTATAAGACGCGCATGGCAAAATGAATGGAATAGAACAGACACTCAATTGAGGTACATAAAGGAAAGCATCTTGCCCTGGAAACTTCTTCTCCCATTGAAACGGTCTGATAAAATTCGCCTCCACCGACTCAGAATAGGGCACACAGCTATAACCCACTCCCATATCTTTACAAGAGATGACCCACAAAAATGTCAATACTGCCATGAAGTTTTATCAGTTCGTCATATTCTCTCCGAATGTCCTATTGTCAGTCTTCAAATGGAAATGTTTGGCGTACGTGGAACCATGTCAGAATGCCTCACACAACCAAGACACATAGAGATTCTTCTAAATTTCCTAAAGCATATTGGACTGTTCTGGAAATTATGAAAAATTGGATAGCATTAAAAATCGAGTAAGTCAGTGGAGCAGCTAGTGACCATTGCAGTCGATGCTGCTAAACTAAAAATATATATATATATATATATATATATATATATATATATATATATATATATATATATATATCTTAATTCTGCTATCAGTTTCTGTGAAATTCCTTCTTTATAATTTAGCAGATACTGTTACATCATCTATAATATTCCGCTTTAATATTTTTTCTCAACGAAATTTATTCGCGTATCTACCATAATAGCCTCAATGAGGATTTATTTCAAGTTGCTTTTATCCCAAGAAACAATTTTTGGCACATACAAATCATACTATACGTGTTTAGCTTACGGTATTGTGCCAAAAAGGTATCCAATGAGGAATCGATAGTTCATTAAACTGATCTGTTCAAATATTCCGCCGTCAAAGAAGTCTGATATTCGCGAAATTTAGGTGGTGATGGTTTTATCCCTATGATGCTGTTGGGAGCTATAAACGTAAGTAGATCGATCGCTGCAAGGATAGGAGCTCATTTAAAATCCAATCGGGTCAACTCCAGTTGCGGCTAACCGCCAGTCAGCCATCTTTAATTATGCCATCGGAGAATCGTTCGTTTTCACTTTATTCTGGAGCTGATGACTTAATTTAATCGACGCCTCAGATGGCTGTCATGGTTTGTGTTGTATTTATTTGAAAGGAGATCGACTGAAATCTAACCTAATTGAGATAACCTATTTTTTAGGGAGGATTCATCATTGAACATCATGTTTTTTTTGTTTTAGGGGGGCATAATGCCTTCATATTAAAACTGATCAAACTGATCAACCATTAATTTTCCTTTGAATTCTTACAAACTAATACTTATCACTAAAGTAAATCCATCGATGTCCTTTAGATTACGTTAACACTAAAACTACAAATTCGTGCACATGCTCTGCTCTATGCACCAAAGCACTACACTAATTCGTATGGCTTGGTTCTCTTCAATCGTCGGACGGCGTTGTGGTTGTCCAGCAGCTGAAGAGCTTCTGCGTTTGGGTGGTGATGGAGCCTTTCTTCATGCCTGGCCGCCATTCTCTTGATCTCGTCGACTACCAGAGGTATATTCAAATCGCGATGAATATCCTTATTACGAATGTACCAAGGGGCATTAACAATAGCTCTTAAAACTTTATTTTGGAATCTTTGTATAATGTTGATGTTAGAATCTTTCGAACAACCCCACAGTTGACAACCATAGAGCCAAACAGGTTTGAGAATCTGTTTATAGGTCATGATTTTGTTATAGAGGGACAGTTTTGAGGATCTTCCCAATAACCAGTAGTATTGTTTGTAGCGAAGATTGAGTTCTTCCCGTTTTTTTTTTGATGTGATGTTTCCATTTGTCTTGTGTCAAGGGTCATACCTAGGTACTTAGCGTTAGCTTCTCGTGGTACGGTGGTCCCATCATGTTAAATCAACAATTAGAGAGGCTTGCATCTAAGTAATAACATGAGTATAATAATAAAGTTCTAGATTTAATGAAGCTATATTCATGATAGGACTCAGTTAGCTAGCTGACAGCTCTTCTCGTTAGCCACCGTAAATAGTAAACTTTTACCATCTGATAATGTTTTGCAGATAACAGAGAAATTAGTCAATAACAACCGACATTTATTTGTTTTAATTACTCAATATCATTAAATACAATTAATAGTTACAATAATCAACGGATATCTATGTCAAATTCAGCACGTATAAAAGTTTATATCGTGAAATTGGTGCGGTAAAGTGAACTTTTTACATTCCTACATATTTGGTCGCATAAAATCGTTCGACAAGTCCATCAGAGCTTTTGTTACCCGACATGAAACAGATTATGGCATACCCAAAAGTGGAGTATAAATAATTCATTAGAAGAAGTTGTGATGATAATCGCTATTCGCTTTATGTTTTCCACACTTTTCTGTCGGTCTGGGCTTGGGACTGTTTTGATGTAAACAGATGCTGATTTATATACGAAATTTGCATATCTCCGCACACATTATGTAAATGAACAAGGTTTACAGAGGGTATGTGGATGTACCCGTATGTAACGTTTTCTTGTTTTGTGTGAATAAATCTAGATAAGCATGAGAAAATCCGGGACAGAAAAAACAATCATTATGCTAATTGATAATTAAAATAAAATGCAAGCCTTAGAGAAAATTGCATGGAAAATACTATCTATGAACCTATATAAAAATTATACAGTTGTCTTTAAAACAATGGGATGAGTATAACCCTTGGTACGTGACGGACTGCAATGTACATACCATTTGAAATAAAATATTTAATTTTATATTTGAATATAATTTAACTATTCAATTTAAGTTTTCAATTTAGATATTGTCGTGTGCTCTGACTCGACCTGAAGCTGGCTATGCGCATATTTAAAATATGTATGACCCAAAAATTATACCTTAAAGCTTTCTGGAGTTCCATAACAACAACAAAGTGAGCTATTTCGATACCGGTTTTAGAACCAGATATATTTTTAGTACGTCATTAATAAGTAAATATATTCAAAAACTAGATATGACAAATTTGAAAATATAAAATAGAGTCTCCTCATATTTCTAATACTTACGCCTCAAAATGCCAAGAATCCTGAGGTACAAATCAAATGAGATCTTTAAATTAGTATATGTTTTAACTACTGAAAATTTATGAGCATGCCTGAAAATAACCAGCAACACGAGTAACAAATAATTTTGGAGAAGCCTATAATATTTTTGGTTCTTTCCCAGTTAGATTACTACCAATATAGTGATTTCGCAGAGAACTCTGGATGAATTAGCGCTACCTTCTACGAGTATTTATGATATCCCTTCCCAAAATTCATCTCAATCTGTGTACCGTTTTGCAGTAATAAGAATGTCAACAGAACCGTATAAAGAGAGACACATCGATATATACTGGGAGAAATGATTGACATCGATTTGGAAAAATGAATTACCTACCTCGAATTCGAATTTTTCGCTATTCACATTTCCTTCAACTGCATTGTGAGAAGTATATAGGTTATGTGGTCATCTAGAGCACAATGGCATTGCTTGTACATTTCTGGGATATTTTTCTCAGGATCGTTTTTCGGATCATCACCTATTTTCCATAAAAAGTATTGGTCCATGCCAAATTACCTTGAAATTTGTTTCAGTATATAAATGATCATTTGTAGCTTGTAGCTGAAAAGTTGACCTTGAATAGTCAGGGCACTAAACAGAAAGCACCAAAGCAATGATAGTAGAATAAAGTAGACATTTTGATCTTTCACCATCTAGCTTACGTCACACAATTATGAAACAAGATTATCTTTTGATTTGGAGAGCTACCCATTTTTGCTTTCGATATTACCAAGGTTTGTGATCAGATGTGGGATGTAAGTCTCTTAATAAAATTTCGTAGTACGATCGATAAGCTTTGCAGTTGGATATCGTTGTAATTTTTTATAATGAAAGATCTTAAGATCAATATACGAATATGATTCACTAGATTGCTTCCAAGATACGAAGGCCGAATATCAAGTACCTGTCTTTGCCGATAGCTGGAACTTCCGAAGGAAGTTGGCCTAACAGATGAGTACACTCATCTATCAAAAAACCACAATTTTAAATTTAGAATTAACAAATAGTTTTGTTATTCTTTAATATCCATTTTTGTGACATGTGTTTTGTGTTTCTCGATAAAATGGAAAAAATGAAAAAAGAGCAATATCGATCTGCAATAAGCTATTTAATTGTAGATGAAAGCAAAGTAGGCAGCTGTCCATGGCGCCCTTCATGACTTATGTCAACTGTCAGGCGTGTTCCCACATTCTGTTTTTGAGGAGAAACCGCCGGACCGGCCAGCAAACGTAGTTACCGAGAAAGTCACTGAAAAGGCAATGAAAATTAGGACATGATTCTTGCTGATCGCCGATGCGCGTGAAATAGTGGAATGTCATCCAATAATATATAATATATTAATTAATAATTAATCAAGTGTGAACAGTTGTGGGTTCGATTGCTGACTTAAGGATAATAAGCAGAATGTTGAAGTAATTCTTGGACAGCGAAATTCGCAGGTGGTTTTCATTATCACCGTTAATGAAACCTGGATACATTATTATATGCAAGAGAGCAAGCTCCAGTCCAAAAAAAGGGTTTCCTTTTGGGTGAATCTGCTCTAAAGAAAGAAAATGCGGTATCATCGGCCGGAAAGGTCATTGTTAGGATTTTTTTTAATTCAGATGGAGCAATCTTTTGCACATAAATGAAGAACGATCACGGCACATTAAAGTAAAAGATAAGTTGTAGATTCATAGCACGTACCTATATTCATTAATCGAACTCCAACTCTGTCAAACAAAAAGCACGCAGTGAAGCGTCAGAGTTTGATGAATAAACAAGCAGTACCATGTAATTGTATCATCAATTCAGAAAGCTACTTAGAAACAATTTGACATTTGCTTAGTGCAAGAAATTACTTTTTGACACACAACTTTCGTATAGCTTATAAGGCTGCCGCCTGATTCACCTCTCAATACTGGATGCAGTTTATCAGGGTCATTGTCCACTGAACTGAAATTTATTCGTGAATCCCCATTCAGCATTTTTTTTGCTTGAACAAAATGTTGCTGCCGGCCTCGTCATGGTAGCAGTTTGCTTGATTTCATGCGGGATATACGGGACATAGGCAACATATTCAATCACCACAATGAATAAGAATCGATCCCTAAGAAAATTAACCTTTGACATAGACACTATCGAAACTTTTTGACATATCGATTGAAACGAGTCGAGAGTCTCTATGAAGTTCTATTGCTCTGGGCAGTATCTCTCCTGTGTGTACTTACGGGAAACCAACTGGCAATTGTTGACGATGTTGTTTTTGTCCAAGATCTTCAGAGAATCCACGTGAATGACATACTCTATAACCTTGGAAATAATACAGAGAATATTTATAGATGTATAGTTGCTGTGCAAGCTTCTGTGCTATTATTAGTGAAGGGTTAGAGGCGACTAACCCTCTGTCCAGTAATAAGAATGCCTCGCTGGTATGGGATCTTAAACGCAACTGTTTAGAGGCGTCATATTGGAGGAAGGTGGGTGGTATTTTTTCTGGACCAGTAGCTACTCTGGAGTCAATTGCTTAAAGGATGTATTCTATATCACGATGTTGGATTCTGGTAGCATTCACCTGTCACTGATAGTGGTGTTTGCAAAAAATGCCTTTATGGTTCTCATATCGTATGATCAAAATATTACAGGTAATGAATATCAAGTTTGTGTAATTTCAACTATGGCGCTGTCCATTGGCAACATACGAAGTCAGAGGTCCTAATACCTGGACTGCCTACAGTTAGTCCGCCAGGCTATACGGACGAGTCTAGGCTAAAGACGAAAAATGCATGTGTGTAGCAGGCCTGATGCATAGTGGAGAGCGTACACTTAATATCAGTTGAAAGATAATTTTACCTGAATAAATTCTCAGTTGGCGTAGTTGCTCTCCTTGCATTAAACCCTTTTGACTAATCGATGGAAATTAATCAAGAAATCGGTCCGAGCATCACTACGAATTTGCTTGTTCAGAAGATTCGTTTGCCAGAGAAAACTTTCTGCAATAACATTATCGAACTGAACTAATCATTCGTATGCTGTCTGAAAATTTCTAATTGAATTAGTTTGAAACTATGTGCCATGAAACTAGCTTCGATTGTCAAAGCAGTAATGCAGCATTAAAAGAAGATTAAAATCGTCAAGTAGCACGGTGGTTTTAGAATTCTTATTAAAGATATTTGTACTTTTCTCGTGACCGACCGGAAGATTTTTCTCAACCCATGCATTGCAAAAGCAAGCAGTTTGATCAGAAATATATTTTTTATATGTTTATAGTGTACTTCCAAGCGAGATGGTTTTATTCAATAACTTCTCCCATCGGAGTACGATGTCGGCAACATATTAGAAATACTAGTTACCTGATGGATTGTCCATTGCAAATCTATGAGTACCTATCAACATTACCTTCATTATGAATGAGTGTTGCTAGTGTTCTTGAGCCTAGATTTTTTTTGTGGAACATGGTCAAAGTTATCTTATATAGGACGGTAGAATCCACCAATTCACCTTTACTAAAACGTCATTCAATATATAGGGACAGACATGACAGGCCTTTCTCATTCATCACCCTTTCACAGGTACTCCAAGCATAATTTAAGATGTCTTTCTGTATGATGTACGTTCCATTTTCTCCCATAAACATAGTAACGTATTTTTGTGGCCGCATCCTCTCATATAGGAATATATACGAAATTGAAAATCATCCTTTCGGTATTCGAGTGCCTTATAATGAGCTAAATAATACAACCTGAAAGCGAAATACTGATTTCCTGAAAACAGTTGATAGAATTAATGTCAATTCCATATTAATTTTCACCTTTCAATCTTTGCTAAATCTGAAGAATATTAGGTGTAATATATATATATATATATATATATATATATATATATATATATATATATATATATATCATATAATAAATAAGTTTTCGATTTCCCTGTAATTTTTTCATGAATCTCATTTATCTATGTAGCATGTCTCCAAACCTATCTACATGGTAATCATGTTTGTGGAAAAAACAGAAACGTCGCACACAGCAGGGATCGCAGTGAGAGAAATATGGCCAAAAATCTTAAGGCTCTAAAAATTGATGTTCTGGAGGTGATTTAGCCTGTATAAATCAATTTCCATACTAGTATAATTATCATTTTACCTTTTGAGACTGATTTTGATAATAAAGCATTATTAAAATCAAATCAGTATATTACAAGTTGTATGGTTTCCTGATAGAAACCTTTTTCGAGTAACTTGTTTCAGGCGGGTAACTGAATAAATACAATCCTTTGGAACGAATCTTGTGGACCGTGGTAGTTCAGTTCAGTCAGGTACATACTCGTAATACCCTCACTAAAATTCTTCTTGGAGTGCAGCGTAATTTCATTAACTGGTTGGGAACAGTTCTGGTGATAGTGGCAAGAACATGTGGGAATTTGTTGATCTCTTACTTAGATTGTTAGTGGCTTACTATCAATCAGTGTACCGAAACAGGCTGTACCGAAGTAACTTGTTGATCGCCTTTCGGTACGCAATGATGAAATCCTCGTGACATAAATGGTTCGCCGTCTCCAAACTCCTGTGTTCTGGAGGTGAAGCATCCAGACTCATTCACAAACAAAATTTGATTGCAGTATTTGATACTGTGGAATATCTCCGGCATCATATGTGAAATAAGTATTCGCCAAAAACGCCAGCTTTTGAGTTTTAACTAGATTTTTGGCTTTGTGGTTCCTTTATGCACCGCTATTTGGAAGATTACTAGGCTATTATCGGGAATCAATTAGTCGAAATCCAGCATTTAATTGAAATTGCTGGTGGGATAGCATCAGGCAACATCTGGAATCGGTGACGATTTCCATGGACGTGTCGGCACCACAAGCTCTGCTTAATTGATCGAAACTCTACCTTTCACACTAATGTGTTTTCCCAGATTCGGATAATCGTCCCTCTTCCTACAGAGACGTAGTGAGGTCAGTTTCAAGGCAATGGACAGAAAACTGAAAGTCCAGAACAATACATCCCAACTAAAGTTGTATTTCACATCACCTTGCGGGCAGTCGGCATACGTGCTCAAACACATTTTGAGCTTGCACCATATTTCCAAAATTTGTCTAGCAATGTGTTTATTAGACGTTGTTTGTTATTCCTCGTATTTCTATTCAGCTCGACACTACAATATCTCCGTGACCTCTGCACCGATCTTGATATCGTTTATCTAATTTCCAATCATTTTCGGGAATACTTAAAACGTGTTTATTGTTTTGATATCTATAATTTAATTTTCAAATCTACTCTACTACTACTAAGTTCTACCTAGTGTACTTCTATTCATTTTTAGTTATGCCTCTTATTGTTAGTTTATGTCGGACAAAAGCATGTTGTATTTTTTACTGATCTTGATATCGTTTCTAAATTGCATTCCATTAGTAAATCCTATTCCACAATTCTCTTAACATCCTCATAAATGTGAACAACATCGAAGTTCCATCGAGATGGTAGTCGTTTGTACGTTTCCAACGGAAGATCAGTATGTTGTCACATCAAAAAGAGCGTTGGGAAAGGACAGATTCCTGAGAAAGGCCTAAATTGATGGTGAACACATTGGCTTACCCCACCACCACAAATAAGGAGCGATCTTTGAAAAAACTGTCCTGCCATTGGCATAGACACGGTGGTAGCTCATAGACAGCGATTGATCAGAAGTCTCTCATGCCATACCCTAAGAAACCTTTCAATATGTATCGCGCAAGGACTGACGACTCGAGAATCTCCATGAAGCTCAATTGCTCTGCTCCATATATGTGTGACATAGGCCAGAAGATCTCCTGTGGATTAACGCTTGCGGAAATCATATTATCGATCGTTCATAATATTATGTCCAGTTAATTCAGAAGTTGAACATTAATGGCAGTCTCCAAAACCTTGGACATGATTCATGCAAAGCCAAAGGCCTGTAGTTGCTGGGTATATTTTTTCCACCCTTCATAGGTATAGGCTGCAATTTGCCGATTTTCCATCCAGTTGGTAGCATTCTTAGCTGGTAGAATGAAATAAATAGTTTGCAAAGGACTGGCGACTGTAGCACGTTTAAGGAAGATTCCTGGTACTTGTTATAGACCACTAGCTTTCATGGAGTTCAGTTTTTCTTAATACGTTTTATATCTCGGTGGAACTACTGAATATTATATAATGAGAAGTTATCTAGATTGACCAGAGACTCACAAAAACGTGGTTTTTCTCGTTTCTCTTCACTTCAACTAAATCAACTCAGCAAGAAAATTTAGTACAGTGGCTACTTCCTTTTTACCCCATCAGCGTTGATACGTCCCTGCTGTTATACCGCTCCCAGGTGGGGTTTAACGGACAGGTGATTCAGTGTAATGACACTACATCAGTCTTTACGGCAAGGCTTTCTCAAAAGATCTTTAATGGTAACTTCCTTATTAAAGTTGGCAATAGGAGCCTTTATGAGAAGATTGTGCGTTCTATATTACCGGATTAGGCATGGAACATGACACCCAATTGAATATGGAACAAACAGGATATTCTGGACATGCAATGATATGAGCTCAGTCTTCAAAATGAGCAATTATCCAAAAATTCATAGTCGTTTGAAATTATTCCAACTGCACATTTAAGTGATCAGTAGAAACCACGAAAAAATTGAAATTATTATATAAGAAACTGTCTGTACAGGAGATCGGTAATAACTGACATGTTCTGTTTACTCTAATTGTTGTAATGCGCTAAGCTTACAAAATAAATCAACATACTTTGTTGCTATGGACGTACAAAATATTTCTTCCCAAGTTCCATTCAAACTAATTCAATCATGGAGATGATTCACAAACAGAGATGACAGAAGACCGATTGATATACCGAAGGAAGCCACTGACATGGAGAGCAAAACAGGGAACCAAGTTTCAATTATGACAACTGAACATATAATGTTATCCTCTACAGTGCATTAAAGCAGTTCGCACGTCTCTATCCATACACGGACTTGTACCATTGAGAGCATTCTTAGCACTTTCGCCATCCTTCTATATAATAAATACACTCAGCTATATCAATAAATACGAAGCAAGATGAATATCATGCAGCTATTTTGTACCATATATACCTAAACAATTTTTATTGTAATCATTGAATAGAGATGAATAGTCACGATGGTTTAGATACTAGATTTATGTGTCTATCTGTCGGTCTGAAGTTGAAAGTTAATATGGGAGGCTAGATTTAAGATTGGGAGCCAATGGGCGGAGGCCTCCACCTTTAACTACCAGTCTCCATCAGACACGACAAAATTGTGCATTTTGGATAGGCTCATGAATATAATATGAAGCTATACAGAGGTTTCTTAGGAGCTATGTTGAATAATTGGGGTTACAAAAAACTTCTCGGTATCAAAATAGATCCCTTAGGAAGATAACACTCGGCATTTGTGACATATATTATCTATATGCAGTACTGGAATATAGACGGTGTAGGACTTGGTTTACTTCGACAGCAGAGCTTTCTTTGCTTTTTTTGAAGCTAGTTCTAACAGGTACACTGCATCTTCCTGAAAAACATCTACCAGAACGCACAACCCGCATAGTTATCGTAATATGTGAGATACTGTTCGACGGCCTGTTTAACATTCACATACCCTGTCATGAATCTTCTGTCGGTTAGCAAGGTCTTGATTTAAATTACCTTAGGGCTTTGTTATCAACCTTGGATCCCTTTCGCCATTCCGCCATCCGTCTAGCAGCCCGGGATCGTGGTGGTCAGTAATCCGCAATGACGGCGCCAGATTGAAGCACGTCCCTTACTAATTAATCTTAGATTCAGATTTATCGATGGTCAGCATAACGTAACTGTAAACAACTTAAAGTTATGTTGTGTTTGCGAGATATATACGTATGCTAATTTGTAATTACATAAAATAATATAGGAAATGTTTACATTTACCTCACGTTGAAGTCAATAAAGTGAGGGAGAATGATGGCCTAGATGTGCAAGGGAAGTATTGTTGATCGCGAATACTGTTTCGCTTGAGATAATGATTTTTTCATTTCATTATAGAAGTATCACTCATTTTTGTCAGTCTATCTGTCCGTTTGTCCGTATATGGATGATTTCCTAGTTCTTGATATTTTTGCGTGAACAAAAATATTGTATATCGTTTGAGAGTTCAAATATATTGAAGTACACCACGCTACATTTTTGAACATACTTCACCTAATAAATATCACCCAGGCTTACAAGACTCAGAAGAAGCTTTCATTAAATAGTCAAACCCCATCGCCCAAACATATGAAAAGGATATTTCATTAGGAAAGTTGCATGATAGAAATGAATGTTCCTTCACACCAACGATAGGCTTATAGCTTGTCTAATCTGTTCCACTCTTCCACCTGACATCGAGTAAGGTTCTACGAAGGTACCTCATTAAATTCTACTTAATTTCATTTAAACGAAAAGTGATATTTTAACCACAAGATACGGTATTCGGTAAGTACTGCGCAGATCTGTTTGACTACATTTTCATGTTGCTCCAATATAGCAGTCGCTTGATGGAACCGGATGGCGCTATCTGATAAAATACTGGAAGAGGACTAGTGATGAGGGCAGCATTTGCAATTCATGTTCGAGGACACCGACGCGACGTACCATTATTCCGCTCATTTCCTCGACTATTAACGACGCCTGGTAACGCCTTTCTTTGGTTGAAGGACGAAACCGCAGCGCGGAAATAAATAATCTACTTCACACTAGTACAAAATACTCCAGTAGAGTTGAAAGAACTACTATTTGAACGCGGTAAGGGCACTATTTCTATTTTTAGGCAATCAATTAAGGCTTGGCAATTGGTATTTTCTAAAAATGCAAAACGCTATTTCTTAGTAATTGAAAATAATAAATGGGTATTTTCTCCACTTGTATTCAAATACATTAACCAAATAGACATGTACGAAGCAGATAACTCGAATATCCTTAATTCAACATTTAGTGAGATTCTGCTTTTCTGGTAGGTTCTGAGCACATCCTACAGATTCTATAAACCTTGCATAAAATAACTAGTCCGCCATCTTGAGTGTTCCGCAATGTTCAATTTAAAATGACGTTACACAGGCAACCATGAATTGTTTCAGAATTTCAGTTCAATCGGTTGAAGATATGTGCTTCAAAATTGATTTGCAAGATTTCATCGAACAAACATTATTACATATATACATAAATACATACATACATTGCAAGTTAAATAAAAGCTTGTAAAAACAGAACACTCTTGCAACTACTCTAGTAAAAAAACTACGTGCTAGTTTTCCGGTCGTGGACTTGGAGGAATGCCCAATACTCGATAATTTTCCATCAAGCTTCTGTGGATTAAAAAATCTGTAACATTTCCTGGCGTGATCTTATTACCGGTCTTGTTAGGTTGGCGTCCCGGATTAAACGATACACGAAGTGCTAGGCATTATAGGCCACAAGACAAGAAAAATCGAACGAGCTCACGATAAAGGAACAGAATCTCAGCGTTCTGTGTGTGTGAGAATGTGTTCATCGTTGGGTACAATTTACAGCATTTCAATCAATGTGAATCCACATTTATTTATCCGGCAAGGCTTTGACTCACCGACATTTTACCTATACAAAATCCATCAAAATAATAGGGTCTATATCAGTGTCTAATTGATTTTTTCGAATAGGTATATCATATGACTGAAAGAAAATTTGGGATCACATTGAAGAAAATAACTAACGCGAGAGGGTCGCTTCAATAATTTCCATATTATCTTATCATCGAGGTATGACTTGTTCCTGTAAGTTAATTACACTGGTTTCATTATCATCGCTATGCAAGAAGGATGGTAGCCACATCACAACGCATGGTAAGAACTTGGAATGATGGTCATGTTCATTGACGTGATGAAGAAACTTTTTATCAATGATTTGTTTAAAATATGGGCAGGACGTACCGAATGTTCCTTATTTTGAGGGGAACAAAAACAACGAATAACATAGCTTGTGTATAGCATACAGAGAAGAAGATGTAGGCAGCACAAAATGAATTCTACTCACAAACTGACTTTGCTGATCTAACGTTCAAGGAAAGTTCAACGCGCACGTACAGGCTATCATTTATTCAATGTGAACAGCTTTTATTTACAGTGATATGGAATGACAAAGAACAAATCACATGTTCAATTTCTTTCCGAAATAAGGTTTTTCTCTCTACAATATTTGTCTGTATTACTCATGTATTCATACAATCATCGACGTTAACTGGAGTAGAAGCTTGATATATAATTCCTTCTTCTTCTTTTCGTTCATATTTTCAAGGTGAAAATGCAGTATGGCCGCTTTAATATTAGAAATTCCACTAGAAATGACTGGGAATATTCGATTTTTGCTGCTTTATTTTAAGCTGCTACTCGATTCTACTGTTATAATTCTGTCTATTTCAGAGCTAGCTGGAATTTAGATACTGAGTGTAATTTGATTATAAAAATCTTGTAGTTTCAGAAAAACGTCAAGGAAATCAGGTAGATAATTATAACACTAGATTATTTTCTAGAGAATTCCCGACTGCTGATTGCGGCAAACTTCTGGCATGTCTTTTGAAGTTAATTTTAAAATAGTATGTAGTTTGATTAACTCAATAGCGTAGCTGAAAGCTTGGAACTCCGCCTGTACGAAAATACTAAATGGAATCCCTCTTTCAACTTTGAACAGTGGATTTTCATTTTATGTTCAAAGTGTGAAGACGTCACATACATATACAAAGCTCTACGTTTGAAAAGTTTTCTAATCGAAAGTACAGCTTTTGCTTACTCTGGGTTGTAGTAAATAAAATTAAGCATCAAAAACTTTCTTCTTCCTTCTGTAATTAAAATTTGATTATTTTTGCACGCGGTTGAAAGAAATAGATTTTACGACTTTCTACTAAAATACATAGTTAGCGCATTCTGAACGCTTCAATCATCTCTAGATGTCCTTGTGCACAATATAGTGTTTTCATAGAGGTTAACAATTTCGAATAGCATTACTTTTTTATAATATCAATAGGTTTTAACTTTGTATATAGGTAATTTGTTCTACAAATAGGTATGTATATCCTATATATTTTCGAACCGTTTTGGATTTTTGTGATTCTCCGAGGTCTCTAAATGTTTTTAACATCAAAGCTTTGTTTTATCTCAATTGTCATGGTTTTTGAGCTGTATGTAGCCAGCAGGACTAACACATTAGAATAAAGTAATCTCAGATATCACTTTATTTGCATCTCATCTGTCATATGTAGGTTGCTATTGAACATTTTGAAGTATGACTTCTGTCAAAGTATCATAGTGTAGCATAGCATCATAAATAAACTCTGATAATGTCAGTATAGTCAGACCCGGCTACATTCTATTGAATCAACTGAAACTTTCCATCTGAAAGACTCATTAGAATCTGGTGCAGACGGCGTTTAAACAGATCATGAATAATTCTTTGGTAATTAAACATCCCTTGTAATTATCTTGCAATCAAGGCAAGTTTTTCTTGAACGAAAGCTGCGACGAACGCCTAGAAGGCTGCACTAAACTGTAATATTTAGATGAGCAGTATTGTCTCGCGACAAGGGTCAAACTAAAGTTGCCATTCTATTTGATACTACAACGGCGTACCTTCAGGCATAATTTTAGACGATTCAGAGGACTAATACCACAAAATAAAGACGATTATTCAGTACCTCCCACGCTGCAATTTAATTCAAACGAATGTGTAAGTACACTAGTTGGATTAGAGCACCTTTGAGACTAAAGTTGGTTGGCCGTAGCGAGCTTGGATTCATGTCACGATTTTGAATATAAGGTTTACAAAAGTTGAATTACAGACTACAGATGGACTACTTTGAAATGTTTTCTGACTACGCCCCTATTTGATGATGAACTATTGTGTGGAAGTAAGGTTTTCAAAAAAGCTTAGCCCAAAAGTTTGTTAAACGCTCTGAATGACTACAAGCGGATAGAATATGAACAAATTACGGTGTTATAGCTACTGGGAGGCGACTACACAACCAAATTGAGAACTGTGCTCAAACTACAGTAATCCAATGTGTTCACTACTTCTATGTTATTTGGTGCACCAGTCCATCCATCACGCGCTATAACTTGGAAGTTTGTTGGTATACCTTCACATGAAAAAAAAATTATACGTAGAAAAACTATAATATTAAATATGCTCCTGGTGTGTGCAATTTACCCTTATTACAATTGATATTTCGTGTGTGATGGCAATAGTCTTATGCAAAGGTGCGTAAATTTTGCGTAAAATATATAAGGCCAGTAAGAACATACATCGAATATAAAAGAAGAGATATACTCAGAAAGATATAGTAGGAATGCAAGCGAATAAGTTTATGCCTAGTGAACAAACAACAGTAATGTTGTTGAGCTATAGTCTTCTGACTGTCGAATACTGATATTATCTGTTTCAGTTCCGAAGTCTACAGTGGTTTAATAGTATTTCATTCTCTCAGTATGAGTGGTAAACTGTGCAGACATACAGTAAGGGATTGAAGACATACATTGTTGTAGGTAACATAATTATACAATATTTTTGTTGCTGACAGGTCTCAAACATGCATCTCCAGAATTATGTGCTGATACCGAAATCACTGAGATATCGCCACTCGATAAAAATGATTCTTGCAAGGTACAACACCTGTTCATGCCATCCACCATTTTGAATTGCTGTTACTTTAATCGATCACCAATCTGGAGGAGGTTCCGCCTAAGACCTGTATCATCTGGTCATTGAATTGACCATGTATATCTAGTGTATTGTCGCGTAATAGCATGCTATACTAAAATAATATCTTCTGCTAGGAGTGTATTTCAGTAAGCCCATGGTGGGAAACTTAAATATACATACGGTTCTCGTCTCGATTCAAACGTCTGGCATTGTTCTCCATCTCCATTATTATTTCTGCAGAAGACAAATATCTGAGGCAGCATCTCTCAAAGCATTTCTCAGTCACTTCTCTGTACAAGAGATGTGAAACTTCATGTACTCTCCTGACTTGTATGTGAAAAGTTAAACGAGAAATGCCTTATCATTTCTGGAGCAGTAATCTATCTATGAGTTAATTTGACTACCTTTTCGAATCAGTTAATAAGATATTATTGCATCATAACACAAATTCAAAACCTGCAAGTCCAGGAAGAGAAGTTAGTCTAACAAAAATCATTCACATGATATTTTCAGATCAATCTGTTAGAATTTGATGAAGCGAACTATTAGAAAATTAGAGGAAAAAATCCTGTTGTTTGCATTTTGAGGTAATCACTTGCATGTTGATTGAACAGCATTCACCGTTTTTGACTTCTAATTAGGAATTTTTCTGATTCTTCCTACTTTTTCCTATTTATGTGCCTTGATGAACCTTGAAGAGATAAGATTCATTGAAGAGGCAACATATAACACATATAACTACAATCCCAATAGTGTTTTGTAGCTATGGAAGTCTTTTCACCTTATTCAGCCATCCATTAGCACTAAGACATGAATATTGAACGAAAAAGTCGATAGTATTATAAAATTATGCGCGAAATGTCAGGGACACATGCAACTTCCGACTGTATAGATATAAGGGAAAGCTTTTATATTCTGGAGCTGGACATGGAGTCAACACATTAAAAAGTGGAAAGGAACCTGGAACCGGTGGGCTTTGAACCAACACGTCCATGAATCAGCCAGATCTCGAGCATATTTCAAAATGCAAAGTTTGCCTCCCAGATACATCTACTGGTAGATTGGATTCGTCAAGTCGCTGGTCATGGATTTACCACAGGTCTAATGTACTAATATAACTCAAACCACCAGTCGCAAGTGACAAGGCTATTACTAATTGCTGACCTCAATTTAAATAGATGCAGTATTTATGTATCAATCAATAAGCTTTAAATTGACTTCAATTTTAGGGAATCTATTACATATTAACAGCAATTACCAACAAAATATTTTTTTAGTTGTAGTTTTTCTAAATGAACAAGTACAATTTTGAGATACAAAACCCTTCCAAAATATTTAAAATGATACAACCTCCTGATTGGTAAATGGCGTGAGTAATAAATTATTATGAAATAACGTATAAAATATCCAAACTGCAATACTATACATATGTAGAAAGCAGTAGTTTCTTACCAGTCATATAGGCTGTTGAGTCATATTTATAATAATTATAAAAATCTGCTGAGTAAACCTCCAACTGGAATTGGAGCCTAGCAAGGCCGGCAGGGCATGATCATGTCAGTAAATGCTACGGTTAATGTAAATCTCTAAAAGATGGATGGAAGATGATTCAAGTATTGGTCGTGCCTCCATTTCCAGGCTGGCAGACCACGTAATTTTTTTGTCAAGGTATTTTCTCGAGTTTGTTGCGCTTTGAACTGAACTCAACTTCAAGATCTCCACTCAAAAATTCCTTCGATACCTTCGTTGATTTGGAAAGCATCTCTGGATTTCAGCGAATTGCTGGCTATGAAGGAAATAAGTGTCTTGTCATCGGCGAAGCTATAGATTGGATTGGATGTTATTTCCAACAGTTCGTTGATTTATAGTAAGAGAAAACTATTGAACTACTGGCATAGAGCTAGTGGTAGCTCATAGGCTACCTGAAGTTTGATCAGATGTCTTTCATGAAATATTATAAAGACTGCTGACCGCGACGACTCTCGGCTTTCCATGAAGCCTATTTAGACTCTCTGCTGGTTATAATAACACATCTCTACAACGGCGGACAAGAATAGCTACTACTATAGTATTCTAATTTCAGAAGTTCCAATATATGCATCACCAAAGTAGCCTCCACTGTATATAAGTGGGGATTTAACGTCAACATTACTGGCACTTGAAAATGGAAATTGATTATGTTTATCTTACACGCAAATGTCTACTACTAGTTTTACGTTTTATGTTAATGGAAAATAACCTAGTAATGTAAATTTATGGTTATTCAAGCGGATTTGCTTCGCAGCTATGGCGATTTACAATAGTTTTGAGATCATTATCAAGTATTATGAAGGCTATTTCAAGTGATTCATTTCTTTGTTTTATAGGTCATGGCATAAATTGTGGATGGGAAAGTGGTAGCGCAGGTCATAAACATCTAGGCTACTTTCCATATAGTCGACGTATAATTTGAGGAAATATATTCCAAATGACAACACCAGACATAAAACATTGGTTAGATGCCCCATCACTAATATCTCAAGATAGCCTAGTACACAGTGCCAGGAGCAATAAAATTTACATATAGATAGTAATGAAATATGGCAAAGTTACCTTGCTAATATATTTTTTCACATGTACAAGTTGATAATGAGATTGGAAGGTGGAGTGAATGGGACAATCTGCAATAAACACCTTTATTTATATGTTTACTTGTTTGCACAAAGAACTATTAAGGTAAGCATTTGATTGCCCTTCTCACCGATAGCTCAAAATTCAGGCCTAGATGAATGAAATCGCAAAACTGCCTCTGGAATGGAGGATGAGGCAAGTGAAATGGTACATCATAGAACAAAAGCTTCTGTTTATAGAACTTATTCACAATTGAAATAATATGAGAAGTGCTGTTTAAGCTCGTTGAAGCAATAGAGGTTTTAAATTTTTGCTGCATATATTATAAGGCTATCTGCTATACGAAAAGATCTTTATCAGAAGATACATAATGGACGCAATCTTAAAGTTGCATTGGATTTAATCTGTATAAACACTTTACCAGCTCTGAGCGGTATAAGTACATACACTACTTTTAATAGTCGATAAAAAATCGCGCATATTTATTGAACAAACGGTGCTGGTCTTTTGGCTCCTTTGTTAGAGGTACATAGCTGTAAAACCAATTTCAGACAAAATTGAATGAAATATTTTGAACTTTTGGAAAGGCTACCAAGGAAACTTCGGTAAAATATTTGCAATAAAAGTAGGTGGTTTCAATTATTATCCTCGCAGAAAAAATGTGATAAACGAAACAGATGAAGCCGGGATGAGTTTCAGAAACTCCATTATTTATATGTTATGCAACTATTTGCTTTATACATTATGCCTATTAACATATGTGTGTAGCATGTGACAGCTACACTGAGAGAACTCATTTTGAACTGCACTTTATGCTGGCACTCCACTTGCATATTTGTGTTGTGTATTCGTATTGTGGTAACCCAACCAACCACATAATGCGCCAAATAACGTTACTAAATGATTCAGCGGGTTTTTGTGTGTCTATGATTATATGTTATATACTCAAAATTGTACAAAATTGTAAAAAAGTTATGGAGATAAAGACGCTAGAATGCACAAAAATAAAAACAAGCAAGTAATATTGATAAAAAGATGATCATTGCAACGAATAAAGACCAACGCCACACAAGCAAACAACACGTGTATACGTAAAATATGTGGTTGCAAGTTGTACATTTGGCTCCTTGGATCTGCTCCAAAAGACCGACAGCGCCACGCGAACGCGTGTTTGTCATTTGCTCTGTTTGCCAAATACGATAGACAAATACAGCAAATGTATTGTCAACTACAATATACACAGATACCGATAGTATGACAAATATAGAATCATGCAAACAGAAATAGCCAAGTGAAGCCCCAATATTACATACATCAATGTTTCACTATATGGGCGTCGTTTTTCCACAGTCAAGAGTTGTAAAAAGTTCAGGACCAGACTACTCGATTGGGTATTCTGTATATGTTATCCCCATAATTTTTCAACTGTGTGATGCAAAAATATATGCCCATACTCGTATACGCAGCTTTATCCATGAAAAATGTGTTCCAACATTCTATATAAATATTTCTGTTTAACATGAGGCTAGCGTAACGGCATATGCGGCTCACCAGCATGGCATACACAAAGGTCGCATTCCAATCCCCATAACACACTAGTCTCCTCTATATCCCCTGCAATTCATTTTTATAAAAAGATGAATTCCATTGATTTCCCCGGAGGGTCAGCGTGCTCTTATACCTCGTGCTTTCCGGGATTTTGTCCGCTCTAGCGACTAAAGTCGCGACTGGTCAAAAAAATTAAGCTCAGTGTCGCGTTTACTATAAATTGCTTTGCCTATGGCTGCCACCGGAACAAAACTTTTCTAATCATTAGCTGGGAGCTGGACGTTAATTATTGCATTGTACTAGTGCGGAAAAATCGCTATGCAATGTAATAGTGTGGATAGCTTTTGAAGAAAGTATCGATTTTTTTTATAGATCGCCTCCCGCAAAGGCAGGAAGTCTATCGCGCTTCATAAGCGCTGCGAGACATTGATCTAAATGTAACTATTGGGGAACAAAGTTTCTGGTACCTCGTTCCACTCTGCGACTTTTGGAAGAGGCTGGCTGACCAGCTGGTCCTGGTGATGATTCAATTAAAAGAACTTTTTTTATGGGGTTTGATTTATTCACCAGAAGAATCAGGAGCAGTGATCTTTTGCGTCATTCTATTTGGCAATACCATCCACCTACTTCTCGTCCATGGTTATGGAGGCTGTCATCGAGGTGCAGCTTCTGAAGTACCTGGATGATAATAATATGATCAACCATCATCATGGAGAGGATCGAGTCGGCGCGCTTGATATATCGAACGCCATCAATAGGGTGTGGCAATAGACTTCTGATTGAACTTGATAACTGTGGCCTACCACCATTGGTACATATACCAATGATTAGATAGTTTTTTCAGGGCATGCTCTTTATTTGTGGTGGTAGATGGGTATGTTCTCGATGAGTTTACCATCAAACAGATGTTCCTCAGGGATCTGTTTTTTTTTCAGGACTTACATTTGCTGTACATTAATGAACTGTTGGAAATAACATCCAATCCTATCTGCAGCTTCGGAGATAATAGGAAGCTCATTTTCTGCATGGAACCGACCATACTTTTACCTTCCCAAGAGACATTACCTCCGCGAGGGCAGTATGTTATTCAGATTAATGAGGATATTGAGAAAATCTTGGAATGGTTATCTACAGATGGAATTGAGTTTAACGCATGGAATGTCTAGGCAACAACCTGATAAAGAAGTCGCATGCTGCTCTGCGAGCCATAGAGATGCAGGGATGGCCAATAATTGATTTATCTTCTATTAAGCTTCTGGACGTTACTAATAAAATTTCATGACACGATCATGTTTCTGACCTCGCTAGGCCTACAACGCCCAGATCAGACTATCATTGGAGTATTGTTCGCATGTGAGGGGATGCAGAAGCAAGCAGTAAATCTAGTGGATACGCCTGACCTTACAAAGGACCTAAACATTCTGGAACATCGAAGTAGATTGGCTGATTGATCTCTATTCTGTAGATATTATCTGTCTCGCATAATAACACCAGTTACGGAAAACACCAAAGAAGCCCAACAGGTGCATCCTTAACAGGACGAGCTTACAGCACCTCGAAAGCGCCTCTTCCAAAAGTCGTTCTTTTAGAGAACCATGTCATTGTGGAAGTTTGTTCTCCTATGGTTACAATTTAAAGATTTTTGAGGTCAATGAAAATGGACATCAATACTTTCGCAGCGCTTATGATGTTTTCTGCCTTTGCCTGAAGCTATATATAAAAAATATATTCCAGTCTTCAACTATTCTATATAAAATAGCTCATTTCACAGTTACCAGCAAATGCCACATAAATCAAACTGAATTCTAAAAACTTCATCTGCCACCGCCTTAACCGTTCTGTCTGAGCACAAATTGCAGCTCTAACAAACAACGAAAAACGGAAGAAAATCTCCTAGATACGCGGAAAATCTGAAAGGAGCATTGTTTATTCTACTCAGTATGACAAATTCCTTGAGCTTTTTTCAGCGGAAAAATTATTATGAGCATGTAAGCAGTGTTTACTCTTGTTAGAAAAAGATAGTGCAACGATTTATCAAACTGACGGCTCGGATACGATGAAAAATTCTCTTCTTAAAACAGAGAAATTCATCTTCGTGTTGAGTTCAGACTGACTTGACAGCAAGGGAGATTTTTTTACTGATTTTTCCATATTTCAGTAGAAATAGCTTTACACTGCATAAACGCTGTGTATTTTTTTTAGTCTTAGAGTATTTTTTATAGATGCTATTCACTGCCACTGAAGGCTGGTGAAATCATCGTGTTTTATCTGCGTACGATTTTTTTTGCCATATCAGCCGATCGCCTTCCATACAGCAGATTAGTTAGTAGCATTGTTTTTCTGTTATATTCATTATTTGCGTTTTGCTACTCTTTTGAGATTTCGTAGTATATAGAAGGTCTGTGAAAAAGTGGATGTGGAAATAATAGGTGTCAATTTTTTTTGATCAACAGATCCGCCAGATTGAAAACAGTCCATTAATCATGTGATATCAAGTGCTCTATCAATAAATGTAGTTACACTGAATGTATGTATTGTATTCTGCAGATTCCATAAGTACTAAAAATAATAACCCGTTCTTATGTATTTTAAGAGGTGCTGCAATATGACAGAAGTTGAAAAAAGTCGTTGCATAATTGTCTTCATGCATATTAGGTGGCCTATTATATCCTATTGTATATTATAAAATATAAATTGTTGAAGTTCATGACAGCTTGTCACTGCAATATGACAAAATTTGGATCGAATATGAATGTCTGAAGTTAAATTAAATACTTTTTTGTTTATTCCTCCATTTTTTCAAAGAAAAATCCAGATAGCAGTGTGGTACAGCAAGTAGTACAGTGTTAGCTGTTTCTTTTGCTTACTGAATACTTCGTATATCAGGATCCTGAAGTGCGTAGTTTGGAGATGACTTGATAGCATTTTTTGTTCTGCTTATTACCTGGGAACCAGTGTCGGTTACTGGAATTACCAGGTACCGGAATTAGCGATAGATAAAACGGCAGACTTTTGTGATATTAATATTGAAAACATTCGTAAGCTTTTGCTTTATAATTTCAAAAATTCCTAAATATTCGATAAATTCCCATATTTCAATCAATCAATAGTTTGGAAATACGAACAACATCTATAAAAAAAATGATTGTTGATGCCATTCTCTAGCTATTTAGCATTTTCCGAATTTTTGATGCTCATTATTTATTTACAATTCATGGTAGTTGCGAAAACAAAAGTGAAACAGGACATCTCTCTTTATAAAAAAAGCTAATTTTATTTCAAACAGTCGTACCTACAAGCAGTAAAAAACGTTAAATGTTTCACATTTGTTTCAAACAGTCGAGATGCATCGAAATAAATCTAATACTCGTACGTTCACAACTCGCCTATGTCGAAAAATACTCTTTATCTTAATAATTATTTATGGGTTTTGGAGGCTAATGGGTAAACAATCTTCCATGTATCTTTAACAAGTATATTGTACAACCGAGATCAAAACTTGATAAATTATATGTCTTTTACCAAAGCCAAAAGAAGATATATCCCCCTTTAGGCACTATTACCAACCTTAACTTCTGACTCCTTTAATTTTTTTGGAAAATGATAAGGAAGATATGGTTTTTATTATTACCGAAAAGACGATAAACAGAAAATCGTATAGCGAAGGAAATGAATGACTTCGTTTTTCGTGTATCTGTCAAGGAAATACCAAGAAGACAAAGTATTATTTTTTCGCGATTACAACAGATCCCCCGCCTAGTGGCTTGAGAAAAAAATGTGAAGTTAACAAACAAACAAATTTGAGAAGCTTTATTGTGATACTGGAAATACAATATTTAATTCATTGGTCGCCTGTTTATCTGAGAAGTAAAACATCGTTTATTATATGAGCGATAGTGTAGTCTTCCACTATTACCGTCAACCAATCCTCCATACTTTTCGATTAAAGCTACCACGCTCGTGTATGTTCTCTGCTTATCTGACAGGGTTGGTTTTCAGCGGTAATTGGATTTTTTGTCGACTCCAGAAAGATGATGGAAAGTAACCGATTACTCCTGTGGTTGAAGCTCAGCTGCGGTTTGTCGATTGCCTCTTTATTTTTCCAACTCTCCAGCTAGATAATTAAAGTGTTCGCTTAGTTTTTATGTCTCTTACAGATCGTGAGTTTAGATTTTGGTAGTGTCTATTTGTAGAAATCTGTGTGAATACATACGATGTTGAACGCGAGTTTGCGTGCACTTTCGTTTTGACGTTGCAAATTAGAAAAGCTTCGTAGATAGCATGTGTGCTAGTCATGGTATAATGTTGATTCAGTTCTTGGTCACGTAAATTTCAACCCGTTTCTCATGAACTTAAGTAAATCTATTGGTTAAGGATGCATGATAAACGCATACTGATGATTTGTTGCTGTTTTTATCACAAAACATCCAAGAACAAAGCTTTCCTAGGAGCATGGAAATCACAGAGGACGTAAAAGGCTGACTCTGCCCATTCCTTGTATTAGCTGCAGTTAAAGTTTTCATTATAAGCCTATTCTGGTGCCCTTTTAGGGCAACGTCATGTGGTCATGGAGGAGTCCAGTAGCTATACGAAGCTGATACTTATAAGAGGAAAAAGTAAGGGAATGAGGCGTTTTTGAGCATATCTTAATGAATCGCTTCCTCTATCATCAGGTTCCAGTATTTTCTGGTGCCATTCCTTGACTTGGTTCCTAACTGTGGTTTCAGGAACCCTCAAGCCGAGTTCTGGGCCAGTGAATGAGGAAGATTCAAGTTCATCTGCCAACAATATCTGATTCTACTGGTACAAACTCCAGATTTGCTTTATTGGGTTCTGCCAGTTTGCTCAATTCTTGTTGACATTTCCTACTAAGGGCACCTTGGCATTTTGCAACGCTGTGAGTGTCGCCTGACTGTCAGTGAATTTGGATTTTTTGTTTTCATACGCTCGCACATTGTTTATTAATGGCTCCTGTTACCTGCTAAGACTGATCTGTCTATACAGCTTTTAGCTTGTGTTTCTTGAGATCACAATTCATATACTCACTTAAGGAAAAAAAAAGCATAGAGCAGCTCCTGAAGACTCGACAGCACGATTAGGTTTTGGATACACACATAAAATCACATTATAATACCTATATAACAAACTTTGTATATTTCATATTCACAGTAGTTCAAAAGGTTCTCTTTAGCCTTTCTTTTTTATCCTTGTTATGTGACACAGATTGAGGTGGTGATGGTTGGTCTTTCATAGCACAGAATTTCATTTTATTTCACGGGACATATCTTACATATCTTATATAACTATGTAAACTCCGATTCAAATTGTTGTTCCTAGAATGATACAATTACAAGAAAGGTCAACCTACTTGACGCCATTTTATGCGTAGTTTTCCATCTAGTCGATGACCATATTGACAGAAAGATCCCTATGAGTGTTACTGTTACGGACAAACCACGCAACACTCACTATACCTTGTAGCGTTTTGTTCGGAAACCTTCAAATAGGTGTGGGATAAAGACATCAGGGGAAACCTATCAAAGTTTGTGAGTTTCGAAGTAAAAAGATACTTTTCAATAAAACATTTCTCATGTACGTCGCATTCCATCATCGATCTGGCGAGTATCCAAAGCTCTTTTCCTCTATAATCCTCTGATAAATCAGTGAATGGAAATTTGCTGGGAAATACGAATTTAATCCGCATTGACAGATTAATATATGTCTATAACAGTTTGGCTCACGGCTTCTGTTTTGATTCATCGCTTCGCAATGGAAAGCAAAAAATCCGCTGAAAAAATAACAAATGTGTACGTTATTGTTAGCGATTTTCTGTTTATAACGGATGAATCGATCGAACACAAACCTTTGAACAACGCGTTTCATCTCTCCTCTGCAGGATAAGCAATTCTGTATTCGCTTTGACATCAGTTTACTATTTTGGTGTCTGTTTTCTGGTGATTGTTATAGAACCTTCAGAGAAAATAATTGCCTCTTTATTTGTCCTTAACCGAAACATCAAAGGAGCTTTTATCGCAGCTGTTGGCAATCCAACGATTCGAAGGTGTTAGCGAAACTGACGTCATTAGACCACAAATTTTGGTCAATTTCTTATTAATTGGTTTGATTGAATTTTGACACAGCTTAGGGTTGTTTGTCTTCCCCTAACATCACTAAATAGATAATTTCAAGAAGATTACAGCAAACATTTGATGATTTGAATTCTAAATAGTGAGATGTGATCTTCTTGAAACGAGCTTAGCAACAAAAGGTTTCAGTTCTCACCCCCTATACAAAGGTTATTACTACTTACCCTAAAACATTCAAACTTCAATGAACTGGAATAAAGAATTTTGTGTATTCAAATTATTATATTTACCCTCTACTGACGACCGACGAGCTGAAATGGCAGGCGGTAAGCTTAAGACAAGGACATGCATGCCTGTCGCAAGCAGCGTCTACGGTAGAAAACGTGCACATAGAAAATCGGATTATTTGACTTTATAGACTCCTTATCAATTCAATGCCATACCTCTATATTCTGTTCGTTACAGTTTTACATGGCGCGTCTCTAGTGGAAAGTATGCAGTTCCAAAACAGAAAGCTTGACACATTTTATGGCGAAATGTTGAAAATTGATTTTCTGAGATTGAATTATTTTGTTCTACAAGATTTTCATAACCTCTGATATTTCTAATGTTACTTGTACAGTGGATCACCACTGGCGCTAGAACTTGAAAGCACTATAGTTTGCAGAAATGTGTTCAGTAGTGGTGAAAGGATGATCATAAAGCGAACCCATTAATAATATTCTGGGCAAGATACGAGGAATCTTAGAGATACCTATTTTTGAAATTTTTTTGGAGAGGGTCAAATGAAGCGGGTTAGGGGGGCTATTAATTGCTATAAATTGCAGTTTTGATTTATTTTTTGTTATTCAGTTAAAATACAGTAATCTGTAGTAGTTGTTGTAGAAACAGAAGTAGGCAGTACGACAGTTGATTATAGTTATATATTAAATATTAATTTCGCACTAGGCAATTTCTCAGAACATAGACAAACGGGTGGAATTTTAATGACCATCATGAGATCTCTTCTTGTTGAAAATTTTAGATCTGCTGCGATGGGTCACCTATCAGGTATTTTTGTCTTCTGTACTAATACAAACATATTTTGTGAAATGGACATTACCTATTCAAGCTATCAAATATACGATTCTATGTTCTGTTCCATACATATGTAAGTTTTTCTCCTGCGACTGTAACCATATACTGAGTTCGAAAGTTTGAAAAGTTACCTGACCCAAATGAGTAGTGTGGGCTACTTTTTCTGTGTAAATACTCTATGTAATTTTTATCAGTAGATTTTTCAATAAAATGAGTGTGCAATGCGTCAATTGTTTTTAAAGTTCGTAAGTACATAATTATCCTAAACTAGTTTTCTGGCAATTTGTACGTTGTTCTAACGTCTCCGCCAACCTCCATGAATTTGGCCATAAGTATTTCTGATGCTTGCCGGGCAATTCAAGAATTCAGGAGAAAAGCTCAGTGGTATCTTGTATGGAAAAAATCACAAAAAATCAAACTGGCATTTAAATAGAACAATCTAACGTTATGGTTGAAGTGAATTGATGATTTTTTTTCAATATTGAAAATAGTATCCAATAACAGTTTTAGCCCAGTTCAGCGCATCAGAAAAAAATCTTATTTGAAAATACTGTTAACGAAATTTTGAGGAAATGCAAATAGCTACAAAATAGGTAACTGACTGCGAAATGTCATTGAGCTGACTGATGGTGATGTGCAATAAAATTGACTCTTTAATAATTTTTCCTAAGATCTGGTCATAGCTTGATTTCCGAAGTTTTTATTTAGTAAGATTGATGATGATGGTTATTATTATTCATATTTTTGTAAATGTTGTCATTATTTTTTCTTTAAAAGAAATGCTGTGTAAACTTAATTCAACACTTGCTGTCAACCAAATCAGTATATTTTGCAGCATCCTATTCGTAAATATTTCAAATGTAAAATACAATGCGGTTAGCCCACATCTGAAAAAAGATTAACTACGTCCTGAAATGTGTACAATTTGTGAACAAAAATTATTGTTTGAATTTACTTCAAACAACAGAAACATATAGGAATTTTTCTATGTCCACAGGTTTGATTCGTGGTATAATAGTGTAAAAAGTAATTGAAAATAAATCAGTCTAACGAGTTCAGGAAGAAAAGACATTTTGAAAACATTTTTTCCGTCTTGGTAGCATAATGTCTCCAATTCGCCTATAAACGGTTTGGATCATTTACAATATTAATGGATAAATTCAAGTTACACATTGAACTGATATATTGACCGATTTCCACTCAAATATAAAACAAGCAACGTTTTAGTATGCATATATTTGCTATTAAAACTAAAAGCGTACAATTCCATTTAGCAGATTGAACCATCCGTTAAAGCTTTTTGTCTCCCTAATTTGGTAGCAGGAGCGTAATGGAAAAAATATAGCACGCAACATGGACCATTTCCTTAATAAAAATCCTGTGAGACGGAATCTTTGGAAAATATCCAGTCAAAATACTGATTTGGGTTAGTTAGTATCAACATTCCGCTGAAAAAATGAAATTGTCCAAAAAAATATGATGTTTTGATTGATATGCAAAATTTATCTTAAAATATTGATGAATACAACCAAATTCCCGAACGTTTGTGCAGCAGAAGCCCTATGATCCGATAATATTCATATATTTATGGTGAATGAGGAAGTACACAAACATGTGTTAGCTCGATTCATCATAAACCTCATGCAAACTGAAAATGTCTCACAACAACTTATGTTATCTAGGAAAACAGAAATACTAGAGCCCTGTCTGCCGAAAATCCAAAAAACTACAGACCAATTACTCTGCTGTTTGCAAATTACAAATTACTGGAGGGTCACCTATAATAGAGTTGGCCAGAACGAATTTATGTCAATCACTACCTACACCGAAGCGGCTTTGCAAAGAAGAGTGACAACACTGGCGCTGATGGCAAATAAATCAAGCACATTCATTCACTACTACATATAAGTAACGGTCCCTGAGGGACCTAGATTCAACCACTGACATAGATCCAGTGGCAACCCATAGGCAGAAAGCTTGATCAGAAGTCTCTCATGCCACACCTTATCGAAAACTTTCAATATATCGAGCGTGATGACTCGAGATGACATGAAGCTCAATTGCTCTGCTCCATATGCATGTAGTGTAAACCAGAAAATGTCCCGTGAACCTATGCTTACGGACTATTGATGATGTATTTGGCCAGATACTTCAGGAGCTGCATGTTAACGACAGTCTCCATAACCTTGGACATGATGCATTGCAAAGTCACAGGTCTATAGTTGCTGGGAAGGTTTTTTGCGACCGATCTCCATCAAGTAAGGCACAAGCTTTGCTGGTGTGACAACCTCAAGAGTTTGCAGAGGACTGGATGGCTGCTATTTGGTCTGGACCAGTAGATTTTACTGGTTAACTGGGACTGTTGACATCATTACTATTTGAGAAATGATGGAAACCGGTATTTTTTGCACAACATTAAACAACATTTTTTTTCAAGCGCAACAATAAAATTCATTATAATAAATTGAATTAACATAATAATTACGGAGGAGCTCAAATTCTCAGGCCAAATTCCAAAATTCGAGTCATTTCATGTACTACAGTCGAAAAAGGGGTGACGATTCGATCACCAGTGCAAAAGATTTATAAGAAAAGCGCGTATTTGAAAGTGAATTTTATGTGTGTTTCTTTCAGATTATTTTTGCCGGGATAAATATTATTATTCATTATATTGATAATTTTACTGTTGTGTATGCAAAAATGACTTCATTTCGTTTAGCGAATTGAAAAGTAGGGGATGATATTTAAAAATTCCAATGACAGTATCTCAAACATTTATATCATATATGCAAAAGATATGCCGCAAATGTAAATCAAATTTGTCTTTGACATGCGAGATCATTTTTCTATAATACAATTTATTGAGTATATTCCAACTTTAACATCCACACTGTACACAGCAAAACTGTATAAGAATATTGATAACCAACTACAATTATTTTAATTTTCTCACTGTAGTTAAGTGTAACTTATTCAGTGTACAAAATCTGAGTGCCCTATTAGGCGACATATTTTGGCACAGGAATTCTGGAACACTTTAATTTGAATAACGTCTAGCCTACAAATCAAGTATGCCATGATTGCATTTTAATGATTACTCTAACTGCAGCAGGATGTCCTCATTTAGGAAACCTCACTTAGATAACTACGTCTCCGCATATTGGGGTTATCGATACAGTTTCCAAGACGGCAGTTGCCATGTGCAACTAGAAACTCATTTAAGCATCAACCGGAGAAATTGCTCGGGAAATGTTGCGAAACCAAGCTAATTAAAAGATTACCCAAGAGAGTTCGTTTGGATTAAATCATTCCTTGCGTGATCGACTTTTTCCAACGTGACAGTGTCTTCTCTACGTTCCACTAACACTGGCACGTATTTTATTCTAATGAAAAACAATATTGAGCTATCTAATGGATAGTCTCATCCAACCAGTAGCCAACTGAGCCTCACCTATATTACTGTGATTCATTTTTGCATTTAAAAATTTTCATATTGTACGTACATTAAAATTATTTACTGGTCATTGACTACAATAACCGATTAGATATTGTTAGTAGTTACTAAAAATTGTTCTAGTTTATTTCCGTGAAGAAAGATTTTGGCCAAGAGACCAGCCACATTAATATTAGGTTGGCCATAGATGATTGAGCAAGAGGAATAAAATGTTCATCCGCTATACCTAAACAGGTGTTAGTTCAAATAGACCCTTAATGATAAATATACGTTCAATAAGGAGCCAAATGATTAGAGACTTTATTGAGATATGTAAATCGGATTTTTCGATCTGCCTCTTGGCGCTGTTGCAACCGGGTAGTTTCAGAAACCGTTGCCCTAAATTTGATGAGTAAGCTGTTCTGCTTATGTTATGTTTTATTCAGTAGAATACGGTATCACTAACCGCTACAAAGATACATTAATACACGAGAGTCGATCTACTTGACTCCAACCTGTCTTGATAATAAAGCAGAACACATAAAATAACGGCGATACCACCATTCAGGGGGGGGGGGGGGAATCGTACAGATACATAATACAAAATACGCCTTTGAAGGAGTATGTTTACCTTTAAGTATACTTGTGCATGGAAACCGGAGCGTTTATTGTTAACATGCTAGTTGACCAGCACTCGTTGCACAGAGCTGATATCAGACTCTTGCAAACTCTTTGGACTCTCTTATATCAAGACGTGTTCCCTACTGGATGGAAGATCGGTAGCAATCAACCCATCCCTGAGAAGGTCAGAATATGTCTCTGCTCTGCATCGTGTCCAAGGTTATGGAGACTGCCATTAACGTGTAGCTGCCAGAACAAGAACAGCACAAAGAACATGGCTTTCGCAAGCATATATCTACGGGGGATCTTCTGAAGGACTACTAATCAAACTTGGTGCCTATGACCTGTCATCGGTCCTTGTTTGTGCTGGTAGATGGATTCGCCTCTGATGTATTTAAATGCATAAAAGCATGCAAACTACTCCTATACAGAGATACCTTACATCGGCGGAGGCAATGTTGTCCAGATCAAGTGGTTCAACGAACAGAAGACCCAGACAACTACCCTTACCAGATAACATCACAAACCACACGCTGGTTTGCCAACCGTAGTGGTAGAGGGTCGAGTCATCTTTTGTCCAGCTGAAGATTGATTAACATCAACAATACATATCCTTGTACAATCATTTTGACGTTGTCTCACAATATTGTTCGCATGTGTTGAGATGCATCTCCTAAGCACTTCCTGAATCATCTGGAATCAATCCAGGAAAGAGGGATGGAACGCAACTCCATAGTCTGGAACATCACAGAAAAGTGGATAATGTGTCACTATTCTATGTATTCTACCATAGTTAATGTTCCAACCACCGGAATCATCCAGCGGGTGCAACGTCACTAGGTCCAGCTTGCAATACCTTGAAAGCATCTTTCAAAAGTAATTCTTTTGGAGAACCTCGGCATCTTTAAAATAACATTTTAGTTGCTCTCGTTTGATTGTGACCGGTCGATACAAAGACAAATGTTTTAAAACTTTAACTTTGTTCAATCACCGAGGAGGTGCTCCTTTTTGCAAATAAAGCAGATACCTACTAGCATACTGACGCAGTGTAAGTCTGCAAACATTGTCGTGATTAAAGTTTTAATTGAGTTGTCTGGAAGTTTTTAATGCAGTACTTACGCGGAATAGATGATTGCGATGTGCGCTCTAGCTGCTCAAGTCTTTATACTTAATGAGATTTTTTAGTTTGGTGTAATTATTTATGTCAATCTTGGTAAATAGTTCGATGTGGGTTTTTCTTGTAGGCCCATACGGTTTGAATATTCTTGCCGGAAAAAAGGTGGTCTGGTACGTTAGAGGTTGACGCACGACGTTGGTGCAGTAAATTAACTTTTCTTGAGGTTCAGAAATATATTAGTGATTGGTTTCGAAAGACAATATTTGTTGGGAATCTATTTAAACTGAAAAGAGTGTGTTTCGTCATACATAACAGATTCTTCAGTGCTTATACAGGCTGTTCACTGTCTTACTGCAGTTAATTGTATGAGTATCCAACGTCAGTTCAATGCATAAACCACAAATTTACGAAAACGACAATTATAAATTTTAATTTTTTGAGGAAATTTGGAACCTTCCTGATAACACAAAATTTGCTGCAGTGTGGCGCTGTGATGTGGATTTCTGTTTGCAATTTCTGATCCACCATAAGGGTTAGCCCGATTTTTACGATGCTGAAGTAAAAAAAAGTTCACTAAATTTAGCTGATCGACAAATTATTTATTTTCGAGCGAAGGTCAATGCACTCTTAACTTAAATTTAAAGAATAGAAAATAGGGTACCTACTATTTAAGAGGGAGCTCCAGCTATCAAATAATTCATTCAATATTTTAGGGATAAAAAACCCACGCAAAACAGTGCAATTGATATTTCTGGACTATCTGGAGTGACGATACCTTAAGCTCTTCATTTTGGGCTTATTGACAATGCAATTGCATCACTCTGTAGTGGAGCATACCGTAATAGCTAATGCTGATTTTTAATTTGAAAGCGAAACATTGTCAGACTAAGAAGAGTTAATTGATTAATTTCAATGGTATTGAAATTTTCTTTGGGCTGCCAAGGTACGTCGAAGATATTTGTCAAGCGGTGGAAGTAGGGCCGGTGTATAAATAGCCTGAAATTTCAGCATTACTTTAAAGACCATTCCATTAGTCGCATAAGATATTTCATGGATGACAGATTTATCTCCCTTAATTACATCATAGAGTGCATACATACATAAGATTAGATGAGATACAATCAATTATAAAAGCTAACCGACGAAAAACACTTGCCTGATTTGATTTTCTATCAAGCCATATCCACGTATATCAAGGTTGTGGTTTTTACGAATCTGACAAATTGAATACAGAACACTATTCATTCATCATGATTCGTCGGGGCGGTCTGTGAGACCTTTGTCCTTGAATTAGTCAGTCGGTTTGGGTAATTTATTAGGTCTGAAAAAACGAGACTCAGACATAGTAATTTTTGCTTGTTTTTATGGTAACATTGTACATCATATCAAATAAGTGAAATCCGCTTCATAAGGGGTTGAAACTATTCTCATATGATTATAAGTAATAGATATATTCCATATACTTTAAAGGCACTGCTTACAAAGAAACCAAGACCTAAGTAGGTTAGAACGAGGAATCAGTGATGCTACCAAAAATACTCTATTCAAAGTGCGCACAGACGGATACTTGTCATATTGAGTCTTGTTTGTTACATCACTGCTAGCCCAAATATCATTTCATCTGAAATTATGATATGGTGAGGTAGTTTTTGTACTGGCCACTTTAGTAGACCGTCCTTACTTCCATAAGCGGCAACACAGCGTTCCTTTTGTCTTTCTACCTGTTCTGCTGTCACTCTTAGAGTTTAGACCAAAGTAGCCCTAATGTCGCTTTGACAGTTGCTGTTGTCTTTCATAAAGGATATTACACATGTCGGAGATTGTGCGTTACAAGGGTCGGTTTTGGGAAAGCACGTTTTTGGTAAGGGGTAAGTCTTCTAGATCCTCTTCCATTATCAACTGCCAGAATCATTGTTTGTGGTAGGATCTGAGTAAGGCGAGAGTGATGGCACATTTGAATAGGGTGCCTAGGGAGAGACTCATAAAGAGCAGTTTTATTATTACAGTATAAAATATACTTTATCTGCTGTGTGTCGTATTCATGATTATTATTGTATTTTTACCATGAATAATACTTTTAACGCTGTATAGCTCCATCCGTACTAACCTCAGGGGGAAACATCTCCCAATTTGTTAAATTATCTCACTACCATATTTTCATTCAGTAGCCACGTGAATAAAAAATATTTGAGGCCTAGTCATTCGCGCATAGTTACATCCATTGTAAGTTGTTAGTTATAAAGCATTCAGCAGATTTGACGCAGACATTTTCAAAGCGAAACCGAAAGCCATGGAAATATAGTCCAGTTCCTGCCTTCGTATTCTATTCACGATCCCTTTTTTTCAGATTTCCATTTCCTGAACAGCTGAAGAACCTCAATCAATTACAGTCCACGCGACTCCATAAATAAGGTATACGAAACGGAGATTTATAAAACATCCAGCAGGCGAAGGCAGTTTGTTCAGGGCTCTTGTTTAGATTTATTATTTATCATGAGAGGAAGTAAAAGAAAAATTATTGCACTGCTCAAAATGATTTGCAGCAATATATAGTGAGGAGGAATTGGGTTTTTTGTGCCATAGGGTTTTAAAATTTTATATAAGATTATTCGGCCTGTGCATTTACTATTTATAAGTGATGTTACTTCATCTGAAGAAAACAAGAACTTACGTATTGTTACATATTAGTTGGCAAAACAACAAGTAACATGTACACCAACAGCGAAAGTACGAAACTTAGTTTATCTTAACTTAATCGCGTCTTAAACATAAAGTCCTGACAAGAGACGAATTTAAAATGAGAAAAAATCAGAAAGAGTATTAAAGATTGAGTTTTGTACCCGGGAAATTTGCACTCCGAGAGAAGACAACAATTGATCATTGAGCTAAGAAATTCTTTATTGTCTGGTCGTGTAGAGAAAGGGTAAATATTTGGAAAGCAACAATTCATCCTCTTAGGTCTCAAATCATGTGCGGACTCTCTATAACTACTATGTTTCCTCAACAAAAGGTAAAGCGTTACATATTTAGGGACTATATTATAATCCATGATATTGAGAGCGTCTGCAGCCCTGGTACCGCTCTTCTTGAAATGATTATGTAGTCAATATTTTGTATGTATTCCATGAATAGTATCCTTGTATTAGGTTCTAATATAAATGTTTACCCTGACCGAAGCTAGTTATGATGCAACTGACGTAGATTATGAATGTAATTATGAAGAGACGTTTCGTTCTCGAAATGCTGTTTTTCTCCGGATTCATAGCTGAAACTGAAAAGCTTGACTGCACCAACTTTCACGGAACTTATATACTATAAAGCTCATACTGAATATTAACCCATAATCGATTAAAGTCAAATGCGTGTTCGGAATAATAAAACATAAAACATTCATAATATTGTGTGAACGAATGTTTGACAAAACATCAACAATGGATACGAGAACCAAATTTCTCATCATAACATACTTAATGAGGAGGGAGTTCTCACCTGAGGCAATTTTCCTCTACGTACTTGCCCCGGAATAACGATATGATCGACAACTGAAATTGGATAACACCTTCAACCTGAACGAAATACTAGGTGAGGTTTAATAAAAACTGCGTTTACATGATCCCTAAAAAATACTGTATGCAATAAGCAAGACCGTGTAAATAGTAAAAAATGTAATAACCTGGTTTCAATTGTTTATAGTTCTGTGTATCCAAGATATTTCGTAACATTTTTCGTGGTTAACAATTCAAATAATATTGGAACATTTATAAAAACAATAAACAAGAAGGTGTTGTAGGTGATGGATAGAGAATGTAGTATCACATGTTCAGACCAGAAGACTTCCAAGGTAATAACCCATCCGAATCCAAGTATTTTCTCTCAAGTATGGTGCTATTTTGTTGAAGTGGAGAAGTTAGTATCGGTGTATGTCATCAACATCCCGTTTTAGTTTGGGAAATTTCTGATATTCCGTGTTCCGCTAATCATTCCATCACCAACCGACCAATTAATCAACAACTCGAGCTATCTACATCATACCAAATTTCATCCGAATCGATGGCAGCAGACACACTGGGAGAGGCGTAAATTAGTATCATCATAGATCCATATGATGATATTCTGAAATTCAACAACATCAATTTTTGGATCTCAATACCGCTCCTGATTGTCCGTGGCAGGTAATGTGTACATAAATAATGACCTGCCAGTAAGTGAGTAAATCAATATTCCAATACTCATCAATATTCATAAGCTACTGTATATGCTGAGAACAATAAAAATTACAATTCCAAGGTGGATTGTGCCTTTTTGTCTAATATATTCACAATTGAATTCCGAATGAAGTTATAACTGAACTAAAAAACTTCCTAGTCCAATTTTTTTATTGAACGATTTTTCTGGCACTGAATGGAACTCAATTTCAGTCGAGAACGGTCGAGCTGAATATTTCATTTTCAATTTATTCTAGCTATTTTATTTCGCGCGACCGAAACGAAACCTCACCAGAGAGCGTTTACCAATCATTGTGTTTTACTGAGAGGTGACTTTCCAAATATGAATATGCTGTACGAGCGTGTCTGATATTTTAATCTAATTTCCAAAAACCGTGATAAAAAAGTGCCATTAATCAGGAGTGATATTGACATTAAATATCCTACTTACTGTGGACCTCCTATTTAGGTCACAGATTTATGGACCAAGCAATACGTTTCTTAATCATGCTAGTAAATGGATATACTCGTATATATATAAACCATTAGCGCTGGCGGTCCGTCTTCCTCAAACGCTGTTCTGACGGTACATCAAACGAATTCGAACTGGAATAATATCTAATACAACCTACAGACTCTCAAGTGATACCACTCTTATGACTTACATTGATCTATACAGACCATTACCATAACTGCTGAGTGGAGGTCTACAAAAGGAGTTAATTTCAACCCAGTGAAAATTCTAACAGCTGTTCTGAAAAGAAAATTGAATGTTGATCTGCTATCTGCGAAGATGAAACGACACCTAATATTTCCTAGATCGATGTCTCTGATTCTGCTAGTTGTCTTAGGATTAGATGACACTAATTTGAGAATGTTGCTGGAGTTGCGGTTTGGATGCCGTAATGGCTGACCACGCGCTATGCCACGTACAGAATCGTGAAGTTTGAAATTCTTTTTGTAAACTTTTCCTTAAGATATAGAGTAGTATACATTGTAAAGCGTCCATTGGGTATGGCTTAGTGTCAGACTTACCAAGGATACATGACATGAGCTGGCTAATTGTGCAGGAAGCGCAGAAGCAATAAGATTGAAGAAGAAGGAGAAGACGAGAATGTTGCTCGCATGTGTGGGGAGGCGCACAGGAACACTCCTTAAGGCTTCTGGGTTCAATCCAAAAAAAGAGGAATATGTCTACGTACCGGAGATAATACTGACCTTCTCTGACCACAGCTCAAATTTCTTCCCTCAATAGTAACTCTTACTATTTGGAATTAAATTCATACTATAACATAAAATAATGACCTGAAGGAAAATCTACTAATGTGCGATATTTTAATGTTATTGGTGGACTTATAATTAGAAATACAACTCAAACTGTCAACCTTTCCTTTGACTTTTGAATGACCTAATGCTTTCCCTTAGAATACTAGAATATCCCCGACAACCTTTTGCTTGCCCAACTTCTCTCTGTCAATAAATGATTGGTCGGAATGCCTGCTCATTAGCTCGCAATAAGTCGATAATTTGGCACAACATACTGAGAAGTCTTGTCCAATTCGCTCTTAATAATTATAGTAGTTACGGTGCACTGTACGCGTTTTGGGCTATTTAGGTACAGAGAAACTAGACTGGAGGACCGCAGTGGATACATTGTAGAAAATAAATATTTGTGTTCTGACCTTTGTTAGGGAAATATCACAGGTCAACCAATACTGATCAGTTTCAATGGATTCAACATCACACTTCATTATTCTTGACACTGAAATTGGCAAAAGTGATGTTATAAGTAATTTTAAAATACAGATTCAGGAAATGACATAGTATATATATATATATATATATATATATATATATATATATATATATATATATAAATGATTGCAGCCTATTAGTTTATTTGTTGTGTATTTAACATGGCATACCCTATTCCAAACTATTGCTTGGTGGAATATGAATAAATCTTTTTTTGGGCAATAAAAGATAGTTTAGCTCACTCAAATATTTGAACATGAATTTTAGAAAACCTAAAAAATTTTATATATTTTTTTAATTCATCCCTTCAATAATCCGTTAATGTACATTAAGGTTGACAGGAGGTTAGAAAGCATTTATAAATAAAATTTTCAAGTTCATATTTAATCTCTTGATATTTTGCTCATCACGCCTAAAAAATGATCAAATATTCTAAAGACATACAGGATTTAGAGACACAATAAAATTATTAAAAATGACAGACAAACTAATAGGGTGATGGAAACTAGTACCTGAGAGGGACTTTTGTTGAGATAAAATTGTGTAATTCGATGTAATATTTAAATCCTCGTTCGAGTTTCGTGTTACAGATGAACGTATTATCGCAAATTCTGAAATTTCTCTCACAATATCTATATTGAGCTAATAGCAGACGAGCGATAATTTATTTTGCCTGAACATTTTTTAGCTATGAAGTACAAGCACTCAAACAATTAAACTCATAAACACTAAGACCTCTATTTTCTTAAAAGTCTCAAGAGACTCGATGTAACGGTGAAATAAACTTCTTGTCTTTATTAGAGAGATAAAGCAAAACGTATTCTAGACAAAACAGCGTCTTCTGCATTGTAAGCTGCAAACTTGAACAGCAATTACGTTAGAGCACGTACAGCTCAGTCACAGTTCACTGTAAATTAGTATATGTCGTGTTCCTTTTTATTCTGTCTACCTCCCTTAATTTTATTGCCTGTGGCTATTTATACGAGAATGCCTTGTGTGAAACCCATTTCCGTAGTGTACCAGAGACACACACGCCAAAGCAATCAATTTCAAGAGAATTATAATTTCTAAAGTTTATTTTTTGCTATTGTCCATCAACTATTCGGAACATGCTATGCGCTCCAAACTTGCCGACCTAATACGATATGGTTTCCAGTTCCATAAAAGTATGTTGCGAATGAACTAAATTTATACAGACCATAGTTATAAGCGTGATGTCTTAGCCATCAAAAACTCCATTTAATGCTTCGGCTGGCGAATAGCTAACAATATCTTCGAAATCGTCCGGGAGAAAGTGGTACTTAATTTCGCAATCAGCATATATGAATTTATTGGTTATTAACTCAAAACATCAATCATTGAGTCTGGGTAGGTTAACAACAATATAAAATACTAGTTCATTTATTTTTCCAGTCATGCATTCTTTGTATCCACTAAAGTAGATCATGAATTATCATAATGACGTTACCAAATGGTTTTGATGAATATGAAGAATTTTGGAACAGTCTCACACCTCGGGTGGCGAAGGCTGGTAGTTACAGAGGTTTTATGAAGAGCAATTTTCTTCTTCTAAAAAATCTGTATAGTAATATTTCCACTAACAAAGAAAGTGAGACGCCGAAATAAAAGTGAAGAAAGCATCGATTGCATGCTTACCTGTAGAGTGTAAAAATTCTTCGAACCTATATAATTTTGTAACCTGCTAAAACACGAAGTCTCAAACACACCGCGTTACGGTTAGAAGACACGAAAATTGCATTTTGATGCAGCTTTACTTGCAGCATAATATATTAATGTGTTTGTACCTCCCCCGTAAATGCATTCCGTCGACGTTGAAGTACTATTACTTCAAGCTTCGACAAAGTTCCAAAGGCACTCCTAACTTTTGCTCCGAGACAGTCAAAAGGTACTTATGTAGCTTAGCGTAGGGATAAAAACTTTTCAGGGATTAGTTCAGAAATAATAGCTTAGTTCGTGTCGAGGGAGTGACTTGCATAAATAATTGCTAAGGTGAGGACATGCTTTATGTGGGGATTTGACGACTAATTGTAGATGGGGAAGGATAAAAAGGATGAGACGTTCATGTGATTCATGGTCCATCGTTCCTAAAGAATAGCAATGAGATGGTTCATATCTTACATGACGCTTATAGAGGTGTTGTTTATGATTAATCATAGCAATGTTGTTTCAGATTCACAGCAGCGAGCCGGTAAGGGCACTCTACATTAATTTAATTATGGAAAGAGTTAACTTTTTACATGTTCTTTTCTTGTTTTGTAATATATATACCTTACAACTTATGGGATATGACAATTTTTTCAACTGTTATACATAACAACTTTCATGATGAGTTAAAGGACTCGCGAATCGCTAAATAAAAAAATGAAGATAAGACCTTACAACGGCGTTAATCGTGTAATTGTAAGAAACAATTAAATAAAAAGATGAACGTTTTTTTGAATCATTTTTTCTCGTAACAGTATTACTGGCTACTTGGAAGAAATTCTGAGTTGAGATTATATAATAAAATTCTGATCTACAATCAGATTTTAAAATCACTCTGGCTTTATGGCATCCAGCTTTGGAGCTGCACTTGTGTATCAAATGTGAATATTATTCAGACTTTCCATAATAAAGTGCTTCGCAACATGATGAATGCTCCATGGTACTTCCGTAATAGTGACCTTCATCGCGACCTAGGAATCCCAATGGTCAAAGATGAGATAAAACGATACGCCAATAAGCATGAAGTCAGACTACTTCATCATGTGAATACGGAGGCGATACAGCTGCTGGACAACGAACATATCGTCCGAAGACTGAAAAGGACTAAGCCATTCGAGCTGGTGTAGTGCATTGTGCAAAATAAAGAAGTGGAATGAATAGTGTAATTTGTACAACTAAGTTAAACTGAAGGACATCAATGGATGAACTCTAGAGCATAAGTATTTTAGTTTTAAGCTTTATTAGAGACAAATCAATGGTTGATCTAAGTTGATCAGTTTTGATGGACATATCACCTTCGCTGGTGTTTACAAAAAAAAAAAATTCTCGATAACTTCACGTGTACTTTCATACCTCAAGGTTTGTTTGCATTGAATATTATCAGCCGCAGGTATTGAAAGTATGTTGCAATCATTGACGGGGGTTTAAGCTACCGTCCTCTGGAGTTTCGTTTTTGGCAAACGGAGGGAGGAGGAGGTCAGAAAAGCAAAAAATGTTCGTACGTAATATACTTATGGTCTCAAGATGAATTCTGGATTAACAGTTCAGAACTTATATCAATTTGGGTGAACAGGGCAACCGAGCAAAGTCAGTGTTGCTGGAATAACAGAGGGTTGCCGTTACATGCGAAACATACTGCTAGCCGCAATTCTTTTAATAGACAACTTCTCACAAAGGCAGGGAGTTTATCATGCTCAGAAGCGTTGCGAGAGAACATACAACTATCCACATTGTCCTTAAAGCGCTGTAAATTGTAACATTCGGGGAACCACCGCCCTTCTCCCGGAAGCCCATTCCATAATGCCGAGGTTCTCCAAAAGGACGACTTTTGGTACAGGCTGGTTGGAGACGTTGGAAGCTCGACCTGTTGAAGATGAGCCTGTTGGATGTACTGATGATGCTTAGTGTTATTATGATAGATAATTTGCTGGAACATCTGCCATAACAGCATCTATAGAATAAGCACAGATCTGCAATACTCCAGACTGTGGGGGTCTTTTGTAAGGTCAGGCGCATCCACCAAATGGACTGCTCGTTTTTTTATTGTGTCTAGAAACTCCAGGGAATGCTTTAGAGCGCACACATGCGAGCAGTACTCCAGTGGAGTTATGATCTGAGCCTTGTAGCGTAGCAGTAACTATCTTGGCGCCTCTCCATCTCAACTGTTGGAACATGATCATATGATGATGTAGATCTCTATTCGAAAATTCTTTTAATGCCCCCAGTAATTTGGAGAGCATGCTGTTTCGCCAAAGTGAGATCCTTTGGGATGGCAGTAATTTGCCGGTTTCCATGCAGGAAATAATAGCGGTATTATCTGCAAAACTGTAGAGATGGTTAGATGCTATTTCCAACAGTGCGTTGATGTACAGCAAGAATAGAATTGGAGAAAGGACAGATCCTTGTGAAACTCCTTGGTGTTGGTAAATATATCGGATGCATATCTATTCTCCTCCAAAAATAAGAGGCAAGGTACCTAGATGATGAAACGCTTTCTACCAATACCTAATTTTTATACCTCCTCCTCCCCAACCTCCACTTTTGCCCTCCATCATCCATTTTTTTAAATCATCAGGGGCCCTGAAATTCTCATGTCTATTAGATTGACCTATCAGTTCTATAAGGGTTAGTTCATATGCAGTTACATAAGAAAGAAGCAGTACAAGAATAATTATTGTTTCGGCTTTTGATAGTTCAATGATTTAGCATGAAAGCAAACTATGAGTATGAGGTCGTGGAAAATGGCTGGCATTCCGGTTATCCACAGTGAATTCGGGATCCATACGACGTGTGGGCAATGTCAGGTCAGCCTTGTCGATCCATGACTTGAGAAAATGGCGAGTTCTGTGATTTTTGGTCGGCATGAAATGTCTCGTCGTCTATCGGTAACTCCATCACGATTCAAAGGGAATACGGATTTGTGTGTTTTACGGTACGGATCTATTCACCCTCTCCAATGGCGCCGACGAAGCCTGATTTGCAATCAGTGCCGTTCTGACATATCATCGAAATAGTTGGGTCTTAATATTCTATCCGGAGTTTCTATTATTGCATGAGTCAAAGTCTATAATAATATGTAATCTGCGACATCCAAATTCAGATTTAATTGATGACGCGTGGAGGCGGAAATGTTTATAAGATATTCAATATATGAATACTAATAAAGAAGAAAAAGTATACGTTGATTTCAAGTTTGTCAAATCTACAATCACAATTTGATATACACCATGGGATCACAATGTGCCTTGGTTGCTTTTCGTTTGCCCTTACTTCGACGTTCTTGGCTCTCAGCCGAAACTCGCTATCACGGCGGGTGGATGAATGTGAGTATGAAGATTTAGATCCTCTGATGATAAGTTGAAATTGTCCTTATTATCGTCATAATGCTCTGGTACGTATGCCTGATGAGGTGTCGCGTTTATTAGCATTAAGATGTTGGACTAACCTACGATCTAACCAGGAACTCTGACACGTGTTCCTAAGAAAGCGTGATTCAAGTGTGAATAAAAGTATGATTGCGATGAAATACACTTCTACTCAAAGGTTTACATTGATGACACACTGATTTTTTGAAACACTACCTGAGATGGTTTGAAATTGCTGCTAAATTATATTTGTTTTATTTTCATAACGTTCAGAAAAAATTGTGCCAAATATGTTGACACCGCACTTTCCACCAACGGAGTCGATCAGAAAATAAAGATTTTGATGGCATTTCGGAATTAAGTTGAAAAAAAATGTTAGTACTGAAAGCGATTATCTAGTTGAACACTTAAAAGAATAACGATATTTCCAAAATTTTCAATTCCAAGGACTCTAAAACTTAATTAAAAGTGAATAAAGATTTCCAAAATACCTTAAATAAAAAGTCAATCTACATGATGCTATTATTTAAGAGGCTTGAACCTACTCTAGTGATTATTTATCATTTGAATTTTATAATTCATAGTAACTGCCAAAACAGAGGCTTATGACATCATTAAAGTAACACGCAATCGACGTTATCGATCTTTCTGAAATCCTATCTTTGTATCCTGTCACTGTCAAATTTCATAATCACATTACAACATATTTAACTAGCCTTTAAAATCGTGTTTCCCTGATGCATGCTTCATGAATATCAAGAAAATATAATCACAATCGATTTTTTGCGATTAGAATTTTATTTCCCCGTGTGTAGATAGACAGGCAGACAAATATAACGGAAAAAATATCGAAGCAATGGATCCACAAGACATGCTGGTACATTGGATATACGTTGAGGTATTCCTGAAGGACGAGACATGCATAATACATGGATTATTTGATGGTGCAACACACGTAATCTGCGTGGTTTCAGCAGCGCCTCTACATAGAAATAATTAGGATATTGCGGCGATGTTCGAATCTTATGAATATCTTGTTAACCCGCCCGAGGATTTTATTATACAAGCTCTTGACTCGCAGTTATGAGAGTTCGTTAGTCCCCATTCTATTTTCCGAGATAGCGACAGTCTCACTTCGAGTTCAAAATAATAATTTCATGACACCGTGACGCCTGATTAATTGAAGTCTGGCATACAGAGTGCCAGAAAAATCATAATGCTGAATTAAGGTGTAGAGATGGCTGAAGTTGAATAAGAAAATTAACTTATCCATTCTTTCCCAGGCCTTACCTGATAATTTAACAATAAAATTTAACCCTTTATGGCCCTAAATAGTTTTTTCTGAAATTTTAGTTTTCGATTCAATAATTGTATCAACATCGTGTACTGAAAATAGATTGTGAAAAAAATCGTTGTTTTCTTGTATAGTTTCTGAGTAACTGCGTGATTTCGTACTGGCATCATTGGGAATGAAGAACATCTATCCAAAAAAATTTTATATAATTTTTTAAACGAATATATTGCTGATTTCTTGAAAAAAAAAACATATAATGAGCATTTAAAAACATTATTTTTAGTGTAATTCATAATATTAGTTTTCTTATTGGGTTAGGCATAACCCAAACTTGCAAGAGGAGCAGAGCTATCGGGTCCTGTGAGGTTCTTTTCTAGTGTTACAATGTGCAATTCTCACTTTATTGAAATGAACTGGCATATAATAATAATAATAATAATAATAATAATAATAATAATAATAATAATAATAATAATAAAAATAATAATAATAATAATAATAATAATAATAATAAAAATAATAACAATAATAATAATATTAATAATAATAATAATAATAATAATAATATGCTCTGCTTTGCTAGTGCGGCCTTTCAAAAGTATATGTGATTTAGATTTCCTAATTACAGGTTCGACAGATATCCTTCCTCATTGGAGTTTCAGAATCCGCTTCAGTCAAACTATTAGCTATATCAATCCGAAACTGCTTCACAGATGAACTTTTAGGTACCTAAAGTACTGAACTTTTTCTTAAAAATTATATGAGCATTTACTACTGTTAAATGTACAAAGGGCCAGAACATTCTGTGACATCACTTTCTAGATATTTGATTCATTTCATAGCAGGATTTATACATATCATTTTTATCGATATATCCTATGTGCTTATTATAATCATTGAATAGTTTGACAAAGTTATATTGTTACCGTGAACCACCTTTTTGTTTAATTGAAATTGATTCAACGTCATCAGGTTTATGAAAGTTGCTGAGAAAATTAACAGGTTTATTGTCTTTCCACTTTAGTGCTAGAAATCCAGTTTCTGTAACTTTCCAATCAAAATCGCCAAAATTGAACAGCCTTGTGGTTCCTTGCGAACCACATAGAATAACCCCAAAAATACGAAATAACAATTGAAAACATGAATTCAAATTATGGACAAATACACATGCCAAAATACAAAAAAATTGGTGCATATCTGTCATGCTGATATAGCACACTATAAAATACACTAAAATAAGCAACACGTGGATTTGAGCATCAGAAGCAAAAATTTGCCACTTGCTGTTTCTAGAACGTTGTTTCAGTAGCGCTGTCTGATCCACGAGAAATTTGATTTAGATTTGTGGTCCCGTACTGGTACCACTGGCCCACAAAGAGTCAAACTACATGAATGCTGGAGCAAATTTGCTACAGAGGTCAACCATAGGTGGATTCTTGAGATTCCAGGGAAATTAACATTTTTAGTTTGTACTGTGCGTCGTGCAAATTAATGTATAACTGTGAAAAGTAGTAGATTATATATAGATAACATCTCGCAAACGCAGAAAGTCTAATGTGCTTCAGAGTCGCTGCGAGATGATACATGTTTATTCACGTTAACCTTGGAATAACGTATATTTTAATTTTCGGGGAATGAGGACCTAGTCAATCTATCTCTACAAGACTGAGGTTCTCATTCTGGAATAGGCTCGTTTGAAGTGTTGGAACTTTGAACTGGTTAGAATGGACGTTCCAGTATTTATTCCACTGATGGCTCTTGGTGTTATTATGCTAGACAGCTCAGTCGAACATTTACCATGGCAAAATCTATTTAATCAAGACTGACCAGCAAACTTTTTTTTGATGCTCCAGACCGTGGAGGTCCTTTGCAACATCAGATGCATCCACTCCGAGTATTTTTCTTTTTTGAATTGGGACCAGAATCTTCAGGAGGTGCTTTGTGTATCTCAATAAATGTGAGCAGTATTCCAGAGATGACCAGATCTGAGCCTTGTAGGGGGTAATAGTAGGTGTTCCAGTGGTTAAACTGTTTGACTAGAATGCGGTGGGATCCGGTTTCAATTCCACCGGTAACAAAAATTTTCTCCATAGCTTATAATCATTATGACCTCATTTTTTTCCAGTATAACAAGCTCTACTCCCCACGCAGGTTGGCGGGGAATCATTATGATCACAAAAAAACATTTGAATTAGAGATAATGTCTTTTCTTGATGTTCATCACATCTCTGTCGGTCTGTCTGTCTGTATACTGCCCGGTAGAATTTACCTTTTTATAACTCGAAAAATATCTTTTTGATTTTGATGAAACTTGGATCATAGGCTGCTAGTGTGACCAGAAGGAAGAATCTTTGTAGTTTGTGAACATCAGTTTAGTGACGGAGGAGTAATCGTCAAAAAAGTAAACTTTTCGAAGCCTTTGATCATTTTCTAATTTTTGCTTGGATGGTTTAACCATTCAGGGTGTGAGTGCGACATTTCGAATAAAATTAAGTGTTAGCAGATCTATAAAATTTTCTCTCTAGTAATACTTGGTACTTTTTTACAAACAGCCTCTCCAAAATCTGATTCAAATCCTTATTTCTAAAGTGATACCATTGCGTGGGAAATACAGAGTCATTCTACTTGACTCCACCTTCTAAGCTACAGCGTTGCATTTCTTAAAAACAGTGCGCTTATCAGGAACAGGTCTCTTTATGGTTTATAAGATATGACCTGAGCAAAATGTACTAGCACACCTTACGTACAGATCTGCCTTATAATAAGACATTCCAAATAATTGATTAACAGTGAGTGATTTGATTGAAATATTTTAGAACATATTTACCCAAATAAAGACACCACCCAAAAAAACTTGATGAGGATTCCGCCCCCGCAGTTTGCCCTTTTACTTAATACTCTGTGGTAAATGCCTTGATTCTTTTTATCTGTTTTATTTTACGATGCCATAATATGGACTAGATGCGTATAAATCTCTCCCCAAACGTTTTTGTCCCTCGTATATCGGTGGAAGGACGAAGGTGAAACATAATATCTAATGTATCTATCTAAGCACGTTCGTGGTACAACGCAGTGAATCGTATCCTTTCCAGGAAAATTCCCACTAGGAGGACGGTCTGGATTAAAGTCGGTTTGCAGTATGACATGTCTCTATGAACAGTTGAACATCTGCAGGACTATGAAATTTTATTCCAAGAATTGTTTCAACCACAACCTTTTGTGCAGATAAAAAGTTGTGTAATTAACACACAGTTTCACAAGTTATTTGTTGTTACACAAGTTTTTATCTGCATGATGGAACACTTTAAAATGTTGTAGGATGACGCTAAGGTCATTGACAAGGAACCGCATCGACAGACCGACAGACTGATCGACAGAGCTACGCTTGGTCCATCAGACATATAAGATATTCCATAAACGTCATCTAACCTCAAAAGTTTTCGCATCTTCTCTGTTTATTGTGCAGAGTAAAAGGTAGGTCCTCTTAAAACCCGCCACCTTATCATCCACAAAGCGTCGTCAACCGGAGGCTGACTCGTAAACTTGTTCATCATTTTTTCGGAGGGGTCCATAATTCCTTATCAGGGGATGTGTCGTGCTAGAAACTTTAGTCGCTGAAGCTATTTATTGGACCTCAGTCTCTCTTAAGGGAGATAAGAAAAAATGTCGAATGTCTTCATAGAAAATTGTGTCCTAAAGGTTAATTAAGAAAACCTTTTTAAAGTAAGGAGATAATTTAAAAAGATAAGCTGCTAGATTTTTTTATGAAATGACTGAGCTTAGACGGTCTTTGATTAAAGCTTACGTTTTTACCGCCGAATCTGATGGAGTTTATAGTTGACAATAAGCTGTAGTTTCATACTATGACAGTAGCCAACTCATTCATAATGACTTCGTAAGTTGCTTATGGGAAGCGCCACCATGCGCGACGCTTGGCGATGAGTGTTGATGTTGCTACCACATCCTTGACTGGGTTAGGTATATACTAGCCAATTACGAGCTTAGGCCAAAGACTAAACATGTCAATAGCAGGTCTGATGCATAGTGGGCGGCATACACTTGAATTTTTGTTGTGGTGGATCAGGAATGAAATTGAAGGAAAATAACACGGTCAGGGCAAGATCTTTTCTGTAAATGTTGGTATAGCACATATTTATGATTGAAACATATCTTCGAGTTTATAGACAATGCAAAATAAATTGTTTAAGCTGGACTGTAGCAGACTTGCCTTACAGTTAAGCTATTACAATTTCATAAACCTTTCAAACTCTCCTTCCAAGCAAGATCCTGCACATGACGCAAGTGAACACCTCGAAGACATATCAGAGCTAAACCAAATTAAATCAGAAGGTAGCTGTTGATGGCTAACGTGAAATCTGAACTTTAACGGCAGTTAAGTTGCCTGCTGGAAAGTTGACCTAATTGGATTCGAAAGTTTTGTGTCCGCTAAACACATGAAGGCTACCAGGAATGTTCTAGATGTGAATGAAAGTAAAGCTGCTGGAAAAGCTGTTGATGCGCTTTATGAATCGTGATGGATGCCAAAAAGTTCTCCAGAACCAGTTTAAGCTCAATAAGCAAACAAAAACCCAGCTGTGTATCTTGAATAAGTATATACAGTCTTGAGCAGAAACTAGTGCTAGTGCTAGATTGCCAATTTTTTACTGTCAAATTTCTGCTTTAAGAATGATGAATTGATGCTATAACGTTTTGGCTGCATCGATAGCTGTTACCAATGTAGAATGTCAATGCCATTATTATTTCAAAATGTATTACTTCATATAAGAGCTGCAAGTTTAGTAAAGGCAGGGCTTCACCTGATCTGAGCTCTTTGCAGTTATACTGGACGAATGATTATTCCAAAAAAAAAACGATGATTGGGATTAGGTTAAAAAAAGAGGTTGAAATCTCTTTCACCGTTTTGTCGACGTTTCGGCCTATATTAAGCAACATCCATGGCAATCAGTAGTGGACCCTGTCCACATCGTACATAAATAAGGAGATGTAGTTGTTTGAAACTTGTAGACTAGGTGGACTTTCCAAAAGTTTGATCTCGGACTTCCATTGTCTATAAAATTTTGAGTATCACGACGATTGATATGCTATCTTCAATCGTCCTTAGGTGAACTGGCGAACACGTTCCTTTCATGCCGATTTATACCCCGTCAGGTGACGTGTCGTTGTGCGCGGTTTGTTCTGATTGGTTCCCGATGAGTGGTGTTTCGGTCTGCTGATCTGGCTGTTGTTGTCTGGTCCAGTCGCAGTCCATTGATCTTCTTTATAAGTGGCAGCCATATGGGTTTAATGTCTACACTGGGTTTGCTGTATACGTTGCTGTTATCTTGGCAATAACCTTAGCGTCGTCCTAAGCTATTTTATAGTGCCCCGTACATGCGTGGTCAGCTATTCCAGATTTTCCTGTCTCCCCCAGCGAGCAGAGACGATTTAGCTATATGATATACTCAAACCTCCCTGGTTTTCCGGAGTGTCTATGGCCGGACCAATACTTCAGAGTAAATTGTCATACCTGCGGCGTAGTCACGCGGCTTAGCGAGTTACCGTCCCTAATATTATTTACTTGTTTTAACAGGTTCGATCGATAGTTCACGGTGATTAGCGACTATAGAGGATGTCGTTTAATATAACAGGAAGTTTCGATATACATAGTTTGTAACCGATGCATTGTTGTGCTACTGAATATATTACGGACTAACAGGGTGCTATGGAGGCGCACTTTCCGCTGCACATGCATATATTTATGAACTACGTACTTTTCATTCTGGAGTATATCGAAAATCACTATTTAAAATTTCCAGCGGCATCATAAAACATCCTTTCAGTAAGCAACTATTCCGATCATCTAATTACATTCTGCTTTCATCTATACGAGCTCTTGTGTTATTTTCCACTCAGGGAGAGTATGTATTGTATCTCTGCCAAAAAATAAATGCTCGAGAGCTTTTATCCTCTGCCGAGCAAGCTTCCAAACATAATTGGATTTTGTTTTATGAATCTATTGACCTAGAACAATAAGCCGCTTTTGGAAAGTTAATAACTCATAGTCGGACTAGAGATACCATTTTAATGAATCCGCTATTACGATACTATTGATAATAATACTTTTTGAGGCAACAACTCATACTTTTTATTGCATTACATGAAATAATATAATTCTTAACCTATTTAACTCGTCCAGTAGATATTACTCTTTTAATTGAACTAGGATGGGAAAGAAATTTCAACCTTTTTTTCTTTCCTGAACAAAGCCATTTTTTTGGCAGGTACGTCCAAGTAACTATAAGATACCTATAAAATATTTTAATTCAATATATTATTGGTTTATCCAAATGTACTTAAATAGCATATTTTTGTTATTGAGCACAGAAAAACATTTTGCGCTTCTTTGAAAGCAGCTGGCAACATCTCACAGTACCAAATTTCCTGATACCTTTTTGTGATTTCTGAAATACCCTTTGGAACCTCCTCACTTACAGGATCACTATATTCTGGAAAGTAGTCTAGATCGAAATTTAGTAAATTAATTTTCTACGACATAATTTACACCCTAGTTTCGTAAGATGTCAACGGGCATCTCTATAGAGGGCGACCCTTTGGTGAGTTCATGACCCTAGTTTTTGGTAACACAACAGAAGTTATGCAACTGCAGCTATTCTTACACTCAACCCTAAATATGGAATCGAATTGCGCACCTTCGAAAAGTTTCCTAATCACGAGGGCCACAAATATGCCCTCTTTAATTTCTGATTACATGGAACTATTTTTTATTAATTAGAAGTTTCATGGTCTCCATAAAATTTTTCATAAATCCCATTTCGAAGGCATTCCAAGCGTCTTTTTCCTTGCCTTCAAGTATGGAATCGAATAACGCATCTCAGAAAAATTGCCTTATCGGGAGACCTACAAATATTCCTCTTTTGATTTTAACTTTACCGATACTAGGGAACTTTTTCTTCTAGATAACTAAAAACATAGCCTTCATAAAATTGTTCATAAGCCCCCATTTCATTAGGTGGCATCGTCTTTGGAGGAACTAATGACATACATGATAAATCCAAGTATTTCCTATTTAACAAATCAATTTTCTCATTCACTAAGGGTACATAGGTTATTATCATATTCAGCATGTGTCAAGCTGATCCTCGTGAGACTTTTTCTAGTGATTATTCTTTATAAAATAAGTAATTATTTACATAGATCAATTTGTTGATAATAAATTGTATCGTTACGCGGTGGAAAATTCACGCATTCATACAGGCACACATTCTTAAATTTGTCTTTCATCTTCTGCTTTTTGTTTTCGACCTTCTTTCAAAATTCTGCCAGCACTGCAATAAGTGGTTGGTATCTTTTTCCTTTTACTACGTAAGCTTCGGCTGAATCACCTGAATAAACCACAAATAGCATTTTCATGATGTCAGTAGCATGAAATGTGCCAAAACGATTTACGCTAAGATTTTATTATACGCAAATTTGAAATGTTTTATTCGACTTTTTTATCGAGGGTGCGCGCGAGGCAATGAAAGGGACACAAAGGCAAGTTACGTTTTCTACAGCGCCTTGGATTATCCGTCTTATATCATTTCTCCGTCCGTTCCAAGAGCTTGGAATAAAAAACACTCCTTAATTCACTTTCGCTCTCCGTCCTTATTCTGTCAGAAAAAATGCGGCGAGCGAGGAGATAAACGACTGGCATCACCACCGCACTCGTGTTATGAGCTCTTCAAGTATTTCATACATATACAGGAAAAAACTTGTGGTAGAAGCAGATTTGATGAGACGTGGGAAGAATGTTTATCTTGTGACTTGTATTTCCTTTCAGTACAATGAAAGACGCTCTCAGATCTCATCATGTATTGCTTGGAAGCATTTGGTTTTCTCAAAAAAAAGTTCTGTTGATACCCACAATTGAATTTAAAGGATAGCTAAAAACTAAATTTTTTAAGTTCAAGTATTCTAGAAACTTGTACTTTAAAATTTCCGTTGAATCCGATATTTACAAAAACATAATAACTCGAAGTCGAAATTTTTCGCGATTGCAATACTTCTCTAATTCGTATGTGAGGCAGAATAATTGAATATATATGTAAGAAAGTGTGGAGGAATCATCAATTGTATTAACAATTATATTAGCAGGTCACAGAATCCATACTATGTAGTTTTCGTGCATAGAGGTAAAAGTATACCGAGTTATTCACGTTATTCGACACGAAGCAATATGGCTAAGGTATCTTATTAAAAAAAAGGCTACATTTTAAAAATATTTTCATATTATACAGGGTGTCCTCAAAACACGAAACGTATCAAAGTTGTATTTTTCCAAATAGAACACCCTGTATATTATTTCATTTTTGGTTTGTACGATCAAAATTAAGGTAAGTTTAATTATAGTTTAATGCACCTAAACCTAATGGTTTTTGAAATATCGTTAATTTTGCGAAAATGTAGTATCCATCGTTTTGGGGACACCCTGTATAACATAAAAATATTTTTAAAATGTAGCTTTAATGGGTCCCTATCTATCCGACATTTTTATTTTTTTTAATCAGATACTTTAGCCATAATGCTTCGTGTCGAATAACGTGAATAACCCGGTATATACAACATACAAATCTTTTGTGCACAATACAATCCGAAATATTGCGAAATGGAATGACAATTGAAATAATTGAAAAATATGGTTCTGTGACGGAGCATTGTCAATATAATATGAATAATCTCCTAAAATAAGATCGCGCAAAATAGTTTTTTATATTCCTGAAGCTTACTGAAAGCTAATTTTATCTCTCGCAGAAACTGCTAAAAGTAAGATCATTGGTATCTGGAGACGAATGAGCATCTCGGAAAAAACTGGTTGCGTCCCAGCGGATAGCAGTAATTCGGCAGGCAGGCAATTTAATTTGAAAGCTTCTAGTAATGCTTTATGTAAACGATCCCCGCCATTTGCCACGTTTTGGATATACGATAGAGGGCGAAAATTCAATTTTTTTGGTGTTGGTGGAATACGTTTTGAAATGTGAATTTTGGAACCTGGTAATTCTCCAGACTTGTTAGCCATCTATATCTTAAATTCAAGCCATTAAGACAATTGAACTTCAAACGTTTAAAAAATATGGCTCAGCTTATTTTAAAGTGGATTAACATACCATACAGGCAGATCAAACGAAAAGAAAAATAATACTTGCAGGATGCTATAAATTCCTCGGTTTGTTCACAACTAATCTAAATAGTCGAATACTCATAAATATCAATTTTTGTTCTTGATATCCGATCTTGATCTACGTACCTACTGCGAGGAAACTGAACGAATTTGGAAAATTCGACATCTTATCCAAGTAGCTACTCCAGATTTAGGAATGAGGAAGGGGCCTGTTCAATCTGCTGCTCCAATAAAATCAATAAAGGGATACGCCTTCACAATCTCGAAGTAACAAATTCCTTTAGTAATTCTGGTGTGAAGGTATCTATCTACCATCTAATTGGGTCGACTCAATACTCTTGAGATTGCTGTTGGCGTCTATGGATAAAAAGGGGATTAGGTTCGCAAAGAGCTGGAGTGGTAGTTCTGAATTGGATACTGTAATTTATAAGAGAACATTTAACCTCATCTTAATCTTAAGATTCTACTTTAGTTTCTTCATTGTCTCTCACACGTTCAGAGGGAGCGAAAATGAACCTCTACTCTTCTTATCTTCTTCAGCAAGGAGGAGAATGATATCTCTCTGTTTTAATGAACTGCTTGAAAAATATTCATCCCCAGACAAATGTATGTTAGAATGCAGATTTTTCGACTCTTGCTTATAAGTTCATGGTGGCGTGAAACTGTTCAAAAGCAGTATATTTTTAATTTGAACTTCAACACTTGCTACTTGTAACTCATGCTAGTAGTAGTTTGTTGATGCAGATACATGATACAATATAAGTATATATTATAAATGACGTCAAAATGCTGGAAGTTTTTGTTGGGAGAGGCAGATTCTGAAGTATACAAATTGAAATAAATGCTTTATTCGTTTTTCACATTTTTTTTGGTTAGCATGGATACCCTATATCCGCTGAGTAATAAAAAACCAGCAAAATACCTTCAAGCTCGATTTATCTTCTCATAAGCAATGATTTGCCGAACGCACAGCAGGGCTTGTGAAATACATTCCATTTTGCTGTGTACGCTTCTCAAAACTTATTCACGTATATTAAAAACTCTTACAGAAAGTCTAATCAATCTTTCAGGAACCGGCGCATATTTCAAAATACACTGGAGTTCGACATTAATGCGGATTCTCATCGATCACGTTCAGCTACGTAGCTTCGTTTATATAGGCAGCCGTGACAGTGTTTAATAATCTGTAAAATGTCTAGCCAATTCCTAAAAAATGGTGAAATATTGCAGATAACAGGCGAAAGATAGTTTACGTGGCTCTTTGGTGAGACAAATTGATTGTTTTGATCGATGTTCATTCAGATCTAATGAGGACGTGATTCAGTTCTTCAAGGTAGTGGCAAAAAATGTAGTTCATTTGAAAGATTGAGTTGCTAGGTTGCCACTATAAGCCGCTTCTTTAGCCAGGGCATCCAGTTGTTCATTGTATTTGATACCGGTACCGGTGTTAGCACTAAAGTATTTATAGTTAAGGTGGATAGCTATATTTACTTGCTATTGCTAAAGTTAAGGAATCCGTGGAAAATAACAATATTTTGAGAAACTCTACCTGCGTTATCTAATGATTTGTGAGTCGCATAGACTTCAGCTGAGTAAATGCTATAATAATCGGGTAATTTGTACTTCATAGCGAGAAAAGATATTTCTAGAGTTGTACGGTCAGCAGTTGTTGATGACCTCGATCTGATCTGTGACATGCGGAGGAGTGAAATTGTTTAAAAATTCTTCTTCTCACTCATAGTCTAGACATCCATTACAATTATCATTGACTTTTATTCATAGCAAAATCCTAGATTGGAACCATAATGTTTTATTTGAGATATTTTTGTTTAGGCTGGAACTAGTTGGGTCATTTATTTATGGCTTTTCACCCTTACACGTTTTCACAAATTCCATTTTCGAGTTCTACGAGTTAAAAACATGAATATACCATGCTTTAAAATTATCACAACTACGTAATTTCAAAGTTATATGCTGGCGTAGAAAGTTTCACAACAACCAACGAGTTTTTTTCTCGTCAAGGCATCTAACAACGTTGTTTGCATCGATCGATAGAACTTCCATGTTAACTAATGTTTAAATAGCTTCGAAAACTAAACTCTTTTCTTTTCACTATAAAAAAGTCGGCACGGAACTGTAGACGTAATGTAGTTCTCTGTGCTCACGCAAAACACTTCATAATGGTGGGAATGCTAATATTTACGTGGCGACCTACAATAAAAACAAAAATTCAAAATACTGGCATGAGCAATTTAAACTTATATGGCTTTTAATATAGGAGCGGTATTTCAATTACACCAGAATCGGCATAGGCATGTGTGTTACTTTAACATGGTACAAGTACTGGTAGCAGCACTGCGGTGGTGAAGCCTGACAAGGGGCCTGTTAAAGGTTTTTTGTCAATATTTGATATTAGATATACGACGGTCACGCTGAAAGTTTTTAGATACAGAAAAACTACAAGGTTTTTTTAAAAAATTTTATTCTGTTTTTTCAACATATTCTCCCTCTACGAATTCAATGAAACCACTTGTCGAATTCTTGTGACCATCGTTTCTTTGGAAGATTGCTAATTTCCTCCTCAAATGCAGCGATTGCCTCTTCATCAGTGGAAAAATGGCGACCTCCTAACTTTTATTTGATCTTAGGGAATAAGAAGAAGTCGCATGGAGCTACGTCCGGAGAATAAGGTGGGTGAGGGTGAGGGTTTGACATACTGTTCCGCAAAAAAGTCGAGTGTTCTAGCGGCGCTGTGGGCGGGTGCGTTGTCATGGTGCAATTGAATATCCAGAAGCTTCTGGGAATATTGGGGATGCTGAATGTTATTAATTGTCAACAGGTGGGAGCAAGTGTCAAGTCATAGACGGATCACATTCTATTATGGAAATGATCTCTTTGTTTTTTTAAAAAATCACGAAACGACTCTGTTCTATGTCGTAAAACAGTGAACGTTCGCAGATCATTGTTTGTCAATCTTGTCAGTCTTTCGATGAATATTTTTTAAACCTTTTTAATATGCTTGTGACTACTATTGCAGTGCTAATCTCCTTTTAACAATTAATTAGTAAGACATCACCTATACCTATGGTTTATTCCCAGCGTCTTCTGATCGATAACCTCATGTTCAGTAAGTTTGCTTAAATCTAATGTCTATTTGAATGTTTTTCTATAGCATTGATTACTTTTTTGTAGTGTCCTGATGAAGCTAATAAACAATGGCGAAAGCTTGAATTTTGAAAAAAGAGTTTACTTTGATATGTTGGCCTAAGCAATCTCATCTAGCTTTGTGGCAGCATCCCCAATATTCCCAGAAGCTTCTGTTTCAACTAGTCTGCCGAGACTACCTACCCTCTCAATTGAATATCCCGCAGACCAGTCTTTGGACGGCTTTCGGAAGACTACAGGAACACATTTGGTTTTATATCAATGAGGAGTAACCGTCCTTTGATTTTCCAAAGCACTTTTAGTTAAAAATATGCGAGCATTTTCTTTCCAACACTCTTGGGACGACGAATTTTCGTTGGAGGCTGCTCACTTTCAAACAACCAAACTAATGACTGCTGTTTAGTTTCGGGATCATGATGATATAACCATGTTTCGTCTCCGGTTACGATAATAAAAGTGTTTTTACTGTGCCCATTATCAAATTTTTCAAGCATAAACTTAGCCCAATCCACTCTTGTTGCTTTTTGCAACAAATGTGGTACCTATCTGGAACACCGCTTTCTTAGTCGAAGGTGATCATGAATCCATCTCGGTGTAGGTTATATGTCGACCTTTTTTCACCATATTTTGCACAGCTTCTACAGTTTCAGGAATAACAGGAGTGGGCGTTCGACCTGTGCGAGGTTCATCATCGAGTGAGAACCGGCCCCTTTTAAACTCAGCAAACCAATCAAAAACCGTAGCCATAGAAGGGACTGAGTCCCCAAAGCAACTCACTAAAATTTCGTGACATTCCGTTTGTTTCAGTTTCCTTTCATAGTCATACGAAGTCATATCTCGAAAATCGCGACTAACCGGTTCCATTTTCAAGGTAAAATTGCATTCGAAACCGTGGCAAGGCAACTACTGAACGATTCAAACGCTGCCTTTGCGTGTAAGCGCTTACAACTTTAGACAAAATAGCTGCGTGCTCAAACTTGTTTAAACTTGTATAGATTAGGAATATCTAAAGACTTTCAGCGTGACCCTCGTATTATCCAATATCCAATTGACGTAAAGCGTTATGTAATGCACCAGTTACAGCCGCGTCAGCCGCTAGATGTTTTTATTATGAAGGCTTTGGTTATGAGCCAAGCAGCTCACCTGGGAAAGGCCATAATATCCGACCATTCCGTTGAGTATATTTCTATTCTATCGAACTCCATCATGCCCACTCTGATAACCAATGGCATAGATCAATATATGAAATTACTTATTTTTATATAAACGCTGCTCCTTCTAATCCATCAATCTGCTACAATCAACATGTTTTATCCATCAAAAGTTTGATTTCGGATTTCCATTGTCTATAAAATTTTGAGTATCACGACGTTTCGATTGATGTGCTATCTTCAATCGTCTTCAGGTGAACTGACGATTGAAGATAGCACATCAATCGAAACGTCGTGATACTCAAAATTTTATAGACAATGGAAGTCCGAAATCAAACTTTTGATAAATCCACCTTGTCTACATGTTTTATCCAGTTTTGTCAAAATCTGCTATAGTAGTAATGTATACTGTCACTTTGAATATTTTCCTGATAAGTAATTATACCTCAAACTGCTTTTCGAAATAGTTTTCCAATGTAATAAACAGAAATTACAATTCTTAAACTCATCTGTCTGGGTTTTTGAGGCAACATTTCGTTTGAGTACCTATTTGAGTCTTCCAGATAATGGCTCAATAATGCCAAATATTCCTGTTGAATTGTTTCATACGAATGTGGCACCACAACAGCAAAAAAGCCAACTTCCAGTGCCATTCTCAATACTTTCTCAGGAATATCTACCTATTTACCCTTGAAATTAATTTTATGGAAGATTCTCTTCCACTTCGAACTCCATCCTGGGCGATTTTGAACAACATGTCTGCACCGACCCTGTAACACCATCCAGTACCCCCAAATTTAATATGGAACCGAGCCAAGCTTTACGCGAATTTAATGAATTTCCTGGTGGAATAACTTTTTTCTGCGTATATTAAAACGTTACAACAGCGTTGAAAATGTCGTACATTAAACATGATTTAATGCAGCTTTATGCATATAGGAAACTTTCATTGAGGCGAATGCGCTGCAAAGCATGGAATGATCGTGAAGAGGTTTGATTGACTCATAAAATTTGATAAGGCTATATTTACGGAATTGCATTAGCAGGACCAACAGATCTATGAATATTTAGAAATCTTTGAACCTAATGTCTTTGTATTATTATAATGCATCATCCTTTACTACGTCTCACAGCGAACCTGATAGCTTAAATAAGGTATAAACATTAGAGTTGTCTATTAATTTACACTTCTTATGCCAAAAAATCAATCTGTCTATGACTTACAGCTATAGCAAATGGAAATCAATTGTTGAAAGACCAGAATAGAGTAATATGAGTATATTGTTGGAATCACATCATGTTGACATGTCCAGTAGAGACATATAGCTAAGCATAGCATTATTGCAGGAAATTGTGACGAAGAAAATGATAACGAGTAAGCATAAAACAGCAACACAGATCATAATATCATATCATCACAGCAAAACTCAAAATCAATAGATTCACTCCATTACACCACAACGAAAGCCTTCGTGCTCAAAATCGGTCAATGTTAATTTTCCAGTTTTTTGTGGCCGTAGATCCCGAAGAAAACTTGTCACGGTCAGAAGTTTTCCGCACTTGGCTCAACGATGGTTATATTACGGCAAAGTTTGATTGAAGATATGTAACAGTCGCTGGCCACTAACCAAAATCGATTTGTCGAGGGTAGAAAGTTGAAAGGAAGAATTGCGCGAGGGAGGTACCTTTCAAGGCGTATTTACCGTTTTGTTTGCTGATCTCGCTATAGTTGAACGGTAAAGCGTCTGCCTTGGATGCATCGAGTATTGTTTTTCTTTATAGTTTGTCTAATTATTAGTTAAGTGTTGGTGTTATTTTGCTAGATAGCATTTGCCATAGTAACATCTATAGAATAGGGAGTCTAGAAGGTTCAGGGAGTATTTAGGAGCGCATCCTCCACATGGGAGCAATATTCTTGAGATAGTTAGATCTGATGCAGAGTAGAAGTATTGCTTCCGGTGAATATAATTTTCCGGGGCGGAAGAAAATCCCCAAATTCTTGGACGTGGACTGAATAGCAACATAATCTTGTCAATGAATTTTGTTCATGCTAATCTCCAGAAGCTTGATGAAAGATAAATAGAGCACTGGGCGTCCCTCTATCTCCACAGCAGGAGAACCAGCATGCTATTTGGATAACATGTTGCTTTTGCCGAAGTTAAATTCTTTCACAAATGTAGAGCTTTGCATGGTCCATGAAAAAGTCTGAATAAACAAATTAGGCGAATGCTTATAGTGCCTTCCCTCACTTACCACGTTTAAAGCAGCTACGCTCTCTAGCATACTGATACATGAATTTCTACATTCTTCTTCCAGCTCACCATTAGGACAAATTGTGATACTTAAATTGAAATTTGTTTCTCCCAAGACGTGACTGACATATAGGGGAATGTTTGTGAAACTTTATGTAGGAATAACATCGGTTTCACTAGACTTCATCATCATCAGTTGAAGCAACCCTTCACTCAAAAGTAAGGTTGAAGCATTCAACTTCAACCAGGAACAAGGATCAATACCTATATATTTCGGAATGGGAAAAATAAATCACAGAAGCGTATCTGTTTATCTTTGTACGGAAATTTAATCTTGGCGCTCTCGAAATGCGCACAAATATAAAAGGCCAGCACTCCAGACGACGCAGATGTTGGCAAGAACTCCACACGTTTTCCCCAAGGGATGTACGTGTGAATTATTAACAAGGCAGCAGCGGCCGAATAACCCATTTTCCATCTTCGGCATCGCCTATGGCACTGGTTCAGTTCAGTCTCGACTGGAACATTTCCAAATTTCTGATTTTCCAAACCGCGAAGTTCGTGTTTCATGCAGATTTATTTATTAGATGGCCGAATAAAATAGTATTTCCATCAAATTGTTTAAATCGATTTCAGTTGCAAATTTGGGTCAACATTAAGTCCTTCCAGATATTTATTCTTAGCTTCAAGCATTGCATGAAATCTGCTTAGAAAAATGTAGGCAGTAGAAAATTGATTCAAGGTTGTAGATTCAGAAAACTATTATTTGTACCATTCATCATCCAATTTCCTCGTAAGTCGGTTAGGAAAAATTTTGGAATGATTAGCCGAAATGTCATCAAGCTGTCAAAGAAAATATTTATTGAACACACAATCAGTTGCTATATATACGGATATACAGTCAAGAATTCAGTTGAACTCTGCCTGCAATAGTATTGTCTATACGCAGCATGTGCTGAATAATTCACCCGGACAGAGATTTTAGTTTTTGTCTTAGATAGCATTGTCTTCAACTCAACCAACATACACTCTTGCAAGTCCACAGTGGCGTGTTGTCAGCCGCTTGAATCTTACTCTTTCAGATTCATACACCTTCTTTTTCTAGCGAACTTGGCGACTTCATCCTTTCGTTATGATGCTGAAGGCGTCATTATAACTGAGGTACAAGGACACTCCTGAGATATTTCGTTCTCATACACACAGCGGAATTTCAAGTGACTGATTCCAGTTCCATCCGCTCTGCTCAGTTGTTTACAAAGCTCCTTTCAGACTTTCCGAGCGTGCTCAATCTTAAAAGGGGGAGTTATTTCGACGTATAGCATTATCCTTATTAAACGCCTGGGCTTTTATGAACGTACCTGGAGAATAATGCCATACGCACCTTAATTGGGCGATACAATTTTGTTGGAATGGAGTCGGCGATCAAAAAATGCGCATCTCATTTTTCTTAACACGCTTCCTCGAGCTATGATGAAAACATGTGCTATCAGTATCGTCGTTTAGCTGGAAATGACGCCTTTTTCACTTTTTCTTGCTTATTTGTAAATATACGGCTGCGAAAAAGCTCAAAGGGTATTAGTGAGAGGAGTGGATTTGTGCAATTTTTGTTGTTGTGTGCTATGGTAACAGCAGTTGATTTTAGTAATAATAACTAGCATCTGGTACTGCTTATGTCCACAGGTGTATTTTATTCCTACAATCATATATATTTTAATATAGTACCCCGATACAAATCTGCGCATAGTGGTACTTCCTTCATTAAACACTACTAAACTTACATATAATTTAGAAATTCACTAGAGCCTTCCTTTAAATGCTGGGTGAAAATGTGTTTTTTCACATAGCACACATTACAGTTGCTACAGTCCTTCCTCGGTAGCATGAAAAATCAGTTTTAGGATATCTGAAGTCACATTAGATATTCATTAAATTTTAAATTTTTTAATTCAGAAACATACAAGGTATCTATTATGTATATGTTCCATAATATATATTTCCCGAATTAATGAATTTGCTTCATCGCTTCCTTCCAAATGTACCAATCCTCACAGGTCAAACAGTATTATAAGTGTTGTCCTACAGGAATTAGGTCTCAAATTTCGATCTGTGCAGCGGTGAGTAAGATGCCATGAAGACAAAAAAGGGGGAGAGATATAACAAATTGACAGGCTGACAGACATACATACCAAAAGGGAATTCTGAAATTGTTTTATGTTATTTAATATGGCAACATCTAAAATGGCAAATATGTCGCGATTGGAAGATTTTGTCATAGCAATACTTTTTTCATAATTTTTGAAAAATATAAACATCAAACTATCTATAATTATAGAACAATCATATGCAAATAAGCCTTTACCTGTATTGGCAGCCTTGAAAGATTTTCATTGAAACCTAAAATATCGAGTTACACGTAAGATTTAACTGTATTCGCTCTCAGTTACAGTGAAACGCCACCATTTAATGAAGCTTTTCTCGATATATTTCAAAATTCATCTTGAAAATCCTACAGTACTCATAGATAGAACTGTAACATCAGATCCCACCCACGATATTGTTGTTCCCAGACTAATCCACGAACTCTGGATTTCCAACTAGCACATGAAGGAAAACTCAGCAACTATCACGTTTCAGGCATTATAATTGTAAACAAACATTCCGATTGACATGCAAATGATCGGCATCAATATTTATTCATGATTTCGCACAGTTTCCTAGCGGAAAAATTGTTATCCGAGCACTGACAGAAATAGAGGACAGGATATTGGCGAAAGGTGGTGGAAAACATGGATTTGACAGCAAGTGGTTTTTGCAAATCGTGTTTACTTTATGCAAAAATGCGCGCTGCTTCAATCATGTGTGCATGTGAATAAGCGTTCAATTTTATTCTTGTATAGAATCACAGCAACCCCATCGGTTTTAGTGAAAGGAATCCTTTTGGATAGAAGGGAGGAATAAAAAAACTTTTTTTACTATCAGTGTACGTATTATTGCAGATTTTCGTTGCACTTCATATCACCTACAGCTCGACAACTCATCGGTATTCATTTGAGATTAAATAAATACTATTCCTTAAACAAATTGGATCAATATGACACAATACAAAGCTTATGAAGTCTATATGCAATGTTACCTTAGATTCTAAACAAATCAAAATAAAACAACTTTAACAAAATATTTCAAGTGACCAGTGGCGTTATTCATCTATGTCTTAGGAAGAAAAATTGGACTGCCTAATAACGGTAATAGATGGTCCCGAAGACATCTATTCACAATGATAGAGTGTAATTCGACGTTTTTTTTTGTTTCTGATCAACTTTGAAACACATTTTCCCGTATTTTTAAATCAAATTCACTGCTGTTTGTTGGCACCTAACGTACCTAATACAGCTCTCTGCTATTTACAAATATTTATATTTATGTATAGCCCTAGATATTGGAAGTAGTAGGTGTATATAAAATATGATTTATCCACTCGAATGCACTTGATGCGATGTGCAGAGATATATCACCAGATACTTGAATGCTTGAGTGATCTATGGCTGTGATATTATTAGATTTCTCGTTGTTCGCTGGTATATCAATAGTTATTTACGATATGTCAAAATTGAAAAAGAAAAAAGCTTTAGTGGGTGATTAGGTCTGATTCTCTCAACAATAATCTATTCTAGTCAGGGTGATATATCAAACCAATATGCCTTATTTATTTTATGCAATAAGTCATTAGACTTACAATGATTATAACTCCAAGGCAGTATCTACAACCACTCTGTTTTTCAAAAACAAAGTGTAAGACCGATGATTCCAAAGTGTCATTTCTCTCAATATGCATTCACTTTTCATTTAACCATCATGACAAATATGTATCAGTTATGGTGAAAGTTTCAGTAACACTGGACTTTTAAGATTCAACTTCAAAACAGAATTAAAATTTTCGATAATCAGTTTCTGCAAATATGTATTTAAATTTGCAAACAACTTAACAGATAATCGATTCCTACAACATACTTAAAGAGTTCATTTTTCTGTGGCAGCTTTTTCCAGAGAGGATGAACTAAATCTCTAGTAAACTCATGCGTGGCTTTTGTCGAGCAAGCACGTACTACTGAACATGCCATGATGCATTCCGATGACTCTCTTGAAAGCCGGGCATGCCAATGACTACCACGTCTGTGGACCTTCTGAGGATATTACGTGACGTTAAAATTCATAGATACTTTTTTGGAGGTAGTAGTAGGTGGCTTCATGGAACAATCGCAAGATATTGCTTACATGGTGATCGGCCTAATACTTGAGAATAGTTTAATTAATCGTTTTTTACATAACCTCTCGCAAAGGTAGAAAGCCAAGCATGTCCCAAAAACACGCCGAGAGAACATATAACTATTCACATTGACCTAAAAGCGATGTAAATTGTAACCATTAGGGAACAAACTCCCCGGTAGCTCAATCCACAACGCCGACGTTTTCTCAACGAACGACTTTTGGTAGAAGCCGGTTCCAGGCGTTGAAGGTTCGACCTTGTGAGGATGCGGCCGTTTGGTCCTCCGGTTGTTTGATATACTGAAAATTTTTGGTATTACTATGCGAGACAATTCGGTTGAACATCATATCGAGAGATAGTGGACAATGTTTCTCATTTAATGCAAACCAGACACAGGTTCCATATGAAATTGAGTATCAGAAATTGTTAATTGTATTTCAGATGGATCGGTGAATATAAAACATTAATCTCAAAAACATTTTCAGGTTCACTCACACCACATGGAAAATGAGGCTTAAGAGATTAGTCGTTCATTTCTGTATTCATGACTTATACACCATAACTTCCTTAATGAATGACGTTGTCAAGTAGAAAGCTCTTTTCTATGTGACTATGACCATTGCATTACATACAATTCATTGCGCAAGGCTCGATATTTGATTTTTGTCGATGCATTTGTAGCATCATTCCATTGATAACTATAATTAAGTATTATAAATGTACACAAATACTGCGTCATACCATTGAGTTTAGGTGGGAGGACATAAAATAAAATAACCGATGACCAATCGCTCACTGGAATGAATAATTAATCACCTTCCCCAGACGACATTAATGTGTCGGACATTCAGGATACTTTATTCTGTTTCCCGAATAATCGATTGCTCACCTGATATAATAATCAATATAGTGGATATGCTAAGGGAAAATAGATATCGTAAAGGTTCATCAGAAGAAAATGCGCTCTATGCTTGAGCAGAAAATGCCTGAAAATTGAAGTGTATCGCGATTTTTATTGTTACAGTTATATTATACAGATAGAACCCTGTTATTTGAATCCAATATTATGTAGATGATCCATGAATAGGAACCCAGATTTATCAAATATAGCATTCTATTTATCCCATTTATCTATTGTTCTTTCACAGTCGTACCACATAAATACGAGTATCTTAAGGATATTTTAACAGTGATGGTATTCTATGTGTTTCCCTCAACCATAGTGCAAATGCAGCTGCCAAGGGAATATTTCCCATAAGAAGGAATGGTTGATTTGGGAGCTGAAAGTTTCGATTTATTAGAACTTAGCTAGTTGACGAATAACACGAGTGATGCTTGTAAATTTAGTCTGACGGTGAATATTAAATCGAAACGTGCAACCAAAACGGAGTTTTATTATTGAAATCTTTTGTTAATTCTACCTGAATGATGGAAGACTTTACCAAGTAAGATCATCTAGAATTTACAATTAAACTTTGAATAGAAATGTGCTAAGCTGCAGATAAAGGACTTTATATTTTTTATGCACGGTTTTGAATGACGAATGAAAAACATAGTTCGTTAATTTTTTGTTTTACATGTTTCATTATAATTCATGAATGAGATTAGCTCAATAAAATTAATCCTAAAAGTAGATCATTTTAACATTCGTGAGACGTTTGGAGATGTACGTTATTCCTTGTGGATGTATGTTAAATGAAGTAGGCAGAAACATTTCTGTCATCATTATGTTATCAAATAAGCAGTCCTTATTAGCAAAAGTGTAAACTGGGGAATTATTTCATAACAGAAAATAAAAATCTATAGGTATTGTGTTAATGGGCACAATCTTGGAATTACAAGTTTTTTAATGTCGATGAATGTTGACTGAATCGATCTGAAACGCCGATGAAATACACTCATACGCCTTCAGAGATATTTACTAAGACCAGTTTTACACAAGCATATATCTATGATCACATTCATCTATGATGAAATACATGGCCGTATAATAAAAAACTTTGATAATATCTGAAATATGATAATATATCTACGACATAAATACTGACCGTAAGAATCTATGATCTGATGATGACGATTTAGAATAAAGATGGCGAGTTAAAATCTGAGAAGTTCCATACGGTCATTGCAAAATAAATTTAATTCAGCAATAATAGTGAAAATAGTACCACTACTGTACTGTAAACTAGAATATAATCCACTTGCTTAAAATCTAGTGTTACCATAAGATGATCTTCAGCACTTCTGCTACTTATCATGTGTGTATCCTCCTTTGAAATAAACTAATGTAATTTCATCCATTCTGAAATAATTTTTATAGTGTTTGCGATCCTCCGACTAAGACTCTTTCAATACATGATTATGAATGAAACATCGTTCGTCTTGAAATACATGTCGTCTTGTTTCTGCTGTTTAGGTTCATAAGCACTGAAGACACTGTAATCAATTATTACAATCATACAAGCACCAACAGCAACAACTTGTTGTGAATAAGGCACGAAGTGCTTACAAAACATCGTAGTTAAAATCATAACGGTGATTAAATATGTGATTTTGTAACATTGGCCTAACACAAGCATTGACGATATGTCTTCAAATAGGAACTTGATTAGAATTTTTGAATAAGAATATTTTTACCGGAATATTCTCAGCATTGAAATTTCACATCATCAATTAAACCTGTTGTGACTCAGTTGGAAGGAGCGGTTGCCCTGAAAGCATAAGATATGCAGTTCGAATTCCGTCAAATGTGAGAGTCTTTCTGAGCTTCTAAATGTGAATCCAAACCTCCGTATAGATTGAGACCAATACTGGTTGTATTTAACATGGGATCAGTTCAAACCAAATCCTTCAACATCATATAACGAAACATTTCATACAGAGTAATAAAATTTTGCAAATACGATATGCCACAATCTTAACCTTCGCTGTACGTAAATATGAAAAGTATCATGAAATTGTGCTAATATTGCGATTCAACTTTCAAAGGGCAATTCAGAATATTTGCAGCATTCTTCCAGATTTATTTCTTGAAATGCACCAACGTAAATTGCTGCTGACGGAGACGTTATGGAGCTGTAGTGACTTATCCAGTGGCGTTACTAAATAATATATAAGGTAAAGACGAAATTACTTCTAGCCTAGGGTTTTGACTTCCGTTTTCTCAGGTCTTGCCTGCCTAGTTCAAAACAAGTCATCAGAAGTGCGAAGTGTTGTGCAAAGTTTTAAGGTTCCAAGTTTAATCATTTTACAAAGAAATAAGTCGCACATGATATCGATTCCGACAAAAAAAAATTACTGTGAACCTCTTAGCTTGAATCAGGTCATTTGGATAGGATTACGTCCTTCATCCCATTAGTTCGGCACAATCGAACTGTCAGTAAAGTGTTTTCTGTATTCATATGAGGTTTTAATCCGCATATCAATGCGGGTGTTTCACAGATCCCCTCCAATATTGTTTTAACGGTGGAAATATTTATGTTGTCATATATGGGGCAGAGAATGTGGATTTCACCCGGCCTGACTCCACGCCGTGACCTCAATGCAGTGTGGCTGGCATGAAGAAATATTACGTCGTGGGATGCCAGGCTGCAGAAAATACGCTATTACTAATTTATTATAGCGCACGGGATCGCTTACACAGGGCTTATCGTAATCTGTAGTTATTTAGTATTTATTTAACCTTCGAGGATTCTGCGTGATTAGGTAGATAGATTTAATTCGTCGAGTTTAAGGTCAGTCGGTTGATGTGGCGGTCTGCCTGTAGATTTGTCAGTCGGTCTGTTTGTACGTCTGTTGGCGTTTTTTCGCCTGATTAAGCATGGATTGAGATCCATCTAATTCGCAAAAATGCAAAAATCACCACACATGTTTAATTAAGCAAATAATGACTCAGATGAGGACCTATAATAACATTATACTATGTAGGTATACTAATTCTCATACATCCTGCCTTCGTTTATTTTACTTTGTAGCTCTTTGCAGCTGCAGCTTTAGTTGAATTGTAGGGTGGCAACGGTAACGGTCTATCTGTCTGTAGGTCTGTTTGTCTGGGGTTGGTATATGTGTCTTGCGATGTTTCAAGATTGAGATTGGATTGCCCTATAATGTGAGTATTCCTGAATCTTATTATATAATTTTTACTTCCGCCACTGGCCCTCAACTTCCAAGATTGGTTCGTTTTCTTTCGCCGTGAACTTTATTGTTGACGAATGCAGTTTCTTTGTAGCTGGAGTAGGCAACGATCGAGAAATTATTTTAATTTGCGTAATCTATTTAGGTACTCCTCGGATTGCATATTGTTGAATTTAATTATGGAAATGGAAACATTTTGCATCTGTACAAATGCATTAGAAAATATTACTGCTGAGTCATCGGCATTGTCGTCAATATTCTGTACCAGAAGTTGGAGGCGTTTTCATCATGTCTTGTGAGCTTTTCCCTAGTTATTAGACGAAAATTCATAATTTTTTTTGTATAACTTATACTTCCAAATTCAGCGCATGTCTGAATTGTAGGTAAATAAAAGTAACTACTCTGTAGGACAAATCGGGAGTAATGGATAATCGTTCCTCAAAATTATGACAACATGCATGTATCATATAACCACATTTTGTTGCATTCGTAATAAAAATTGCTGATTGTCGTTTTTATGATATCAACCTTTCATAGCCAATTCTTAGTGGAAAAAAATCTTAAAAAGTATGATTTAATAGTCTATCAAGGTCAACTGGAGATCAGGTAGATAAAAAGTCGTGTAATTATCACACAGTTTCACAAATAAAGCTCTTTCATTCAGATGATGGAAGAGTTTCACCAAGTAAGGAGCATATGCAATCTACAAAATTGGAGATCGTTGAAAACATCTATGTTTTCAGTCTTTTTTATCATCTCTAAATAGCTTTCAATCTTACCGCTCACCATTCTAGAAAACTAGCTGTTTAGGCCAGTAACCCTCTGATAACTGAAAGTACCACGCACCTCCAATGTGCGTTGTCTGTGGTACCACCACGTTCAAAACAGCAGGGAAGTTGGATTGGAGTAAGAATTCGTAACTGTGAAAAAATAGAAAATGATACAAACCGAGTTAAGAAGAATGTTTCCGATTCGAAGGGATGAATGGCGCAAAATTTTGTTTTTATGGATCTTTTTTTAATCTAATTACTGACTTTGCTCAATAAATCCTGCGTTTAAGCAGTTACGGATGATTATTCACTCATCCAGTTTTCCCCACTGTTTCTCACGTGATAGCGCAGTGTCACAACACTCAGCAGAGGTACATCGTCTCTTCAATGACCAGAGGATTTCTGATCTTAGCAGCGTGTTTTCCAGATCGGTGAACGGTTGTAGTGAGAGCGATTCAGAGAGATGGCTGTTGTGAGCGAGAGGGTACCTTGCAGATCATTTTAGATCGTTTGGTCACTGTGCTGTGGTGGCCTAATAGCTATAGTGTCAGCACATAAAGGTGGTGACTTCTACCACTCCGATTTGTGTAGTTTATCTCTCTTACCGGTGTTAACACAGCTATCAATGATTAAAGTGAACCGACGGATCTTCCCTAAAACAATAATATTGCTACACAGTTGTATAATGTTAATAGTGAAAATTTCAAAAGTTAGCACATATTTCATGCCTAGCCTCAAGCTGATACAGACGGTTGTACTAAATACCACTAGAAGATCATACCTTTCTTACTGTCAGACAATAAAATCTACCATGCTCAATGTATTTGAAATTCTTGGCAAAAATTTTAGGTCTGTAAAAGTAATATAGGAAGTTTTCAAGAGTTATACATAATTCAATGCCGCACACACAGACATCTGGAAAAAATGATACACGATTCCCGAGTATAAAGTTTGAAACTTGGTGGTTATATCTCAATCCCGTATATTGATTTGAATGGATAAAGTTTTGGGCGCGCAGAGGAAGTGGGGTGACTACTTTTTGGGTTGTACAGGAACTTTGCCAATTCTTTCGCTCAATCAATGTGATGACCAATATCGTGAAAATAAAAAAAAATGGAATCATTTGATGTGATCTGTATTTTGCAGTGAGGGTTTCTAGTGGATTGTCTAGTTTGATTGATTATGATGTAATATTGTAGAATTCACAAAGCCCTGAAAGGTGCATAAAAGATTGGGCAAATCATCGAAAAATATAATTTGATCAATATTAGAAGGTGTAATTTATTTACTGGAAGTTCAGTTCACCGTTCACCTGATAAGAAAATCAAACGATTATTTGCCAAACATGGGTATGGAGCGAAGTTCAATATCCAAGTCATATTTCATCATGGTTCGCTCTTCTGTTGTAAAAAATCATATTAACTGGAACTGTAACTAATACTCTTCAAACTAGACTATCAATTTTGCTTCTAGACTGAAAACAAAGAATAGCAGTATGTCTCGTCGACATGAGAAAAGTCCTCTAAAACTTAGGACATCAATGAACAGTGGCTGAGTTATCCAAATTTTCTCCGAGAGGGTCCATTCTCAACAGCTCAGACTTCCAACACATCGAATGTGCCCCTTCCAGAAGCTGGTTTCGCTCTATAGAAAACTTTAACATTGTTAAATGAGCTGCTAGGCGAGACTAACAATTTGCAGCTCTTCAAGTTCACTGCTAGTGACAGTGCTCTATCACTTCATGCATTGTGGGCTGCTTATGACTCAATTATATGTTTCACACCCCAATGATGGTAATGATTTCAGTTCAACTACTGAAGTTTCCCTCTTTACCTATTGTAAAGAAAAATTGGCAAGATAATATTTTATTATCTGATAATGCATCCAAAACTTTGATAAAGTTTTTCTTCCCATCATGAGTGAATAATAGCTGTTGGAACATTGATTGATTTTTCAGCACAATTAGGATCGACTTATAAGTTTGAGCTTTGTTATACCGAAGCCGGATGGCTATTTCGAACGAATAATACTGCTTGTACCGTGCTACTGAATTGGCAATGTATTCTGTTAAAGTTTTCCTATTTTAAAGTTATGCCTTTACAATCATTCGATCAAAAATAAATTTTCCCCTTCTAAATTGAAAAGTTTTTTCAATTAACTCAGCTGTCATATCCATGTATAAAGTCCATTATTAGTTTTCTTCACACAAACTAACACGGGAAACTGTGAGTTTTTTGATTGTGTTAAGAATTTCTTGCACATTCAAGTATTATTTTCGGAGAGGATCAATTACTTTTTTTGAATACTTGTTAAGAACAAATATGTGTAAAAAAGTAGTAGCAAAAAGTGGTATATGTGAGGTGTTCACGATTTTCAAGTATTTTTTTCATGCTTACAGAGAGGCTCATCTAACGCTTGCCTGAAGCCCGACGCCTTTGTTATATTCTGATTAGAACAATGCCAAAGAAATGTACGATTAAAGCGAGCGTAGAATGTGAACCTTACTTTTTTGTTGGAAAGATAAATAGAAATCGGATAATACGTTCGTAGTTTGAAAAATCGATTCACCATATGGGCTTTTTTGCCTTATTTATCCAGGTACTGTTTTCCGATGATTTAGGGCAAACTTTATTTGGCTGGACAGCCGCAAAAAAAAAATTCACCTTAAGCTATGTAGATCGTAAACCTCTTCTGTTTGTGGAAAAATAATGGGAAACGGATAGAAAAATAAGCTTGCAGTTTAAATGATAGCAACACCATAGATACCACTTTTCTCTGTATACTTATATTATCAACAAATTTAGAATAGTGAGAGAATATTTATTTGGCTGAAAAAGATGAATTTTAGCGCAAAAATGATGACCTGACAAACAAATATAGCTAAAAAATGATCGTCCTCATACACTGTCTAAACGAAATCGAATATTCATTTTTGCAACTGGTACACTTGCTCATAGCCAACCACGGACATGCTTGCTTCGGTCTTAACCTAGACACTCATTAGTGCATCCCGGCAGGTAGTGGTTGATTGTGTATTTGATCATTATTATTAATTTGACCTTAACGTTCAAGGTTTTCTAAATTGCCCGTTATACTTTTTATCACAAAATTGAAGAAGCGAATAGAACAATGACGTAACTTGAAAAATTTTGATCCTGAAAAAAAGCTTCAACTACAAACGTTGAAGGAAATTGTAATCGTTTCAATACACACCATCCATCCGAAAACTCACAATTTACATGTAGAAAAATTGGATTATGACTATAAGTTATCGATTTCAAATTTCGTTCTATAGATTGGAGGTGAATAACAAGTTGGTCAAGTTGGTGTATCTCGGACAACCATAATTGTACAAGTACATTTCAGGCCCCCCGTATACAAGAAACATTTATTTGATGGCACCTAGCAGGTGATGTACTTGCCCAACAAGACATTGTGCTACTAACTCCCACCAGAATAAAGCGTTACCGTCTGGGCAGCACCATTAGGAACTCTCCTAGTCATAACAGCTAAACTTACGTAGAGTTGCTGTTACTTGAAATGACAATAAAACCTTCAGACTATAATAACAATAGCAAACTTCTCAAATTACACAGAAATATGTACCTACCTATTCTGTTAATTACTAAGCCGATTACATTCCTAAAGTAATACGATTTCAGCAGAATATTAATTGATTAAATTGAGTTCTCTAATAGCTATAAAAAGTGAGATTTTGTTGTGCTACATTAATCACTTCAAGGACTTACCATCGGCGTTGGTTGAGGTGTTCTAAGGGCTGCCGATTCAGTTGCCAAGATACATATATGTGTTCTGCCACATTGGACTTCTTTATTGTGCCATATCTTACATGCGTCTAAAATCTAGGCCTAACAGATCTTATAGTTTATCCAATGTAACATTTGTTACAGTCACTACAATTACTTTCGTAAACTCCGCACGGATAAAGTTTGTCAACTTTGTCCTTGGGGTTCCCTAATGAATATTTAAGTTTTGGATTAGACAGTGTACAGTACTGAATCCCAAACCCTTAAAGACTATGAATTATCGCATTAGGATATATTTAAGAATTCATTCTATATGGAAGTAATAATCGATTGTTAAACGAATTCCTAACAAAATTGATTCAGCTGCCGCATGTCGAGTCACGAACATTGTATCTCATTCTACTCACTATTGCATTCAACGGAACAAGCGGAGAGCAATCGCAGTGTGCCGTAAAGACAATAGCTGTCGCTTTGGCCCCGTTAATTCTAGAGCAATGGAGCGAAATAAACGTCGGCGGTTCGAAGGCATACACCGATAAATTGGCAGTCAGTTATCGCATAATATTTCGCTGTGCATCTACGTAATGGTTTCCGACTAGGCAGTAGCGTAACTGTAGAAGCAAATATCGTCATAGCTGCGAAAAATATCTGTGAGATTCGTATGATACTGGTGGGTGTACAATATCACAGGATTCTGGGATTGTCTTTTGCCGATACAAATCAAAATATGCTATAACCTATTCTTGTTGCCTTCGTTGTCTGTTCTCTTACCTCCGCCTCAATATCACCATAACCCGATATTTCTTTGCCTAAATATTTAATTTTCATCTGAAATATTGTAATAATAATAATGTAATGGGTTTAATGGAGAAAAGACTCTTTTACTGCGTCACCACATGAGGAAGTTGGACAAGGCAAAACATGTTAAATGCAGCCTATTAATGGAATTAAAGGAAAGGCGATGTCCTGCACCAGGCATCTCCAGTTCATAGGTCACTTCATGAGATCTTTCTTAACTCTATTTGCAGTAGCTCTACAGGCAAGCATTCTCGGTAAATGAAAGTATCCAAATTAGTCGACATACAATATGTATCAATGATTTTTTATCTTCATCACATCGTAACCTCAGATACTACCCCCATTAAACGTAGGTTTCCCACCAACAATCTTAGGTGATTATTGTGAAGAGATAGTTATCATGTATCTCCGCGTTACCAAGTCTACGTCTATATACTAATAAAACCTGGTGTTTCAGTGTAATCTCGTTAAAAATCTTTCTAGACTGTAAGACATTATCTCATAGGAACTTAGCGATTTGATTGCTGCCTGACTGTCCGCGTAGATTGTTATTTGCCTTGTTGAGAGAGAGAGAGAGTCTAGTTCTAGATCCAAAGACCCCATCAGCAGCGCACTCCTCAGTAACTGATCAGTTTTTAAGCCAGATTTGCCTACCTTCCATGGAGATCCGGTGGTCCTTCCTCCACTTCCACTTTGGGTTGAGTGGAAGATCAGTTTTGTCATATTTATGGCGTTTACTGAACTACGCCTTTTGGAATGTATCGTGATACTTTTCAATAAAGCTTATTATTATTATTATTATTATTATTATTATTATTATTATTATTATTATTATTATTATTATTATTATTATTATTATTATTATTATTATTATTATTATTATTATTATTATTATTATAATTATTATTATTATTATTATTATTATTATTATTATTATTATTATTATTATTACTTCTCTCTTATTGGATATTTTACCGTGAATTGCAGTCAAAGAAATATGTAGGATAAATAATACCACTCATCGTAAGTATAATAGGAAGAAGCTTATCATAGGAGAAATTTTGATCAGATTTGATGTTGGTGTGTCGCAAAGACTCAACTGCCCTGATAATTCTAACCCAGCTGCCTAGCCTCTCCTTCAAGAGGATAAGGTAGTAAAGCATATTTTAGGTAGATGCACTGCAATAGAATGGGTCAGACATAAATTATTCATTTTATCACACAATATTCCACGTCTAGGATCCTACATAGAAATAATCTGCGATGCAATGAGGAGAATGGGTTGTTTCAGATACTGGAAGCATGAAAAGCTTACATGAACATATCATGGTTAATTGTATGTTTCTGTATGTTTTTATTGTTTACTATTAGGAACATATATCCGCATAATGCACAACAGGAAACAAAACCATATACGACAATAACTTATTCCGGAAACATTAGCAATAAGATATCGAAAACAATAAAAACTGTGTATGCTAATCAAATAAGCATAGCTGATAGCTCACCACCTAACTTACGATCATATTTAATAAATTCAAAGGAGAAAGAATGTGTAAGTTAGGTGTTCATAGGATTTCATGTGCCTTCTGTAATGCTGTTTATATAAGTCAATCAGCTAGATCATTTGCAACAAGGTACAGGGAACATATAAGTTCCTTCAAAAACAACCATCTAGATTAATCAAATTTTGCCAAACACTTACTAGATACTAATCATAAAGTTGGCAATGACAATAGAATGAGTGTACTTTCATACTTGTAATAAAATACTTGATTTAAACTTCATGGAAACATTAGAGATTCAGAAATATCTGCGAAACCCTGACTCCATTGTAGTAAATGAACAGACTGATCTTTTAAGCTCAATTTTTACAGATACATTACTATAAGTTTCCATCTATTTGTATTCTAGGTTAACTTACTACTGAAATATATTTAGTTATGGAATGTTTAAGAAAAATGGAATACCTTAAGGAATAAAATATCTTAAAACGTGAAACATCTTAAGAAATAAAATTGTTTATCGCATGAAATATCTGAGGACATTTTGACGGCGAAGGTTAAGATTTTGTATGGGTTTCCCTTAACACTAGTGTAAATGCAGTCGCCAAAAAAATATGTCCCCTGAAACAGACACAACAAATGAAAACATAATTTAATAGAAAAATAACTAGACAGGATAGATAGTATGCTAGTTTTGAGCGCTCTAGTTTTGTATCCATGATAGGACTAGTTAGTTATTTGGCAAGTAATCTGGGTAGCCTTGTTAGCAGTCAAATCTGACAGTCCGACGATGATTCTAATGAAAATCGAAACGCGTCACTAAAAGAAAGAGTTTTATTTGTGCAACTGTGTGATAATTACACAAGTTTTTATCTCCATGATGGAAGAGTTTCACCAAGTAAGAGCATCTACAATCTACATGTATATTACTTGTCTTGATCGACTTAAAACATGTATAGTAAATAAAGGTCTGGAGCAAAATATCATTATAACTAGTTTTTGAGTAGTTGTTCAAAATTCAAAATACTCTACTCCAGCATCCCCTATTCAAGCAAACATAGAATAATAATCCTCCTTCGGATGCTGACGTAATGGATGTTCGCTTAGGAAATATGTTGTTATGCATTCCACGTCGCCCAACTGGCATATGAAGGCGACGTTACTGCTGAATGTAAACAATCCCTATTTTATCTCGAAGGATTACAACCTTGAAATTAAGGATTAATCATAAGGTTCAGCTCCAGAGGCAACATCTTGTTTACATAACACTATTCATCCTCTCACTCCCTGGATTTATGTCTTCCACACCGCAACGACTAACATCAATTAAGTGGAGGGGTATAAATCAGGCAAGGGTGATATACTAATACGTATGTCATGGAGAAAATTTACACCTAATGGTCTGAGTACGAGATATGCTAAAGTCAAAGAGGAGTCGATGTGAATTGTATAATTTAGCTGCCTTGACTACCGCACTTATGAACTAGATAATATGTTTGTATAATTAGATCCTTAGATTAAAACGTTTTTATAATTTTGAAATGTAAATTGACGCATTACAAATTCATGATGTTTCGAAAATATGATGTACCTCTACTCAAAAGATAGTTATAGATGCTTTGAAATTATTCAATTCTTTCGTGCTGAGGCAACAGCAGAAACGTTAGTACAGCTGTCAGATCATTACAACCGATTGGAGGGTTCAGAATCATGAACATTTCTGGACTTTAACTAACATATAAGATTTACAAAAAAAGTATGGTATGTAACACATTATGATAGTGAATTTTGTTTAACACTCATTAAATAAACCTAGTAACACACTGATTACGTCTTTGGTTATCAGGATAATAAAGACTGTAACAGTGAAATCTATGTCTACCATTCAATTTGGAGGATTTTTTTCAATTCCTTTAATGTTCTGAGCAATCTACTTGTAGTCTCAATTTCTTAAATTTGATGAGTCGTTTTAAATATTCGTTTTTGACTCAAAAAAGTGTATTCAGATGTGTATATATTGTTTATTGAATATCGTGCTGATTTTATTTAATTTACATTATTTTCGGTTGGCATAAAAATATTGGGACATGTAAATACTGACTAAGAGTTTCATTATTTCAAAGTCTAGTGGTTGCGACTTGAATGCGTTCACAGTCAAAAAGCTGTCAATGATTTTGATGCGTAAGAAACTCACTTTTATGGAATTTAATTCGAAAATTTTTAGGAAACCTCTGATTAAAATCGAACAAAAATCTACACGACTAGCTTTAGGAGCTTTTCTTTTTGAATGATTGCAGCTTGTGACAAAACTGAAAATGTAATATTTGTGGTTGCTTATTATTTTAACTACAATTGGTCAACCAAATTAAATATACTGATGTGTATGAGTAATGAACCAAGTGGCCCACTGAAATTATTTGTTATATTTTAATACAATTCGTTTGTAGATATTTAGGAACGTAATTTCGTATGCATGTTCTATTTGGTGAGTTCTAGTTAATATTCCGTATTTATGTGCAATCAGAATTATTTGATAATAACCTTCAATTACGAAGTTATACGCAATTTTGTATGTTGCTTTCGGTTTGATCAGTTGAAAGTTTCTGAAAGATGACTTACGCTCATCACATTTTATTGCAGTGAAATAGATTCACAATTCAATATAGTATACCACTGCATAATGTATGTAGAGGTAAGTGAAACGTTAGTATAATTGCTTTATTAAATCACATGTAGTTCCAATTAGCTGTCAGTACTAGATAAAATCGCATTCAACGAAGAATAAGGTTATTTAGAAAATTAATCTTTACACATCACATAGGAGTTTTCGTATAAAATTCCGACCAGATTCATTTCAGCTACGTTATCGTGGGACAGGATTTTGCTTCTATATTTTATTGGATTAAAATCTCATCCGTAAAAGCAAACACATGAAAACAATTAACTCTATTGCCATGTCCCTCCTTCGAGCTCCAATGCTAATCCTATTAAGTTATTGTCTTTAAATGTTATTGCGAAGGGTAAGGGCAGTCAGAGTGACTTGATTCGATTAATTTTCGTAAAGGTACGAAATGTAGAATCAGGAAAAGCCAGCGGCGTCCTGGTGTATGATTTGTAAATGTTGACTATGTCAGGACGTACGCTCTGTGAAGACACTTATTATGCTCAGTGGCATCATCCATTTTTCTTCCCCAGCCGATAGGCGGGGAAATGATTCGAATGGCGAAAGATTCCGAAAACGAGATATTTTATTTTCTCTGGCTGTCGGTTTGTACTCAGGTAAGACTAGCTCTATAACACGGAAATATCCATTCCAATTTCTATGTAATTTTGCTTATTGAAAAGCTTTTACCATTTTAAACGATTTCACCTCTGTCTTGGAAATTTCTGAGGCTCCGGACCAATTTTGTTTTTGCAGAGGTCAATAATTGGGGGGGGGGGGGTTGAGGGTAGGGGCAGATTAAATTCTTTTGGTGTTGGTAAAAGACGATTTATCATCAATACCTTTTTAAACTAGGTCATCCTACGCCGCTATTAGACATACATGGTTATCTACACATGTCCCTTCAAAACAGATCAATTTTGTCTATAGCGTCAAACAAATTAAAGTCATTTGATTTTTTCTTTGTTTTCGGATTTTTTAGTAATTTTTACTGGGATAAGAATAATGGATAATGATGAAAGTGTAAAAAAGTAATAAATGGTGGAAAGTATGTGAACTCTGTATTTTATTTGCAGTTGTATCAGCAAATTGAATATTTTGATCAAATCTTAGGGCTGCTGATCTACTCAAAGTGATTTTTGGCAGTATTCGTCAACCTACCACCATTTGTTAGAAGCCAATCAAAGCAGCAAAATTTGTTTATAGCATGACTCTTTCTTTAATCTAGGAGATAATAACCAACCCATATTTGTAGTCAATCAAATTCTAAGCATATCTGGATATATGCTCAAATAATAGAGTTGTTACCATTGCTTAGGTAGGTTTCCTGAAGTGAAGTACGACATATTATCTGACACTCCGTGAACAATTAGCATTCAAGTGACAGTTTATATACGTAAAAACCATATTATAGGGTAGAAGTTTAATTACGTATATAATTTCACGCGTTATGTTTAAAACCGTCTCAGAATACAATATACCAATGTCTAAAAGGATATAATCATATATATCTTCCTACGTATTTCAGACTTTCCAGGCTGTTGACGCTCTAATTTGTCGCACACAATTTGCTTCAAAAGACGTTTACACAGAACCGTAGTAGGTAATACATCGAATCAACTTTTCCATAATCTTGAAAAGGTTTATTCACCACTTCAGTGAAATTTTGACTTTCTAAGTCATGGAAAAGTCAGAAATCAGCGTGAAGACGCCTGCAAAAAGTAGTGGATCAACGCAAGCGGTATTCAGAATATCTTTGAGTAAGGGGAGTCCAATTGCTTGTTTAGGGGAGGAATGCAGCATCTGTAACTGACATCAACTGTTGAATAATTCAGGAAAGTTTTTAGCACGATCGGCACTCGAATCGGTGTCTTGAGCATTCCGTGCGGGCGCCGTAGCCGATGAGCCACCGCACCGCGGTGACTAGTCGATCTATGGTTTATTTCTTGTAAGATGCGTATCCAAAATATTTTAAACGCATTCGGAATTATTTATATTTGTTATTTCATGAATCTGCAATGTACCAAATATCAGAGACAATGAATCTGGAAATTTTAATTCTGCTGATATATAACTCATATCACGAGTAAATCTATCTGACTTTTCAATTCCTGAAATGCTAATATAGCGACGGTCCTGAATTTACGTGCTCTTTAGAATTTCACCATTCTGCCATATCTTGAGGTAATTGTGTGGAAAACGCGCCTTTCCTCCCCATCATCGACATTTTATAGCATTTTTAATAGTACGAAGTTAAGGCTAAAGAGATAACAGATCGCTTCAAGAAAGTACCTCTCAGGCTTCTGAACTGGAACGTCTTCCCGTCAACGTTTATGACAGACATAAAACCGTAAAAACCGAGAAGAAAATGCGATTACTTGCTTTCTTTTATTATTAGATATTCTTATTATGTAAACGCCTGGTTGGATAATGAATGACAAGTTAGTCTTGTTTTCTTGTCCAAGATGACAATTACATAAGAACCAAGGAGTGATTGTGCTTAGAAAATTTAATTACAGCAGAACTGGTCTGTAACGGCTTCGGCTTTGCGACGCTTAACTTTGCATCAATAATTCCTAATATAACAAACACATATTTATCACCTAATACCCCTATTTATGGTTCAATTTCGGGAGTTTGTCTGGCATGCAACCGATCGCTGGGTAATTCCAAGAATGTAAGATCTCATATTAGGCAAATTTGTTCAGAAATTTTGTCAAGCAGCAATTATTGATTCATCTCATTGAGTCATCGCATTCTTCCTATAGCAACAAAAATGACAAAAGATTTGAGGAAACTGTATAATGGATTTGGTTTTGTGAAAACTACGCTTTCTAAAATTGGGATAAATAGCTATAATGAGTTCTGTGAAAGGGAATGGAAATGGAAAAAAATTGACTGCGCGAAAAGGTTGAAATCGACGAAGGGCTTATGACATCAATTTATCATATTTACCACCCGCAGTATATCGTTATCTACCATTAGCAATCTGTAAACATAGAACCAGTGGAAACCTCACAATAACGATATCTTTCTATAGCCTCAAAAAATGCCATGATGCAGTTGTTAGCGGTATTTACAAATGCGAAACCATTTTCAAGCAGATATCTTCAATAGATTGAGCTGAAATTTTGTATACCGGTTTAGTTTGGATAAGAATGCAAGGTTAGCTTTGTGACGTCATTCTCCAACATGGCGGAACACCCAAGATGGCGGAATAGTTATTTTTAATGCACGCCTGCAATATGGATATCAAATGAAAGTGACTGCTGATAATAACTCGAAAAAAAAGGTGACGTCACTCTGAATCCAATATGACGGACTTCTAATGATTGCGGACTAATTTTTTTATGTTTTCCTACAATATGAGTATCAAATGAAACGATTTGCTTAGAATTCGAATGAGAGTAAAACAGAAAGATGATGATCATAGACTCGGTTGCTTCAATCTGTCTGAAATTTTGGTGTACTGGGGTTTTTTCAGACCTGTCCAGCGATAACTAAAAAGGAAAAATAAATTAAAAGTAAAAAACTTTTTTAAAAACAGGCTTTTATTTGAACACACTATAAATAATAAAATAAACTATTTCTTTAAGACTTTTACTGTCAACTTATAACGTCATTACACAATTTATTTGATATAAAAGCTTGTCCTGAGCAAGGTAATTGACTCAATTTCTAAGAAAACGGATATTCTTGCCATTTGTCCTGGATTTAATGAAAGTGGAAATACAGCTCGGGAACATCTTGCCGTACTGTGTCGTCCCTGAGGATGATCGCCATTGTGAATGTTAAACAAAAGAAGCATTGTCGGAGTTTTCCATACAATTTGGGGCATTTGATACTTCAATTTCTGATATATTTGATATTCTGATCAGTCTAATTATATATAATCAAAATAGGTTGAAAGAGTGGTTGATTTGGCAAACACGGTATTGATTCTATTTATAAGCTGTGTGTCGATCTGTCACATCTGTTTATGTTTATCCAAAATGAATGATAAGACATCCCCAAAACACTGTTATTTCATATAAGAAAATATTCACGATTAGAATAGTTCTTTCGATCACGAGTGAGAAGTCAGTAATTTGGGTTAAAGGAAACGATTTTTGAAAAATTACTTGTGACTTAATTCTAGTCTACGATCGCTTTTTGTAAATTCCTCAACGAGGTCATCATGAAAACGTCGATGCTCCGATTTGATTTGAAGAAGTTTATTTTCATCAACGATATTTATAGAAGTGTTTCTCTATCCTGAAGCGTTGAATTTCCCAAGAAATTTTTTTATACGTTCAAGTGTTGAAGAATTGCGCTCTGATTAACTTGTGATAGGTTGATACTAATCCACACAATTCCGACACGTTCAGTTTAGGCATCTTCTAGGTACTTGTCTTTTGAAAAATAATTTTTTGCAGTAAATAATTCCAATAATTATTTATTAATAATTTCATCAATCAAGTTTAGTAATTTGTTCTATTATTCCATGAAAGAGATGTCTGTATTATCTCTCACGGGATCTGTTCGAAGATGCTTGGCTTGCGGCTCTACATTCACACCATCGTTTTCTCCTAAAATAGGTCATTCAGCCGTCTACTTTTAGGTTTGACATGGGCATAAAATCATCCACTTTGTTCAGCAAAAAGCATTCTTATTTATCTTAGTCTATAGACCTCGCAACTGAATTCACTCGGTGTAGCTGTGTGGTAAAAAAGTCAATAACCTCTCAAATCTCGATGCACACGAATTCAAGCATGCAAGAACATGACTTGGAAGCTGGTGGCCTTCTAAGTTCTATTGGTTATTCTACTGTTGCTCAGTCAGGTTCGATTCGACATTTGTTATGGATTAATTATTAGGTTTAATAGTTTTTGGAGCTTTTAGTATAACTAAATTAATTGTTTCCGATCTAAAAAATTTCATTGTAGATGAAGGGTCACCACATGGCTGACCTAGTCTGTACGTAGTGTGCGCAGTGTCAGAACTTTTTTTGCTCTTCAAGTTTGTTGGTCAAGATGAATTTTTTCAATCCTTCAGGTTTTCCCTGTGGATGCCACTGTTTGTAGCTAAGACTCCGAGTGTAAAAGTTGAAGACGGATCGCGACAGTCTAGTACAAAACTTTTATTATTATTTTAGAAGATAATGCTTTATAAGGGAAGCACTACTTGCCTTGCTTCCAAGGACATTCTAAGAGGCACAAAACATCCTTTCATGATTATGAAAATTAGCGTAAATATCCAATAGATGGCTCTGATACCTGGCTACTGTAAAAAGCTATATTTTAGTTTTCTATACAAACTCCATAACTGACAGATTCTAATTATTACTGTCTGCATTGTTTCAGGAAAGTAAAATGCTGGCCTAGCGTGACCTGTAACATCGTTCGACCACGAAGATGATGCTTCATCGCAGTGCGTCTTCGCGGAGACGCCGCGCCTCGCGTAGTGCCGCCTCCTCGCCAGCAAACGTCACTGCCGGTCAGCCGCGCGTCAACGCCGCCTCCGGCAGCGGAAGCAGATCGGCGGCTACTAGTCCGGGAAGGCGGGCTAGTATAGCCGTCAGTCCAGCAGCCGAACAACCAGAGAGGTAATAATATAAATCCAGGACATTTATCGATCAACCCATATGAGATTTTCAATTTTGGCTCCTTGTTTTTGTAGGCATTTTAGTCGTATCCTAATTGTTCCTAATTACGTACACTTTTGCACTCTTTTAAGATCTAAGTTCGATTACGTTTTTTTAAGTGGCTTAATCCACCTTACATCAAATTTTTACCGTATTTTACACCTTTGTCAAATAAACAAATTATATACCGATGTTTTAACCTTTTCAAAATTGTATATGCATCAGATTATGATCGAGTGGACAAGCTTTGCAAACGATAGATCCCAGTAGACAAGGATTTTTCTTCACAATATGAGCCTTTTACTGAAAAAATATGTTCCAAAACGTACGGTAGCTTTAAAGCTACTGGTGGACATAAAATCCAGGTACAGCAAAGACTAGAGTATCTCAACGGGTGCATCCTCATCAGTTTGAGCGTAGAACGCTTGGATCAAGCCTATTCCAACAGTAGTTTTTTTTTTATAGAACCTTGGCGCTGTGGAATGAGCTACCGAGCTTTCTCCCCGATGGTTTCAATCTACAGAGTTTTAAGGTTAATGCGAATAGATATTTATTCCCTCGCAGCGCTTATGGAGCATGATAGGTGGTGTGCGTTTGCGTGAGATTATCTATAAAAATACTCAATAGAGCTATAGCTTAACGAATCACCAAATATGTCTCTATAAGATCTCAATTGATCTGCAAAAACATTCTCAAATAATTTTAACTACTATCCCATAATGATTAAGAAATTGGGAATCATGCAAATGAGCGTTTTATATTTCAAGTCTTTCAGTTCTGTCTAAAACTGCTCGCGAACCCGAAAACCATAGAAAAACAAGGTTTGAGGGTGTCTTGATGTTTTATTTATTTTTGACAGTTATTGTGTAATTAATGCACCGATTTAAAAAAAAATAATATCTTCAGTCTGAAAGACTTATTCCCAAATTGACATGTTTGCAATCATGATACTCCCCTCATCCATTGCGAAACAAATACGAGGTGTGTTAAAAGATCACCTTTATAGTGCATGTATATGGATTATGACAATGATATTGTATCCTCTTTAGGTCCCGCAACAACTCTCTGATGCCGGAGGCAAATAGGAGTCCACGACACTCGATCATCCCAGACATATCACTGGATACTCAGATGAACTGCAGAGAAAGAAATATTGGCACTGAAACGCACAACAGAAGTCCAAGGCCAAGTTTGGTGCCAGACTTCGATAGGAGTCCAAGGAACAGGTAAACTCATATAACACGTATTGATACCACTGACAGATATTTTGTAATGATACTGACTACAGTGTAACTTCTGAAATTTGTCCTGTTGTGTATCTCTGTTGCATTTTATATTTGTACTGGCCGTTAACTAAAGCAATATACGATTGACGGGATAATTTTACTAACACTTCAGCTGCCTCAACGGTGTTTATCAGAGTATAACATTTTTGTATTTTGTACTGTATTGTAACCAGTAATTGCCCTGAAACTTTGCGTCACAGTACTTGGTCCAAACCTTCCAAAACTCTTCAAACTCTCCTAGCAGAGAGATGCATTCGCTGTTGGAGGTTGAAGATCATTCGCATGCAAGCCATCCCTAAGATGGTCAGAATTAATGTGCAACTTCTGAAGTACCTAGAAAATAACAACTTCATCAATGATCGTCAGTATCAGTATCTCAATAAGGCTCAGATCAGGACATCTGTGGGTTACTGTTCGTATGTGTTTGAATGTGCTCCCTTAAGCTTTTGTACTCAATCCGGACAAGAATAATACGTCAATACGTCTAGTGGAGGTACCTTTTCCTTTCAAAGGACCTCCACTGTCTGGAACATCGAAGAAAAGTGGCTGAAATGTCCCTATTCCAGAGATTCTGCTATGGTTTGTTCGACCAAGCTGCCTCACATAGTAAACCCAAGACCCATCAATACCACAAGTACTAGAGCAGTTCAATAGACACATTCTCATCAAGTCGAAGTTCCATCATCATGAACGAGCCTGAAGATCATTCTTTTGGAGACCTCTAGCGGTATGAGATGGGCTGACGGGGTGATTGTTCCCCAATAGTTACAGTTTACAGATTTTCAAGTAAATTATCCTCTCACAGCGCATCTGGACAAACCTAGTACATTCGTCTTCTTCTATCGATGCCATATCAGATTTCCCTAATGTTGGCTAGTACATTGGCGAGTTGCTCGCGGTTTTTAGCTAATCTGCTTCCTTGCTATTCCTCTGCGACCTCGACTTTAACCTTTCATTCTGTAGGCCTTGTATCGTTCTCCTTTAAGAATATGCCTTAGATTTGAAATCTTTATTAATGGTTTTAAATGGTAGGTATTCATGAACGGCACTTGTTCTATTTAATACTGCTTCGTTGGTCCGCATAGCTGTCCAGGATATTCGGAGCATTCTTTTATGCAACCACATAGCAAACTCTTCTAGGCGATTGATCATATCTATCTACGTATCAACTACATATAGCAGCACAGACCAAGTATATCATTAATTTGATCATACTTTGACACACGACCATCCAAACACTATGTCGTATGAAAAACTAATGGCACATCTAGAGAAGAGGAGAAGTCAATAATCACCTCTCCCTCTCAAAGCCACCAAATGTTTAATTACGTTTTATACCTTCTTCTCACGATCTTTTTCTGGATACATTAGTAGTTTTAACTTGAACATTTCTAGATTTAGTATATCTATATGTGACATATTCAAAATTTACGTAAATTGAATAATAAACTTGTAATGTATACTGGACAGACCTGCCAGTTTGATTTACAATCGTTTCACCCGTTATAAAACGCTTCTATTTGCTCACGACATGAACTCAAAGTATCTCATTTTACCTAAAAAGCATTCGTGATTTATCAAGTAACCGATCCCCGTAAAACCATAAGAGCTTATCGCTTCGACGCCCTGAAAGTCATTATGCTGAAAGCTTTCAATGCCAACATCGCGTCGGGGAGATAAAATGTAACATTTTGTGTTCGGGAATATTTTCGGTGCACCCTAATTTTAACATTTCCGTGTTTTAGGAAATTAGGTCTGGTAGGGAATTTACGGGACGAACGGTTCAGTTGTCTCATTGAACTAATTGTTGCTTCTGGATTCTGACAGTAGTAAATTGTTTAGATGGTTCCTGAATGAGGAAATTGCAAGCAAGAATATGTGTTATTTATTCATGTCCTTAAAGCACTAACCGAGGTACGCTTTTTTCATTACAGTTCGGAATAAAACTGTTTAATATTTAGCTAGCAATGCGAATTAGTGTAGCAGATCAACACAACACAACAACAGCACAATTTTAAGCACAATTCTTACTAAAGCAGCTAATTCGTTCATTTTCCTTATCCTTATATGAGCGTCTACTATCTATCGTTGATATTAAGTCTCATTTTCTGGTTTTCTTGCTTAGCTTCTTCAGTTTTTAACATGTTTATTAGGAAAAATAGCTGCATTATACTAATTTTAATTTAAATCTTGAACCAAACTGAATCAATGCTATTTTTGAACCACAGACAAAGTGTACGAGCTTGTGCCTCTTGTATTCGAACGATGCCGTGACTTTTTCTCGAGATGTCCATGTAGGATTTCACTTCACACGCGTTTTGAGTGTAATACATTAAGAATGGGACTTTCTTTGTAGTGTACACAAATAGCTCAACTGTATATTATGTATCATATAATATACAGTGAATAGTATATAGTGTATATTAGTTAATTTTATACATAACCACAAAATGTTTGGTGCAGACGGAGCTCGAATCCATGTCCTCAGCATTCCGCGCTGCCACTTTAGCCGATAGACCAGCTCATCACCAGCAGCTATTTATATCTCAGAAGCTCCAATGCGGGAATGTTGGAAATGCGAGCGCGAGTCACGTTCGCGACAATGTCTTTGTTCTTCTTCTGAATCCAAATTGTATTTTTAATTGCCCTTTCGTGTATTTGACAGTCGGCATCCGAGCAGATTTCCCGACTGTTCTACATGTGGTGGTACCACGCGAATAACCTAAGTTGAGAAATCGTTCTCGCTGGTCGCTTTGATAAGCAGATGAATTATAGTCCTGCGTGGCGTATCTTAAAGATCGGTGCACAGTGCGGAATGAAAAGAGCGATTTAGTAGGATCAATGGCGTGAACGAGGACGTACTTCACAAGCTACCTCACGTTGACTGGTCATCGTGCAATGTATGTACGGATTAGTATAGTTTGTACATACTGTTTATAATGATGAATTGATGTCTCGATGGATTAAAGGACCTTGTTACGGATTATCTAATACAAGCAATACAACATATTTCAAAATTTGGATCGTCAAGATGAGCTCGTTTTCCACAAATGATTTATTATACGAAAAATTAAGGATCGCTATCATATATCATTTCCTTCTTCTCGAAAGCCAGTCCAAATACGTAATAAAATACACATGTTGCCTACATCATCGAATGGTGTATATGTGCATGCAATTCATGTTATGCCTGATCTGGACACTAATTAAAACCGCATGTGATTGGAAAAATAACACAAAGATCAATGTAAAAGTACCATAATGAAAGCAATAAATTTTGAAAGTATAATCACAATATTATGTTGGTTTTCATTGTCCGGGACAACGTGATTATATTTATATTTAATTAAGGATGGCGGAAAGTTGAAGTTATTTCTTCAATCACATTTAGTGTTACTTAGTGGCCAATTCTAGCATAAAGTGAATCAGAGACAGGATAAGTTACAGAAGTTACATTGAAAGCCTTGCGTCAGTCAGATACGTTACATATTCAAATTACATATTATTTGGCGTTGTTTTATTTATCTACCCATATTCCTTACAGTTTGGTACCAGAGTCTCAACGCAGCCCTCGAGGTAGCCTAGCCCCCAGCGACTATTCTCGTAGTCCAAGGAACAGTCTAGTGCCCGACCAATACAACAGGAGTCCAAGAAACAGCCTAGTACCTGAACCTAACCGGACGCCCAGGCATAGCCTGACACCTGATAATAACGGAATGTATGGCTCCAGGTTGAGCATAGCAGAATATAATCGCAGCCCCAGGAACAGTCTGCTGCCTGATGGTTCAAGAACTCCTAGACAGACTCTAACCCCTTCAGAGAGTGCTACGTGGGTACCTGACGAAGGTAAGGTTTGTCAAGCTCGATCTAAATTGAATTTTTCATAACATACCTGTGTTGGCCGCTAATTAAAATCATATGTGATTGGTGAAATAACTTCATTAACATTTTGACTTCCTCAGTAGTTTTTTATACAGATGAAAAATGTAACATTAAATATATGTTCTCCACTATACATAATTATGAACTGCATTAGGCTTGCACCTCAAGAGGATTGAATGGTTTTAAATACAATGTGAACACAGATAATTATAAAAAACCATCCCCAATAAGCATTCCGATCAAAGAAGCTCAGCTAATTCGTGAATGTAGAGAATTTAGAGAGAATGTAGAGAAATGTAGATAGGGGCGAAACTTACATTCGGAGCCTTTAGCCAGGCTGTAAAGAAACGAATAAACCACTACTCTAATTATATGGAACTTTTGAACTATGTTACTGTGAAGGTAAGGATTGAAACGTTTGCAGGTTTTAAAATCGGCCCAATGCTGGCAGAGTAATTAGCAATTAACTAAAGGTATTGGAAATTACTTTCTAACGCCCGTTCTGTGGTGGTATTACGAGGTTCCTGATCAGCTTTTATAGGTCAAAAAGTTTTCCGAGATAAGGAAGAGTGGCAAAATGCCATAAAGATTTATCATGTAGATTATAGATGCTCTTACTTGGTGAAACTCTTCCATCATGAAGATGAGAAGATTGTGTATTTGACACACAGTTTCACAAATAAAACTCTTATTCTATCAGTTAAGGGTTTCAATTTATATTTAAATCATCGTTGGAGTGTTTGGCATGTGTGTAGTCTAACTGATAGGAGTTATGGCATCCGCAATAAGAACAGCATTTTTCTATACCCCGTAAAGCGTGAAGCGTTCTGTAAGAGTCAAATACTTCAACTATCAAAGTTGAGTATGGAACTAAGAATTTGTGGAATATGCTTTAGCCCTCTATCTCGTGCTGACAGATCTAAAGGGGATGAAATACTGCCATCTACGATGGTTTTTAATGAATAAACGAGATCACAAATTTGTTTATGCTCCTTGTTTACCCAGCTTACGCTTTGATATTGCTGTGATAGCAAACTTATAATAATACATGTAAGGAGTGGTGGATACTAATATTTTGATGAACAGTATAGGGTAAAATCAGTTGATTTAGCTGTTTCCGACTGATACCACGCTGAGTATTGAGAAGCAAAGAATTCTGTGCCTAGCAAACTGTATCATCATTTACGGTTCTATTTATAAAAAGGTAATGAGATGTAATAAATATAGGAACAGCTGCTGCTGCTAGGCAAAGACATATCAAACCTCTGGCATATGCTCGTATGTGTGGTAGTGCTTTGAAGTACTACCTGAAGCTCCTGGGCTCAAGCCAGAAAAATACTCACATTACAAGGAACATCTACAGTGTGGAACATAGAAAAGAGTGGCTAATTTGTCTTATTCTATAGATTAGGCCATGATAAATGTTCGACTAAGTTTTCTCGCGTTCGCACAATAAATCCAATAATCACCAGTGCAACAAACGCTAGAGGGGAACAGCGGGCTGATCCTCACAAAATCTAACTTCCAAAATCTCGAACAAACTTCTCCAGAAAAGCATTCTTTCAGAAAACCCCACCGCAAATAATATCTGCCTACAAAACTACATCGACCGACTAACAGACCGACAATAATTAGTGAAGCGGATGTTTTGTTAATTAGGCAACAAATCATCTAAAAAACTATGATCGGGTTTTCGGAAGAGTTTAACAGCACTCTCTCTGCTTATGCATGTGTAAAATTAAAATGAGAATGAACTGACTTCATAGGAAATATTTGACTGACTTCATAACGTCAGGAAAAACAAATGAAGTGTGTCTTGTAAATTGTAGATGTTGTTACTTGCTTAAATTCTTCCATCATTACTCGTTGTGTAGAGACAACACAAAGTGCCACAATAACGATGCATGATATTCTGCGACATATTGCATGTTATTCACTGATGATAATTATTCGATAAAGTGAGATGCGTCACAGATTTTAACGCATCTGAATAGTGAAACTTTGCGTTACATTTACACAGGTCAATCGTAATGGAACCATATGTGACCATGGCATTACGGCTGCTTCTGCTTCATTGATAAAAGTAGAAAATATACAACAAAATATTGTCGAGATAACTACAGGAGGAAGTTTTAGAAGCAATAAATAAAACATTTGCTACTGTTTCAACTTTCATGGCCAGCTATAAAGACCATTTCTTCATGTAGCAAGCTATCATACAAAAAGAGATAATCTTCCATGCACTCACGATTTGCAAGTAAAATTAACAGAGTTTCAAGCTCGGCACGCAAAATCGGGATTCCAATTATAAAATGGGAATTGCGTATCAGCTCGACCATCAAAGGTTACTTCAAGGGCTTTCACAAGCAGTTTCATTATCAGTTGCTAGCGGTATGGAATACTATACTCTAGATTGAAAATGAACTACTTTGAGCTCATCGTTTGATGTCATGATAATAAGTGTTTCAATTGTGGCGTCGTTAATTGGATAATGCTTTCGATTCAACAAAAGCAAAACAAGTCTTCGTGTATGCTGTTTATTTTTAGTTATTTAGTGCTTTACTTGACATTATGTTTTGTCATCATGAACGTGCAAAGAAGAGAAGAGGAAAATATCATCTTGCTCATCCATTGGCGCAGTACCAGCCTTGGGCTCCCTAATCACACAGTCAGGAACAAAGCCAAGGAATGCCTGAAGCTCTAGTTCAACAGATAATGGAGCTTGATGAGAGGTGCAGGGAAGCAATTCATTAAGCATATGCTCGTAAATAGCTTGAGGACTAATTTCTTTAAACAAGGGTCAGCTCCGTATAGTTACTTGTCCTTAATGAGATTCTGAACAAACTAGAGCTTTATAATGAAGGAATTAACTGCAGACAATAAGCTAAAAGAACAGAAACAGCCTTACGCATTCTCTGTAAGTGCTATGCACCGGTTCACAGAAGCAAACAGTTCTTTGGGAAGCCTAGGTTAGGAGCAATAGAATTCAGTACAGTTTCAGAAGGTAGACTGTTGAAACTGATGTAAGGGTTCTAGACTGCTAGAATTGGCGAGTTCTATCCTATTTGATGTGATGTGTCGGTCGCACTTGATGTAGATGCCGGTGTGCCACAGGGATCGATACTGGGCCCCTTATTGTACATTATCTACACATCGCAGTTTCCTAAAGCTGTCAAGTACTCAAATTTACAGTTATATGCAGATGATACACAGCTTCTCTACTCATTTCGCCCAGATGTACTAGAAAAAGGCTCTAATAGAATATGCACTGATCTTCAAATCATCTGTGATATTTCTGAACGACAATCTTTACACCTCAATCCTGACAAGTCAAGTTTTATTGTTTTTGGTCCCAAAAGGATGAAAAATCTTCATGGAGATAATATAAATATTCACATTAATGGTGTTTTAATAGATAAGCAAACTGAGGTAAAAAATTTGGGGGTACTATTTGATGATTTTAAAAAGCATATAACAAATTGTATCAGAAAAGCCTACAGCAATCTAAAAAATATTTACGGCTATAGAGGTTTATTAAATACTAATACCAAAATTTCACTGACTGATGCCCTTGTGCTCTCCCACTTTAACTCCTGTGATGTCTTGTATAATAGATGTATAGATCAGCATGATACAAAACAAATACAAAAGGTCCAAAACTCATGTTTACGCCTAATTTATGGAATTCGACGTGGAAAAAGTATCTCACATAAGTTAGTAGACACAAACTGGCTTAGCATGAAAGACAGAAGAGAATTGCACAGTGCCTGTTTTTATCATAAAAACGTAGCGATGCGTATTCCTTCGAATTTATATGATAAAATAACTTTCAGAAAAGACGTACACAGTGTGAACATAAGATCCAAATCTACAATCACACCACCAGCTCATAATAGTGCCATGTTTGAAAGATCTTTTTCGTACAACATCTCGAAGACTCATAACTCAATTCCTCAATATATGAAATTGAAATCATTGAAATCTTTCGCTACACTATGCTTCTGAAATCCCACCACTGTACTACATTATGATTATTTTGCGGCTACATTAAATCTGGGTTTGTTTATATTAGCACACACCTGTAAACAACATGAATTATTATTATTATTAATAAATAATGTGGAAAGCAAAAGTTGATTTACACGTTATTTTGTATTTTTTGGTATTTTATATGTCTACTGCCGTCCATACATAAAACACATAGGGTGGAACTGAACAGAATCATGATTATAGAAGCTGGAATATTGGATAATGCCGCCGGTGGCACCTGTACTAGACTTTTATAGATAGACATAAACGAGAAGAACTAAATTCCTCAACCAAAGGAAGTGAAATAAACACTAGGGGTGCCCAATGGGTACATCCTCACCAGATAGTGCTTCCAACAACTCGAACGAGCCTCTTTCAAAAAATATCATTTTGAAGAACCTCGGCGTTGCGGAATAGGCTGCTGGGGAGTATATTCCTCGATAGTCTCAAGGTCAATGTGGATAGATATTTATTATCTCGCAGCGCCTTTGGAGCCTTTTGAAGGAATTATCTGTAAGAAAAGCCGGCCGGCAAAGCATTCTATACCAAATTCACAAATAAGCACTGTCCGCTTACATCTTGGAGGTTTTGTTTGAAGCACCTTTCCCAGACATTGATAGTTCCTAACATTTAGATGATGATTATAAGCAATAATTTTAGTACGAGGTCGGATCATTTGAATTCAAGTGACGATAACTTTTAAGAATCTTCAGAAGTGTTGCAACAGTGTGTCAGATACTTCAAAGATATCGTTCAATAATTCCATGGCAAGACAATATTTAGGAGATCTTCGTCCAAGTCGCCAATTGTCTGAACACCTGGCTGATCGCTTTGTGATTGGCTAATGATAGGAATAAACAACAGTCATACCACAGAAGATGTTGAACTCTATTGTAGAAATCGTTCTGAATAAATAGAAATAGTCCAGTAGAATGTACATTGACACAATACAGTTGTGCACTAAGCAGGATTTATTCATATAACATATAAACTGCGAACAGAAAATGAGGATGCAATGGACATTCTCAAGTTAGTTCTCAATCGTTCGTGGCCTAATACAGAAATGGGGTGTGAAATAACTGACGTGCATACTAGTAAAATTCCTGGATGGTTCGTAACTAGCTCCGAATTTATTCCGCCTAATCAGCTAAAGTGCTTTCATCAGAAAATGGTTTGATTTGCTTCTTGGTAGTAACAGCAAAGTTTAAATGAAGATTTAGAATGAAAATGGAACTGGAAAAATACGTTTATATACAGTTTTGTAACTGATTAAATTTAGCACATCGCGTTGTTAAATCAAACAACGGTTGTTCGAGGAAACTATACTATTAATGTCAAGTAGGTTTCCTTTTTGTCAAATGTGATTACTGGGCGATTACTACGAAACTATTTGGTACCTGGTACTTTGTGCCCCCTCCAGCTAGTGACGATCCGATATTTATTTTTTCATTGGCGTCACAAATTAGACCGATAGCAACAAGCGTAAAGTATTTCTTTCAGCCTTTGTGCGCTAATCATAACTCTATAAACGTATAGTAACTGAAAGTATATTACAATCGACCAAATATTGAAGCAGAGCTGCGATAAATCATTTGAAATTCAAAAAGAAATGTCATTGAACTTAAAAAAGATAAGGACTTAAAATTCACACACATTTGCTCCGAATAAACGATTTATTCATAAATAATTTTCCAAATCACCTAATCCATATAATAATTATGTAAATCGTATGAAAATATTAAAATTCGAAAATATGATTGAATGGTACTTACCTGTTATAAGTTCAAAATACGAACAGGGTTTATATCAAATATCATTAAAACGATATGGAAGTAAATTAATTCAATTAAATTCAATAAAAACTCAAAATCACAGCTCTGTATCAAAAAACTTGTGGACGACCAGTAATAAAAACGTCAAATTGTCTGATTATTACATGGAACATGTATTGCAAATTTGCTAATTTTCTGTATATACCCATCATCAGCAATAGTATATTTGTACCTGTACGAGTTACTGTGTATCTGCAAGTACAATATTGACACCATTAAAGTAGACAGTGCTTCTAATTTAATGATTTATAATTAATAAATAAAAATAATTTAATAATTTATAAGTTATTCTAAACAACAAGCTTCAAATTTTTATAACATTACATACCATTGACATTATTCATTGGTACATTATTGAATTTCATAACTCATACATACAGAGCAACCATCGATCAAAGCTTTACTTTAATTTGGAGTGTTGGTGGTTTCAATATTCAACACAACCGTATTTTGTATTCAAAACAATATTAAAAGTTTAAATATTGATGAAGCCAGCTGAAATAGCATTGGAATAATTGATCTTTACAATGCCGCAATAATTAGTGAACCGGCAAACTGAACTTGATTCTGGCTTTGTCGGAAGCGAATTCTGTGTACGAATATATCGAATTAATGTATTATTAAATGGAATATGTTCACAGTCTAACAGAGAAATTAGATTACAGTGAAACATCACCAAATATGCTGGTTATAACTTCGTTATAACGTCTGCCATTGTACGTTGCAGTATTGTACAACACATCTGTATTACTTGCTACTGATTTCCATATTTTTTCACTTTATGGAATCAGGCTCGACGAGAGGGGGCATATTTTCAAAGACGGCTTGTGCACAGGCCCTTCTATAACCTCTAATAATCAGGAAATGGTACTTAACACTAAAATGATTTATAATTTCAAAAGCTTTCCAGTTCTGGGACCCTTTCAAGCGTCAATTCCCTTTCCAAAAACAGCACCCCTTTCGACGTGTCTGTGAAGACTGCTTTTAGGGTTTGTAGGGAATTCCAAATATTCTCAGTTTTTCGTTTTTTATCTAAGTATACCAATTCAAAAGTTCAATGGCCAAGGTATTGAATTTGGTCGGCCATCTTAAGAGACTCGTGCGAGGATTCTAAGATCCACCCAACTTGATTCTGCTTTCCTCTGTTTCAGTGCCCGTGATAAGTCGAAGTCCGAGACACAGCATCACCCCTGATACTATGGGTGTCAGTCAACGTAGCCCCAGGGGCAGCATAGTTCAAGAATGCCACTCACTAAGAACAAGCCCTAGGGGAAGCATCGCAGGAGAATACCAGGGAGATAGGTGAGTCATAGTACATGAGATAAGGATTTATGTCACCAAATAACATAGCACTTTTATGTAGACACATTGTGACAGACTCTTGTGAAGATTTGGAACTGAACAATTTATACAAGTTTTTTATGAATCAACGGAATTGCATTGCAACCCTCTGTTAAGCAGCTCAGTGAGTAGTACAGTCGAACAAGTTCTAAAAAACATCAGGTCGTGGTTGCAGCTGAATAAAATTCAGCCGTGATATGTCAGATCTCTTATTAATACATCTTTGTTGCAAATTATTATCGAAACTAATCGAGTTTATTTTTTTTTATTTGATAGCATTATCCCTGCATTTTAGCCGATATGTATAAGAAGATATTGCCTTGCTTAAAGTCAAGAGGGGATCTGAAATGGAATGATTCACTCATAACTAACTCACCGTAGCAAATATATTTGTTTTAGTTCTACTATGATTCTTTCCAAACGTGTATTGCACAGAAAAATCATTGCTTAAAAAAAATTAGTCAAGTGGATTGATTCATTACTTCCCACGGATTCATGTTTCTTCATTACGCTCAGTTATTTTATGAGGTTCCCTTATACATCATCTCTACTCTTCTGACATGAAAGAACGAGAATAAATTTGGGATGTATTTGTTGTCTTTCGTTGCCATTTCGTATAGATTCGTGAAATAGGGTTTTACTATCTACTAATCAGTATTGAATTTTTGGAGGGTAATCATTCCATAGCATATCAATTTCCCAATTTCATTAAAATCGGTAAGATGGTGACAGATATTGCGTGGTGAGAAAAATATGTCAAAGTTTCGCCCACTAGTTGAAAACAATTCAGAACTGAAATTGAAAAGCTATTGAGCCTCCAGAGGAATTGATTCAAACTACTATATGATTAAAATCTATGTAAGATGTAGAAATGTATGTTGACCAGTTTTCAAAAATTTTGTGTCACATTTTAGGTACCAGAATAACTCTAGAAACAAAAAATAACGTTTGGATATATTATGACTATATCATGTTTTAATTGCATAAAAGCCCACTTCATATGCTCCGTTTCCAAAAAAGAACCTACAACCTATCCGCATCATAAAACTCAAATAAATAAATTTCATGAAAATCGGTACCTACAGTTACTGAGATAACGCGGTTGCAAGAAAACTATATACAGACAAGGAGAGCTATAGACCGACAAAAAGACCATCATAAATGAGTGATATGTATTTTCGTAGTGTAGACATCATATAACGTACTAACTATTTCAAATTCTAGAATATTTGTGATAATATTTTTATTGCTTATGCGTGGTAAGTAGAAAATGAATTCGATTCGTTTGTGTAGATGATGTGGCGCAATTCCTAATATCTTCCCGTTTCAGACTATGTCATTGATTAGAAAATCAAACTATATAAGAATATTACTATAAAGTTATTACTTTTATATGAAAACTATCAACTGGCCGTTTTTGGAAATCATACCGTTAACTGAATCTTCTGCTTTGATCCAGGAGTCCAAGAGGAAGTATCGGCCCAGAAGCACTACTAGAAGGAGAGACGTCAAAGCGAACCAGTCCAAGGGGCAGTATAGCCAGGGGTACGTTAATGGCGGAGGAATCAGAAAGGAGAAGTCCAAGGGGCAGTCTGACGCTCACCTTCCAAGAACCTCTTGCCTCAGAGAGGAGAGCTAGTGCTGATAATACAACAGGTAGGAAATGTTTATTTTTTCTAGTATTGTTTACTTCAATGGAACTAGCAGACATGTTGCATGAGCTCGTATACCAAAGATGCATGAAATATGGTGTGACAGCAATAGTAGTTCTTGAGCTCACGCCTAAAGAACTTTGTCATTACCTAACAGTCAAGAATGTGCATATCCTTTCTTCAGGTCAGACAAATTCACAGTAACGATAGTTCCCAATAGTAGGATGTTTTATTTTGAGATCATCGCTGATTTGGTGAGAAAAAGAAATTAAGACCTAAATATATTTTTTGTTTGAATCAAATGCCGTCGCCAAAGAATATTTCCCTTAAGACAGACACAATAAAAGAAGAAAATAAATTAATAGAAGAATAGCTGGACAGTATAAATAATATGCTTGATTTGAGAGCATCTTGTATCCATAAATAGGACTAGTTAGTTAGTTGGCAAGTAATCTGGGTAGCCTTGTTAGCAGTCAAATCTGACAGGCCGATGATGATTTAAATATGAATAGAAACGCGTCATTGAAACGAAAAGAGTTTCATTTGTGAAACTGTGGGTTAATTACACTTTTTTTTTTATCTGCATGAAAATTTCTGATTGCCAGGTTTTTAACAAAGTTAACTTCCTATATATTAAAAAGTCTTATATACCATCCTGGATGCTCTGGTTGGATATTACCTCTCACATCTCTGTGTATATCACTCTGTATTAGTTTGTACAGATGATACACAGTCTACTGTTTTATATTCATGAGATTGTTTCTTCTTCTGTCGCTCAGCCATACTGAACAGGGATCTGAATGGTATATTTTTCCATATCTTTCAACCTTTCGTAGCCTGCTTTTAGTATTTGCTACATATTTCTCCACTCTGCGTTGAAGATTTAAAATCTTTAGATAAAATCATTTAAAGTACAGCTTCATTTCCCCTTCACCACATCCTAAAACTATACCATTGGCGCAACTTCATGAATTGAATCTGTGAATGCTTTAAAAAGTCCTTATTCTATATTCCAATGAATATTCCTACCTAATGACATTTAAGGTATACACGCTACTGGTGATGCGAAATTTTGGAATTAGCAGCCTAAGTTGCAAACTAGAATCTATGCGGCACCGATGGCTGGAAGTGTAGTCATCTGGAGGATTAGTTGGTGCTGTTGACAGAATTGGATCAGGTATATAAGCCTTTGAACTCTGACCCGACTTTATACGATTAAAGCAAACAGATCAAGGGTCTGTAAGGGTGCCCTGAGGGAAAACTATAATACCTCTTAACTGGCGAATTAATCGAATTAGAAAGTCCCTTTGTGTATTCATGAACTATATCCCACTGTTGCGGCGGGGGGCGCTTTCCCCAAACTGAATATCATTATAGCTTATAACGTTGTAATCTGCTGAATATTTGCTTCTCCACTATAGAGAAATTTGCTGAGAAGCGTGGGGTAGGGTTCTAATGAATACTGTTCATCTACGAGTCCTAAGAATAATCTGGAAGGCAGATTCGATAAAGGTGTGACCTACATAAATATACCTACACCCACCTATCGCTAGTCTGACGGCCGCCCAGAGGTCAACCGCTATCTAGATTGTTTGGGATATTTTTAGATTGGGAAATTATATAGGTAGGATTTGGAGTAATTTACCGCTCTTCGTAGATCTAGTTTCGTGCCGAAATACGATTAACTATATAAACTCATGTTTATAACTTTTTGGCGGAATGCGGATTTCACGGGAGCTTAAAATAATTTCCTACACGGGCACCAGCGATACAGTATACATACATGGAGATTTCGATGGAGCTGGCTAACCTGATTTCCAATTCAATATAGTATATTTAACTTTAGGCACATTTGACAATTTTTCTATCAAATCAATACTTAGGAGCTTATGATACAAATTAGTGAAAGAAAGTAATCAAACCTATTATTCACTACTCTGGGCTAATCCACACCAAACAAGGGATAGGGTGCTTGTAGAGAGATCTAGAGGGCATTTAGTGAAACTTTTCAAAATTATGCAGTCAAGTATTTTGACTCACTGCTTCCTACGTTGTAATTCTTATTTTCCAGTATGGAAAGATATGACTCTTACGAGGTCCCCTAATAGGTTCTCAAAAGCAATTTGTTTGATTTTGCACTTTTTGCGACTCTAGTTGTGCGGAATACCCTCTTATTACTATTCCGCAATTTTGATGTATGAGACGCTGGCAAGCAGCTCTAGTTTCATAATGGTTATAATGTTACGAAAATTAATTCGCATAATTCTTTTCTTTCAACCGTTCAAAGAATCTCAAAATTATTATATTTGTTCGACAAGCTAAAGGCCACTGATATTACATGGGGAAAAACGACCGGCCGATGGAAAATAATATTTTGAAACCTCTGATCATTAAGGTATCAGAAAAAAGTGATACATCGAATCATTCATTATAGCATGGAAGGTTAAAGATCTGGAATCTTAGAATTAGGTGTTTTAAGGTATAGCCAAGATGTCTTTATTTTCCGAGCTTCTATGTGTCTGTATGTATCACAAACTCAATCTGTATCACTGCGTGGAATCAAGGCAATCTACCTTCTCCATTTTTCGTATTTACTCTAGAGGGATAAACTTCAGTTGCAAAATAGAATCACGTAAAAACCAACGCCATATTGAAAACCAATAAGTAGCTTTATAGTAAACGTACACAAATGCCTCCGTTGGAATACGTTCAATAAAGTTGTATGTTTCCTGTTTCGTCTGAGTACACACACATTGAAGAAAAGGCAATCAATAAATCAATTACCACGACATGCATACAAGGGTAACACAGCCCACGCTCATAGTTAGACTGTATGTTAACTATGAGGGTGGCAATTAAGCCTGATTGAACATAATAGGCTTAATATAGGTCGCGGATTGCTTTTAGCATTTAATACTTTCCAAGAGGTACACAAACTGCTATTTATTTGAAATGTACAAGAATGTTGTCAAGTAGTTTGACTAAGCACGACATCTCCTTTTTCTTTCGGTCCATATCTGGTTTATTGAAGTCAGCTAGAATTTCACAAGGTACCATCGTGAATATATATAAATAAAAATAAGATACGTTCTCCATTCCTTGAACTTTTTGCGCGAGGCCTATTCGGCCGACGTATAGGAATTGCCGAAAGGGACACGGGAAAGTAGATGCCAGTCAGATAGCGAACCTTTTTTATTTTCCCCACAACAGCTCTAAAAGATATTGCGTCTCGGAACTAGTTGTTTACTTGACAAGCTACGAAAATATTAAGAAAGTCGGATAGAACTTGCCATAAGAAATCACTTCATTGAAGTACAACATATCGGAGCACGTAATTAAAATAAATAGAAACGTTCTCATTTCAATCACAGATTTTCATAATTACCGCTTTAGGTTACGGAGACATTGAGAAGCCTTCATATGACCACATCCGCCTGAATTGTTTTTGATCCTAGTCTTTTTTTCGTGTAAAATATGAATAGAATATAATGACAAAATCAAAATTGGTTCTATGAATAGATATTTTGTCATTCTTATTACATTTTGTTAGTTGAATACTTATTATTTATCGCCTCTGTCTTCTCAAGGTGTCATATCTTTAATGAAGGCTGACAATCATCCTTGCCCATATTACAAGTACTTTATTGAGTGCCGATTCAAATAATTCTGCAGAGGTAAGCCTGCTGACCCTTGTCTAAAGTTTTTTAGACGTAAGGTACTTATTCGGCCTTGGCTCCATTTGCCTGCAATCTTGCCTTGTATTATTAACGATAAGGTCTCTTATTATTTCCTCCGAGAATATGTTCACAGTAAGACATTTTTCTTCTTCTAATCGTGTCAAGCAGCTCCGTATTTTCAGCCATTTACTGCATCATTTTGTAACGTGACATTCGTAGCATACGTCGCGTTGGTGGCCCTAGAGTTCCAATGATTGTAGTCCCATTGTGGTATTATCTGTTAACGTCCATGCTCGTATGTGTGGGGATGCACCTCGTAACACTCCCTATAGCGTCTCGATAGAATCTAAAGACGATCAATATGCCTAGTGTAGGCGCCGGACCTCAAAATGGATCTTTACAGCCTGGAACATCGAAGAAAGGTGGCCAATCTGACTCTATCTTCTACAGATACTATCATGGTAAATGTTCAACCGAGCTGTCTCGGATAATGACACTAAGAGTTGCTAGTACATCAGAGATTAAGGGGTGCAGCAGGCACATTCTTACCAGGTCGAACTTCCAACACCTCGAACGAGCAGCGTGCTTTTGGAGAACCTAGGCGTTGTGGAATGAGCTGCCGTGGAGTTTGTTCTGCTATAGTTACAATCTACAGCGTTTCAAGGTCACTGTACGAAGGTCACGTTGAAAGTCTTTAGATATTCCTAATCTATACAAGTTTAGACAAGCTTGAGCACGTAGCTATTTTGTCTAAATTGCTTGTACGCAAAGGCAGCGTTTGAATCGTTCAGTAGTTGACTTGTCACGGTCTTGAATGCATCTAGGTGTTTATTTTATTTTAAATGGAACCGGGTAGTCGCAATTTTCGAGCCATGATTTTGTATGACTATAAAAAGGGACGAAAACAAGCGGGATGTCACAACAGTTTCGTGAGTTGCTTATGGTACTCTGCCTCTTTTAGGACTACAGTGTTTAATTGGTTTGCTGAGTTTGAAAGGGGCCGGCTCTTACTCGATGATGAACCTCGCACAGGTCGACCGCCCACTGCTGTTACTCCGGAAACTGTAGCAGCTGTGCAAAATATGGTAAAAAAATATCGACATATGAGCTACACCGAGATTGAGGCTTCTCTGGAGATTGGATCGGCAGCGGTCCGAACAATCGTTCATGACCATCTTCGCCTAGGGAAGCGGTGTTCCATATGGGTGCCACATTTGTTGATCAGTGAGCAAAAAGGAACAAGAGTTGATTGGGCTAAGTTTATGCTTGAAAAATTTGATAATGCGCACAGCAAAAGCACTTTTAATATCGTAACCGGAGACGAACCATCCTTATATCCTTATGATCTCTAAACTAAACAGCAGTCATTAGTTTGTGCTTTGATTTTTTTGCTCAACAGGGTGTCAAACTGGTGCCTCACCCACCTTATTCTCCATGCGACTTCTTCTTATTCCCTAAGATCAAATAAAAGTTACGAGGTCGCCATTTTTCCACCGATGAAGAGGCAATCGCTGCATTTGAGGAGGAGATTAGCCACCTTTCAAAAGAACGTTGGTCACAAGAATTTGACAAATGATTTTAAATATGTTGAAAAAACAGAATGAAGTTTTTTGAAAAAACCTTGTAGTTTTTCTGTATCTGAAAACTCTCAGGTTGACCCTCGTAAATAGACATTTATCCTCTCGCAGTGCTTCTGGAGCGCGATAGGCTTTCTGCTTTTGTGAGAGGTTAGCTATGAAAGAAAGTACAGAGAATACCATAATACACCCTCTCGAAGTTGAGATGAATTGTATAGAAAATCATTCATTCACCATGACGTAATTCTTGCTTTATTAATAATTATTTTTAACTTCCTTAGGGTGGTCCTAGTTCTCATTCTGGTAGCAGCCAAGTTAATTAAAATTTTCCACTCATTGAAGTAGGGAATAGAATTTTGCAATCTCATTATTACTTCCACAAATTATCATTATTTTTTGTACTTTTTGTATATAAATTAAACCCATACTCCTTAAAAATGTTGACTACGGAAATTTTTATTAGAAAACATTAGTACAAAAATGGTGAACGGTTTAAATATAAGTTTCGCTCAATAGGCGATCATTTCGGTCATCGTAACCATCCATCAGAGACTACCATCTCTTGCTTGGTACAGTTATTCACTACATCTTGCACGAGGTGGATAATGTCGACATTGGCGATGTTTACTCAAAATAATACGATGTGCACACCGGTCATACATGTGTTGGGTTGTTGTAGTTAGTGTTGGGTGGTCACCTAGTTCCATGCAAAAGAAGTGCGAGCCATCAATCCGGTATAACCCTTCTGGACTATTTTTAAGAAACAAAATGTACGTTGGCATCACCACCTACAGATGTTCAGAATCCTGCTGAAATACAGGCCACTGGAACTACTGTACTGGAAAATGTCTTGAAAAAAACCGAAATTACATAAATCGAGCAAACTATTAAATGTTGATGTCTCAAAAAGCGTGTGCTTTCCCGCGTTTTTTGGCGGACTATTCACATGTCAAAAATAGACAAGACATAACTTTTAGTTTACCTTATTTAATAAAAAATTTAAGTTTTACACTTTTGTACGGTACGTTGTCGCCATTCATGTTTGTTACCAATGGATAGGTTGTACATGGAGAAAAATAGAAACTTTCAATGAAGCATTACAAGTAATAATGATGCCTACTGAACATCTAAGAACATATTTGTATTGTGATACAGTTAGAAAACTATCTTCATACGCATTCTATTTTTTGTAATCTGATGCTACCAAGGAATTAACATATCTGCAAATAACCTTGATAGCATAGTTCAATTCAACTATGTATCTTTTCCGTTTCAGGGCTGAGAGGCAGAAGTACATCACCGTATAGGTCTGGATCGAGGGGTAATGTTAACGCCGGGTACAATTCTGGTTATTCAGAGACTGGATCAAGAAGAGCTAGTAGCTCTGTTAGTCAGGTGAGTCATTTGTATATAAGTAAAGTTCGGAATTTTAAAACAGTAATAATTTATTAAGCATAAAACGTTAATTGGTAACAACAGGAGGAAGAATATAATGTTTTAATGAATTGTATATAACTAACGAAATGAGAGACTTGTTTTTCACTTTATCAGCTGTTTTGTTACAAGCATTTTACTTTTCAAGTCAATAGAAAGGAAATAGCAATCCCGAAAAAATGTTGTGTACGAAAGAGTCTGCCAGTTTTTGAAAATTATTCAACTGGGAAAGTACTAAAATGACGTTCGTGACGTTTTCTTGGTAGGGTATAATAATAATAATAATAATAATAATAATAATAATAATAATAATAATAATAAAATGTGAATCATCAGGCATTACTATTATCAGGAGCATCGCAAACGTCTAAGTTTGTGTGTTTCAAATCCTTTTTCTTTCGATTTTCTAGAATTACATGGTTTTTTGTCATTTACATAGTAGTAATCCCATGTGACAGTTTATTGTCCTATGTTCATTGTTCATTACAATATAAATCTTCTTACTCCCGCAACAACACTATCTCATACAATTTCGTCATTAGTTGCTCTCTCTCTTGTGTAAAAGTCTACTAAAAATACTAAGACAAGATGACCTGCTAAGCACTTTATTTGTAAAATATAAAACTCATTGCTTTTCCTCGCAAGCTGTTAGTGAAAAGCACTCAAGGATTTTACTATTTAATCAAGAGCGCATTTTAACAATTCTACCTCACACCTTACTCCATAAGTTTTTTCCTTTAACGGGCAACCGTTTCAGCAAAGTTTCTGTAAGGATATATACCTGAAACGTGATAGCGTATTGTGTACGAGAAACAGTTTTTGCGGCCAAAACAAGCACTACCCTAGGTGAGAACGAAATTCCGTCTACAAATTTCATGACATTTTTCTATCAGATGGATAATTCATATAAAAAATGAATCAAGTAGGTAGGCTCTGTACTTTCCATGTTGTCAGAGATATGGATTTTCACTCGGAAGCTGCATTTTGGAAACTGATTCGTCCTTAGGGTCGATACACCGTGACGTACTTCGCTGTGAAGACACTGCCCTGCAGACCGGGAACTGAATCTCTAGAACCTAACCTACAGCCGGCGATGACATTTCACATATAATGTTTCTACCTGTTTTTACATTTATGTTTATACAATTACCCGGTCAAAGTTATCACAAAAAATTTGTAGTTTTCCTTGCTTCATACATACAATGTTTGATTGCTTCCCAAAGTTTTGGAAAATCGCTAAGAAACATCTGCGTGTGCTAACTGTACCCTATTTGTATTTCCCTGCACTGGTTGTATTCGTTAAAAATCCTCACTTATTCAAAAACTAATTCATAGGGATACGCAATGGCCATTACAATATCAACCACATACAAAATTAAATTATTATTATATCAATTTTTGTCGCAAAATTGTGGTATTATCGGGTGCTGACGGGCTGTGTCAAGTCTATACCCGAGCTATTGCGGGGAGTTCAGGAAGGATCTTATAATGCTACAGGTTTTCAGAACCACAGATTTTTGGAAGATTTTGTGAAAGTCTTTGTTTAGTCCTAATTGTTGTATGTGCGGTGTGACTTTTTCTTGTTTCCAGATTCGTTTAATTTCTATTGCGAGAGCTGTATATTTGGACATCTTCCCAGAATAGTTGCTTTGAATGTTGTTGTTATTAGGATATCAATTAAATAGGTTTCTTCCTTCGATTGAAAAGCGATATCAGGCCAGTCAATAGACTGGAATTGTTTTGTCGGTATGTATTTGTATGTCCCAGTACAGTTTATACTGATGACTTTCAGGTACTGACGTTGGTGTATATTTGTAATAAGGATCCGTGATTTATATCAGCTTGTATGTTGTGTGTAGTACTTGGTGAAGAGTTATGCCTCGCTGTATATTCAGTCCCTGCTTAAGTTTTGCATGCGCTTGTAATATGTTCTATTGTCTCTTTTTCTTGATGGCATTTTCTGCAGTTGTCATCTGTTATGGGTCTTCCAGCCAGGTGTATGACTATTTCTACCAATGTTTGCCATGGAGTGTTTCCTGTGACCAGTTTTCTAACTTCTCCTGTTGTGATTGTGCATAGTCGTGTTTGTCTGCTGAATCGTTTGAATGAGCGAGGAAAAGAGGTGTATAGTTCTTGTCTGCTTTCACTCTCACAGTGTGTAACCTCGTTTGCTTGCTTTGTATGAAAAGTCTGAGTGTTCGATTTTGCTTCGCGAAGTAATTGTATGCCTATAATTCCTCTGTCTCCTTGCGTTCTGTCTATGGTAGGTCTTTCTTTGCATGAATTTGGGTTTAACATTCTGTGTTTTGGAGTTTCGTTCGGATGATGGTATGAATGTTTTCTTTGTCGATACGTGATCATTTGACGATGCCAAAAGAATATGTGAGGAGCGGTATTGCAAATGTGTTGATATATTTGGTAAGATTTCTAGAGTTTATTTTAGTTTATTATTACTATTCTTAAATGGAGTTTGACCAAGTTTGCGGTTTTTCGTTTTTTTGACGTTGACCCCTCTGCCAGAACATCGTTATTCAAAAACTAGAATTTTTTTCTCGCCCTTGCCTTAGTAATTGGCAGTATTGTATAAACATTCTATCAAAATCTGCATGGTACTGTCCGAGTAATTGAGAGTGCGACCTACAATTGCCGGACAGACAGAATGATCGACCGAAATGAGTGATATGGTTTTCATCAAACTTTTTTGCTATTACAATATTTCACTCGCCTATTTGCATGGGAAGTGGAATGAAAGTTCTTATTAGCCAATAGCTAATCTAGATATCTTCACTTACAATTCCACAACTTAAAAATAGTAAGTCTAAATTAAAATCGAGAGAAACAGACTGAATACAAGAGTTACAAAAATGTATGAATAACATTATTTAATAAAATGCATTAAATTCGTAAGAAAAGCTAAGGTCATAGTTAAAATCATCAGGGACTTTCTTGTGTGATCGCTTATCTTTTAGACTAAGTTTAAATGGCCTTACTCCTTCAAACCTTGAGAGAACGATATGTGCATGGAAACTAGGACAACCTGTGTTACAGTTTATCAAATCACGGTTTTTTTCAAACCGACTCTCATATTTTTTATATATTCCACTGCTCACATCACGAAGTAGAAACTCAATCCTCATCTGCGTATTTATTCAACCCTATATTTATTACGTATAGTAAAATTGTTAGTTGGGAATACAAGTTATTTGCAAATCTAATATGCGTGTGTGCGCTAGCAGTAGCGAATTAAACTTAATTGATTCAGTTACAGAACCAATACTGGTAATCGATACCGTAATGTCGCAACGCCAACAATAACAAAATCAAAAGCTATGTTGGAAACTATGTATTAATTAGAGGTCAGAAATGCAATTGTAGTAGTCGTAGCGTTCTGTTAGTAGTATTAGCGGAATAACTGGCCAACTGGAATACCGGAGTGCCTTTATGTCTCTATAATGGTGGTGGTCTCTATGATGGTGGTGCTATCGCACATAATTTCAAATTTTATAGTTCTATAGGAGTATACAGTAAAAAAGGATCCATTTAATTCACGTCTGATGGTCCGTTTCTCCATTTTTAATTTGTCTGTTAGATTCAAACTCAAAGTTGGAGCCCTCCTGGCGTTTACTCAAATTGTGGAGATTATGGATACCCTCACTTTGTGAATGTCTCTAATTGAAAACACATGTGATTGAGAAAATAACTCTACTAACATTTCAGCTCTATCGCTAGCCCTATTTTGACTTATTTTGAAATTTTGACACTTACTTTTAATGTTTTTAGGGTGAAACTGTCTTGTTTTTGAATAAAATCTAAGTATCTAACAATTTGTGAAAGTCTATGATTAAGGTGGAGCATTTGTGTTGTTGGTGAATATAAAATGAGCATCATAATCCTTTGTCAGATTAGTAAAACAACGTTGGATTGCTTATTAGAGACAATATGAAACATAAAGCACTGTGTGTTCCAAGGTAATAAGATAAAATGTCCCCATTTAGGATCCAAGAAGAAACCACAAAGGGTGGGAAAAATAGTCTACTTTTAGGTTGATAACACTAATCAGATCTGTCCTTCATCCTTAATAAAGCTGACTTAAAATCAACTGAGAAATTGGGATGACAACCTTAGCCAACAAATTCTTTAATCCTCCCCTTGAAATTGATATTTCACAATTTCTGTCTGTGTGCTGATCATGTCCAGAGAAAGATCTAGTCCATGTTTTCCAAACCTACACATGGGGCGTAAGTTTTCGTGCGAGGTTTCTTCATGGTTCGTTCTTGAATCGCAAATAGGGGCGAAAGTTCGAAAGTTTTCGAAACTGGGCTCAGTAGCGGAAGAGGTATCGTAAAAATCGAAAAAAAGTTAATAACGCTCAAACGCTTAAACTTACTATTTTATTTTGGGCCGGCAAAATTTGGGGTAGGGAGTTGAAAGGTGGTGAAGGGAAATTAGGAGTTGCTGGATGTTCTATCATCTGCAATTTTGACCACGGTAGTACATTTTACTTTTTGAGATAGCGATCTAGTGACCAAAGTGTAATAGTTGTAGTGCAGCTATGATTAGAAATACTGATGTGCTGATGAACACAGAGGGTTGCTCCTATCGCGGTAGGATTAGAGATCATGTTTTTGAAGGAAATCTCATGCTCTCATTAATGATTAAATCTCAATAGGAATAGTTTGTTCTTTTTTTTTAAAAAAGATTCTACTCCACATAAATATCTCAAATAATAAGAAAAAGTTGTGTTTAAACTATAAAAAATTGCGTCCAGTAAGTAGACTCTGTATTTCACGTGCAGTTGTACCAGTTTCTTGAAGATTGTGTTCGCATTTCAGAGCTGCTGATCCACTAGAGCTAAATCATGAAGTAAATTTGTTAATTTTTTATCACCACTTCCAATATTTCATCTGAATGCTTATTCATAAATTGATACTATGGCATTGGAAGTACAGCGCCAACCTACTTATGCCATTTTTTTATGAAAAAGTGTCCAAAACGCGCTAGGGCGAACTCGATTCAAGCCATTTTCATTGTTTCAGATGTCTGGAGATGAACAACGCCGCCTTTGTGCCAGCGCTGCCTCGACTGCTGCCGCCAATTCCCATCGTGGTAGCAGCGCGATTGGTGGGGGTGGGGGAGGCATCACCTTGGCTCTCACCACCTACGGCAGTGTAGCGTATCAGTTGAAGGACGCCAACTTGGAAGCGAATAGCACTTGCGATTTCGTCTGCAAAGCTCTCTCTATTGTTAATAAGACTGGTAAGCCAATACTTTCACTTAATACAAAATGTGCCAAATAAAGGAATACATACTGACATAATTTCCAAATATCATTATGGTGAAATCAATTTTGACAACCATAAAGAAATACCAAGCACAGGTCTCCATTGATTTGTTCTATGATTGCCTCTGACGTACGCAAGTTTGAGAAGATTTATTACTGGAGGTTTATGAAATTTAAATGCCCCTCAGCATTTCCTCAATTTGCTTGACATAAACATGTAGCAGCAAAGTTTCTCAAATATCAAGTTGAAAACAAACAGCAGCTTGAAAACATCCCCGTTCCACTTATCCACTTCTAAAGTGCCCTGGAGAACGTAATAATAATTAATAGAGTTTCAAACTCAACATTTGTATGTCATATGGTTTAAGGGGGAATTTCTACGCTGTTTGCCTTTCTGCGCCATCCATATTTTAATAAATACGAGATGAACAAGAAGAAGTACTGGGAAAAGTCCAGTCTTTACCTTTTGGATCGACATTGGCATCGCTTCCAAGATAATACTACATGTACACTAAGTATCGAGTTTTTTTGGGGATACTTGGTCGGTACTTATAGGTGCGATGTGTTCTCTTTGAGATGCTCTGCATTATTACCTACAGTCGGTGTACCATTACATAGTGGGGTAGAGAATTCACATTTTTAGAAGTTACTATTCTGAATAATAATTGTTAAATACATGTCATGTTGGGATATTTCACTTTTGTTGGATACAAACTGTTTTAATTTCAAGATGGATAGTCCAAAACATACGGTGTAGATTCGACACCAAGGACTTACTTTTGATGAGTAGCTTACGTCGAGAATTGGTAGAGATCATCCAGCCGCTTGGAGATGTTCCTGATATAACTCAAGCTGTGGGCAGGTAGCTGTCCTTGATTACCTTTTATTCAGTGATGTTTCGGGAAAGGCTCTGCAAATGAGCAGTTGACTTCATGGTCACAAAGTACCTGTTATAGTGGGTATATGGATTACCTTTTCCTTTCTCGTTTTCCTTCCTATAATGTTGAAGCGAATATTCCACAGAGATGAGATCCAGCACAATATATTTGATCCACATTTTTAGACAGTATATGAAGAGTTGCATACTTATTGTGCTTCTTATCAATTACAAAAGCTTTTGGAAAATGCTGGGGTATCTGTTAAGAGATATGAACAGTTCCTCTCAAAATACATTTTATTAGGCCCAGATAAGACATAGCCTTTTTCTTGTGGACAGCTGATTTTCCAACTATACTGTCTCTACTACACTTCAGAGAATTTGACTCATTGATGTCCTGTCCTCGACACACCACCTCAGGCTACTTCCTGAAATTCTTATTTCATTTTTGTATTCCTATTCGATAATCACCGGAGTTTATTCGTTCCCTGTACATGAAGTACTGGTCGTTAAAATCAGTAGAATTGAATTTAATTAGCTGGAAACTAGTATGAACGGGTTATCCCTAAGTTTTTTATTTATTTATATTTATAAGATTTGGGACATCAACAAATATAATCTTCAAAAACGACAATGAAAAATTTCAAAAGTACATTAAAACCGAAATACTTAAAGGTCTTGATTCACCATCCTTCTTTCACATCCCTTTTTTAATCATTTGCCTAAATATTAGAAACTGGTCGAAGGAAATTTTAGCATATTTGCACTAGGTATTCAAATTTGGTTGCATCCTGATCAACCAGTAATTTAAACCGATATTTGTCCGGCAAAAAGGAATGTTAAAATAAAACGAAGGTCTTGGACTCACCCTTATCGGTACATTTATGTTAATTTTCGACAACAAGTACGAATAGTCAATGTTGTTATTCAGCATTTTGTGTAGGTAACATGAATCTGATATTACTATTCTCTTTGCCAGACGTAGGATCTTGGAAAGTTGCATTACAGGAGCATATTCGTGATTGCTGATTGCGATACCCGCCTTATAAGCAGGAGCATTCAAAAACGTATGTTGGATTGGCTAGATCCTTTCAATTAGCAGTCATGATACCATAGAATATCAAACGTAGTACCTACGTAGTAGGTTATTCTATGGTATTACTTCGCCTCTATGGCTGGTGATGTTTTATAAATGATGGATGTGCACACTATGCTTATTGTATGCACATTCACCAATATTGAAAACACACTATTTTCCGGCCAGAACGAGAGATTTGATTGTAAGAATGCCTAGAAAAATATAAAATTATCTTTCAGATTCTAATTTGTTTGTGTGTGTGTGTAGTAGAATGGCATTGAATACTGATGTCCATTTGCCACAAAATGTTATAAGATTATCATTATATCCTAGACAAATATGGAGTAATACTATGTATTTGAAAAGGAGTGCTACATGCACTAAATAGGGCTTAAATATTTATTTTTGCTGTTTTGAGAAATTCAATTATCGCATTATAGACTTCCCTGTCAAAAGAAAATAGAATGGTGGTTATATTTAATGGCAACTGGAATCCAAATTGAATCATTTCGTGGATGAATCTGTCGCTAATATTAGTGTGGAGTCTGCAGGCAAAAAAGATGTGATTAAGATCGGCTATAGAATTATTGTCGCAACTGCAGAAGGGGGAGATTCTAATTTAATACTCCCAATTTTATAAAGACTGCTAACACCGGATGCGCATACAAATATCGCTCCCAGAATCTTGGGAAACGGAAGGCGATTACTTACAGCCCCTCCTTTCAAAAACCCTTGGGCTGGTTGTTAGTAGACTTTCATGAAATATTATTTGTATCTTTGATAATTGGCTGACGAGACAGCAAAAACCAGAGGATAAGTTCCAATAAGTACCAACACAGAATTTCAATGTTTCATGACATTCGACGTAGAATCAGAGTTAATTTTAGAACGAACATATTCTTCCAGTATCCTCAGGCCTGGGAATTGTTTGCTCAAAGACGAGCTATTCGCATTACTGTGCTTCGATGCAATGCTGTTGTTTTGCTATGCGAAAATAAAATAATACAACATATATGTTCCTCTAATGGTGTACCTGTTTACAAGTTAAACACTAATGGTATATCCTGCAGGATATACAAGTTTGTTATTGGGTTACCCTCTGTTTGGAGTAGACGATGTTTAATACTAGTATGTAACAAAAATAGCAACAGTACCACCAAAAAAGTAATAAGATCCCTTTTGTAGGCAGACTCAGTTGATGTTATTCAAACTAGGAGGCAATTTCTGATTCGTCGTTTACAATGTTTTTACTAACTTTGGATTTACTATGTAGTTTGAACTCTTATAATGTTAGAATTTTGTCAAGGTATTATTTTTTTCATTTTAGACATACTATCAGCTATATTCCTTTTAAACCCACATTTTAAGTGAAAAATTATCGATGCTGAGCATCCTATCTCACAGTTCAAAAATTATTAGTTGGATGATGGCCTGGCTTTTTGTATTTCCGCAGTTTCAAGAAATAAATCAGGAATTTTGTCAGTCTAACAAATTTACTTTAGCAAAAAAATGTTATATACCTTTCAGATAGGTACTTCGGTTGACCCCTTTAGATAGTTATCTCTGTAAACTTAGGGAATGGAATCTCATCAAAGACAGCAATACTCACAGCTTTAAATCTTTCTATGTATAAACCACCAAAACTACACTATGATTTATTTGTTTCAGTTATAGTGACCATCGTATTGGTGTGTTTGTCCATTCTACCTCTCATCATGCTCATCATGGGTGAGTATCATTTGATGACTATATGGCTGATATTGCGTTGAACCAGTATATGTGATTTCAATGAACAGACTGTAGTGGATTTTGCAGAGTCTATAGTGAATTGAAAATGAGGTATGTCATCATTCACACGTCATATTAAAATGAATAAAAGCGTTTTGGATATCAGAAATCTATATCTTTCACATGAATCAAGTCTTTATTGCAGAAATCAGTACGTACATTGGAGAAAATGTAAATGCGAAGGTACTCTGTTAAAATATTAACGTGTGAATGTAATGTAATGAAAGTGAGTATAACCGGATCGAAATGTTCAATCAATCATTTTTATTTGAATTTTTCAAAATACGCATTAAAAGTGTGTATTCAGGGCGCTCTCTTCTTAATGTAGTTTTACATCTCCTGGTTTAGGGGACCACTGGTTTATAATATACAACAAGGCGTCTAGTTTATTGAGGATACATAAAGTTATCAGAAAACAGAACCCCCATTTCGCAATTCTCTCAATGTCCTCATGGATCTGAACAGCATGCTGCCTGCCTCGCCGAAATAAGGTATCTCGAGATAGATGTGGCTTACCAGGTTCCATGCAGAAAATAGGATGGCTGTCATCTACGAAGCGTATATGGGCTTAGACGTAATTTCCAACAGTTCGTTGATTTACAGTAAGAAGGGCGCTATAGAAGGAATATTTTCCTGGGAAACAGCGACGTTTAGTATAAATACAGTGGTGGCATATCCTTCCCCCACCATATATCTAATACAATTATTTTATGTGTGCCAATCTATTTATCATTTCAAATCGCATACAGATACATGATTGGATATAATTCATTTGAACCTCATAAACCATCAGCTTCGCTACCAAACACATAATGATTGGATATAACTATAATCCATGTGAAGTTTCATAACTACGAATGGATTGACCTACATCTAACATATAGGAAAAACCCGTTGAATAAAATGAAAAAAGTTGGGACTCAGCAGTTGGCAGAGTTTTAAAACTACCGCCGAGCAGCTTCGATTCCCATTTTTTATGAACTTTCCACGGAGAAAGAAACTTCACCCCCAGGAGCGCTTTCTTGAATAAGCAAGAAAGTTGAAAGTGTAGAGGCCTATAAACCATTGCTTTCCGCCTGTCTTCTTTGCGCTTGTCTTAAATATACGGTTTTATTTTACTGGCTGAGAAATTGCCGTTCTTAGGATGCAGTTTTGTAACTTATGCAAGTGGCTTGACATGAATCGTCATCATAGACCCGTAGCTACAAGTATATTAAAATATACTAGTATCACAGCGCGAAGACTTCCTTAGTGATTTAGGCATTGATTCAGTCTCAAGTAAATTGACTATTGGTTTTTAATTTTAAGTATCCAGTAATTTTAGTCCATTTGATGCTTTGTCCTTACGGTTAGAAGCTTATAAGTTGCGACCAGCTAATAAGTTTTTACATCTCAGTCCAACAAATGGCGGAAGTATTATAAGCGCGCAAGATTTTAAATTCGAGATATTATCATTTCTTGATATTTCATGAGATATACATCATGAAGAATTATGTTACTCATCGTTTGTCAGTCGGTATGTTATGATAATAATAATAATAATAATGTTTATTTGGCAAAAGATGTATAAACGTTTAACATCATACAAAGTACTTTGCTAGAAAAAAAAAACATTGTAGAAGAACCACAGAGTGTAGTAGACACTGTATGTGGGTGTAGTAAAAAAAGGAAAAAAAAATTGCTAAAAAAAAATAATATTTGCGGAAGACTTAGTACTCTTAACTAATTCATTCACACACATCCGTACATACATTTTCACATACTCTCTCATATATCTTAAAAATTATATAAATACCTTTGAAACGCAATGAAAGTAAAAGACCTACAGCTATTATTCTGTAATTTGGACTAAGATATTGTAATCAAAATTTTATATGAAAATCTTCAATTTTTTTTTAAATAGGGCTAATGAGCTCAAATATTTCAAGCTGTTTGGCAATTAATTGTAAAGCTTTATTCCTAGGAAAGTTAAACTTCTTTGACCTACAGATCTATACATAAAATTGGTGATAAACATAAGATGAGCATTTCGAGTACACTATTCATGACTGGAGGATTTTAGTAATTGTTTATTTCTATACAAGTAGACACAACACTTATAAAAATAAAGCTGTCTTACATTAAAAACACCACTTTCTTTGTAAAGCTTATCAGTGGTGTACAAGCGTGATTTATTAAGTATGATCTTGAAATAGCGCTTCTGCAGTATTTGCAGTGGTTTCACATGTGTTTTTAGTACACCTCCCCAACTGACAATACCATATGATATATGAGGCTCAACAATAGCTTGATAGAGGATTCTCGAATGATAGTAGCCTAGAGCAGTTTTGGCGGTGTGGAAAATGTATAAAACTGAACGGAGCTTTTTCATAATAAACTCTAAGTGAAAATCCCATCGAAGTTGGCTATCTATATAGATTCCTAAGTACTTAACTAATTGAGAGGATTTGATGAATATTGTGTTGTTGTTATCTTTGATATTTAAAGTATTGTATAGAGGTCCATTGTTCTTGTAAGTATGGAAAGGCACAAAGATTGTTTTTTCAAAGTTTATTGAAAGTAGTTTACAGTCAATTATTTTTTTCAGATTTGAAAAATCACTTTCCACCTTAGTTCTCAAATTCTCCCAATTTGTGTCTACATAATAGAGCACTGTATCGTCGTATTATGGCAAATATGAGATAGCGTTAGTTTATGAGAGTTGGTGAAAAAGACGAAAAAAGTTAAAACCACTCAAAATTCCCTTTTAGATATTTATGAGGCTATCAGTGATATTATTTCTTTTGGAAGGGCCAAATTTGGAGGTATAGAGTGGAGGGGGGGTATCAGGTAACTGAAATTATTTTATGATCAAAATACCTTACTTATGCGTGTGAAGGAAAAGTAAGAATGGATATGTCAGCTCGTCAGTGCATGGGTCTTTAAGCCTAGGTAGGGATTTATTCAATCTGCTTGATTAAAACTTTTTGTAGATTTTTTGATCGCTTATAATTTTTTACAGATTACTTTCTCATTTTATACTATTTAGGTTTTTACAAGTTCTACATTCGTTGGTTCAACGTTGTGCTTTTACCATCAGTTGCAGGGGAAGATTAGCTTACATACAGGAAATTAATTTGGACCTTCTAGAGGTTCTATAACATATTCATAATCTATGAAAACTAATTAGTTTAGGGTTCACGTCTTCCTGGCTGTTTAGGTATAAAAATGAAAGTATACAAAAATGGATAATATGTTCCTGTTCCAGTGATAAGAACAAAAGAGAGAAGTCAACGAAAACACAAAATAAGATACCCTTGAATGATCATTAAACGCTCATCATTTATTCGTAGACGCATTTTATTAAACTCTATTCAAACATTAATGTGACACCCCTATAAGGTCATGTACGATGATATTAAATATGTAAATCAAATGTTTCGGCTCCATAATAATACAAAACAATTTACTGAAGAACAGTCTACAAAAGCAAATGCCATAAATGTGTGTTTTAATGGTACGAATTTAGCTGAAAATGGCGCTTTGTATTGTATTTGAATTTGCAAGGGAAGCCAGGGGTGACCTTTAAATGGTGTTCAGTGAATGCTCAGACAATCTGACTTTTTTTCTCATTTATTTGTTCCTATATTACACGTTAAATATGCCGATTTTATGCAACTTCACTAGATATCATTGACATTGGTATTTCTGACCGTATGGCCGATTCACTCACGATGACAGATCATCTCTAAAATGTATCTGATATAACAATTTCATACACCACACCAAAGCATTCCTCTCGAATGAAATGTTTCCTTTTAATGAAATTATTGGCTGAACACTACATTTGCTACACAATTATTCACTTCCTAATACGCACCATGGAGATGATGTACAAAATTGAATTTAGAAACTTGGAAACAAACCTGACGAGATTTCTACCAGGTATGATTTTTCTCTACGAATTATTGACCTAGATCAAGTTCAACTGGAATGCATATAACGGTGATGAGAAAGTCACCATTTGGTACGGAAAGCTAATTTTATCATTGGACTGAGCAAGGAAACCTGAAGGTATTACGAGATTATGCCAGTCCACAGTTACAAAACAAGCACGATGGAGTTGGAATTATAACTTTCATGCAGAGAGCAATAACGTACGTCGACCAACTAGTTAAAAATATTGTTAACTGTTGATTTTCAAGGTCTGGTTATAATCAGATATTTTGTAGCACGGTACTGACTGTAGAGTTATTTTATGGTGTCTGTGGATGACGATGGGTGAATTAAAAGACCATTAGGGACAAAATAGCTGCAATTCAAACATATATTATACATATACACCATTCGCTATCACGAGTGACACATCATTAGAGTCTTATCCCTGAAATATCTATCGAACAACGTTTCCAGTGCTTCAAGTAAAGATTATGGAAGTCTGATTAGTCTGAAATCCTTTTACATGCAACTACCAGTTCCTGAACTCACCCATCTCCGGAGTGGGAAACCAGTGTATCACAAATTAGGAATATACTAATGAATTATCACGCCATCCAGACCTGGACCTCTTCAAGCGATAAAGAATATTTACCACCCATATTATGCTGTCATATGTCATGATGTCACTATCTCCTGCCATTTTCTAGTTTTCTCTAGATGCTATACATATATAAATAAATAGGGGTTTCTCAATTCTGATGCCAACTCTCCATTGTGATAATCGTTATTCTCATAAGTGAAAAAGTTCATTAAGAATTGATATTTCTGTATTTGGTTTTGACGTTCTTATGTTGGTTGGACATTAAATATAAATATAAAAATTTATACATTTTATGTCCTTATCGAACATTTATTAACTTATTATTTCCTCAATTATTAATCCTTAGTGGTTTTTTTAGTATATTTGGATTAGTTGTGATGATTTTTTTATTCCAGAGAAGTTAATTGCTTATAACACAAAATTTATTGGCACATCGAAATTTACACTGTATAAAAAATTATTAAAACAGGTAGAAGTGAGTTTTTAATCTTCCCATGAAGATACTAATATAACTAGCGAAACACGTTTCGGATTTATCAATGAAATGGTTTGTCGAGTGGTAAAACTGTGTAGTGCTTGTGGATTACTGCGCCAAAGGATCCGGTACCACACCGCGATATTTCTTCATGATTATATTAACTAGCCAATAATTGAAACTGCTCATGCTTATAGGAAAAATATTGATGTTTTGATTACCTTAGCTTCAACACCTTGTATGTCTTACCATTTTGGATACCCAATTCATGGCCACACTTTAAGACTAATATGTCGACGGATGCTACACCAGTAAATTGATAAATTATTCCACCATATTGAAAAGTAGCTGGGCAGACTCGGCTCAACCTCAAAAAGGTTTGCCAGATGGTAAAGGAACATACTCAAACATACATTATTTATCACGTTCTCTCTTCAAGTGTAGGTAGATGTTTCCCGGTTTAGAAAGGAATGGAGTCTTCTGGGAGTTTAGGTTGACCGCATGCATGAGAGAACTTAAAAGAGCACAGCTCTCTTTTATGTAGGGATGTTTCGAATTCATAGAGAGAATCACACAAAGCAGAGTATCCAATCATTTTCATCTGTTTCTCTTATTCATCTCGAAGCTTTGTAATTTTCACTTCACACGTAAAAGATATAAAAAACGTCTTTGTTTAAAATCAAGCCAAGTTTCGAGTTCGAGTACTTTTATAACGATGCTATCGGATCCTGGCTTGATTTTACGCAAATATTTTTTTAAATCGCTTACGTGTAAGACCCTGCTCCACAGTTATTTGCAAATGATTGCGAGATCAACATATAGCAGAGGGTGATTCTTATCCGGGTATTAGATGTACAAAAGAATGAGAGGCTCTTCGGATTTTGGAATAACAGGATAAACGCAAAGGTTTTTTCCTCAATTTATTGTCACTGCCAGTAAGTGAATAAGAGTTATAGCTTTGGACTCGTATAATTAAAAATAGACTGAAAAAGTTGAACTCTGCACTCACATTACAAGATTTGGAAACTAAAACTAATAGCTAAACTTTCACGGAATTTAGCTTGAAAAAAATAATATTTGAGAACAGACACAATAATTAAATCCAGATACATGTTAAATTAATGGATTTAACTTAAAAAAAAGTCCTCAGTCAAGTAGATCGATTCAGTACTTCCCACGCATTCATATCGCTCTATAGTGCGTAATCATACCACATTCTTCTGATCAAAGAATCATTTTCCTTCGTAGTGCAGTACCTTACAATTTCATGGAGTCCTTTTGTAAGTTACGTGCTCTCTTTACGTGGAAAGGCAAGCAAGCTTGCTTTTTGTTTGTCGATTATATTTTGCAACGGTTTGTACGGTAGGATCTCAATATTAAATATTAGTGTTAAAAAAATAACTAGACCATTGGGAATATAATGTCAAAATGGAACCGTGTTGACGATAATAACGTATCATTGATCCCAATATTCCACGAAAATCGATAAACCTGCCACTGAGATGCAAACAGTTGAGGTTAAAAGAACAATGAAACAAAAAATTAAGTACAATTTTTACAATATGTAGATTGTAGACGCTTTACATGGTCAAACTTTTTCATCATAAAGATGACATTCTGTAATCTAAGCACAAGGTTTCGCAAATAATGTCTTTTTCTATTTGTGAAACCTTGTGTTCAGATTACAGAATTCTATCTGAAATTTATATACAACAAAAAGCTAAAAATTATTGTTGAATCATGACCTCGTTTTTCTGATGAAGTATCAGAACACACGTTTTTTTGTCAGTGTCAATGATGGCTCCTGTACACTGTCAACCAAACTATGTTACTTTTCAGAGAGGTTCAAATTGAGTACATAGACAAAAGCTGTTATTAACTCCCAAGGGTGCAAGTTAGAGATCTTGTTACAAGGTTCGAATGAAATGGTAGCCCTATAAGCTTATCAATTCTAAAGTAATATTAAAAATAAAGTCGTTATGATCACATAACGCATACATTTGGAATGGTTTTTTATACCTTCACTTGTATGTATGTATGTTTGTAACAAAATCTGCGAACGCTATTGTCGCCCACCTCAAAACGTCAGATTAAATTTAAATTATACACACTTACCAAGGATCGCTGACGATACAATACTTTGAGTTCGTCCCATTATTTTTTCTATTGCAATACGTATAGAAGTAGTGACTTGAATTAATATTTAATATTTATTTTTAGCTCAATTTCATAAACTTTGAAATGTAGGAGGCCCAGTAAACGAAGAGACCTTTCAGACCCATTAATTAAGATTAATTGAAAACAAGTCTAAGTCCAGCATTCATCTAATTGTGGGTGTAACTATAAAAGCACAAATATAAGCTTAAAAATAAAATGAAAAGTTGTGTAACTACACAACACAATTACACAACTTTTTATTTACATGATGGAAGAGTTTCACCAAGTAAGAGCATCTACAATCTACAAAATTAATGATAGTTTGTAAAACTAAAAAACACGCTTTTATAGTGAATCAAACTGAAGAGTAGAAAATAATTCTTAATATAAGAATAAAAAATTATCTGAAATAGGTGTCATTCTAACAAAAGCGTGGAGTGCTCGATATCAATTTTTATAATTTGTTACTAGTTCTATTTAAAAATGCTGAGTTTGTGTAAAAATAGCAAAGCACCCGACGCTTCCATCATGATGACATTAATTTTCTCGTTACTGATTTCAATCTTGTATTATGAATTTTTATTTACTTTTCAATTGGATTAGCTATCGAACCGTGTTTTTTAGATTTTCAAACTGTAATTTATTGTCACGTATGGAGCATGCATACCGCAGAGCAGGTGGACGGGACTTCCTATTTATTTGCATATTTGCCGGTGACCGGAAAACGTCCGCCCGTCTGTGTTCCTGGAATTGTATGTGACGGAAAATAAGGCTCATTTCCTCAGTGTCTGTACACATTGCATTTCACATGCAGCTACATGGAAGCTCCTTATAAAACTTGCTTTGCACGTTCGAAATTGCTATAGTTTATGGTTTTTGATGAAATATAAACGAAGCATAACATGTCAAGTTCCTAGTTTTCTAATATTTTGACCATCTATAGGATAATATGTAATTAGTAGCAAATACGCTAAGAATCGGGACACATAAACATGAAGTAATTACAAAAATTATTGCAGCTGGAAGTATTAGTATAATAGCTAGGAATAAAGAAGACGAACATCCCCAACATTTTATTGACTATTCCCCAAATTAATCGGAATCTTAAGAAACATGCAAAAAGGACTGGAAAATAATTAGAAACTCAAGAAACATAAGAAATTAATTTTTTTTTAATATAACTCCGCCGTCAATGCACACATTTCAAAAATGGAGGCAGCAGAAACGAATATATTAATAACCAGTTCATACCCTCCTCAAGCTTTATATAATTTGGTGCTGAGCTTACTAAGATTATGTAGTGTAGTAAACGTGACCACAATGACCAACAGACCAATCAACAGACCGACAGAAAATCAATTGGGATAAAGACATTACAAATTCGCCATTATACATATAAGCTTACTTCACTCATGTGTGTGAGGTAAAATTATTAAAGTAGAGTTAGTTCAATCAGTATAAGTAAGATTATAATTTTCCGTAAGAAAATAAAATTTTATAGTATAATTATATTATGTCCACTAACTAAAAGTACAGATTCATGTTGGGTTTTTTAAGCTATATATTATATCATGCAACTGAAAAGAAAACCTGTAGTACAACACATATCACCTTCCTTGAAATACTGGTGCTTATTATTATAGCATTGATTAATGATGCTGGAAGATTGATTCTGATTGATTGATTTTTATCTGTGATTACATCAAAAGCTATATATCAAGACCTCCTTAGCAGAATTCAATAACCATTTACCGCACATTCGTTGGAAATGTAATATTTTTTAGCCAACGTTTGAATTGGAAGCACTATCTTTTGGACACATCTTATCTTTTGATTATTGTACCAAAAGTATCAACAATTATAAAATTGAATTAATGTGCAGGATCAAACATCTTAGTTTTTTCACTGCTCCGCAAATAAATGTCAGAAATACTGAAGCTTTCTTTTCGTGGAAAATAGAAAGCGATTTGTTTCTAAAATACTATTTTCTATTTCACAAATACTTTTTGCAACCTGAGTTGAACATTCTGTCATCGTACACTCGCGCTCAAGAGGGTTTTTATAAAATTCACTTAAGAATTTCATTACAGATGAAATCTCTGAACCACCATGTAAGGAGCTTTCGTGTGAATTTAAATGAAATTCAAAACCTAAGAACATGAAGGAAATAATTCCAAATTGCTATCTCTCAAATGGGCAACCTTGTTACGGAAAGCATATGCAAATATATAGGAATTTCCATCCATCCACCTCACAGCATACATTCACTGTACGTGACTACCGCTTAGCCCTAAAGCCCTTTAATTGATTTAATGAAGCTGTTATCGGCGGAAGCCTATCGGGAAATCAGTATATATAAACACATATATGTATATGCAATAGCTTGTATAGAATGTTCATCTATCGTTTTGCCTTATGATTAAGCGAAGTCGAAAACAGAGCAATTCAGCTCGATGGCGATAATACATCGTATTCCTTTCAAATTATTTTTGGTACATAACGCATAAGGCAAAGCCTAAATACCGGAGTAACGTGACTTCCGTTAAGGAGAGTTCTGGATAGAATAATGTTCAGAGAATGGAGAAAGGTGTCTATTGAAGAATTGTCCTTCTTGATTTTCTACTTACATAAGTAGAAGACCAACGAATCTGTATAGTAGAATAGCTATAGCGGATTGCTCTTCTTCAAACTGCATCCACATGAACGGTGTAGTTGGGGAACATTTCCACAGATATGAGAGAAGTATTCCATAGCAAGTTTCCTCAGGATCTTATGCCATTTGAAGAGACTGGATGGTGAGATCTATGCTTTTATATACAATCTCTCACAGCGGCAGAAAATTTATCGTGCTTCAGATACTCTGCGGGAGTTTGTATGACTATTAACATTGACGTTAAACGCTGTAAATTATAGATATCGAAGATAACGTACCCAGCAGTACTTCACAATGGTGGAGTTTTTAAAACAATGACATTTGAGACTCTCGCTCGACTTGGTCCGGATGCCTGCTTCTAGTATTTGTTGTACTAGTTACTAGTAGTGTTATTACGCGAGACAACTCGGTCAATCATTGACCATGGTAATATCTATAGAATGTAGAGGTTCTTTGTACGTTGTGCAGGTCCACAACACATATTGCGATTGAGTGATCCAGTGACTGATGCGATTCAAATAGTAGAGTAGTAGGAGCTATTCGCTTGAGTACAGTTTTCCGGAGTAAAAGAGAACCCCTGGCATTTGGAACTCCGAAATAGCCAGGCCTGCAACATGATCGTGAGAGGGCATGCTTTGTTGATTTTAATATTTGGGAGCTTGATAGATGATTACTCGGGTATTGGTTGTCTCGATGGATGGTAGACCAGCATGTGATTTTTGAGGTCTGGGTTGTGGATCGATCATTCTGAGTGTTGTTTCGATGTCTTAGTTGATCTGGATAAAATTTTGCTCCTATAAGAGCAAAGCACTTGACTGGCCTCTTCACTCCCTAGTAACCTATAGCCTAAAACAGAATAATTCTCTGTACAAGGTACTCTTAGGTTCCCCGATGTTAATTGTGAAAAAATAATAGAATCGAAGGATGTTGTACTTGTTCAACTTGCGATTTAAATGATATGTAGCTAATAATTGCTAAATCCATATAAATAAAGAATAGTGTCTTCATTATATCCTCAAATACTACTGAAAAATGTACTTTAGGGACAGTCTATTACTCAATTCCTCTGTTTAAAGCATTTTTTTTTCTTAAAAACAACTCATGTTATCGATATCTAACATATTTTCTTAGGGTTTAAGTTGCTGAACATTATTTATAAACATTAATAACACAGAGCTCAGTCTCTAGACGGCTCTTGCATAGTTCTTGGAAGACTACAGGAACACATTTGGATATATACCATTCAGAAGTAACTGTCCTTTGATTTTCCAAGGCTACCGTTGTAATGTATCCACTTTCGAAAAAAAGATGCGACCATTTTCTTTCCAACATTCTTGGAACGAATTATCGTTGGACTGCTGTTTAGTTTCGGGATCCTAATGATATAACCATGTTTTCTCCAGTTAAAATATTAAAAGTGATCGAAAATCGCCATTACCCGGTTCCATTGTCACGTTAAAATTCGGTCAACACTTAGATGCATTTGAGACCGTGGCAAGGCAACTACTGAACGATTCAAACGTTGCCTTCGCGCAACTTTAGACAAAATAGATGCGTGCTCAAACTTGTATAGATTAGGAATATATAAGACTTTCAGCGTGACCCTCGTATTCTTGTGCGTTTTATAGATTATAAAAGTCAGTCCACATGTTCTGGAGTATGATATGTATCGATAAAAGACAGCATCTTAGCAATAACCTTCAACGTTCTAGGCATCCAGTTTCTCCGAGATTGTCCTCGAGAGCCGAACATTCCCGTCTACATGGTGGTTGGTGGTGGAGTGGGGTGCATCAAGATGGGTCTCACACTCTACTCTCAACTGCACACCCGCACAAGAACTGAGGCTGACACTGCTGCAGTGGCTGCTTCCATCGGATCCAAAGTGGCATCGTTTGCACTTACGGTGCTTCTAGTCACATGGTTTGCATTGGGAAACTACTGGATACTTAGAATCAAGTGGCCCGACTATACTCCTACATTGTTTGAGCCTAACAGGTAATTCTTGTCATATTCTTCTCCAAATCAGTCAAATAAACAATATTTTTCTGGTGTTTCAGATGGTGCCATAAAACCTTATACGTCTTCTCAATCGTCCACTTGTGCATCGTATATTCTTTAGCGGGAATGGTAGTACTGCTCGTACTGGTGTTAGCAGGCTGCCAACTGTTGGGCTGCCCATGGCTGGGACCAGCCAGATATAAATAGCATAACCCGCCTGACTACTTTGAGTTGTGGGACGTCCCCAGAACATATCACTAAGGACACTGGATCTTACTTACGAAGTTTCTATACAGCTTCGTATATGGTGAGATGTACCTAATTCCTAATATTTATAGTGCGGACGTTGACATAATATATTTTATTCAATTAAATGTCTGGCAAACAGGAGAAAAACGTTGTCACATACCAACTTCTGTACTGAGTAGTACATGTATTTCAAATACTAACATATATTCCTGATTGCGCAAATAAATTAAGTAATGAATTAAAACAGTATCACAAATCAAACACCTTGGATTTGTTGTTGACATCAAAACAAGTGGTTTTATTAAAAAGGTTGAATGCTGGAAAATAACCACAATTAAACATTTCCATCCGAACGCACTGGAATATCGTTTGTCATATTGGTGGAGGCCATTTGGCAACATGGAGTTTGTTGACTCAACGAACTTTTCCATCAATATGAGGACAACTGTAACGAAATCCTCTAAATATTTGGTAACAGGTTCATCAGTGTTACAAGCCATGTTCATCAAAAGTTGATAATAGACGAGATTTGAGCACAGGCGTATACAAGGGAGGTACTGGGGGAGCCTGCCTCCCAAGATAACCAAAAATTCAATTCAATTTTGTTTTTCTTCCAAGAAATGAATGATCCATCTCAAAATTTGCGTGAGGTTATGATTATAAAAACGTATTGTCAATTCGGTATCCATTCTTGTACATACAAATAAGAATAACATACCAAACATGATGTATTTCTCTTTTAGTCATTAGTCATCATCTTTTAGTTATTTTTGTGCAGTCAAATCCATTTCCTTCATATATTTGAATAACTCTTATTTTCGAAATAAATAATAGGAATTTGGTATCATTGAAATTAAAATAATCAAAAACCTTGCAATTACTCAAAATCCGCGGCATATTTTTTGTACGATTATCTGAATCATAGCGCAATCGGAATTAAAATTCGGCGAGGTAAGCGCGTGGTTGTACGTATCAGAAAGAGCTGAAGCACATAATATTTATCTGTTTAGGCATAATCGGAATCCGGAATGACCCGGATATGATGTCCGTATCTGAGATCCGAAATACGGATCAAATATCAGGAATCCGGACACGGGATCCTTGTATTCATTGTTGCCTATGGCTACTTGACTTATCATTAGAACATCGGTTCTCCCTACAAATCTTGTTTGGCAGTAGGACGTTTTTTCTTTAATTATGCTCTTGTTAATTCAGTTTCCGTGTTTCGTGAGCTAGACTTATAAGGCAGAAAGTTGTTTCGTGTTTTGTTTTTGGGAGGATCGGGGAACTACTTGCAGTACTTGTGCTTCTACCTTTCATTGTGAAGTTATGATCAATATTAACCGTAAGTTTATATATTACTCATGTTGCCTTTCTTCGGAAAAGATAGATTCAATAGTATTTTTATATGAAATTAATGTTGCTTCTGAATCCACTTAAAATGTATTTGTTTTATATTGCTTAATAGGAAATTAATAATTTATGCTGCAAATAATACTGCTTCTTTAGTGTATCCTACATTACATAATAATTCTTGATGCCGATATCGGCTACGAAATTCGGATCTAGACCAAAGATCCGAATCCTGATCCGGAATCAGAATCTTGGAACCGAATCTGAACCCGGTTTCTGTATAGAAATCCAGATTCGGATACATCCAGACCGGATCTTTTCTTCAAGGATCCCCGATCCGTCAAAAATTGGCATCCTCGCACCACTAGTATGTACATATTATTCCCCTCAATTTATGTCAGTGCACAAAAAGTTATCGAAATTTGATATTTTTCAAGATTATTCTCCATCCTACATACTGTGTACGGGTATAGTAAAACGTGTGAAGAGCGCATTTGCATTTGCATTTATATAGAAGTGGAGCATATACACACGCAGTAAGCTTCTCGAAGTATCTATAAAGTTTACAGCCAGCAGAAGCGGGAGCAATAATACATATTTTACATGAGCGCTGCGCCGCATTGAGGTTTATAGAGCAGGCGGGCGGTATTCAATGCGATTGCACCATGCTACTTCGAGTAGATTTATTATAAGATCTCTGTATATCCGCTTACCGCTGGAGTATTAGAGAATGTGCACGAGTGATGTATGAATGACAAGTATTTATAAAGACGGAAGCTGTGGAAATTTAATTTGAATTATGTTTTGAATCATTACGTTCCTGTCAAATCCAACCCTCTATAAATAATTATTTCAGTAGCTTTTCTTGGAATTTCATGGAGTATAATGTGTCTCTTTACTATTTAACTTGTTGTTTGTTAAGAACTGCTGCATATAATTTTCGTTATAAACAAATTTCTGGGACAACATTGATACTTTCTGATTGCTAAAAGACTCAACGGATTATAAAACGAGGTCAGATTTTGTAAAGTTTTCTCATGGTCTTTTGAATCTAGGAAATCAAATTTCAAGCGGGGGTTTTAACACAGGGTTAAACAGAAAGTGATGCATTTTGAAAATAAAATTACTCCTCATTTTTTAGGAAGGCCACGGTGATAATCTAGACCAATTTTCTCTCTTTTATAAAGTGCATTAAAGGTGCATTAATACATTTCGTACGATGCAATGATTTATTTAGGAACTTGAATCAACATTAAAATCAGTTCTCAGTTAATCATAATGATTTATGTGAAATATGACAATAAATTGATAATCTGTAGTGGGTAAAAGAAAAATAATGTTTGGATTAACGTTGATAACCCTAATGTGCCACCTTTATTTCAAATGATGTCCATTACTCTCTAAGAGTATATAATCCACAAGTCTGACAATCAAAATTCCCATCCCCGTACAACCGCGACTACCAATTCTTACAAATTTGGATATCCATTACCTTCATGATTCATATGTAACTTAAGGTTGATCTATAAATTTTATTGGATTCATATCCAGCGATCTTGCTGGCGAAATCATTCTATTGATTCCCTGAGGAAGTGGTTGACGACTCTTGCAGCATTGTCATCGACTAAAACAAATTCCACCCCAAAATTTTCTGCAAAGAGTGAAACAATATCTCTCAAACATCTTTCTTGGAAGGAGAAGCTCGCAAATACTATACCTATCTATTAATGCACATTATAAACCAGTGAAAATTCCCAAAATCCCAAACGTCCCGAGGTATGATCAATATCTATGAAACGGTCCAAATAATATCACCGGGGTCTTCGTATCAACATGGAGCGCCAGTGAATTCTTTTTCAAAATGCATGACTTTGTGCTTTACCCTATATCAAGACCCCCCAGTCGAAATTTGAAAAGTTGATTTAAGAGACCATAAAAAGACTTTGGTTCAATTCTCTTTCGTGTTGAAGTATCTGTGACCCGAACTAACACGTATTTTTCACTCCACTGGAGCTAACATTTACGGCGTATGCTACCAAGTCTCTTTCACCTCGTACTTGCACCTTTTCGGGGATATTAAGCATTCCTTCGGCGTCTGGCAGTCCTTTTACACTTATCAGGTTCTGTGTCGCACAATCTTTCATCCAGACAAACACTGAATACTGAGAACATATTTCGCACACAGCCCTCCATCTAGTCTCTCTGCGTTTGTTATATATTTTCAATACACAGAAGACTCCTTGAATAATTCCTTTGAGCAGTGGTTCTGTATGGAGGGAAATAATTTACATGTCCACAGAGAAAAGTCGGCATATTTTTCTGAGTAGCGGTTTCTTTTACTTCCCACGTGTAGTGAAGAAGGCATTGCGGTCGCAAAATTTTCGATTCATAAATCCTGAATATCTGTGACACCGTTGGTCTTTCTGCAGTCAAGTTGGCGATCTATCTGTCGATTGTCGACTATATCTGTAGACTTATCTGTCTGTCGGTCAGTCGATTGGTCAGCTCTGTCTTGTGTGTTACATAAATATAAGATAAACAATAGTAGCTCTAATAGTGACACCAAACAATACTGACTTGTAATTTCGATCTATCGCCTTTAATGTATAACTTAATGAGTTCAGTTCACAGTTTAGTCTTACCAACATTAGGTAATTGTTGATAGATCGTAGGTATAACTTCCATTACGGTTTATTAGGGAGTGCAAATGCAGAATATCGGGCTTATAATATAGCAGCAGCTAGCATTATTTTTTGTTCGGTTCGTTGTAATGGATGCTTTGTTTAGGAAATGATTAATGTTGCTCGAGTTTCTAAGCGCCTAAAGCTGGAGAGTTTACATTGAGGTGAACTATATTTCGTTGTTTGATTTTGTGTCAAGCGCTCTGTTACATTATAGACTGTTCATGACAAAAGCACAGATGTGATATGTGTTATCGGAAAGACAAAAATGGGTGCTCTAGTTTCGCCAAAATGTTTTAAAGTCTTTAATTTGAATACGTTGAACTTGTTTTATACAATTCTGTTACAAAGAACTTGTTGTATTGGATCGTCTTGGCCTATCATTTTCACTGTTTAGCAGCTTGTTGTGACTCATACTTATTCATACTTTTCTCAGTAGCTCTGTATCTCTGAAAAAGCCGATTACAAAAGTGTGCTTCTTTACTTTATTCTCCTCGGTACATTGACTTCATTCGGAATTTTCTGCCATGTCCAGCATAGTGGAATCAACAATGAGCAGTCCAGTCTCTAAACAGTCTTAAGGCTTTTTTCTATTCAGCAGCATCTCTGTTATCTTTTTAAGTGGTCTAATATGAATGCTTTATATAAATATTTATTCCTCCAGTGTAGGTTGACTCTCCCATTCATATTTCAAGACACAGTATGGTTGTTCATAACATATACAACTCAAGTTGTTGGCTCTGGTCCAAAAAGATAGTTCTTACTCCTTTTCTTGCTAAAGGTTCTACTAATTTTATTTATGGTCTGGGAAAAAATGGTCTGAAAATATAATCCACAAATTTTGACCTTCTTTTCGAGAACAAATATCAAATTAGGGAAGTAACCAGCTCTGAGCCATAGATAAATCATTTTATATAAATCTTCGAGCTACAACCTTCCTGATCGAAATTTAATGAAAATGAAAACACTATCAGGCAGGATGTTTCGATCACAATACAATATTGAGAAATTTGTGCGCCTACGAGCTTACTTCTGTGAAAATGCTTAACGTTTTCACCAGTTATCAAAATAAATGAGGCTTTCTATTTAACAATACAGTGAGCTTCAACTAAACCGTTAAATACTCCTATCTGTTATGTGGAAAAAATAATATTGAAATAACGCCAGGAACCACAAAACAAACCCATTATTGTGTACATTCACCCTGAAATAAATTTATATCGTAAGAAATTATGAATACTTTCTTCAACAGAAGAACGAATTCTACTGCCAGATCGTGAACTTTTCGCCTATCTTTATAACGTATAATATAAGACCGGGGAAATTCCAAATGAGGCACAAAAGTAACGGTTTCTTCACACGGCATTCAGTTTTCGCAATTTACTGATTCGATTGTCGCAATGTGAGGCTTTGGACTATACATATTCACAGAACTATAACTATGGTTCATCACAGATCTGAAAATCATATACAGGTTTCAAAATGAAGTATGGAAACCGTAGGAGATAGCAAACTTTCTATGGAAATGATTGGAGTCGTAAGATATAACTTGGTGTCTTTGTTGTTGGTTTGGTGTTGACTTTTTGGTGTCTTTTAACTATATCTTCACGTAAATTCGCTATTAATTGGTGTGTGTATCATATATCTAAGAAGTTCACCGCATCTAAATGTCGCCCTCTATGGGGACGCCCATTGACATCTTACGAAGCCAATGTTCCTAACACCTGGACTGCCTTGAAGCGGTAACAGATGTCTCTTATGACATCTGTCAACAAGGGTGAACTGATTTACAGCGACATCCCTTATTCTTCGTTAACACTTCCACGATATACCATTATCTCAGCTCATTCGCATCAGAAGCTGACAACTGGTATACACTTATGCTCTCCACTATGCATCCGATCTGCTATAGACATGCATGTTTCGTCTTTATCCTAGACTCGTCAGTGGCGGTCTAACTGCAGAGAGCAATCGGGTGGTATATACGTAACCCAGTCAGGGGTATGATAGCAACATCAATTCATCTAAGTGACGCCCTCTATCGGGACGCCCGTTGACATCTTACGAAGTCAAAGTCCTAACACCTGGACTGTCTTCAAGCGGCTTCGTAAGAAGTCAATGGGCCTCCCCATAGAGGGCGACACTTAGATGAGTTGATGTTGCTATCAGACCCTTGACTGGGTTATGTTATACCACCCGATTGCTCTCTATAGTTAGAACCGCCAGGCTATACTGACGAGTCTAGGCTAAATACGAAACATGCATGTCTATAGCAGGTCTGATGTATAGTGGAGAGCCATACACTTAATCTAAGAAGGTGTTATCTGTACCCCGTTAGCTGAAACGTTAGCACACTTTGTCCTGTAGGAATTTGTGGTTTCAATTATGAATCATAACAAGTGAAACAGGAGGTCACAGGATGTAACATTTTTATCATTATCTTCGATTTGTGTAAATATCTTGGGGTGATTCGTCTCAAGCAGGAGCACATCCGACATAATTTTAATGGTATTCCTAATAATGGTGAAAGTGCACCGGATTTCGAATGTACATTTCAATCTAGCAATAACAATGAACTCTTCCAAAAATCGAAGAATGTACGGTACTTACTATAATATTGTGTATTGTTACGAAAAACAAAGATACTACAAATTACTCCGTTTGATGAAACCTAATTGCTACGAACGAATTTTTTAATCCAAATGGATTTTCATGGCCAGATTCCACATTCAATTCGTCATAGTTGTCTGCGAAAAGCTCAAAATCAATAAAATTGATGTATAACTAGATGAAATCTATGTTAAGGTGTACGCCTCTGCTCTAGACCAAGAAGGTCATTAAGTGTGCCAAGCGGCAGTTTACGTACAATGAATAGCTTACACCCGCTTGAATTCCACTCCGAGAAAAGCCATACCATTGTAATGCATTCAAGTCGTTATTCTGATAAATATTATGCGTATATCCATAGGCAGTAGTACCATAATCAAAATAAACATGCTTGATTTTCTAGCTAGATTGTTTGTTTGTTACAGATATCACTGAGATATACGGAATGCTTTTCGAGCATATCGAAGAATTCAGCGATTATATAGGAAGCCATTTAAAGCGTCAGGACATCACATGGGAATAGAACCCAGAGACCAAAGTAATATAATTATTTATTGTAGAAATTCACAATGGTTTACAAATTCGTATACAAGGTTCTACGTAGATAGATTTTCATCAATGTTGCTATTAAACTATAGATTGTTTATTTATTTTGAGAGTCCTTCATTTGTCGGTTGCATATATATATATATATATATATATATATATATATATATATATATATATATATACAATATCGTGGAATGTAATGAAAGCTTACGTCGTCTACACCTGAAACTCGCAAAGAAATTATTATTATTATTTTATTTTATAAAGAATCACAGTTTCTAGTGAAGCAAATAAGGAAAAGGGTCCTAAATCTCAAACAACAGCTAAATTCCCATTTTTTCAAAAACGTTTCCTGTGATAAAGGAGTTTCCAATTTGCTAGAAAAAATTGTGGGTAATGTCTGGAGATAATTTCGATATGTTATTCTCAACAGTAATCCTTATTGCCAAAATATGCTATACAAAAAAATACATATATACCACCTTAATTATTAAAACGATTCACTGTCCACTTGAGCGCAGGAGAAACTTGAAAAAGTATACTTCTCCCAAAGGAGAAAGCTCCTATAGCCCAATGGATACACTGCAAGGATAGCCATCTCAATAGCCTTCGTCGGATGTTTACTTGGGCAAAGCATATAAACACACATGATTTTTTAAGGATGTAGTTCATTAAGTTTCCCTATAGCGTTCAATATTTTGAAGAACGTTGTTGTTATCCTTATTATTCAGGAGAAATAAAAGCTTTGTTTTATTACCGTAAATTTAAATGTGCAATAATTGCGTTAACGGAATCATTCAGAAATATATACCTCGTGAATAACCATATTTTCTCTGTATTCTGTTTTTTGATTCACGTACTTAAGGGTACTTATAGTATAGAAAAACAGAAAAAGTTGTCCGTTCAAGCCTGGTGAACTTGATATAATGCTCATACTGCCATGAAGCCCCAAAAATGGAGTCCAGTGGGTCGCCTCAACATTGCATGTGCAGTTAATCATTTTATAATCTGTTTCCACACTGCGAATGTTGCTGCTTCTGGTTTGTGCTTCGTGATATTTTTCAGTAGTAAAACAGGGCAATTGCTCGTTCCAGCTTAAAAAGTATCTCGAATGCTCATATTATTATAAACCACACACAAAAAATGACAGCAATAAGTTGCAAAGCTCACGAAGCAACGCGGATGTCGATGTAGTTGGGCTTTGCAATTTTTCGCTGTCTTTTTTGTGGTTTATATCAATATGAGCATTGGAAATATTTTTTGAGCTTAAAAACGCAATTAACTTGTTTATTGCGGACAATAAGCGTGCAGGTTCACAATGCGAAAACAGTTTTGAAATGATGTACCCACATGCAGTATTGAGTCAACCTACTAGACCCTGGAGTTATTACTAAGCTTGCTAGGCGCAGACGAACAAGTTTCTTCTATTTATTCTAAAAACAATAATCTTAAGGCTTGCCCTAAACTGATAAAACGGAAAATATTGGTGCCAGATTCATTTTGACTTCTAAAAATATAAAAGTATACATTTTTGGATTTATGAAAAAAATTAGGGTAGATTTCTTTGCTCTCAAGTGGATTATATAGACAGTATGCTTGGCTTTCAGGAGTAGTGAAACTAGTTGTTACAGTAGACCCTTCGCTTGAAGTTTGTTGACACAGATTTTATAGCGAAATATAATTGAGTAGGGATTGGACGTGGACACGCCGTTTCCACAGGCACCCCATGAGGAGATAATTATTTGCGCAAAGCTGCATCAAAAATGAGAAAAAACTCTGGTAAAGTATCTGTGCTATGCCCTTGGAGGAAAAAAATCTAAAATGTACGCTTAGTGAGAATTTTAACTGTACAAATGACAGCTTTAAACAGATAGCCAGGAAAACTGATTTTCAATGGCGACCATAGATTCATTGAAATTGGGTCGTTACCTGAGTTTCAACATATCATTTAGCAGATAGGTATAGTTTTCAATAATTAATGATATTTTCTTTCATCACACTGAATCTCTCAAGTTTGCGACTAACACTATGTAGCACTTTTTTTGTCAAATTGTCTGCAATATAACCGTACATTTGAGGTTGGAGTTTCTGCTGTTCACACTGAAAGTAATTGTTCAAAATGAATCGGCAATTGAAGACTCTTGAACTAAATATTTCAATACAGTGGAGGAGAACATGTCTTCTATGCTACGCAATATCACTAGGTAGCCTCCTATCAACGCCTTCAGCGTGTTTATCTACGAATCTGCTGTGTTGTATAATCGGTAATAAAGTACTTTTTTTTAATTAACCTTCCTTTTGATTCTGTCCTGATAAATATATGTAGTTATTGTGGCAAAAACAACGCATTAATTTACGCCCTTGTATATTTGTAAGGAGATTGCTGCGCGAATCATGTAAAGACTGTTTGGATATTGAGTCTGTATTATCGTTCCATTATAATATGTACGCAGTATGATGTTGTGGTCAATCTGCCGCTGTTTCCTACAATGTTGATAGCTTATCCTGCAGATAACTATGAGTTTAAATAAATACTTAGACGGTATAATATAATGTTAGTCAATTTTTTATTGCTTTGCTATGCCATTGCAATGCTGTGCAGGTGATAATTTATGGAATTTCGAATAGCACCTTATTTTTGATGAGCTTTTAGTAATATAAAACAGAGTATTATTATTACTTTGTGAAAGCTCCACTGTTTCGCACTATATTTTATGTTTTTATATGAACAGCACCAAATTGTGTAACCCCTTAAATCTTAATATTTATAGCAGGAGGATCTTTATTCAACGATAACTTGTTATATATTGTTTTGCATAATTTTAAGAAAGGTGTTTTTGCTGATTTTGGTCATTTTCTTTACAAGTAATCGGATATGCCTCCAAAATGTAGTATGAACAAAAATGCGGATTGGGAAGGGTAAGAAGAAAAGTCATTAAGGATATTCAGCTCCTAAGAGACTCGGCTTACTTCCAGTATGACAATCACTGCACAAAAAATTGAGACACTTCTAACAATTCGATCCAAAAGGTCACTTTATATGCGAATTCTTGATTGGTATGAATCAATTACGAATATATAATGTTGCTTCTTGAACATTCTGAGGTTGTCATCGCACTCATCTGTTTTAATAATGGGAACTACATTAACAAAAAGTTTAAACGTTACTAATACTTAAGTTGCTTCTTGCTTTCTGGAAGTAGAAGACATATATAAAAAAATTAAAATAAAATTGAATTCAATATGAGTTTGGCATTCGTTGACTGTCCAGAATACGATTTATATTTTGAAACGGAAAGCTTTGCAAGTATCACGAAATGCTTTGATTAATCCAAAATGAGAAGAAGATGATCTCAAGTAGATTGATTTGGTAATTCACATGCTGTAATAAAACCGCATTTGCATGGAAATACCGTTTTCCGGTATAGTGATTTCAGTATTTTACGGAGTCTCATCATCGTTAAACGTATTCGCCCTTTTGCACATTTTTGCGAGTCTATGTCCCAGCTATATTACTTTTTGATATTAGGTACATCGCGTGCCTGGTCAGTTCTTGTAATGTTCATCATGCTTTTAATATGATGAGCACAGAATCTTTGATGTTGCATATTATCTGAAAAATGAAGAACGCCTGGCACATAATGAACAAAATGCAAATATATTAGTAGTGAGTGTAACTCTCGAACATTTGAGTAGGTTGCTCTTTGTTTAGCCCAATTATATCACTAGTTTTGATACAACGGTTACTTGAATCAGATTTGGAAATATGTACCCACTAAAATTCGAAAACACATCAAAAACAAAGTTTTGTGCTAACAACTCCACGAATACACCGATTTCAGAACATTGAGCAGCATTATTTACACCATGCCGACATAATATCTTCCTGCATTCCCTATTCAATGAAAAACTAAGATGCGGTTACTCGAACTACGTAGCCAACAAGTGGAGTGAATCCCTCCTCCTGTTCATTAGCCATAGCTCCCTACGTTTGCTGGGGCCTGCTTCTTGGACTATCTGCAGTAATCTCTCTCCAACCATGACTTCGCCAGTTCTTTATATGCCCAATCATCTAGGGCATTACTGACCTGGCTTCTACTAATACCCAGCAAGGATTTGGGACCAATGCGTGTGTCCCTTGCTCCCACGCTGGCTAAGCAATTTGTATTCTTGTTACCTGGCACCCCACGGTGACCAGGGACCCACATGAGGATCTTGGATTGGGCTAATCATTGGAAGGCGGCGCTGCATTCCTGGACGAGTGATGATCTGATCCTTGGAGATGCTACCGCTCTCAAAGCTGCCTGACTATAGATGTCAACAACACTATACTGATGGAAAGAGAGAGTGAGAATCTTCTATCGAATATTATCTTATCGTTGACTTTTCGTCACCTCCTCAATCCAGGCGTGGCCCATCAACGGAGTTGATGCAGTCCACGAACCCCTGTCACGCATTCTCAGGTAGCCTGCCATGGCGTCGCGCTTGATCCAGACGTCCAGAGACAGCAAGTCCAGGAAAACGTCCAGGGCAGCTTACGGAATGGTTCTCATTGCTCCCGTAATCCCTGGCGCTACTATTCATTGAATTTTGTTCAGCCTGCGGACTACAGTGGTTCTTTGGGTGCAGGTTCCACGAGTTCCCAAAACTACATCATTCCAGATTCGAATACGTTTGAGATCAAAATATTTTTCTCGCTTGAAAAGAAAATCGTATGGCCAGTCGAGATGTGGATGGTAACGTTTATGAAGGTTCAATACATTTTTTTGTTAGGGTTCATCAATAATGTCATATTCAAATCTTTCATGGTCAATTATTTTAAGAACTTGAACATTTTTACGTACCATGACGAAGGCAGCCAGAAAACATATATTTTTTTTCTCAAAAGGAACGTAGTTTCCTTTTGTCCAGAAGAGCGCAAAGCATCAAAAGTATTTAAATCTAGTTCTGAAGACTATTTTACGGTTACTGTTATTGATACACAAAGAAATCATCAAATTATTAATATCTCTAGAACCACCGGAGCGGACTAAAATATCCAAACAATCTCTCATGCAATGATCGATGAGTTTTTACCGTTGTTTTTGGTATTTAGAGAACTGTCGCTGCTTATGAACGACAGTTTTAAAACGCGGTCCAGCTTTAAAATAATGATGTAAATGTATTGAGGGGCGGTGTGCTCTAGAAAACGGTGCCAGTGTACGAGCTCCAATGAACGTACTATAAGAACTCTCACATCTACAATAAAAACAAGATTGCTTGGGAAAGTAAGCATCCGTAATGGGAAATGCAAATTAAAGGCATAAATTGGGGTGAAAATAAAAAGTATTGATGCGGACGGAAATCGAATTTGCATCTCCAGCATTCCGTGTGAGATTTGCTCTCGTTCAGCCCATCTATCTCTCTGAATCACTGTCACTTCTACCACGCAGTTCACCGATGGATACGCATTCGGATCAGTAATCTTCACAGGTATATCCGTTCTGCATATTACGATGTAGGAAATAGGAAAGACTATTAGGAGTGAGTCTGTGGCCATAAACGCTTAGCGGCAGATGCCGCGTCAGAACGGAAAGCTGGAGACACGAGTTCAAGCCCCTTTGCCACCAGATGTTTATCTGAATTTTATGCACTCTAATTCGGGTACATGATGTTCGATTATGCATAATGCAGGAGATGATCAAATTTCAATACCTCAACTGACTATGGCCATTAGTATGAAATATGTGAGATAAAATATAGGTTGCGGTATGAATTTTCCAGGAACACTTTTACCTGCGTTACATGGTTTAATAGGAATTGTAAAAATTTTACTTTTTTGATCCTCTCATACGTAATTGATAAAATACTTTATCACGCTTGAATGGTTCCTCATATAAAAAGACGAAGAATGAAGAAGCTTGTTATAACAAAAATGTCGAGTACAATATTTATCAATTCAATATCATCAATATATCAATACTATTGTAACATAACAGAGTCAGTAAATATAACATAGATATACCAAGCTGATACATCCTTCTTTGAGCAACTATTTATTGCTTACAACATATGGCTGAGAGGCAATGTGTACATTTTGATAGCTGTAGTTTATATTTGCTCGATTCAGTTACTGAATCAATCGCAGCCAGCAGTGGCATAGCTATGAGAAGTGAAGGGAGCAGCCGCCTCAGGAGCAAGTATCAGGAATCAGAAAATGCCCCCCTTAATCCTTGGTGGTATGAATTCTTGCTGCGCCACTGGCACATTGTGAGCGCTTGGTTTCAATACAGTGAACAAATAAAATTAAGGAATGCAGAACGTGCTTTGTTCATATTTTCGCTGATTTATGTTTACTCTTATAATATGTTTGAGATTTTCCCTTTATGGCAATATACATATTTCAGTGGAGCTCGTATACTGACGTCACTAGTACTGTATATATGGATGCAAGCCCAGCGGAATTTATATAAAATATTTTTGTATAGCTTTAGTGGAAACAAACTTAGTGTGATATTTGTACTATCAATGTCCATATATTCTACTAGATATAGTAGGTGTGATGCGTGTATAGTTTTATAGTATCTAATAATATATGTATGATACACTAATCTACAAACAAGAACCAACTGTTCAAAATATATTAATTTACTTTCAGGCTTAACTTTCGTGAGCTCAAAAGCTCAAAATGTGTCACAACAGTACAGTTACGGATTCAGCAGTTATAAATATACCTAAATTTGTACGGATAATATACATCAATATAAATTCAATTTTGGAGCACGGCGATCGGACAATTATAACAAATGAGCTATAACAAAACAATAGCACGCTATTTTATTTCTTGATATCTTATTATTGAGTTGCAGATCATCAAACAATTTAATAGAATGGAAATACCTGAATCTATAACTCATTTACTGACAATTTGACTTCTCAAACAAGAAATTTTAAAGTCGCTTATAAATGAAGATAACTTTGGGTCCACATTATATGGGACAAGCATTTAACTGGATGGACAAAAGTAATGTGCTGGTTTCTGACTCACAGTGTGTAATGCTACACAAATTGTGAAGTGATTATGCACAGATGCTGCACCTTGAGAACTAATTTTGAATATTTGAATGTTGAGTCGTAATTGATAAATTTATGTATGTTTTATATAGCAGCCATTCAAAAATATATGTTTAAATACATAGCACAGTTTTGATCCCTACTTACACGTTTCAAATATTTGAATTAGTTGTAAAATATCTAAATCTTTATTTTAAAACTTTGTGTTAAAATATGACTGAACTCTTCATAGCGGAAGAGGATTAATTATGTTCAAGGTTGACACTTTAAGATGATTACCAAAATGAATAACATGAAAATGTAATACGTAAAATGCAACAATGGTAAAACAATTTCATGAAAATAAAACAAGGAACATCATATACTCAAGACTAACATGAAATTTCACCTGAATTCTGAGCGATTATCCATAGCTTATGTATATAAATCCAGATACGGTATGTGCTGAGCAAAGTATACAGTTATATAAGTTTACCATATATATCTTGATAAAAATGGTTCTAGCGTACACCTAATTATATAACAATGTACAACAAAATTTCCAAACTGATATCAAAAAAAGGTTCTAATTATGTCCTTCAGCAAGACTGTTTGCTTGCTATCAAATAAGCAAAACTAATTACAAAAAAATGTATGAATTAATAATTGCAAGCTTTCGAAATGACAAGATTAATTTTTTACTACCAGATGAATCTTTCAAAAACCTGGATGTTAATCAGTACAACCTAATACCGTACATACCATATGTACTAGAATTTATGCTAACAATTTTTCAGTTTTTAAAGTTGTTTTCTGACTTACAAGCAAAGTTGGAGAGTTTGAAATTTGGAATCAGAAAACTGTTTCTGTGTTGCCACAAATATAAAATTTTGTTGATTTCATCATAGACAAATGCTAGACCTCATAGTATGTGTTTTTAATACTTTTCGAGTTGACATAAAAATAGAAAATACTTACAAACATGACAGTAGCATACCTATATTTTCTGGTGTGTTTCAACTTAAAATGGTACTGCCTTTTCACGTGAAGATATTACTCGATATTTGATATGCGGTGTTTGACCAAATAGCATGTTGTTTTACCTTATCACCAGCATATCTAGATAAATACCTTTTGTATATATTTCTGCATTATACGTGAGCCTAGAATATGCTTTGTTAATATATTTTGATCCGCTGAATCCTAGTTCTATTTTCATGGGGTTTAGATTAGCACGTACTTGAGTACTTTAACTTGATTTGAGTTGATTATGTGTGATAAAAACGAGGTTAACTGGCTTTGAACCTACAATATATCTTTTTTATGGATAGTTTCAATTCGTGTCAATTTTTGACAGAATTTATACAAAGTCACGCTTTGTAGCAACAACGTCAGTGCGTTGTGATTATTGTATTTTTCTGTTATTTTTGCAGAAAAAATCTTTTAGTAGTTCACTCATATCTCGGCCAACTACTAATAACTTATCTAGAAGATTGCAGTGGCTAGGCTAGTGATGATGAATTTGTGAAATGTAATCACAGCACGGTCCTGGTTTCACGGTTTTCGAGACTCTTAAATTGTTTATGTTATAAAATTGATGTATGTTCACTTTCACTTGTCAGTGTGACTCAGTCAAAGTATCAATAAAAATAAAATTACGCTTCGAAAACTAAAACGCATGGTGGGACATAATATTTAAATGAACAAAAGTCACAACCACTCTTGGAAAGATTTGTGTTCATTTTTTAATGTTCTGAATTTTTATTAATTTACATAGGATATATTTTTAATAGTTTGGGGTGACTTAGTACATAAAGGTAAATAATCAGCAATCTGTTAAAAATGACAAAAAAATCATTCAACAACAATCAGTACTCCGTAAACACTGCTCTTACCTGAAGTTAGAACTGTTTCATTTTAAATGTTATAGATATCTTTGTAAATGGATATTCCGTACCAATTTTCATCGAAGCATGAAAACACAGTTAACATCGAAAGCAAATACTGTTCTATATACACAGATGTAGATATTTAAGAAGATTATACTATATACGATGAAATATATATAGAAATATATACAAGTATAAAAAATTATATGTATACAAAGAATATATATGGTTGAATAAGGCTAATGTTTTACAGCTGCTTAGAATCAAAACAAGGTCATGTTCACATTTCAGAAGGTGAGCTAATAGGAAATTGCACCTTCAAAGAGATGGTGGATAATGGTATTAGGCTTATACAAACAAAAAGGGAGTCAAAATTAACTCGGTACGTCTGAGGCCTTCCTGCAAATTTATTTTCAAATCTCGAATACAAGTTATGTGCAGATTAGAATCAACAGATAAGTGATTGAACGCGAATTTGATAATTGAATCTATGCATTCATATAACGTCTGTTGGTGCGCCAGTCTACCCGCCTGTCGACAATTTTATCACCGTGTAATTTCAGTTACCGTTGGACATATTTGTTATGAAATTTAGGGAACGTTATGGTATCCGTTTTTATTTAGAAATCGCCGGATTGTCAGCAAAGTAATGAGGAAACTTCGTATTTTATGTTTTTCGAATTTCCATTAACTTTAGGACGTTGTAAAACAATTTTTATGAGGCAAGGGGAGCTTATAATACGCCGGAATTTGGATGAAAATATTCAGGACATACATTATGGTATTACTGTTAGTTGATTAATAAATACGTCACATTTTCGGGCACGCTTCTTTTTTCTTAGTACCCTGCTTATTATTGGCAATAAAATTTACTGGACTATCAAATTTTGGCTTGTCGGAACGCTTTATTAATAAAGCAGCCATGTAAGATATTTTGCTACCTAATATTAAATTTAAGTTGGACTTCCTACCTCCAGTTTTGTTACAGGGTTTATTTAGGCAAATGTTCATAAACTACGTTTTTAACAAACTCTCAATTCTGATAAGACAATCAGCACCTATATGGATCTTATCTGTAGTTTCAAAACTCATTGAATCCTATTTTTGAGTTCAAAATGACTTTGGTGTTATCCCCCATTTCGTGGAAATAACGTCGAAATATGCATGCCTGGTTCTAACAGGGAATGTGTCTAGTTTTGAAGTAAAAGATAGGTATTGCTTACTTCGAATACCTTTGTTAGGATTGTACCAAGGAATTATCATTCCAAACAAATTAGTGTATGGGAAGTAGCTGGCAAATATACTTGACTCCATTTTTGTTCATGGCGAACTTAAATATATTATGCCGCCATGACGGACTATACTTGAAATGAAAACATGAAACTTGAAGTGTGTTGAATTTTTCTGTAGAGATTCTGCTTCTAAATGATTTTGGTATATCAAAATTGCTTGATGTCAAACAGTAGTTTTTCGATAATTTAGGCCACTTATAATAAAGTACTGTAAATACAAATGAATTATTGAGGTTTCAATGGACTTCTTCATCAAATATCTCTTAACTGGTGCATGCTTGTTTTATTTTTGGCCGAACTAGTAGGGTAGCTGTCTCAGAACATGAAAATTCAGTTTTCATTTTTTTAAAGCTTAGTTATAAAATACGTATATTTTTAGAAACCTTTCATCTGTATATATCTCTTCCAAAATTTGTTAGAGAATAATTCTTTATTTCTCTAGCTTACTAATATTGAAAACCTAATTAATCTCATCAAGCAAAGTCGCGGTACTAACTATACTGATGACCATGAGAAAGGTGCATTTTCAGCATGTCATAGGTTGTGGAAGTTAAACCGTGTAGTAATGAATGTATATGTGCTTATACTATGTTGGGATTAATGTCGTTATATAGCGGTATCCTAAATGATTATTTTAATTTCACGGAATAATTTCCTGCTACCTTGCATTAATTGGTACAAATATATGTCATAGCTGGCTTCGTTTCTTGAGAAAATGATAATATAGCACTCTATAAAATAGGTTTTTTTGATCAAACTTATTGTTGATATGTCAGTTCCTTTGGAGTCATATTTAATATATCCATTGCAGGGGCGTCACTTTTTATTCATAATGAAATAAATTTTTGTCACATGTTTCGGGTGGCTGCAAGAAACCTCATTCTATTTTTTCCAATACCTAAGTTTGTAATAAAAATACTCAAGAGATGAGGTATTATTATTTTTGTCTAATCTGATTGAGAATGTCAAAATTAGAAGAAAAAAACCATAAGCACCAACCGTGTAACCATCTGCGTGACGCCACTTCAATTATTATGGTTAATCTAATAACATAAAAAGAAATGCATCGTTATTGCTATTCAACATACAAAGTTTCAGCATATTTAGCAGACTTCTGAGTAATTGACACATTGTTTCTTCAACAACGGAGCAAGTTTGAATTTGATGTGATGTGGCAAGTAATTAACCCCTAAAAATAAAATCATGTTACACCCCATATATCGAGATATAATTAATCTCCTCCTTCGTTCTTCATTCTATAGCTGTGCTATATAAATTTTGGAAGCATTGTCTCTGCATTAGACTCTTTCTGTAAATTTCTGTGATAATAATTTGTGAATTTAGAGCTTTTGTTAGATTTCAAAGGATTATATAAATAATTTATAATTTAATAAATCAATGGTCGAATTATATTTGTCTTTTATTATCTACCCAAAAATTTTGAATCCTCTATTAAACAGGACTGTGTTTTCGTTGATCTATGAACGCTGTCATATCTCAACGGAACTCATAGAAACTATTTCTCGAGAATAACAAAGCATTGTACCAAAGTTGATTTTTTTTGTCCCATTTTGTCATTGCAAATAGTTCTAGAAAGCCTCGTAGGAGTTTTTTATACTATAGGCATTTTTGATTGGCACTAATTATAACCACTTATAAAACGAGATATGAGCTAAAATCTGGCCGTCAAATGTGTCCAATTCATTAAATTCTGGAAAGTGTAATCATCTGTATATAAAGTTAATAGGTTCCATCTAATACTTCTAAAATAGTCTAATCGCATGTCTTACTAATGTAGAAGACTAGTCAGAGTAATCATTATTCATAAATGTGTAAACAAAAGATATCAAAGATACGGTTTTTGCTTGAGGAAAACCTAGAATAGTCAACTAGGCGCCTTGAATCGTCTCGATACCGTATTGCAGTTGCCCAGCGGCTACGGTGCCAGCACGAACAAGGGTTCGAGTCCTGCACACACCACATTTTTTTTTTTTACTTTTTCTCACTCCAGCATTGTGTATAGCAACATTTTACTGGGTTTCATATTTGTATATATGACTATACCCGAAGCATCTCTACATATATATTACATTTATTATTTTTGATAGATCAGATCTCACTATCTTCGGAACTACTGATCAGAATTACAATTTATGCCTCAACTTATCGAAACAAAACAAATGCGTAGTAATTTAGGTGAAAATATTTTTCGATTCTGCAGCCGAGATGAATCTGAATCACAAAGGAGACAAATACCTACTAAGCGGGCTCTGTGAGCAACTTCCTTCATGTGGTGCCAAACTCTTTTTTGACCTTGAGACCTTTTAATTGGATATTTGGTTGCCAAGTCAATAATATCTACGTGATTTTACGTAAATGCGACGTTGCAGTCTGACTTCTCCCAAGGAGGCAAAGACGATTATTGTCATTCGTCAATAGCAGTGTTTCCTTATAGCGATACATATTTTTCAGACAAAATAAACTCTGATTTACAGGAAACTACTACATACTAGCTTACTATGGTAAATGTCGATACCAAAACGGTGTTTATCTTTTTAAGCATAATACATATTGGCGTTTAACTGATTTCTGAGGCGACGGATTTAGAGATTTAGATTTAGAGGAAACTTAGTTATGTCTATTAATTACTGACATATTAGAATAATAGGGAGACAAGCTTACTATGGTAAATGTCGATACCAAAACGGTGTTTATCTTTTTAAGCATAATACATATTGGCGTTTAACTGATTTCTGAGGCGACTGCAATACTGAATCTGGGCATTTTAATTGGATAATTTTCTCTATCCCTTCTCCGTGACTGTATGCTCCAAACGTCAGCTAGGAACTCAAATATTGTCAACTATAAAAGGGCCATTAGTGAAAAGCTAATAAAAATGGATAAAGCAGGTCAGCGGACAATGTTTTCTAAATTAAAATTCCAATCGCGTTATCCATGCGAGTTGTCACAGAGCGTGAAAAATGATGGCGAATGGGAAGAAGGGAATGCATTATTAAAACCTCCCTATCTGAAAACACATCGTAACCTGCACTGCGCAGGATCCCACTCAGTGCCCCTTTTTGATCTTTGGGTAAGCATTTATATTGGCAAATTAAACTCATTATATGACGCAGGAATCCTCCAGGTCGGTATGTACGAAAGTATTTTCAGTTTAAGAATATTTTTCCCAGAACAAACCTAAAACTTAGGATTGTAGAAACAATTTCTTCAAATGTTTTATGATTGCCACATTTCTATAGACTCCGCTTTGGTTTTTATACACTAGCGTTTTTACCATACTGTCAAAGGAAAAACTTGAAACAGGCAGTGTTGGTATGTAGATCAAGAATTTGTTGAGATGTTAAGTACAAGTTGATCCTGAACAATGGTGAGTCAGAAGGTGCCATGATTATAAGACAAGAGCGTTTGGTATAACTAAAAACACTGACAAAGGCTCAGCTGGCTCGATCAAACAAGCAGAATAGTACACTAAAAATGTCATGATGACATCCCTTGCAATCCACTATTCATCTGTAGCATCCATAGGTCTTATTCACATCAGAAGCCGACGACTGTATACTCTCCACTGTATGTGGTTATTAGATTACACTGTCCTGATGAAGTCCAATGAGTCCGAAACGCGACACGGCAGCTATCGTCGTATTTTCGTTTGCGCGTATACGTCATGATCTTGTTTCTTTTTGTTTCAAATTTAGCATAATATTTTAATTTGACTGAACGGCATCCTTGGCATTGGAATTATGTACAGGTGTATAATAGTAATCTCCATAGCGATACTGGAGTGGAATCTCACTCAAAAATTAGTGGGCGTCCTGTAGATTCTACAATTGAGACATTGTTTTCCTGCTGCGACTTTCTGGTAGTTTCTTTTACACATCGTATCTAAGTATCTCCATCCTTGACTTACGCTGTCCTTATGAGGTCCAATGAGTCCAAAATACGTGTTGACAGCTATCGTCGTCTTTTTGTTTGCGTGTTTATGCCACGATCTTGTTGTTTTTTGTTTCAAATTTATTGCATTATGCTTTCCACTTAATTATTATAAGGAATTTATTTAAGGATGCAGCAATTAAGTTGTGGAGTGTGCTCTTATCATTTTATAAAAACTAAGGAAAAAATTCAAACACACAAGCACAGTGTTCCAGGATGTTAGAGCAGGTGTCAAAATTGGTCAAGAAGAGTTACTAATTCATATAGAGAGAAGCTCAAAACTCAGTTACAAGTTAAAACGTAAAGTTGAAATTTCGTATGATAGATATCACAGAACAAATAGTTGGAAGGCGTCAAATATCAAACACTAACCAAAGAGCAGGGAGATAGGAACTTAGAACAGTCATGGTGTGACCATAATACCGTGACGTTTTTCCTTTACATTCTGTCTTCTAACTGAATCTGAGCTTCTCTCTATGTAGCTTGTATTGACCATTGGTGTATCTAGAATTATTTTTTATACAACGTACTGTTCTCTAGCACTGCTTGTGAATATGAACCTTTTTCGTAGTCCTGTATCTTTTTCACCGAATGCTGATATTGTAGCCCTGAATAAAGTGATAGTTGCATACTCCAAAACTTTCTTCCCGCGTCCCCAATAACATTTGTTGATAACCTAACTGGTTATTGTCGGCAATGACCAAGTCTCAGCTAAACACAGTAATCTTAATCAAGTTTATAAGTGTACCTAAACATGAGGGTCTTCATTATCGAGGTGGAATGCAATGAATTGGCAACTATACGTTAATTCGAATAATCACGCAAACAATACATGATAAAATCATAGTCGTAAATTCTTTAAAAATTTTGCTGTCATACAGAGCAACCCTATTGCGGGCCTGTATATTTCGGAATAAAGGCTTGAGCACATCCTCTGCGTGACGAATCAAGGAAAACGGGTGCCGAATGTAAAAAGCAACGCTAGTGGATCGTGAGCAGCTGTCTACGACTTCACGCGCTTTACCGCTACTCATGTAGAAAATATTTATTGTTAATTAGATTCCGTGGGACAAATGGCATTAGACACGCCAAGTATGTATACATGGAGTCCTTAATTCAAAACCGATACACTTGCCGTTCTCTGTTTACATCTGCTCGTACTGTTTGTTCTGTTATAATGATGGTAGCGACTCAGCAGTTTTTTTGTAGCGGTAAATTGGATGAGTTCCGTCAAATAGAGATTTTTAGGTAATTTAACGGTTTCAGCTGCAAGTGACTGAGCTATCCGACAGCCAATTATTGACAAGCATACTTTTGGCTACACATTTTATGAATAGAGGAATGAGGATGATTTTGAATCGAATAACGTGGATAGTCCGTGTACTTGAGTCATTGTTTAGTTTGAATGTTTGAAATGATAAACCAAAGCCAAGGGTGAACTTGGAAAATACTAAGAAAACTACAGTTACTTCTTTGGTCCCCTCCGTTAATCAAAGAAACCATTTTTTAGTACTTCTTCGTATTTGTAGTGGAAATTCGATAGTCTTAGTCTTTACGATACACTTATTCAAATTTAGGGTGAATTTAACTGTTTCAAGGCTATAGTTTTTGTAGGTTACCATACCCCGACTTAAAATATGTTATACTGAATACGTTGGCGCAGGAACCACAAACACAGAAGAGCTTTACCTCTCGCAAAAAATTGACCCGTATTCATTTTACCTTGAAGATGCTAACGTAGCTAGCGGAACATGCGTTAGTTTCTCAAAAAAGTTGCTGGCAAGTGGTGAAATTGTAGTGTTTAATGCGCAACAGTTCATACACCCTTCCAATCTATCTGTTCTATTAGAAACATGAACAAAATCCTAGTATTTCATAGTAGCAACAAGTCAATAACTTGCAAAATGATACCTTATTTTTGGATTTATCCAAAATAACAGATAATTCTATCGATGCTCTAACATGTTTTTAAGATAACTGCTATAGTCCTCAAAGCTTGTCTAAAATAAATATCTTTTAAACTTAATGATAACACTTTAGATTGTTTTCTTGTTAAAGCTTGTAGGTTAAAGGCGTTATGAAATAAGGTTACGAAGAAACCGTTTTTCGCCCATAATGAAATCTTCCATAAAGATTTCTAGTCTACATAAAATACGGATCAAGAATGATTAATGAATATTTTGTCATTGCGTTTCACTACTATTGTATTAATATTATAATATGAACGTCCTTAAAGTCTCATTATTTTTCAGTATTATTTGTAATCCTTGGCTGAAAATCAGTAGTTGATGAATTTCATTTATAAGAAATGCTACTGAACCTGTTAATACGATAATTGTGTATGAATCCAATTTTGTCTCTACAGCCATGTATCTCTAAAGGTAATATTTCATTATAATGAACGATCTTTCAAGCGGTAGGGATTTCTTTGGACAGTTATATACATAATAATATATTTTTAATGGTAACCAAGTCGAAGGTATCCTGTAATTTGAAGGCATTTCACCCTAACAATCATCATCCATAGAACAAGTCCGGGACCCCCGCATTGTTTACATCCACTACAAAGGAGGTTTGCTGAACTGTAAGACTATAATAAGCTGATTTGTTTGTTTGTGTCTATATATCAAAATATAATGCTGAAGTTTATTTTTCATTACATGTGCGAAGTGACAGGCTGAACCCTAGTTGTCTAACAAGACTATTTATTGGAGTGTGCTGAAATTGTCTGGGGATTTGATGTTAAAGAGAATACGGTGAATGTAGATAACGGTATAATGCTTTCAAATATTTAAAGATAAGCTCTTGGAAGAAATCCTATTGTTCTTATAAGCGCTATGAGGATGAATGTGTATTGCCAATGATCTTAAAATACTGTGAGTTGCAATTTTCGGAGAATAAACCCCACGGACGGCAGCACATTTCACAACACTACGGTTCTCCAAAATTATATTTTTTTCGAGCCGGCCCGCTCCATGTGTACGAATCTCGACCTTGTGAGGATGCATCCATTCGATTCCTGTAGTGTTTGTTATACCGAAGGCTTTTGGTCATATTATGCGAGATAACTCGGTCGAACTTATAGAATATGTTGATGTGTTCTGCAGAGTCAGGCGCGATGACCAGACGTACTGTCATTTACTTGATTGATTCCAGGAGCTTCAGAGCGCATTCCACAGATGCAAACAATCTGATTTGAACGATGTTGATTAGTAGCAGGCTGGTCGTTGAATACAATCAATTTTCTATGGCGTAAGAGAAGCGCCAATTACCAGGACGCTGACCTAGCAAGCCTGAAAAGTTGGTCCTGCCAGGACATTGAATTGCATCTCAATGAAAACGTTCCCTTGGCTTTTCTGAATAGACACCCATGTTTCCTTTGAATTGGTTTTAATGAGCATGTAACATATAAAGCTTAAGGGGCGTTTAGCAGCTCATGGTTTTCGACTATAGTTTTAATCAACTATCGGTAATTGTCAGCTCTTATATTCCCGAGGAAACCATAAGCTACTGCTCCAAGACTATTCGACGCATATTGATGCATACCTGGCTTGAAGCTAGTTTGGTTTTGTTAAAAACTACTGCTGTATTGTACTTCTCGCCGAGTGAAAATTTTATAACTTCATGATCCATATTGTGGAAGTTTGAAATTAATAAAAATTTCATGATTTCTTGATCTATATTATGGTATTTTGGAATAAAGAAAACATTTTTTGTCGTAATTAGTTGTAGTAGTACCATACAGGTAGCACAAATAGCCAATCCGTATGGGGAGAGCATAGGTACCCAACCGCAATTCAAAGTACAGAAAGGGCAAGATTCCAAATTGTGACGCTTCCCCATTTTCACAGACACTTATCCCATCGAGAGTGGAAAGTTAATGGAGCACGCGTCAGTGTCTCGCCTGTTCTTTTCCTTCATCTCGGAAAGCTCTCCAGCACGATCAGACACAAAAGAATGCTATTTCGCAAACGCGGCCACTTCCGGAAACTTCTCCTCCGATCCAACTTCCGGCGTAGACGATAAAATCTGCCTTCGATCCAGAATTCCGGTTTTTTGTGCCAGAAAGTTCAATACCCCTTTTTATGAGAAATGTAAGGAACCTTTTCTCACAAAAATATAGAATTATCACTGAATAATCAACAACGAAAGCAGATGGAAGATATTTTTCTGAGAAGGAACCCAAATCTTTACTTACAGAATCAAAATAGGTTTGTTTGTTTACCGGACCACATATTAAAGAGCAATCTTATAGAGCATTCAATCATGTTTGAATTTGAAACTATGACAGTTGTGCTCAAACTTGTTGGCAGAATTAGGATTTAGTAGAAAAGACCCAGATAATGTCTTAAATCGTTTCAATTTTAGAGGTAGATTGTAACAAAGTGGTACATTCTAATACAGCGATCATAATAAAAAGCGTTTTATGGCAAAACAGATTGCGAACCATTTCAAGAAAACAAGTCATGCATAAGCTATAAGTAGGTATACTAATGGCTCATATTTTGGAACAGTTTTATGCTCTAGGAATGTAAAATTGGCATAAATTCAAAAAGATATTTTGAAATAAATGCAGATATGGCGGCATATACAGGACTTAAGCGATTCCCTCTACATTTCTGATTATGCCACCAAATAGGGTACGGATTCCGTGATGAAGGAGAAGTATAGAAATAGTGAGATTTCAATAAAATATAGCAATACAAGTAATGAGCCAATCACAAAACGAATAATATTGAAATCATAAGCTTGTCAAGTACATAATAGTCCTTTTTAGTGGATACTGTTTGTTTAAATCTTTTTCATGTCATGCTGAGATGAAAAAGATCTCTATACTACACAGAATTTTGAATAAAAATGGTACAGATTGCTTTTGAGCTGAAATATATAAACCTTATCAAAAATTTGATTTCGGACTTCCATTGTCTATAAAATTTTGAGTATCATCATCATGGCGAACACGTTCCTTTCATGCCTATTTATACCCCGTCCGGTGACGTGTCGTTGTGCGCGGTCTGTTCTGATTGGTTCCCGATGCGCGGTATTCCGGTCTGCTGACGTGGCTGTTTGTCGGTCATTGTTTGTTGTCTGGTCCAGTCGTAGTCTATTGATCTTCTTTATGAGTGGCTGCCAGATTGGTTTAATGTCTACGCTGGGCTTGCTGTACACTTTGCTGTTGTTGGTGATGAATGCCGCCTCCTTGAATTTCCTTCGACGCTAAGGTTATTGCCAAGGAACCGCATTGATATCGAAGGAAATTCAAGGAGGCGGCATTCATCACCAACAACAGCAAAGTGTACAGCAAACCCAGCGTAGACATTAAACCAATCTGGCAGCCACTCATAAAGAAGATCAATAGACTACGACTGGACCAGATAACAAACAATGACCGACGAACAGCCACGTCAGCAGACCGGACGGGGTATAAATAGGTATGAAAGGAACGTGTTCGCCAGTTCACCTGAAGACGATTGAAGATAGCACATCAATTGAAACGTCGTGATACTCAAAATTTTATAGACAATGGAAGTCCGAAATCAAACTTTTGATAAATCCACCTTGTCTACAAGTTTCAAACAACATATAAACCTTGCCGTGGCGGTGTTACATCAAAAGTAAACTCCATATCTCAACATTGTCTCATTTGTGGATTACAATTTCTTAGACGCTTCCAAGGTTGCGGAAGTAGTATGTGAAGGTACATAGTTTATATTTTTTCATTTTATTCTCAGACTCACTTATTGATTCAGCAGGTCACCTACACCATCTCTGCCAAACGGCAAATTGCTTTCGCGGTGATCTCTCTAAACTTCTCAAATCGAGTTTTCAGTTTCGTGTAGTCGTTCGACGTCCGTGCGGCTAGCTGCTAGCTGCACGCGACTTGTTTGGCAACGATTACGGAGTTCAGTCGAGATTGACAGCTAATTCAATCCACTTATTGATCAGTTTAAAATATTACACATTATAAGCGCCTCTATGATATGGCTTTTTGATTCGAGAGACCACAAAAACACGGACACTTGTCATAGTTATCTTAGAGTGGCGCCACAACTTAGATGAGATAATATAGAAATTTCTTTAATCACCCCGCTAATCAGAGAGGAAGTATTATCGAGATATTGTGTTTCCTTGATCTTTCATAATATGTATTTACGTCACGAAAAACCATGTCACTCATTTCCGTCGACCTGTCTGTCCGTCTGTCTGTATGTCTGCCTGTCTGTATTCTGTCCAGTAATTCTTGACGCCTCTATAACTCAAAATCTGTTCTTCGGATGTTTTTGAAACCTTAATACTAAGTTACTACTGTAACATGTCTTTGTAGTTTTTGAAAATCTGATCGTCTGTAAGAATTTTACCCTGGTGACTATGAGTAGTTTTTAAATATAGATTATTGTTCATATACTAGATTTCTAAACAGGTACGCAATATGTCCAGTTACAGGAGAGTGTAATGATTTTTCCAGTAACGATTTAGGCAGAGGAAATCAGTCATGTTAGGTCTCATATATTAGCAAAAGATCAGGCTTTCGAAGAGAATATCGTATTCCAATTCTGTAAACTCATCCAACAAAAGAAACGGCTCTCACAATGCGTTCAACATATTTCAAACAGAAATATCAAATATATAATATAGTATATTATATTAAAGTCACCTACCTCTCCCGGTTTCAAAGGCTATACATTCAGACTTCTGAGCGTCTTCGTTGGCCGGACCCAAAACTTATTAATAAAGAATGTTTTGTTTCAACCAAAATACAGTATTATCTTTTCCTTTGAGGTCACGCAGAATGCCTCAAGCTACGACCCACATATTTTAGACAGAAAAAACAGATACAAAGGAATTCTTCATTTTGTTGGGATGAACAATGAAAAACAGTAGAATAAATTAAAAGTAAGAATACTTTCGTGAAAACAGGCTTTTATTTAAATGCGCTAAAAAGAATAAAATAAATAAAATAAATAAAATGAATAAAATGAATAAAATAAATAAAATGAATAAAATGAATAAAATGAATAAAATGAATAAAATGAATAAAATGAATAAAATAAATAAAATAAATAAAATAAATAAAATAAATAAAATAAATAAAATGAATAAAATAAATAAAATAAATAAAATAAATAAAATAAATAAAATAAATAAAATAAATAAAATAAATAAAATAAATAAAATAAATAAAATGAATAAAATAAATAAAATAAATAAAATAAATAAAATAAATAAAATAAATAAAATAAATAAAATAAATAAAATAAATAAAATGAATAAAATGAATAAAATGAATAAAATAAATAAAATAAATAAAATCAATAAAATGAATAAAATGAATAAAATGAATAAAATGAATAAAATGAATGAAATGAATAAAATGAATAAAATAAATAAAATAAATAAAATAAATAAAATGAATAAAATGAATAAAATAAATAAAATAAATAAAATAAATAAAATAAATAAAATAAATAAAATAAATAAGATAAATAAAATGAATAAAATAAATAAAATAAATAAAATAGATAAAATAAATAAAATGAATAAAATAAATAAAATAAATAAAATAAATAAAATAAATAAAATAAATAAAATGAATAAAATGAGTAAAATAAATAAAATAAATAAAATAAATAAAATAAATAAAATAAATAAAATAAATAAAATAAATAAAATAAATAAAATAAATAAAATAAATAAAATAAATAAAATAAATAAAATAAATAAAATAAATAAAATAAATAAAATAAATAAAATAAATAAAATAAATAAAATAAATAAAATAAATAAAATAAATAAAATAAATAAAATAAATAAAATAAATAAAATAAATAAAATAAATAAAATAAATAAAATAAATAAAATAAATAAAATAAATAAAATAAATAAAATAAATAAAATAAATAAAATAAATAAAATAAATAAATAAATAAATCTTTAATTAGCACTTGGCTAGTTACACAAAAAACATAATTTAAAACTAAAATCAAATGCTTAGGGACATAAGTCAGTTTCGTAAGTACAAATAGACATTTTGTCGGAAGGTTTTTAAATTAGGTGCCTCTTTAATACCATCAGGCAAACTATTAAAGTAACGGATCCCATCATAATATAAAGTTTTTTGCAGGGCTGTAGTTTTTACAGCTGGTATATTAAAGTGAGTATTGGACCTTATGTTATAGTTGTGGAGATTTTTTCCTTTTTGCAGAACATTTAAATACTCAGTAAGAAGATTGTGTTCGATTTTATAAATCATGATGAGATTCGCAGCTTTAATGAACTGCCACACATTCAACCAATTTAAAGTCTGCAACATGCAGCTAATTGGAGTATATCTATCACATTGTAGCAAAATACGCATAACCTTATTTTGTTGAATTTGCAGCCTATGTCTGTCTTCTTTATTGCAAGAAATGAGGAGTGAGCATGCATAAGAAAAATGGGGGAGAATTATTGTAATATACACTATCATTCTAGCCCATGATGAAAGACTTTGTGATATACGCCAAAAGAAGCCAATTTTTTCACCAATTTTCTTGCACATGTAATCCACATGCTTACCAAAATTTAGCTGTGGGTCTAAAACAATCCCCAAATATTTAATCTCGTCAACAAAATCAATAATATCGTTATTAATATTAAGAAATAAACCAGTATCTTTGTATCTTTGACATTTTATCTTAGAGCCAATAAATGTTGGCTTTGAAACTATTATTATTTATATTAGTCCGCCAGCTTTAGTCCGCGATATTGAATTTAGAGTGACATAACTTTTATTTTTCGAGTTATTTCAGCAAGTGCTTTCATTTGATACCCATATTGTAGAAGTGCATTAAAAATAACTAGTTCGTCATCTTGGGTGTTCTGCCACGTTGGATTTACACAGCAAACTATGCAGTTTCATACAAATTGAAAGTTTTTACAAAATATCAGCTCGATCGGTTGAAGTCTGCTTTAAAATTGAATTGCAAGATTCCACCGAACAAGCATAGTTAGTTATATACATACATTGCAGGTCAAGTTGAATAAAATCTTGTAAAAACACTGCGGATTTAACCAGTCAACTCAATTTTGCATTGAATATAAAGAAATTTCATCGTTCATCCAAATGGCTCGGAGCTCTTTCAATATACTCGTATAATTAGATATACGAGCTTAATTTTCTGGATTTTTTGTTTCAAAAGGATATGATGTTCAATTTCTGCTTGGTAAGGCCGAATTAATAACGTAGATTCTCTTTGAGCGGGTTGATTCAGATATGAACTGCCCTGTAGATGAGGAGGAAGTGGGTAGTACGATATTCTTTCCTAGTTTTCGGTTTATTACATCTAGATCATCATAAGTAACTGCAATGTTTGAAAAAGAACTCTATCGATATATTAATTATACAAAAAGACAATTCTATCACGTTATAATGTGGTGATAAGTAATATATAAGGCATTTTGGCTTTGCTGTATAATGTATCTAGACATTAATGGTATGGATGGCTAATCGGATGAGTTAAAGCCCACAGGTAGACACAGGGAAGACCCAAATTAGAGTAACAAAAATCCAGAAAAAAATTGGCGTGAAGGACTTGAACCCGTATCTCAAGCATTCCACCTTCGCTGGGCCACCGCGGTAATCAGAAGATCTAAAGCGGGATTCACACAGAATGGACGTCGTACGAAGAAGAAGCTCAGACGAGGTACGAATGAGACGTGGAGGAGACGTGACCTACCAGCACTGGGCAAGATAGTGGAGAGGAAAGTCGTCATTACTAGTTGGTCAACTGGATGAGATCATGGATCTCCGAGTGGATTTTTCAAGTAGTGATGAAGATGAGGACTAGGATCTAGTGTATTTGGTTAAAGAGCAAAAATACAAAAGATGTTCGATACATACATTGTGGCTGAAGGCAGAAACCAGATGAATATTTGACGCTATGCATGAATTGAGTAAACTCTTCGCACTTGTAAATGACGGTATTCAAACATACTAACTATTTCAATATCATGTCGCATTTTTTTAGTATTTTGACTGTCCCTTCCTGACAATACGAGAGACATGGCTATCGTGAAAGGGCGGCCCCCTGCGCCACGTCGGTTTTGTGTATCGCGTATTCGCGGTGCGTTGTCGCTTGTGTAACCACATGGGAAACATTGCGGAATAATAGTCGCATGGCTCAGCACCAGTACCTGAGTGATCATAGGAAAGCGAGATTAAGATACAAATACTCGTAGCGTGAACCACGACGTAATCTTGATTGTTTTATCGATTTTGAGGAGATTTGAGAGTAGTTTCCAAACAATCCTATATCGCGTTACGCGCGATAAAGAGATATCAGTACGAGTCCATTTGACTCTATATTTTTCTACGCTACTGCGCTAATCATACCCTTGAGGTGATCCAGTAAGAATAAAGAAGGCTGTCAAGGACCGCTTCGATTCCTTTTGTGAGCAAGATTGCGTTTTCGGGGTAATTTGGAGCCAAAAGTAGCCGTGTGAGAGGTGAAAAGTATGCGATTAATTACTTTCGGCGAGGAGTTTCAGGACTCCAATGAACTACGCAGTTCATTAAGTACGTTAGGAGGGGACGCTGTTTCCGTTTGACAACTTTTCGCTGCTTAGTGAAGTTAGAAGTCTGGCCTACGTGATTTGTAGAAGTTTTCGTTTTTATGCTGACGTCGAATAACAGACAAAAGCTTCAATGTTTTTAGGATCATGCGGCAATTTTGAGGGAGAATTGTTGTGAATAAATGTGGAAAAATTTCAGAAGTTTCCATCAGACAATATGCGTAAGTTTTAGGAAAGTCATTCACCGAGTAACCGTTTCGCCAGAGGATTTTCGCAGTTCTGCCGAATATCGGTTTTAAATATTATTCTGTCAAAAAAGTAAAAGATATCATGCAAAAAGTGGTGTCATGGAATGAACCCGGAAGTTGCAGATGGAGATTATCTATACACTCGCATTTTACTTGATGTAGTACCCTTGAAAGTCGGCTGTAGTGATGCTTTTCATACGATATGGCTGCTAAACTATATTTTGAGATAAGAGGAGCAAGGTTTCAGCTATGCTGTTCAGGCTGATACCAAGGGAAACGCTAGAACCGTGAGAAATTTGCACAAACCTGCTAGCTTCTGGCTGAAATGCACTAAGCATTGATTATAAAAACCATTCGTAAACGTTTTATAGACGCTGAAAGCTTGTGAAGCCGGAAATGTAATTTTCTTACTACCCAATATGCTATTTTTGGTTCCAGGAAGCAAGCAATAAGTTAATAAATACAGCTTATACAGATTTATCGACCGCATAAATTAGTTTATTTTCTAGTTTGCCATGTCTTAAAATAACTTATCCAAGATTGAGATATAACGTTACGGCATATACTTCTCTAGAAAAATAAAAATAGTGCTACACCGGGATCGATTAACGCTTGAGGAGGTTTTTTGCAAACTCATAAATATCAAAAACCGCTGAAGTTAATAAAGAGCTAATCGAAGTGTGTAACGTAACTTGCAACATATGCCAGTTTCAACAATTGAGGTCATCAAACTGTTCAATATTTCTTTACAACTGACATCACATGGCACCTCACATAGAAAAGATTTTATTTTGTCGGTCACAAATTGAAAATCGCTTTTCAATTCCAATAAAACAATAATTATGGACGTAGCCTCAATAGTCAAAAGATAACGCGTACATTGATCGACTTAGGACTATATAACGAAGATTCATTTAAAAATATGAATCTGAGTTCTGATCCTTACATTAATTCTCTCGCATCTGAGAAGCAAGCAAAAATTTCGATAGCCGTATTCATGTTATTTTTGGAAAATAAAGTTTGTTCTCACCTGTTCGTGTAGTTTCAGTTTGGCCTATGGATATTGTCGACTTTTCTCTATGACTGAACGCAAAATATTTACATATTATTTTTCTAATTGCGATTGTTCTGTACTTTTTGTATTGGATTTCTCTATGAAGTGAATTTGGAAAATTTTTATAACAAAATGGATATAAAGTATATGCTCTCCACTATGCAACATACCTACTATATACATGCATGTTTCGTCTCTAGCCTAGATTCGTCTGTATAGCCTGGCGGTCTAACTGTAGAGAGCAATCGGGTGGTATATACGTAACCCAGTCAAGGGTGTGATAGCAGCATCAACACATCTCCAAGTGTCGCCCTCTATGGGGACGCCCATTGAGCAGGCAGTCTAGATGTTAAAACCTCTTGCTTCGTAAGTTGTCAATGGGTGTCCCCATAGAGGATGACACAGATAAAAAATGGATATAATATTCACTAAAATATTGCTTCTATTTGCAAAATAATGAAAAACGCTATTGGTAGTCTCATGGTATTAGAAGACATTAATAGCATAGCAAAAACAGGTTTATTGACAACTTGAATAGCTTTCCACACGTTTCTGGCATGCTGTCCGAGTATACGCCGCACAAGTTTGGTATATCTGCTTTAAGCAAGGCATGATCACTAAAAAACTAGCATCTGTGCATAGGAAGGAGTGCGTCAAAATGGTCAGCATGTCACAACCATCCCAATGGAAGCAGCTACAGCAAACTCAGATTACAGCTCCTTATCCTTGAAATGTAGGAGATACACGGAGACATAGACCAAGGTACAGCGAGAAAATATTGCATGATTCTGTGGTAGCAAAAATGGTAAAAATCTTAAGATACGGTCAGTGATCAAGAAACCACAATCTTGGTTCCACGGAAGTCGATTTCTTCCTGACATAAATGTTATCTCGGTATGCTACTTTTAGTCTTCCTGCACAGATTTGGTATTTAAGTACTCGATATGGCGAAAAAGCAAGATAAATGATTTGCGTCATATACTTTATATTGTTCCCTTTCGTCACAACACAGCCAAAGCTTTTAATTTGGAGTCATGCGGCGACACTCTCAAGTCGAACAATATGATAAGCATTGCTATTGCTTCTCGGACAAATTTGAATTCTCACCGCCAAAGGTGTAGAGTGGTGGCAGACAGAAGAGAGTAATATAGGTTACATAGCAAAGTTCATACTGAAATTATGCGAGAGCGGTTCCATGGTGAAGGATTTACTAACAAAGCGAGGGAAAGGGTATTAACGGGTCGAGCCTCTGTCGGCAGCGATAAAGCGAACTTCCTAAGCCTCCTTATAAAAATGTATTTTGGTTCTCTGCAGATAATCCATAGTTTTGAGAATGATAGTTTTTTGCACAGACGGTTTTTTTAAGTGTGAAAATATCTTCTGGGGTGATATTAATTGAATAGAAGGAAAAATCCAAGAAGCCTAGGTGCTCCTTCTCACTAACGTGAAGCATCCAATCCTGCGTCAGTGTTAGTAAATTAAAAGAAATTTAAAAAAAAGTTAATTGAAAGAAATCTGTTTTTCTGCGGAAATAGTAAAAGTCAATATCGTTAAAATCACGTAACTTAATTTGACAATTGAGAGTTACATTTCCAAATAAAATATTTCTCATAATAATCCAAGAAAAATATGTTGTAATTCAGTGTATTTACCAATTTCCAAAATTCCATTTATTTTGTACCCTAAAAGCAATCGAAACGTTACTGAAATTCTTTTACCAATTATATCTGGTTTCAATCGAATGAAGATGACTTAACGCAGCAGCTTTCAGAGGTTACACCGAAAAATTTTATGACAATCTGTATCACGCGAAGGTGAACAAGACTATAATATTATTGATTATAATAGTATTATTAATACAATTTTTGAGACTTATCCCGTGGTTGCTACTATCATTAATCGCCCTTTGTCTTGTCAACGAAACAACATATGTAAATCGACATACCTACGGCTATGATTTTATATCTTTATTCGTATTACAAACGTATCCAATACGTAAACATCCAAGAGCTGTTTTTGAACTACTATATTTCGAAGCTGTAGGGCAGAAATGCGAGAAACAGCTCAGATATGAAAAGGTATCAAGGTGCTTCCATCTTGTTTGTTATGTCTGTGAAAGCATTATAGATCAATAACCTTTTCCCCCTTTTAAAGACCAAAGGAGTGTAGGTTGAGTCTTGATTGAATTTTTTATTCAATTACTTTAGGGTGATGTAAACATCATTTACTAATGATATAAGACTACGAGAGGTAGATTGACAGGCTACGCGATATAATTCAATAATTGGCAAGTCCACTGTAAAAAAGGCCTCTAATCTAACATGCCATTCGCAGACCTTATGCAGTGCGATGTGATTTCTGTCTTTGCGTGAGGCTATCTATAAAAAAGATCTTATAGTTTTTATACCTAAGATTTTTGCCACTTTAAACGTATTTTTCATGATCAAAAATAGATGGAAGTAATCGATTATTTGACGAAAAGGTTGTAGTGCTTCACCAAGTGAAGAAATGCATTTAAAACTCCATGTAAACGTCGCTGTTAATGTTATAATGTTGTGACATTATAGATTTGCTAGCCAGTTCAATTGACCATGAAATGTGCCTTACTGTTATGTAATACGCCGCGGTTATAATATAATATAAGATGAACCACAGTACTTTTATAAAAAATTGAAACCGCACAGAAATGAATGAATATCTTTACTGACGTTTCGGCTTTCCGACAGCCTTTCTCAAAGTATACAAAATGATCTAAGAAACCATCAGTGTCTTCTTGAAGACGGTGTACTTTCCGTGAAACTTGAAGGACGAAGAAATCAGATTATCCGCAAACCTTTTAATCATTATATTTTTGGCTGGTCGATAATTGGAACCACATACCTATTTCTGATATTTCGGCTGCCTTAGCAGCCTTTATCAAAGTACAAAACATAATGAGAAAAATGTATTTAGATAAAATTTTTGATAAAATTAAAATTTGTATGACTGTTTCCAGAGTAACAATTCTGCTTTCAACAAGACCTTGGTATAAACTATTGTTACAGGTTAAAATACAGATGATACATTTGCAATGTTGATACATTAAACAAAGGAAATAATCCATCACCACACATGACCAAAATGCTGCTCTTATGACATAATATGAAACATAAAGCAGTGCAAAAGACGGTGGATGGAGGGGAACTCGGTAGTTGAATCATCATGTGGCTGGTCTCGCTAGATCAGCGTCCCAGAAGCTGGAGGTTCCCATTCGCTCCAGGAGATTATATTCTCCAGAACAGCTATTGCTACTATACAAGGACCAGGTCACAACATTGCTAGAGTACTGCTCACATGTGTGGGGATGCACTCCAAAACACCCCTTGAAGCTTTTGGACACCATCCAGAAGCGGGCAATACGTCAAGTAGATGCGCCTTGCCTCGCAAATGACTTCCATTATCTGGAACATCGAAGAAGGATGGCTGTCCCCTGAGAACCTCGGCGTTGTTGAATGAGTTACCGGGGACTTTGTTCCCCGATGGTTACAATCAACAGCGTTTTAAGGTCAATGTGGGCAGACATTCATCCTCACGCAGAGCTTATGAAGCACGATTGGATATCTGCTTTTGCGAGAGGTTATCTATAAAAAGTGCGATTACAAGGTAAAAGAATTAACCATAAGGAAGCCTGGATAAAAGCTTATGGTGTAGGTTTGGAGAACATTGTCTAGATGTTCCCACCAAACAAACTCAACCAAACTGGCTCACAGTTTATTGGGGAATTATAAATACAATTATTGTTCAATCTTATAATAGCAGGTTCTTTGACGATGTGTTTGCAATTTTCAATCATGCGTAGTCAAAAACATCTTTCTTTTCTGATCAGTTTAGCGCATAGTCACAAAAATTGTTGAGGCCATCCTTTCTCAAGTCCTCAATTCAATTTTGTGAAACGTTATTTCTAACTGCTGATATAAATTAGGGCTATGGTAAGCTACTCTACAACTCCTAGCCCTAATACTACTAGTGGACTTTCACATTTCTTCTTTTATATATCTTGATCGTTGTTTATTTGTCGGGACTTAACATTTTAAAGGGTTTGGTGGTGGCGGGATAGAATCGAAATATTGGGCATCCATGCAGAACGCCTTTTATTCTAGGTAGATTTCCCTCTTAAACTTGATATGCATCAACAGGTAAATTCCGTATGATGAATGGTTTGCGTTTAAGACATCAGTACTACCAAATATTATTGAAAAGATCTGACGCTCGACCTCAGGCAAAAAAAAAATGCAAAAAACGGAATGCCACAACTTACGGATCTATGAGATGGCTTCGTAGATTACTGATTCCATTATGCCGGAAAATGATAACCCGAATCAATCTACTTGACTCCATTTTTCCACCTCATATAATAAACCTCAAACTTATACTAGATCGCGGAGACTCATCGCAGTGTTCAGGTCATCCACACCAACGTAGATAGAAAGTTCTTGGTGGAATATTTTTTTAAATCCATAAATTACCGGACTGTCCAATTCCTAATAAAATTACATAACTATATCTCTCCATTCTTGTCAAAATTGCTCAATGTATATGGGGTATATCATACAAACCTAATGTTTCATATGGCTTTAATCCTTTGTTTGCCAAATATTTCACTGTGGACACGGGTCGGAAGGGCAACCGGCTTAAGGTCAGTGGTGGGACGGAAGGATGGGCTAAACAGCTTACATAATGGGATCACAGGGTGTAAATGCATTAACAGCTGTGCTTTCCGGGAAAACTCGCAGCTAATTCCTCTCTAGGCTAGCACTACCATTAACATTTATGTGCTTCAAGCAGAGTGGAATTAGTTGGGTTCATTAATCTATGTTTTAATTGGTCACGTTACTACACACATGAAAAGAAATTATCAAATCAGGAATTTTGATATTCTTGTAAAGATATACTCACCACAAGAACTTCTGATCCTACTCTAACGTAATTTACCTTATAAGAAAATTATTATTAATTTGAACCAAGAAAAGTATAATTTCGAATCCGATACGCGTTCTAAAGAAATATACTCTAATGAAAAATTTTCGTCACAAGTATGATTTAAATGATTTTCTAACAAGTATTCCATATTTTTGTTGTCAGGTTATCATATTTTACAACGGAGCTCCGTTTATTACACTCAATAGTACGAACATCTTGTGATTCCCTCCAAGTATGTAATTCATGTACTTGTTTGGCATCGCCATATTTATCAACAGCAATTCAGTAATACGCCTGTGTCTGTTTCCGCAGCCGTTGGTTTCTATTCGATCTAATTTTCACCATCCACCTTTCAGGAAGAATGTGCTGTTAAAAAGTTGGGGTTGTTATTGTGTGAGGATCTCATACAGGTGTATAGGTGTAATGTGATATGAGTTATATGTGCGTTGTGAATTATTACAAATGGTGGACGTAATTACAGCTACATATTTTTTATATCCTGTTTATCTGTACAACACCTTTCAAACTTGAATTAGGAAAAATTCTAAATGACGCAAATTAAAGTAAGAGTGAAGTCACATTGGTAAAGTTTTTGTACTTTTTTAGTTCTTCTTTTCAACAGTAGCTTTGATAATAGCTCATCAAAACTACAGAATGTACGTACCAATAATAAATTATATAATGGAGTGGAACTATTTGCACCAAGATCATGAAATACTTCAGTCAACACTGTAGTAATGTACTAGGTTGGATTTCCTCTGTTTTGCACCAATATTATCATATGCTCATTTTGAGATTTTGGTATTCTCACTTCCAAGACTTTTCCCGGTTTGAATCGAATATACTTCCTTAAATTTATTCCATATGATCAAAAATATAGAATTCTTACTTTAAGACTAAGCTTTTCGCATATAGGAAGATATGGTATACTTCAATTTAGACACATATTCTTGGTCTGCGAATTTGTTTATGTGTGTATGCATTAAAAAAACTACAATTTGAAATTATTAGAGAGTAGCTACTATTAATCATGAATGACCTATTGATATAGTTTACGAGCTGTATAGCAAACTAAGATTCAGTATCAATTGCAGATGGTTTCAGGGTCGACTCTACGTGTGAAGCAATGAGAAAAAAAATTATACTAATGTAGGTCTGGAAATTGTATGAATTTTTTAACTTCTTGGCTGTTCCACTCAGTAAAGCAGGCTTGTAGGTTATCTCTTAGGGAACATCAGTAATATAAACATGGATCACGGATCACCTCATAAACAATATTTTATATTCTACACTTCACTTATATACAACGAAGAATTTTATCGAAAGCAAAGCAAAACTCACAGTCACTAATAAGAAATACACCAACAGTATTATTGTTTCAGTGTTTTGTCTAATGGTTAACAGACTTTTTGGCGGCACCGTGAAAACTGCCGGTACAAAACAAAAATTAAATTTTTTTGTATTATTTCCAGATGTAGAATCGGTACTGGAGCTATCTGCCTTTCAATTATTTACCCGCCTGCATTTATATTACTATACATTTAATAAGAAAAATTGATAAGTTAAATATGAATTCAGATTTATGAGAAACGCCGTAATACTCAAGTTATGACATTCAATACGTATTTGGTATCAAAAAGAAAAATTTTCCACGTACGCCCCTGTGCCGAAATGTTTGTTAGGTAAAGACCCATAAATATCTAGCTGCCGGTCAAATATGAAAGGTTGCCCGTTGGATGCAAGGCAGGATAGAAATCTTGTTTTATATGTTTGCACAAATACTTATACAAGTTATTGTAATTACTTCGAAAATAAATTCGTATTATGTTCTTGTTTGTTCCTGCCTATCGTTTCCGCACATAATGCACGTTTCACTGACTCAGATTAAAAAAGATATTAATTTTGTACCTTCAGGATATAGCGTACATCTGCTGCTACAGCATTTGCGATGAGAACTGAATATAAAATGAAATATACTATTCTTTGATTGAAGCAAATAAAATATGGTACACGGAGGTATATTTATGCATGAAAACATCTATATATCAACCACCTCTTTTATGGAATGCCAAGTTATGGAAAAGCATACAGAATTGCTATCGAAAGCAACTTTATATCTATCCAAGTCTAACTATTTTTTTTATTGACGGTTGATGGATTGGACCATGATTTGAGATCACAGAACCGACAGTAATTAGATTACTACAAATGAAACAAACAGTGCCTTCTTCCCTTCAAATCTCACTATTTATTGTTCTGCGATTTATATACCACAAAAGGCGTGCCACTGATATCGGTCGCTGTCAAAATCACTGCGTAATATCAGTACTCGTTGCTTTGGTATCGATTTAATTTGGGAAGTAGGCAGGTATTTTGTAGTAACCAAAATTATCTTAGCCTTCCAAATTTTATAATTATAGATTGCAGATGCTATCTTCTATCATTGCGATTATGCAACTTATATAAATTACTTATTATGAAAGCATCTAAAATAAGATGTACAAAAGCCATTTAATATAATCACATAATCTTATTATACGAGAATAAGCAATTAGGTACCTTATGTTCACAAAATTTTGAAATCCGTTTGCAACTTAAGTACATAAATAATACAAAATTTATTTTTCTTATACATTTTCCAATGATTACATTGTTTATCAGACATGATTTTTTCGCAAATTCATGACTAACGTAATTATCATACGGGAAATCTCCAATTTATCACAACAAATGTTCAAAATGAAGCCCGTCAGCTTCAATACACATATCAATCCGTTATATAAAGTTTTCATGGTAGCCAAGGAGAGTTTTTATATTGACTGCTCTACAAGCATTTCTCATACGTTACATCATATTTTCCAGTGTAGTGGGAGCTTCTCGAATAAACAACTTCTTTAAGATGACCCTATAAATAGAAATCGAGAGGGGTTAAATCTGGTGACCTAGCAATCCCGGAATCCATCGATTAGGGTATTGCCGATCCAGCACTTCTCGGAGAATTCTGGCATAATGAGTAGGGCGGCAATCATGTTGTAACCATATTCTTGCACTTTCATGAAGTTGCATATTGTCTATCAGCTCTGGTAAATGGTGTTGTTGAAAGTCTGGATATTTTTGCCCATCCAATGTCCCTTCAATAAAATACGGACCGATTGACATTAGCTCAATAATTCCGCACCATACATTCACCAACCAATTGCGGATTTTTCATACTCCAGTAATGCATATTATGTCGATTCACTTTACCTTGGTTTGTAAAACCAGATTCATCTGAGAACAACACACAAAAAGAACTTCTATCTAATCCTGTTCAATTTCTTGTCCATTCAGGAAATGAATAATATTGAAAAGAAATAATAACAGCGTCGTCTACCGTTGCGGTATTGAAACATTTCATCTACTTAAGTTTCAATCGGATTAAAAAAATTTGTCAACAAGAATCATTTGTTTTTTCTCGTAGACTAGGATTCTGGAGCGAAAGAAATATGTTCCTATTTAAATAAACATAGCAGACCTTGAAAAAACCTTAAGAATGCTATTAATGTCGAAAACAAATGTAATTATTTTCTCTCCCCAACTGCACCCAATAACTTTTGTTTAATGTTTTTCATTCAAAAACTCATCTTTCTTGGGATATTCAGGTGTCTCAAGTTAAATAGGTACAGGTCAAACAGCCAGAGCATGTATAACATAAAAAATACATACGAGTGCCTCTAGAATCAAACATCTAGAAAGATCAAAGTGTGTATATTTGATTAAAAAATATCGTATACCTCAGTATACTCGGTTTTATAGGGGTTCTCTTTGATCCTGGTTATCGATTTGTTTCTAGTATAAGTTATAGCGCCAGGATGTTTTGAAACAAGGGAATAATGAATTATTAAAAACGATTGTTTTTCTGAACAAACGACAAATAAGAGAGTAAAAGAAAAAAAAATGTTATGGTATGTCACGTAAATTTTCTAATATCGGAGGTGTCTATTCGAATATTCGATGGAATATGGAGCGCCTATGATTTGATAATGATAATGATTTTGAATATATTTTTAAATGCAGATGAGCTTTTGATTGATATCAATTTTGAATAGAAATGCTCTCCAAACAATATCAATTTGGCGTTGTATCTTGGAAAGTGTGATAGATAACATTTGGAATTTTATCATCAACAATCGTTAGTTGCAATTAACTTCACAGCTCAAATGCCATGTTGATCCGACGAATACTTTAGTAAGTATTGAAGCAGTTCCATGCATAATAAACACGTTTTATATGTATATATAGAAAAACTATATTTATCATAGGTATGGCTGATTTGTTATCAAGGAATAGCGGACAACTTTTAAGTGCTGACCACATTAACCTATGTAACAATGCATAACGCATCACAAACTTTATTTTTAATTTTATCGTCAATATTATGATGTAGGTACCTATATTACTCCATTCCATCATTTTTAGAAGATGGTTTTATGTTTTTCCGGTGAAGAAATGTCAAATTGTAATAAAGCTGTTAGTAGCATGTACTATGTAAATTGAGCATGCCAGATAATTATCTCCCAAACGAAACAAGCCCATTCACAATGACACTGTCTCAGCTCTTTTCTATAGCCACGAAAACACCACACCTCACCGACAAGGTAACAATAGACAGACGCTAATTCGAAGTGACAGTGATGGGTCAAAACAGGAGCGGTGAGCTGATCTGATACTTGTAGGACATGCCATCCCTAGGGTTTCACTACCAGACACACTCCATGCGGTATGCACATCCACTGAGCACAGTCGATAATTGAGGATAACTCTGGCTACAATTATCTTTGCAAGAACACCGGTGGCTGTTGGTGAAATGTGTCGATGAAAGGGGTGGTGCGGAAGTTGCTTTGCTGGGATACGGTTGATGTTTTTCTATTCATTTCCTTACGTTCATCAGCATTGATAGTTATGATTGTCAACAAGAGTATGAAGAAGCAACTGATGCTTTTTATGTATGGTCAGTGTGACTGAAATGTTGTGAAACGCAAATTCTGTAGACAATGCAGATTCAATTCAGTGTTTCTCAAACAGAAGATAACTATTATTAGATGATACATGACATATCGAGATAATCAAAATTAAATGTTCTGGAACGAAATTATACGAATTGGCCTTGCTTGGCCTCTATTTCTAGTATTATGGGTGAGGTCAGCATTTAGTGTTAAATTTGAGTTATTGTATTTTATATGTATTAAACAGATATTCATTGAACCACTGAGTCATAGTTCTCTATAATATAAATCGTTTGCAATGATGAACTGTTTCAGAATTTTTTAATATTACAAGATTTTTTATTTTATGAATATTGGCATTCACCTTATAAGTTCTACAATTTATTTAGTATTTCTGTTAAGATTACTGTGTATATTAGTTTCATGTGCTTTCAGTTGCCAGAAAATCCTGTTTCATTGATAATGTGATCTCAATTCAAAATAGTTTTATCTCAAAATGTATTGAATAAAGACACAAGTGTTAAGAATTGTCGGAAAACCTTTAAGATGGTTTTTTATTTTTGCTTTCTGCGTTCATGTGTATTACAGAAAAAAATATTAGCACGAAACAATCACTAAGATCCGTCACATACTTTCGTAGATATGTCTGCTACATTATCTAAAAGTAAACTTTCTTATTTTCAAAAACATGAACGCACTATGGTTTGTAAGCCCAACTACTCAATAGCTTTATGATTTGTGAATAATAATCTGCAAGTTAGATGTTTCAAATTACATATTTTTACAGAGGTCAAATCATATACGCTTTATGCAGAAGCGGAAGTGTTCAGAATTAACTGAAGACGCTACGTTGTTATGCATTATCATAGTCTAACCTTTACAATGAATGTGATGGAAATATATTTTGGGGAAAGGATGTTAATAAGAGAAGAAGGAAATGAAAAACTATGGAAGTTCCACAAGGATCGGTATCAGAGGTACTACTGTGTAATGTTTTCTATGTGGAAGTGGGAATTTTACCAGAAATTACCTTGATAGCTTAAACCATCCGGCCTAGCAATGGCATGTGACAAATAAAGAATGCTACCGAAATCATCATAATATATATATATATATATATATATAAGAATTTGGCTGCAGGTAGAACCAAATTATTAGCCGAGTAAAAAGTGAATGAATGATCTCAAGCTAGTTAAAACTGATGCTAGGTGAGAGGCTCCCCATTGATAGTAATTGAATGATAAAAGAAGCCTAAAATAGATGCACTGATTCTGAAATTTTTGGCTACAACAGCCAAAATACGGGTATACAGCAAGATACGTCGAAAAAATACCTTTAGATGTGATCTAAATTGTGGCGCCTCTCATATAAGTACTCATATATATTTTAGTATGAGTACTTATATGAGAAGTACTCCAAGCTAATGAGTACTTTAATGAGTAGAGTATTTAGGGACATCATGGTAGGAAGAAGTTATGTAGTGATTGGTAAGAACGAAAAAACGAGACTATCACTATGTCCTATCTAGCACTTACCATTACTACGTATGCCACATTTATGCATCCAAATTTGTTTGTTACTCTGCAAAATAATGTAATTGAATTAGCTTACGTATTATAGGGATACAAGTAGATGTAGAGAATAGCCAAGAAATCAGCAATATATTTCATGAAATTCTAATGAAAGAAATTATCAATATCATGATTTGTAAAAATATGTTTACATATGTTGGATATTTCTAATTTAAAATGGATACAGTGACTAGTACTTCTAATTCAACATTCAAAATCTTATTCGTATTTATACTCAATTACACTTGTGAGCATACGCGTTTATTTTATTTTCATATGCAGGTATTGCAAAATAAAGTACTAAAGGTATTATATAATTATGATCGTTTAACTCAAGTAAATTATACAAAGAACTTAATACTTCCAATCTCAACTCTCTGTTGCAATTTGAACAATCTAAATTAATATTTAAAGTACTCAATAAACAACATAAATCAAATACAATCTTAATATTAACTAATCAAGTTCAAAATTATGAGATCAGAAATATAAATAACATTTATCAAATAAATACAAGAACTAACTTAGGTCTTTACAATCCTGTAGTTAATGCATCAAAAACTTTTAATAATTTATCAAGAGACATTAAGACTACAACAGATTTCAGGTACTTTGTAAAAAAATTGAAAAACTGGTTAATGAGTGTACAAATACAAGCTAATTGTTACCCTTACTGTTAATTTTGTTCATGTTTTGTTTTTATCGAGGCCAGTGCTTTAAGCACTGTTTAGAGTTATGTGTAAAAAATTGTATTGTAAAATTGTTTATTTTTCTTAATAAAGATTTGTTTCAAAAAAAAAATATAAACTTGATCGTGATGTTGAGGCATGACATTTTTTGTTGAAGACCATCGCCAAACCCTTTGTTCTCCACCACTGTGTTTACCTGCACACAATACGGACACGGCCGAAATGAAACAATTCTTTCAAAGGTATCCAAACATTGGGCGATGCGCAGTGTACTGCGTTATTTGTCTTCTTCAACACAAGAGGGGTCTCTATGAACATTCGCACAGACGTACGGATGTGAAATAAACTGAGATATAAAGCGGACAAGGTAAAGCCATCAACTCATATTAGGGATCAAGCTAAGCGTGATATACGGATTCTGTCGATATATTGCGTTGCTGTTCGCTAACATGGATTCGGAAGTTTTATGCTTTGAGAGCGAGATGGCAATAAACTATGTTGTATCAGTCATGCAATATGTATAAGCTCAGCTTTCGCTTTTAATTTGGCAGTTGGAAGAAACATATAACTTTAAGGTTGGTTGTATATAGATATATATACATTCAGTAGCAACTCATGGGTGGGCTGCAAGGAGGTTTACAATTTGGATAAAACCTTCGAGATAGAATGTCAAATAAAATTTGTATAGAAATTGAAGGATAGTACTTTGCAACTTTCTAACTTGTAACATTATTTGATAATGTCATCTTTTGGTATTTGCTACAGTGGATTCATGGAATTCTCATTCATTAAAATCTGGGGCATCCCATGCTCGCTACAGTAAAACCAAAGCAAAACAGCCACGCAAATGGCTGCAAATCTGGATTGGTGACGGAGTAAGGATTAAATTGAGAATTAATTATAGCTTAATAAACGAAAAGCTGTACCTTTTCAAATTTACTAATAAAATATTTATACCAGTTGTAGTTAAGTAATCCACTGTTTTCTACAATAAAATTAATTGTTCAACTTTTAGCATGTTTTGCTCTTAAATCGTGTTTTTTCTTTTGTTTTTTAAACTATACTATATGTTTCATCTTTTATTCATAAAATTAACTTGACTGTAACAAATTGTAAATAGTAGACATTATTTTTCTGCCAGCAAACTTTTTCAAGTAATGTATTGTCATCGGTCCTAAAATTCGTGAGAAGTCAAGAAGTTGGTGAAAATTACGTTGAGAGATTCCATTAGATAAACAGATCTGATGTTAATAATTATATAAGAATTTTAAAGACAAAATGTGTCAGAACTTCTCCATGTGCCACAAGCTTCTGATCAATTCAGGGCGTGATAAAAATTATTTTCAAGGAATGAAAGTTCTGCTTGCTCAACACCTAATCTCTCATGTACTACCTTTGTTACTTCGTAACCTCAATGAGTGCTTGATATTTTGAAAAATGAAGTGTATCCTATGAGTTAGTAATAATAATTAATGCTGTTTATTTTTTTATGTGTCTGGAGATTCCAATCATAATACCTAATCTTATTTTCACATATATCTTAAGTTTCCGAACAACCCCTTTTCACATTTTTATGGGCATGTCATCGAAAGTAAAGAATGAATTGGGGTTTTCTATGACCAAATAATTCGAAGCTTCTCAAATCTTCCTAGATATGTCGGCTAAATAAAATCATCTGAAGGGATGTGAGCTGATTAAAAATGGCTCCCAAGTGAACTCAAATCAAATATACATCTATATACAAAATCGATGATTTTGTTTATGTAACATGACATCCATATGAACATTAAAAAAGTAAACTAGCATCTGATACGTCAGAAAGTAGTACCAAATACTATTAGGAAGCAATGCACTCGAAATCAAGCAATTACAGTTTGAGGATCTACGAGGGGACCAGGGAATGTTCTTTCCAAATGAATTACCGCGTAGAAAGTATAAGGTCAATCCACTTGAATCCATTTATTTACTCAATAGTGGTATCACATACTTCTACTATACAGTCGGAGATAATGTTCACACTCAGTAATCTATAAAATGTTCGTCACCCGTCAGTATTCCACCGCATACACCAATAATTCATTGTTGTGTGCAAATATATCCGGAAACTATGCGTCTATGTCAGCTACCTATGATGGAGCAGCATCATACATATTTAAAACGGCATAATTAAACTGATTTATGTTATGTGCCTCATTCATGGCAATGTCAGTGTGATGCCATTCTATCTCTATCCATGATCCATAGAGATCAGTAGAGATGGGAGTAAACCTCGGAGATACTGAAATTGCGTTACTGCGCAGTGCTTTTAGATCGTAAAGACAGCGTTATTATATCATTATTAAATCGCTTTAACTTGCTTTGTGTTACCCAAACGGTGAGAGAATTACATTAGAGCGCCTACGATTTCATAACCAAAATAATTCGTGAAATATGAATCATATTTTCTGAAGCATTCTTCTTCGTATATCTCTTCAACAATATTCGGTATGGTACCACACGACTTTGTTAACAACATATTATACACTTGGCCTAATTTTTTGCCATAATAATTTTGGCAACTGGTTTGTATATCAATCACCAGAGGAATGTGGGTAATGCTTTTGCTTTTGTTTATGAATGGATGTTGTATGATATGATTTTATTAAATAAATAACGAAGATAGCTGAAGTACAATTCCAAGGAAAATCAAGACTTTTGCATAAAGTATATATGGATATTTTTTTATTTATTTTTTTATTGTACAGATACATACAGAAATAGTTTATCAAGACTTATTGAGTAGATGTGACCAGCTATTCAAAAAACATTAAAAAATTAAGTTGAAGAAGTTGTAACAATTTTTTGTTATTTGCCATTAACATTCTCCAGCATTGAAAGGTCCCCCAAATTCTATTGAAATCTGTGCACGGTTACTGTAATTTCGCTGGGACAATAAGTTACAGACAGACCGACAGAGATACCGACCAATATACTGAGTTTTAGCGTGATAAACATACAGGCAGGCAGAGCAACGGAAATAAGTTTCATGTATTTTCATTTTGCAGACATCATAATATTTCCTGAGAACGTGTTATCTTAAATTACAGAAATGTTCGCGATCAAAATGCTTCCTTCGATTAAGCATGTCAAGTTAAAGGGCGTAACGTAATAATAAATAGTACCTTAACTGGTCAATAATTTACAGAATATGCGTTTGAAGCCAAAGCTGTCCTAACGTTTCGGTTGTATCTGCCAAATTTGCTAAATTTTCGAAAACTACACAGTTTATTTCAAATCCGAAATTTGCCGTTAATACAGTATTTCTCCGCCAATTATCATAAAACAATATCTCAAACTCAATTTCTAAGCTGTTTTTGTTCAATGTCCTCTTCCCTTACATCCTCTCTTTGTCTCTTTTAATGAATTTTAAGATCATAATTGTCCGCTCGTTATATATCATGGATACTTTTGTATGGACTGTCAGAAACACAATCATTCTGTGATATTTTTTTGGAAAGCTAAACAGCTGGCAAAGTAGATCGATGTGTAGGCAAAGCAACTTTGTTTCACAATAAACAAATGAATCAAATGAATCGGAATCACTTAATGATCTATACAACTCATCTTCAGTGTAATGCATTATACGTGGGATCGCTGGGTTGGGTAATTGTTATATTACATCGTTCGTTGCAAGCCTTGACTAATTGGCATCATTTTCCCCACGTTCAGTCCTATAAATATTTTCTTACAGAGAAACCAACTCCAAGGAGCAAAAGCTCTGTTGTGCTAGTAACCTCTCCAACATTTAAAAGAATTTATTCCAATTAGTTGGTAGACGACAGCTTATTATAAATACGACTTGCATTATTCCTACTCCCACATTCTAATGCTGATAGTGTCACTGTTCCACTACAATTCATAAGAAGAAAAAATGAATTCAGAACGCACTTGAAAGACTCGAATAAATATGAAGTCACTCACAGCCAGCATTTCAAATAAGATTTTACCTACTCATAAGTTAGAAAACTAGTTTTTGATGTATCGCCAAAGCAACAGCGACCAATTAATGTCTCACTTCGTATACCAATGGGCGGGGAATATTGTAATCGCAAAAAACTATGTCTCACTTCCTTCAGTTCATATGGTTTTCTATCATCTGTCCAGTACTCCTTCGTACATCTATAATTAGAAAGTATTGTGTCCAATAATAATCATTGCCTTGGGAGTACTTTTTGAATTTTGACAATACCTTGACACCAGACTGCTAGGGTGACAGCAAAATAGCTCTAAATTTTCCCAAGACCGGTTCAGTAGCGGTGGGGTTATAGTAAAAAAAACGGAGAACATAAATAATGCACTCAACTCCATTTGTGGGTGTTTCTGAAGTGAGACAAGATGTCAAATAACATTCTATATGTCGAATAGGTATGATCTACAAAATATATATTATAATATTTCATTTCAACAGGTCAATAGTTGTGGACTTTTTGAATTCAGTCATGCTTGTAGTGAAAAGAGGTAATTTCTAAGAGATTGAAAGAATAAGGGATTGTAAGTGAAATACTGAACTATGTTTTGAGAATATCTTACACATACCTTAATTAGGTTATTTTATTTCTTAAATTACTTCTCTTAATCCCACTCCCACATCAACACCTCACCAGTGACGTATTAACACAGATTACCGCCTAAAGCCCTTTAAACTGTTGCGGCCCTTAATGCTGTAGCTACGGACTGTGACGCTCCGTAATTCGCTCTCCGTAATGGATAAAAAATACCTCCCTACTAAAACATTTCCCACTCCTTTAGACATTCACTCTCTCAAAAAATCTGAAGAGCGAAACAAAAAAACTCTTAAACATCTCACTACTGAAACCATTTCCCACTACCTACACAAAAAACCTGATGGAGAAAAAAAAGTCTGTACTGAACCCATTTGGCGGCTATTCAACCCACAATTATGTACCTCATACACGACGCAGGCCTTATTTGTCTTACCCTAGCTACGATCCTCATACACCTAATTATTTTGCTTAATATGTTCATTTCAGCTTATTTGTAATTAGGTATATTTCCCACGTTCTGTCATCAGAATGTTGCATCTCGAGCACCCTTTAGATAAAAATACAGCATAGAGGAGCTGAGAAATTATATATATAGTATAAAAACCAAAATCTGATACGATTTTCGATTAGTTACATATGTATGTATTAACTAAAACCTCGAAACAGTTCATTCTAGATCTGATAACAAGCAAAAAATAACAAATAATTAGTTGAGTTGTTATTTTAGAACATAAAAAAGTATATCAGTTACTTTACATATCAATCAAAACTATGAGGTCATTCATTAATACTGAATCATCCTGTATAATTTCTGCTAGCACGTCCAGCGCTAGAACTACGTCCAACCAACTGACAGAACTTCCTTACTCTGGGGATGATGATTGATTTATATTTCCCTTTTCCTTTCCTTGTTATCCCTTTAGAATTTTTTGCCAAGGTCATGTGTCGCTATACAACACAATCATTATTTTTAATTTAGCGGATGATTTAGCAATTTTCAATAAACAAGACGAGAGGTAACGATATGTAAATCATGCTTTTTTGTCCACCCCTTTGGCCATACCTCCAATTCATTATTTTCTATTGACTCCTTTCTCTACGCAGGAACTTGAATAAAATTATCATTAAAGTAATCGAAGTTTCATGCAAATGTCCTTATTGAATATCTCCCTCATATTTATTTTGATGGTATAAGAAACGGTAATCGTTGTATAACTGCAAAATTATTTGTACCAGGTTGTAAAGATTAATTAACTCCACGGTTTTTTTAAGAATATAGTTTTTATTTGACATGAAGATGTATTTCGGCTGACGAGATTATAGATTGAACAAACAAACATAGCATAAACATTTCAAAACGTGGTAAAGGAGGGAAGAGTCCAAAATATTAGAAATGAATTGAGTAATAGTGAGCTCACTATTATTGTAAATCACTGGCTTAAGGCAAATATATATAATATAGGGCACTAAATAGAATTTCTGACAAAAAAATGATGAAATCTTTGCATTCAGAACTGATGAAAAAAATAGTGACATTTCCAACCGCTATGTATCGGCAGTAATTTGTTCAAATGTTTTGTCTTGTAGTATGACATACACAGCCATGTGAAATATGTCATTTTTCATATAGCAAATGTTTGTTATTTGACAAATATCGTACATACACACTATATGAAAATAGACAAATATTTGGTATTTGACATACATCAAAGGTTTCCCATTGGTTGTCAATAAATGAGCATAGTTAAGGAAACAAAGCTCAGAGATATTACTACTACTGCTACTACTACTGTTACTACAAATCAACAAGTGTGTATGCAAATGGCAATCATTTGATATTCTGATTAACTCTACATGTCTTTTGCCACTATTAGCCAGATATCGTACGTGTACCCGTGTACAAGACAATGAAATTATTAACAACATAAATATACATCATGCCTATATGATAGAAAGCTGAAGTATATGGTGACCAAACACACATTTCTGTTGTGCATCGATTTTGATCAAACGGTCTTGCTCAGCAAACAAAACGTCCCTTGTTACGGTTGTTGATGATAAAGTTTCAAATGTCTGTCAGTCATTCTTTGCAAGATGCAGCACCAACTCTACCTTTTTATATAGCACTGCTCATTAAAATTGTAATCATTCGAAACTCTAATCAAAATCGTCATCATACTCAAATATTTACATAGTGAAGAGTGAATGAGCTTAACATGAAACTATATACGCTATTACTTATTAGAAATTTAATATAAATCATCAAAAGTTAACACGAACGTCAATAGGGTATGGTCGACCATAGATCCGATTGGCATTTGTGATAACGTTTGATGTTTTGTATTAAATATCTGATCAAAAATCATTACTTGAGATAACTAATATTCCAATTTTTTTGTTGATCCGACAAATGCTCCAGGAAGTATAGACTATGTAACAAGTATATACAGAAAACTTGTTTATAAATACATTGAAATTTCTTACCTCACTTCGGACGACGATTAACTTAATACAGTAAAACAATGGACACAAACACTGAGTCATCCGAACCTCTAATTATCACTCTTAAAGAAACTATGTAACACATTACTGGTTTAACTCGCTAGCCTTCGAGAGAATACTGATAACAGATAACATCTGCCTCCTCTATATCTCATCCTATACCGATCTAGCAGGCGCAGGCGGTACCGTCAATAATAGTAAACTGCTAGAAATTCTGTAGTAGATTCTGAAATTGCATTACTTTCACAATATTATTAGGTTATTGATAGCTATCAATTTCACATACATCCAAGTGCAAAAAGTTCTTAGTATTACAAATGTTTCAATTGTCAGAATATTAAGATTATTTAAAGTGTATTTTCTCCATTACCTGGCTTGAAGTTTCAGTTACATCAGCAATAAGTATCAGAATCGCACGTCCTGCTGATTTATTCTACAGTTACTTGAATAGTAGATGTGATGATAACCACAGCACAACATAGCATAAAAACACTTTTCAAATATAATTAATTTTAAAATCAAAATTTCATTTGAAATATAATTACCCTGTTGTGTTTTAACTATAATTCTTGTCATTTTACCCTAATTCAATTTTTTTAAATATATTTTCTCCCACTGTTAAAATAGCAAAGAGTAAAATAATCTTAAATATGATTTTACACGGCCGTCAGAACTAGTAGAATCAAGAATGAAAAAATACTTTTGCATTAAACACACAACAGCTGGGGCCATATATCACCTGTTCTGGTGTGTTCCAATCCAGACTTCTCTTGTTCGTTGTTAAGAAAATCCAGATACGATAAGCTCTCTAGTATGTTTGGTAGTATTATGGGACAAATCAAGAAATGTTTTGGCTCTTGACACGTTTTGTCAACTCAGTGGCTGTATGATTTTTTTCACCGTGATAAATAGCTACTAATTGTAATTGTGATCATATAACTGAGAATGTTCGTGTCCTGCCACTGGTTATCAGCGGCTACTTTTGTAGTTTTCATAATTAGTCGAGTGAAAATGCTGAGTCAAGTCCGCAACTGTCGCCGGTAGCAGTTCCATTATTATTTGTATAGAAGGAAGGAAATAGGCATCACTTCCACGGAAGTAAGATTAATGGAACTTGTAGTCATTATTGAATACTTTCAAGCTTGTACTTATAATAAAAGATGGGTTAGGATGCCAACAACAGATGATGTTTGAACATAGTTGTGCGGAACTAGCTGTGAGATTTCTAAAACGAAATTTACCATAAAATTATTTTTAGCCCAAGCAATTTCCTAAATGAAAGTTAAATGGTTCGATAGAAGATTTAATTTATTATATTTTTAGGTGTCTGCTAACTGAATATAATGACATTATATTTTCAAAATCAATTTTTGTCATTCTGTTTTTCTGCTCTGTTCTGTTATTTGACATTTAGTTTGGAAGAATACAAAATTCCATATACCACTCATAAGTCAGGGAAGTATTGTGTTAGCAAAAATGTCATAATTGGAAGTAATAATTTGCACGTTTTATGATATCTACATCATTTGTGTCGATCTGTCTGCCTGTCAATCGGTTTGTCGGTGTCTGTCAATCTATCTATCGGTCGGTTTTTCGGTCTGGTCGTGTGCCTGTCGACCTGTCTGTCTAGTTGTCTGTCTGTCCGTAGACAGGATATATATTGGTCATAATTTTATTGATTTTGTTTGAGCGTTTTAACAGTTTATATGGCATATACAATGTTCAAAAGACAAGCATTTCTAGAACTAAATCTGTTGTCAGACAATTACCCGTATACCAAACATAAATAGTCAAAGGTATTTTTCCAGTATTGTGCTTGTGCTGTACATATGTTTAGCACAAAAAAATCCATCATGCTGCTATCGGCATGATAAAAAATAACTTGCTCTGTGTCAATATCAGCACGATAACCGTCACAAAATACCTTTCTAAATGCCGCACGCTGGAGAGCAGAAAAAGTTTGATTAAGGCACGTTGCCTTTGCTTTATAAACTTTTCTACAGAACTTCTCAAAAAGCTCATTATTAATATGTAAATCACAACATGACACTACTGGTAATTCAAAGTAATCGGTATTAAAAGTCAAGCTGCAATGACATTTGTCTGAGTTACAGCCGCTTGATATTGGAATTAAACTTGGCCCGACATACTCCGAACTGAATAATTAGAATGCTAATCTCTATCCTGTTGACAGATAACAGTTGACGTCCTTGCCAGTGGATTTATTCTAACTCCTCCGACTCTCTCCGGAGTTCGTATCCAGCTAAACTCAAAATCGATATGACCTTTAATGTGTTGTAAATGAGTTAGAGCTTAGACATCTCAGGACTATTATCCCCATACTCTAACGCCCACTAAATCGCATTAGGCTTTACGTCTTTGTTAATAGCAGCGTGCGGACAGTTATGTGTGTCATATACATCAGCAATTCCTGTACACCTGAAAATACGAGAGCATTTGCTCCAATTTAATGGATTGTTATACCCGAATGGCTGTAATAAAAATCCTTTAGTTATTACCGTGAGCATTAATATCTATCCCGAATGACGGATTGTAGACATAGCACTGGACCGTTACTATGATGTTTTGGAACAATTGTCACTAAATACCGGATTATAAGTAAATACTTTCATAAATAACCTCTCACTATCTATCGTGCTCCAGTAGCGCTGGAGAGGATAAATGTCAATTTACATTGACCTTAAAGTGAAAGAACTGTAAGGAAATATGATAGACTTTTGGAAGAGGCTCGTTAGAAGTGTTGAAAGTTTGGCCTGGTACGAACTGATAGTGTTTATTGTAATGATGACTCTTGATAGATACCTCAGTCGGATATTCACCATGGAAGAACCTACAGAATAGGAATAAATCAGCCACTTCTCTTTTATGTCACAGACTGTGAAGGTCCTTTGTGAAAGGTGCACCTACTAGACGTGGATTGACTCCAGCAGTTTCAGAAAGTGCTTCCGAGGGCATAGCAAAACAAACATGCGAGCATGATTATAGATATGGTATGATCTAAGCCTTATATGGAAGTAATAGCTTTTTTGATGATTTCAATTTTCTGGAGCGGAAGAGAATCAGCAGCTTCTGGGACACCGCCCTAGCAAGGCCTCCATCTAGCAGGTCATCACGTAATTTTTTCGTCACGGTAGTCGTCTGACTCTTTTGTGCGTTGAGCTGAACACTATTTGTAGATCACCATCCAACAATTCTTTCGATGTCTTCTTTGATGTTGATAACTTTTGGTATGCTTTATTTATGCTTGTGTTTGGAATACCTGTTAAGAATTTTTACATCGATATCAACTGTTAAAGTAGCCATTTCATAATATTATAACCTAAAACGAATATTTTACACTACCAGTATTTTTGAACCAGTGTAAGGTTAATATTTTTTTTAAATAGAAACATTTTGCGCTATTCAAATCATTAAATAGCATATTTAATTACCAGTCTAACGATGTACTGCGGTGCATATCCATCCACAATTTTCACAAAAACTACGAGCAAGGAATGGAAACAATATTCATTTAAATACAAACGAATACACGGCAATAACAATGGGAATTTGGGAATATCTGCAGGTTAAAAAAATCCAAATTACGGCTACCACAATTTGAAGCTGTGTTGGTATATTTGAAAAATTGAAATTTGAACCATGCAAAATCCCCGAAATTAGCAAACTGCTATGTTGTTTTAATACCCTGAATCTGCACTCAGCCGTTTATTCGGTACTGAGATCACGATTTGTAGGCAGACGGAAGCATATTACAGGGGCTCCAATTAGCTTCGTTTGGAGTCCGATTTGTACTCTCCACTTTGATGCCGCGGTCTGTATTCACTTTTTACACTCAGAGTCGTAGCTTGGAACTGTAGCATCCAGGAGGAAGATGAAGGTTTAAAGACTACCGAAACCATTTTCCACCTTATCGGATAATCATTCTGTCCAACAAACTTGAAGAGCAAAACAAATCCTCTTCCTTGTCCTTGTCGCAGCAAATATCTGAAGCGCGAAAAAAACCTCCTGACACTGCGCCGAGAACAACCGGATAACTTAGGTTCGCCATTTGGTGACCCGTAATATATTAAATAAATACAGGCACCTCGAGCTGCAATATGTTTACCTGCTCGCTAATGTCTCCGTATCTTCTTCTAAAGGGGGGGCTATTTCGATTCGCCTCTGTTTGAGCAACTACTAATAGTACGATAGTATAAGAATCATACATAGTTAATATTGATAAAGTACTGTTAAGCATCTTGCTGTCAAGGAGGTTGACTGTATTTCACGTGTAGTCGTATTTATCGATAATTTTGATCGTATTTTAGAACTGTCGATCAACTAGAAGTAAATATTGGAAATATTGTAAATTCATCCCATTTTTCAGATGTGCTACTTTTGAACGACTGGAACAGAAACATGGTTAGAAAACTGTGATTGTGACAATAAAGCCTAATAAGCAGTCAATAACAACTCCTTGAAAACATTTTTCTCTCATATTTTTCTTCTGTCCATGGATTTCTTGATACAAACAATTTCGATTCTTTATTCCAGTAAATTCTGTGTCGAAATCTATGGGCTCCATCCAATCAAAATGAAATACAATTTTACGCTTCCAAATAAACGAAAGGGAATCCAATACTCATTTTTTCATTATATAAAAAGAAACTGAAATCCTCCGTTGAAGGCAGAGAGGCGTTTATTTGTCCTCTTTATTTCCAATCAAAGGGGCAAGCGTCAGGACCGGCCTGAAGGTGTTGGAGTTTGTCCAACAGAAGACGTCTGAATCGACAACGGGAATATTCAAGTGGTTAAGAGGTTGAGTCGAAGGTGAGATATTTTAGGAAAATCTTGGTCATGTGCCCCCTCCACCGCTCGCAAAAGTAGTACACATAGAGATATATTTTTACTGACCTATTTAACAGTTATTTGCAAGTGTCACGAAAATTGGCGCTGACCATTGGAATCTTTGCGTAGTAAAGGCTCTAACAGCTTGGATTCTGTCTGTTTGGAATCTTTAAATTCATGAATATACAAATAGACAATCTAGCTCTGCGAGACAAGGTTTACTGTTACTATCACTCACTTACCTTGTTAAGGTGTAAAGAACCTAATTGCTCTCTACTGTCAGACCGCCGAGCTATAATACCGAGTCTACGATACACACGAAACGTGCATATCATATATATAGCATAAGTCTTTGCATTCCGTCTTGTACTTTGATAAAGGCTACTGAGACAACCGAAACGTTAGTAAGGATTAATTCGTACGTAGCTATGTGGTTTCAATTAGTGTCCAGTGAAAAATATAATGAATCAGAGGGACAACCACAGGATATGTCTTAAGGACTTCCGAGTCAATCTACTTGACTTAATTTTTTCAGATTTTTCTAACCATCTTAGTTAGTAAATCTAGAGACGTCTCTGGCAGAACTCAGAATGAAGCAGTGCCAAGTGGAAATAGAACGTAATACCTAGCCGACAATTGTAGATTAGGTTGGATTACAAGATTAGAGTTGCGTCCTTGCATTGTGACGGAGACCGCACGAAGGACGCCTGGGGGTTGTTTTCGGGACGAAGGCCGTGAGATCGGTAAATATAAAGGTAGAAAAGGGGAAATGGGATTCGGTAGCGCATGTTTGAGCTCCTGCGGCTACTACAAAATAAAATAGTTTCTGTTAATACTGTTCGTTGGGTTGTGAGCGCTAGGAGATTCCCAATAAAAATCCGTTTGCACAAGCTCTGCTTCAGCCTCATTTGAAGAGACGCTATTGCGGGTAATCTTTGTTTTGCAAGAGGCAACATTTACTTTAGTTCTTTTGATGTTTGGTCTACCACCAATACATGGACTTCTTTCTGTTCCTTGCAAATGTTATTACTCTTCTGTCTTCGAACTGGTGCAATGAACTTGGAAAAAATCCATAAAGGCCGATTAACCATAGGAAATGTCTGTATAATGTGTCTAATTATTCTAAATGAAATCTGTGCGCAATCCACCGCGCACGAAGCCGAAACTATAGAAAACATTTTTTTATCGTTTTTATATTGCAGTCTAGATAGTTCGAACTCTATTGGTGGCGTACATTTATAGATGTGATGTTTGTGGATATTTTGAAACCATTTTATTCAAAATTAGCTAACATAATAAAAGCATTGGATTAAAAAGAGGAAAAGAGTATTTGCGGCAACCACGACGCACGAATTGGAAACTACAAACAATTTTTTGTTAAGATTTTTATAATTCAGTCCAGTTCGAAATCCACTGATGACGTGCGTTTATCCATGTGTTATGTACCGATATTTTGATTTTTTTTAGTATAAAGTGCATAGCATAATAACAGCATTGTATTAAGGAAACTTTGAGAAGCAGTTAGGCACATAAACAATAAATAATTTTTATTGCATGAATTGTTATTAGTACTTTATGAAATATTCTTAATATCTACCACGCCAACCATGTCTGTCAAATATAACGCCAGTTGTCCGCCAGTATTACTTTATATGGTTATTCGATTGAGAATAGTTGAGCTATACATCACTGAACGTTCATTATCATATCATATAAATACTTATGATTATTGAAATAATTATGTAGAAATTTATTTTACAGTTTCCGATATTTGTTCAATAAGGAGACAACAGAAAAATACAGGCTGGAAATAATGAGATTGCTGTCCAAATTATAATATCATTTCATCTAAAGTTTGTGCTGGCTGCTAATTGATACCACATAGGATTCAATAACTTATTCCACTGAGGTTTCTGCTGCCTCGGCAGCTTTCACCAAAGTACTTTGAGAAGATGAATCAGCATGGCAACCAGAGGTGAACCTTCAAAAGTTAGACTAATCAGATGATTTATTCTGAACTAGTTTATCTAGGAAGTATGAATATTAAGAGGTAAGTCCTCGCTAGCTTGAACGTTAATACTATGACAGATACGAACTGAAAATCGGTTTTGTAGGCGATAATATTGTCATAAACATTTTTCATTGTGTCGCATGAAACAATAAATTGTTAGTGCTCAGTAGCTTGAATGTGGGGATGTTTACAGCCTGCTTTGATTAACACCCTTGAAGTCTTTGGTAGTGAACTCGTTCTATTTATGAGGCAAGGCTCACTTATTTGCAGTTATATCATTTAGTTCTATGTATATGCTTAAATACATATTTCTACTTACCTATACCTAACCTTTAATGAACACCAGAAGCATATTATGCAAACCAAACAACTAAATCTCTTCTAAAATGAAGATTTATCTAACAAGGTCACGAGTGAATCCCATAAGCAAGCGGTAATCCCTTTAACGCCAAAGTAAAGGTAATTATAAAGGGATCAACAAAGATAATCTCTTTGAATATCTTGCTATTTGTTTCAGAGGGTACGTTTTATAGGGAGATAAGGAACAATCAACAAATTACCGGACTAACTTTTATGACTCTTCATGTCTTCACGTTTTGGTGTCTGGTAGTAAAACGAGCAGTAAACGTCTTAGATATACGATCTATCAAAAGTAAGTATTGTTGCAGGCATCAAGCCAGAACACATAAAGGGTTCTGTATGATCAAGAACGTCTGACAGTTCAAGGTATAGAAGCGACATTATTTTTATGGTTCCTCTCATATTTTTCAATGTCCGGTAATTAAAAGCAAACTGCGATTGACCGTATAGTTAGTTTAGGTATAACGATTCGGATAGCATTACGAAAATACAAAAAAAATAAAAATTGAATAAAAATTATAATGGCATTGACCTATTTTTGCTTTAAAGAGAACAATTGTGATTTTAAACAAAAGCTAATATTTGAACTATTTATGAGAGGCCAAAATTCAGATGATGCATTCGCGTTGCATTGGTGAATTAAAAAAATTGAAACAATGCATTTTCACATTAAAATCACAAGGCTGCCTCGATATCTATGGTGTTATTTCTCTCAAAGTGTTATTAGAATTTCAAAATGTGTAATAGACAGTAACAGTGTGACATGGATCAGATTGACAATCACAGGATTTAAGAAGTCAAATGTATCTGTTGTTTGAAACTTGTAGACAAGGTGGATTTATCAAAAGTTTGATTTCGGACTTCCATTGTCTATAAAATTTTGAGTATCACGACGTTTCGATTGATGTGCTATCTTCAATCGTCTTCAGGTGAACTGATGATATCACATCAATCGAAACGTCGTGATACTAAAAATTTTATAGACAATGGAAGTCCGAAATCATACTTTTGAGTCAAATGTATGTTTGATTTTTGTATTTATTTATTTATTTATTTTGGCAAGAAGACGGAATACTTCATTTTTTGGGATTTGTGAGAGACATAGCATATAAAAATGTGGACCTCGGTCATTCTTTCTACTTTTAAGACATTTTTGATTCATACATTAGACATCGCAGCACAGAACAAATATTTATTTTCAGGAACTATGGACTTGGAACGCACCACGATAGGCTTATGAATATAGTAATTTTTCGATCCATTCCAAATTTTTCCAAATTAATTTGGACCATCTAGATCGTTTCTTTAGTTTAAGGGCATCGTAAATGTTTTTAAAGAGAGCTAATTTGAATTATGTTTTAGCAAGTACTTCTATGGCATTTTAATTGAATAACAATCAAAAGTAATTACGAAGCTACTATCTAACTTTGCGGCGTCAAGTAGACTGACTCTATATTTCAAGTACGGTGGTATCAATTTTTGAAAATTTGAATCGTACTTTAGAATAATTGATCGAAGTGAAGTGAAATTTAGTAACAGTAATAATTTTGGGAAATTGTAAATTCGGGAAAACCTTGTAATTATTTTGTTAATTTAATTCTGGATGATCGACAAAATCCGAATCCGAAAAAATCCGGAAAATGATGAGTAAATACTACAGGCAAAATCTCGAGTACCCCAAGGTACAGCTACCGCATCGAATGTCAAACCCAACAATTTAACGCAAATCTAGGAGCTGACTTGTACCACCTGGTCATGAGTCGGCTGCCACTTTTAAGTGTCCCATAATCACGCAATCGATAACTCGACGGCCTTTTTTCATCCGCCTGGTCTGCCAGCGGACATTGTGAGAGTTTTCCACTCGAGTAGACAATATCAGCATTGTCCCGGGCTACTTCATTCATCCATCGTTCGACTCGGCATCCATTACAAAAATGGTCACGGCTTCTTGACAAATGCGCAATGGATTGGTCGGTTTAAGGGACGCGACATAATGCCGATGGATTCCTCCAAATTTTGCGGTTCGTTAACTCTGCGAGAAACACGTGTAGACTTTTCTTGAATGAAGAAGGATTTTGTACCTGGTTTTGTGTCTGTTGAAGCGGCCTACTATTTGGGGCTATTGACTGACAAATTATTATAATTTAAATGGATGATGTTTAATACAGGTTTCTTTAGAGCAGAAGTGATTCTACACCATTTTCGGAACAATGTCGCCTTTTAGTTTTTGTTGTGGGACGTACCAAATCAAATGAAGGTGTTGATAAATACTAGTACTAAAATTAATGCAAATTCTCAAACTTGTCCTGTAGTTGTTGTGCTGATTCATCTTTACGAGGACAATCGTTGAAACATGCTGTTTCAGTTAGCGGTTGATAAAGAGAGTTCTACGATATATCTGAAGCCAAACAATATTTTAATTTATACTAATCATACCATACACGATAAACATACACTGGTATGCCGATGAGAAAGAAATTAGGTTATTTTCAAAATGTCTGGTTTTTGTTGAGCCGTTATAACTGTTGTGCATCCGACGCTATCGATCTCGATCCGCGTGACGTCACAGGGGATAGAATCACAAGCGGCCAACAAAATTATGTATGTCAATGCCTTCGATCACAGGTTTATCCCCACTCCTTTAATCATTATGCAGATGTGTGTCCAGAACGAAAGTGTGTAGGCAAATCAGCATACCGGAGTGTTTTTTAGGAAAAGATATAACTCAAAAAACAAAAAATTATATAGTTTCGAAAGTGGTATAAGCCAAAATGATAACGCAGTTCCTTCGGACTACTTTTTAAACCCGTTCTATATTAATCAAAATATTTTTAAGATATATGGACGAAAGACACAAGTGGCGGCTCGTGAATTTTACATAACAAGACGTAATACGGGAATGCCATTCATCAACCAATGATAAGCAAAATGTATGAAATTATTTGCCATTTTTACGGCAGTCACAAATGATTGATATCCATTTATTCAACTGTTTACGACCATGCAAGTAAATATTAGCAACAATGCTAAACCAACCGACTATTCGGAGTCAAAAAACGATTATTAAAGCGTTCTAAGTCATAAAAAAATATTTCGAGATGTCTCATCTCGTCTCATCTTGTATTTCGTCTTGTCTCATCTCGATATTCCAGAAAAAATGCTCTCACGACGAGACAAAATCGTGACGAGATGTCTCACGTCTTGCCGGAACTCTAACTGTATTTTTGTATCTTTGATAAAAATAACCTATTGATAGTTGTAAATCAGTGTAGCTTGCGGCAAAGCCTAGGTGAAGAATTACTGCTATTAGATTGACAGTGTATACAAACTTATTTGCGTATACGTATAGATCAAAACTCTAGTACTACAAGAAGACATTCATAAAAACTCACATAGAAATTATATTACATTTCTATTTTGACAAAACAGTGGACAAATGGATATACGGTATATTGTAAGGCACAAAATCTGACAAATGATGAATGAACTTTATTAAGTAGTTATTCCCGCAGCACCATTTTTGATCCCTTTAACGTTTAAATAGCAACTGAACGTCTACACAAAAATGAGGTCAAATAGGCTGACGCTGTACTTCCCACACAATGATATTAAATTAGAGATAAGGATTTGGGTGGGATCTTGTAACTGCGGATCTTTTAGAATTAAATTAAGAAAATAATGGTTATAGTAAAAAGCTTTAAATATTATTAATAATTGTTGTAGATTTACTGCCGTTATTTGAACACAAATAAATAAATTGTAAGGCGTTCTTACACAGGATGGGTAGGATAAAAGCAGAATTTTTATAAAGAGCTTCTTTATTTCTTCTCGCTTCTCAGGACGTAAACTAAAGTTACGCAACATATCAAGAATCGTTATCTCCCTGATAGCTGACTTCTGTCATTTTTTATTTGACTTTGCCAAAATTAAATTAACCGCTTAAAAAATAATTATTTTAAATTTTTATCTATCGTGCCCTTTATACGGTATTTGAGTTTACATCACAAAAATAATTTCAATAAAAAAAATATGGCAGAGAGCAGCAAAACTGTATAAGAATAATATGTTGGAAAATGTCTACAAAATATCCATCAGCTTAATAATATGCTCTTAATAGGCTATTAATAATATATTTGTAAATTTTTAAAAAGAAAAAGTGATATGTGGTGAGAAGGTTAAAGTGCTTTATATGATATTTTAACAGAAATGTTATCCAAAATTAAAAGAAATAAACACAAAAGCAGCAGAACGGTATGAAAAAACTACTTTAGACAAATTAAGGTGCTGTGATCTAGATGGAGTGGAATATACACTGAGAATTTTTTTAAGCAAATTAATAAGTAATCATGAATTTTCGTTTCACGCTCTTCTAAAGTAGTGTACGGTATTGAAATTAATATACCAATACATACATATGGCATTAAAGTCATGACACATTGAATCTAGATACCGATAGTGTATGTCATTGCTAGAGGCAATAAAATTTCTGAGGCATAAACTGCAGTTTAGCTAGGTCGTATCACCGTAAGATCAATTTTAAATAGACCGAAGACGCATGCCTTCTTAAAGCTGACCAAAATTCCAACATAATACGTTTGTTTTGTCCGAGAGCTTCACCGCTCAGTGAAGTGTAAAACTCTCACAATGACCTCGTGCAGCCTGTGCCGGTATCCGAAATGAAAAAGGGACATCAACTTATCGATTATTCGATTAAGGAGCCAGTAGACCAATCGCCAGGTGTTAAGAAGTGAAGTGGAAGATACGGTTGCGCGATTTGCGCTGAACTATCGGACTCGAACATTAGAAACTGCAGCGTTTCTATGGAAGTATAAGCTTAGTCAGGCACAGAGCCAGAATTTCTTTAAGGAAGGGGGTATCTATTAACACAAACCGAGCAGAGTATGGTTATTTAGCAGCTTCGGCTATTTATCTCTCTGTTTCTCCTGGACAAGATTTCTTGGTTATGTTATATTTGTAGTGCTGCCTAGACAGCCATTAGCAAAGTACAAAAAATAAAAAATTAGGTTTTGAAATTATAATAAATTTTTACTACTTCTATAAATACGCTTTTTTATCCAAGACCGTTGTATGAACCATTATGAAGTGAAAAAACGAAACATAAATACATACATAGTTATATTACTAATGTTCCCTGCAGTCACTGACAGTAACCGCGGTCGGAGATCTTTACCGATCCAAAACTAGTGCTGTACCTTTCAAAGGAATGCACTTAAAATCACCGGCGTTCTAGATCGAGTGAGCAGAGTGCCTGCTTATTTCAGTTGGCCAGAGTATATGACCGGCAATCGGAAAGTGTGCCATTCGAATCCCGCAGTGAGCCAAGGTTTTTTCTGATTTTTTTAATGTAATCTTGTAGAGTTAAATACTATTCTGATATAGAATTTTTTGCCATATATGGTATACAGAGCTTACTGGCGGATATTGGTAGTTGTCTTTGAGCCTCAAATATAGAGTTAGTTATATCGGAGCATAGCACATAATCTACTTGGCTGGCACAAAATTGAACGAAAAATTTGTTACAAAAAAGACTTTCAAAATGCTTCAGTACTATTCCTAGTATATTGTCAATATCTACTCTCTACTTTGCCTCATTCTCATACCAAAAAGTATTAGATACCTTTATCTGGGCAATAATCTACATATATTTGAGGAAAAAGCTTCTAATATTGATCAATGTATACAGCCTTTATCAGAGCACAAAATATAAGGAATATCAATTTTTAAACTACTTTAGTTTATTCGTTGCATACTTTTACAGTAGCTATTGAAACGCCAATATAGTTTTTCCATGAATACGAGTAATTTAACTTATTTTTCAGACAAGTCTTCATGTATCAGAGAAACGAGAACAATATAAGATGCGTTGTATGATTGAAATTACTGGTCCAATAACCACGTGGAGAGGTATCACTGCCATTGACATTTACCTAAGCGCTTAAATTGAATTCTGTCATCTCCATGCTAACAATTCCTTCGTATAACCGCTTGATAGGTGAGCGTAAAGTATAAAGATTATAGTCATATCGTTAATGTGAACCTAGATTTTGCATGAAATGCTCTCGCTCGATTTCTCCCATATATCGGTGAGCAGATTACTACACTTTATTCACTATAAAACTTAAAACATAAAAGCCCGCAACAGCTAATGCAGAAAGTAAAATATGACAAAATAAAACCCAGATGGCTATATGCGCCACATCAGAGAATTTAATAACCCCCTAATAAAATATAAGGCGTAAAATCAGGAAATGAAAATCAGCTAACGGTGGAACAATAGCCTGTATCGTTTTATGGATTATAAAATTTCCTATACGAGGCACCTATCTGGAATGATTCGATGAATATTACATAAATCTGCACATAGATTTAATAGCATTATCTCAATGTAGGTATAAAATGAGTTGCCATAAAATTGCTCGCTAATATGTAACCCTCAGAACGTTGTTATTATTGAAGTTATTTTTTGAATTTTCATACTTATACCTATTCAAACAATAATACTTTTTTGTTTTTATAACTGAGCAGCCAACAAGGCACAACTTAAGATACGGAGTACTCTAATTGCTGCAAAAAAATATTCCAAATTTATCTACAGTTTGAAAAACACAGAGGATAATCAGCTGACGGCGTTGTTAGAAGCATCCAGAACTCCAGCAATCCGTACAAGCACGGTTGCTCCTAACGCTACAGCACCGTCTAAGAAATTGTTACAGCAGTGCTATGAGAGAGGAATCTTATAATAATAATAATAATAATAATAATAATAATAATAATAATAATAATAATAATAATAATAATAATAATAATAATAATAATAATAATAATAATAATAATAATAATAATAATAATAATAATAATAATAATAATAATAATAATAATAATAATAATAATAATAATAATAATAATAATAATAATAATAATAATAATAATAATAATAATAATAATAATAATAATAATAATAATAATAATAATAATAATAATAATAATAATAATAATAATAATAATAATAATAATAATAATAATAATAATAATAATAATAATAAAGGACTTTATTTTATCCTCAGCGAATTTCAGCTGAGCTGTTTCAGTTGCAGAATGACTAGAATGAATGTGACACCTGTATTGATCAATATTCAAGTTACCTAAAAGCATGACTACAAATCATTCAATTAGATTAATCCACACACTCTACTGTACTTATTATTCTGAACATCAAGCATGTTCTTTCAATAAATATTTTTTAAATACTTTTTTAAAACTACTAACATATCTCTTCTTCATTAACACTAGGATCTCATTGTAAGGCTTGGTAGCATTGTAACGAAATTATCTCTGAAATCTTAATTTTAATAGATTTGTGCACTAGGCTAAATGCTGAATACGTCTATTTTCAAGGTTAAGCCATTTCATTTGATTAATAAGTCTATACCAGATATAAACCTAAAATAAGAATTTTGCAGAGTTTAAGTTTTCTAGATGATTCCTGATGATTCATGCTCCATACACTACTTCACCATAGTTAGCAGAACTCAAAACTAAACTATCACAAAGTTGTTTACGAATTGTTATCTTCAAGAAACACCTACTGAGATATGAGTTCCTTAATGCTGTGGATCCCCTATGAAGTATACATCTAACTTGCCTCCTGAAACGAAAATCACCATCCATCCAAACTCCAGATTCTTTACTTCCTTAGAATCTTCCATACTTGACCCATTTGCAGTGATGCTAAGTTGCGATTTGCCCCAAAAAACACTAATCAGGATTTGATTCTAAGCCATGTGCTGCAGAGTAACTGGCTATACTATCAATAAACTTTTGTAGTTTTCCTTGTGCTGCAAGCATATGTGACTTGTCATAACTAATATTCAGCTGAGTGGCATCTGCATGCTGTCGAATTTCGCATCCTTCAACAGTATCAGTCACATCAAACATATACAGTATAAACAACAACAGGCCATGTGGAACACCTTTACTTAGTGGCAACACATCAGACTTATTAATAACTAGAACTGCTTTTGTAAACATTTAGTTGTTTTAAATTTCTCCACAAAAGCCTGTGATCTTTCTTAGCGTGTATATAATAACATCATAGCCTTTCAAACCGGAGTTTGGTTTCGAGTCCCGTTGTCCCAAGATTTATTTAAGCTCGTGCTGTATTGCAAGACCCGCCAAGGCTTGTCCCGCAAAAATCACATATGTGGAACAAAATGAGACACTGGTTAAATAAATAGTAATTATCCTCCGATAATTTTACTACCACGGTTGTACAATTCGAAATATTTATTGGTTTAGCTTCCTTACTGTTTTCAGGTTTGTATACTGATGTTCTATGTGCCTTTGTATGGTGAATACTGTTAGGTATTTTAGTATTATAAATATTAACGAAAGTTCTACTCAGGCTCTCAAAACTTTAGCCAACTAGGTTGACTGTGTAAGTCACGTGCAGTTGTATCAATTTATTTGAAAATTGTGGAACTACTGAAATAGTAAAAACTTGAAAGCTTAGTGAACTTTTGAAACGATAAAAGAATCAAAACTTTCTCCAATTTCAACTACCAGTAGTTGAAATATCTAATCCAAATAATAATTTCTGAACTGACACATTGCGTGGAAAGCATAGAATATTAAAAAAATGCAGAAATATAAAGTATCAAGACGTATTATCGGCAAAACATTTTTGACCGGTACAACTAAGGCGTTGACTTCTTAATTGATTATAATTTTCTATATTGTTTTCCCATTTAAAAACTTGCGTTCCATTCGTTCTCCCTGCTACATATGTTAATTTACTAATTACACTCGAGTGGTCACGCTCGATATCCAGTTTATTCGGTTACATGGCTCTGAATCCATGCCAAAGCGGTTTCATAGGTGTGAAAATGACACGCCATGATAAATTGCCCTGATTAGTACATTGTATCAAATGATGGAGTGGTAGAAACGGGGAGGGTTATTTTTGGAGTAATACCCTTCACACTGTTTTGGTGTATATGCTCTCGTTATTGGTGTCCACTTTCTTCCTCAATTTCTCAATGAGCAAGTATTTTGATAGCGAAAACTCACATTATAATTATTATGATATAAGACAGCAAAAATTATGGTTTGAGCTCAACACATTTAAGATTTTTATAAGATGAAACATTGAAAGATTACGTACGTAACCTGTATAATAAATGTTATTTGATAAATACATAAGGTATGGTATCGAAATACATAAGAATGGAATCCAATCTCTCCAAACTCACTGATGGACCAAAAGACGCTTCTCTCCAGTTGTGCTTTGGTTCTTGAATACTGAATGAGCTGATCTTTGTGTCTTTACTAAAATATCGCAGTTTTTCTTTCTCTATCATAATTGTGCTTCTCAAATGACGGTTGCATTGTGTTCCCCAGTTTGGATGTATCATCAAGGAAAATATATTACTTTCTATCTGAACATATCATATATAACTGTATAACTACAGACAGTTAAAAACAAAAATGTTGGCTTCGGTGTAATTCTTTCTTGATATACTGTGACATAGGATCTTCAACAAACTATCGGAAACTATTAAAAAATGACGGAATATCAAACCGTTAAGGGCAAAGGTGATTGGATTTTTTTGTATCAAATTTTGTTGATCGTTGTTATTATTATATCTTTTGAGAAATACGATGCATTTATTGAATTTCTCAATAAATAAATTCAGTTTATATATACGAATTTAATTAACTGCCCGGACAAATCGCTGAATAAAAAATCAGCTTTTGATAAACGTAAAGTAAGCATTCTGCATTATCATATAGTAAAAAATATTCTGATGACTGATTTCGATATTTGCTAATTTAGCTCCATCCTCAATTCGTGGTTCTACTCATCAATCGTTTTGCGAATTGAAGCGTAGCATATCTGCTGATATACTGATATACGAAGTATATTGATTTCGACTGTAATCAAAATATTCCGGTCTGAATTACAAAGCGTCTATCTGATGTTACACGCTTTTAACTAGCACCCATATGACGGAGGGCGATACAAAAGGACTACTCTTACATACATAGGTCATCCAGAATAAACACACGCGCAGAGGCACAATATGGTCCCTTTTATTGTGCTGCGCCCTCCCTTGTTAATAGATTAATCTGCCCTTCGTTCCACCCTGCTGACGATGGTCCGCCGATGCTGCCAATATTACACCACTTTATTACATCATTAATTACAGCCCACGCTTTATCTGGATGAGCAGCGCGTTAACTAGCTGAAATACGAGACCACTCAATGGCCTCTGTTTGTTTATCATTTGACAGGCCGACCAAATGTTCAAGGTTGTTTGGCAAACATGAGACTATTTGACATCGCTATCAGTATCGGTGATATAGTCTAGTTTGAGAGACATTTATTACAAAACCAATTGGAAAGCCACTTCTGAAGTAGGCTACGAAAGCTGAAAACTGAAGTTTAATGGCAATCTCACTTATATAATGCCCAGTAAAAACACAATACCTTTCTCTCTTCTTGCGTGTTCAGTCAACACATATACAGTGAAGCATTATGTATAGATCAAAAAACGAAACTTTAACTTGAACTGAATTAAGTGAACTTGACCAAATCAGCCAATGTTTTTTTTGGGCAAGCGATTACAGTGTTTCTGTGTGGAGCTACTGATCGTAGAATGGATATGTTTCTACATCCATTTTTAAGTAATTACGTCAGTCTTTGAGTTTCTTGCTCGTCCTCACCAGGGGATACTCTGAACTGTGGAAGGAGGTGATGATCAAATATCCATGATACTTTATCCTGGTCATGGAGGACCAGCGCTCCCCTGGATGGATTTTCGATTTGGAAGTCACGGTAGACGCTGAATTTTCTCACACCTGTATAGAATAAAATTGTTTCACTCGACCTATTATTAAAGATAACCTTTCGCTACTTCTTTACTAGGGCATCCGAGGAATTATCTAGCAAATAGGCAGCTAGAGGTGTCATACTACGTACTTTTGAATATTGAGTGGGTATTTTGTTTCAGTGGAGTTTTCATAGCACTGACGGGCAGAATACAGTGTGGCTCAGAGACTAGAGATTTTGTTTTTAGCAGACTTCTTTGTCTGTCGGTCAGCTGCAATGTTGTCGTTGGTACAGTCAGAAATACCTGTCTGCTGTCTGTGCTAATTCTAATATCTTGCCCATATTGAATATTCTTGTCGGTAACTTTACTTACAGCTATAGTTACGCCAGTCAGTGCTAGCCGTGTAACGCTGGCATGTCTATACATGTGCCATTTACTGTTAATGCTGAGGTTTCTAGAGTATACCATAACTAGCCCTTTTATTTACCTCAAATCTGTGTAGATGTTAATGACACCCTCATCGATTTGACCTTCAGAAGCTGCAAGAGTTTTATGACGTAATTATCGGAGTAACTTAACATGAGGACACCTTGTTCGTTTCAACAGCCTCGCTCTTCACGGTCGTGAGCGTTGTCTTTATTTTTCTTTTCCATTTTACTGAACAGAATGCTATAAGTGACAAAACCAGTGCTTTTCTCATGATATTCACTAAAAACAATTATTAAAACCTTCAGTGTACATGCCAGTCATAACTGACCCTTTAACTGACATGCGAACGTAAGATGAAATGTTACGTCTGGACCGGGCTTAAATCATCAAAAGCATTAAAAGTTTTTGGGCAAATATGTTTTTACTACTATAAACATTAATTGAATCCTCTGGTAGCTTAATTTCAGGAACATCTTGTAGCTTTTCTGAGAGAAGCAGAAGCCGTATTACGTCCTAAAAATGCATTGATTCACATTAAAATGCTGTAAGGCGTAACCAGTGGGCAGTAATTGTAGTGTTAGTAGTGGGGAGGTAAAACCTGGAAACCAGGCCACCATTGGCCCTTTTTACCGCTCCCGAAAGCCATCATGGTAATTCCTTAGTATCGAATCTAGTAGACCTTATGATGAATGTCATGATGTCAGACCACTCCGCTAAGTAGAATTCTGCCCTGTCTAATTTCGTTGTGCCGAAAAACCCCGGTTATGAGGCCGCGATATATGGCACACTCTTTTAGGAAGTGGGGCAAGGTCTCGTTCACCTCCCAGCGCATCTGGCAGATTGGATTTTATCGCTCTTATGAGTGACAAGGACCCTACCAGCGGGCAGTAAATTCCCTTGCAGCTCTTTCCGAATCGCTGAGATTTCCAAAGCAATGACGATTGAAAGAAGCTAGTTTGAGATGTTGAAAGTTCAACAAAGTAACAATGAGGACGTTGGGATGTTCTAGTGTTCGTTATACTAATAATTGGCATTGGTTTAATTATCCGAGCGGCCCGGTCAAAGCTTTCCACGATGGAATTCATAAAATGGGTATAAATTAGCAACTTCTCTCCGATGTGTGGAGGTCCTTTGTAATATTAGGCACGTCTACTACACATATTCAGGAACTTCAAAGTACATCCCCGCACATGCAAGGAGTTTCCAATGAAGGTATCATGAAAGTTTAGTCTACTAGTAGTAGAAGTAGGCCAATACAATGTTCTGCAGCAAGAAAGATCCTCTAACTTCTGGGATGCTGATGTAGTGAGGCCGGCAGCACGGTCATGTCAGGACATGCATTGTTAATGTTAACTCCCTGGAAGTCTGATGGAAGCTAATTCGAGTATTCAGTGTCGCTCCATCTCCATGGCTTGTAGACCACCGTGTGGTTCCTTAACAGAGTAGTCGTCTAAGTCGAATAGGAGTTGATTTGACCTATATGTAGATCGCCATTCAAAATTTCCCTTGATGGACGATGCGAGACCTCTCGGGATACCATTGGTTCCATGCAGAGAATTAGAATGATGTCATTTGCGAAGCTGTGAATTTGATTTCAATAATTCGTTGACCTACAGCTAATATCCCCAGGAAAATACCGTCGTTGAGTAACATTGGGAGCATCTCCGTTTACCATCACGAATAAGGAGCGGTCACCGAGAAGATGTCACGTGGATCACTTCGAAAGCCAAACAGGCAGTTGGAATTTCGTGACAGATTTTCGTGATGGAAGGTTAGAAAAATATTGTATTATCTTAAATTATAAAACATTGAAGACAGTACTTTGCCCGCTTATCCGTAAAAGGTAGAAAGCTGCAAGACAAAACACATTTTTACTCATCCATAAATAAGGCTTAATCTCAAGGAAAGTCTGATGGAAATTAACCTTTGAATCTGAGGATTGAAGGATTCCATTTATATTGTATTAATTATTCAATAAGTACAAGTAAAAACTGCTTTTCTGAATGTATCTGGACCTAATTGGAACATGGATTTAAAAAAACATGTTTCAATTGCGTCTTAAAGTAGGTAGCCTTTCATCCAACGGATTTTATTTCCTTTACATCCTGATGGCTTCCGACATAGTTCAACTGTGCATCCATATGTTTGCATATCTTGAATACCTTGAATATTTCTTTCATTGTTAATTCACATGTTCCGGAGTTCCTTTCACTGTTTCTTTAAAAGAGAAGGGTATGAGCATTTTATGAAGTAACTGGTAGTATCAAGAATCCAAAAATTAGAAATTAATCTTGTTACAGATTCAATTCACGCAATCGATCCTAAAGCCGAACAACACTAAAAAGGGAACACCGATTTCAGTATTTTTCATCAGTAACGTACTGTTGGGGCTTGCGAAATTCGTAAATAACAGAAAATCCAAAATACGAGTCAGGTACGTTTTCCAAGTAGTTTATACATTTTTGATGACTGATTTGATAGCTTCCGATTTTTAAAGAAAACGGGTTAAAATCTCATATGTCTAGCAAGGTTGTTTCCAAAAAAAAAAGGTGAGGTGTATAGTGAGATTTTCACATAATTTGCTATTCACCCGAAAAACAAACATTTAAATAGGAAGCTTTGATGTTCGCTATATATATTTCCGGTACTACAAAAAATCAATTAACTAACTATAGCTATTAGTTCATTGCTGTTGTATTGCAGTACGCCAAATATACATGCATTTCAAGACCTGTGCCATTCTCAATCTCACCAAAACTTCGAGTACTTTCGAGGCTGAAACATTTAAAGTGTTCTTCCATTTATGAAACTTGCCTCGGTAGTAAGAGACTGTCAGAACTATATCTCGAATAAATCATTCACTTTACCAGTTTTTAAAATCACAAATGACTACTGAAAACACTTAATATTTTTCCCTGCATTGTCAGTCTACTCCAAAGCACAAAAAAATGAACTAAAAAGGTAGGCGAAGATCCCGAAACGTTGGCAAAATCCGTATTTTGGTTTAAGTAAAAAACGAAGACGACCACTTATTTAAGAATAAACCACACGATTACCATATGTACTTATATTATACAAACATATTATTCGTCCTGGTGTACTAAGAATGACATGTAGAGATCAGATGTATCCAAAAAGATCGTGCTATAAGAGATGATTCGATTTTTTTTTCAAAGGCATACAAGTAAACAATCAAGTGAGTAGGATACCACAATGCTTCTTTGAGAAATTCACGCCATATCAGTAAGCTCCTGACTAACGTAAGTCTTATGACAACCACTATGATTATCTAACAGGCCAGCTTACCTGGAAACATCTGTAAAACGTCGGAATTAGCAATTTACTATTCAGTTTCCGTCATGAGTGATTTCTTAATTGAAATCGTATTGACGTTTCGTCATTCGTGTGAAAATTCACGTGGATTCTGTGCTGATATTCATGAACGCCACTGGCTCCCTACCTCTATAGTTCGGATGACACCCTTTCTCACTTTTAGGGCGCGATTTGCCACTACCCACTCTGAAGCTGCATGTAAGTACTTTGTTAAATCAGTACGATGATACTTGAATCATACAATGCGGTTTTGAAAGTGCTAGAAAACGAACTGTAGTCTTTTATTGTATGTTAACCATGAATGAGATTTTCTTTTAGCCCATCACCGATGTGATGGCACAGTACCATGGAGAAATAATCAATATGTCCTATATTATATTATCTGACAGAATGTGGTATTGTAATAAATTTAAGTATATTCTCATATTGGAATAGTATCGAAATTACCATCAGTTGCAGAAGGACCAGATCAATTTATTTTATGGTCGAAACAAAGCATAATTTTATTTGAGATGAAGATAGTCTTTGTCAGTGTCTATCTTTCTGCTTCTGTGTTTTTGTGTCAGTCCGTAACTGTTTCCGCCTCTATAACTAACATTTTTTTGTTGTTTTGTTGGATATCGATTATTATTTACATATTTTACTGTATGTTCCAAGAAAATTATTCCACTTTTCCGTGTTGCACGGTATTTCAGGGAATAGTTAACTTTCTTTCTAAAGAGGGGCTAAGTTGTTCCGGTTTTGTTTTAGCGACTTTTACTACTATTAATGCACAAGGATCATGAATAGTAATGATTTTGCATTAAGAATTGTGTCAGTTGGTAAATTGTATTTAACGTGCAGTTTTATAAATTTATTTTAGATTTTTGGGATGCTCGAAAAGTGTGAAATATTTAGTTTCTCAATATTTTTTCAAATGCATTCTATCAGCTGTAACAAATCCGACATGATTTCCTAATTTTTAAGCTTATATGATTGTCTGTAAGCTAGACGACATAGTTGACGCCATCTTTAATCATGGAATGAAGTACTTTGGCCTTGGGTAGCAACTCTTTAAGATCAAATAACTGTAGCAACTCTTTAAAGCTTTATGCAATATACAGCCAATACGTATCCACATGTAAAAACAGCCTATCCAATTTATCTTCAATCCCAATACATGCAGTTACATCTGTGATCATATAGACTATTAATGCTAGAACTTGATGAATCTTCACATCCTTCAAGCTGATTCAGTTTGAGCTTCTACTGAACAAAACTCGATGCGCATTCCAAATCATTGTCAAACAGGCAGTTGCTGATGTCAAATTTGTTTACTCTAGCTTTCGATAGGGTGTGGCATTTGATCAAGCTTGCTGCCACCGGGTCTGTGCAACTGGCTGGATACTTTTCTCAGGGCTCCTTATTTGTGGTGGTTGAAGGATATGTTTCCGATGTACCCACTCACTATCACTGCGGGTGTTCCTCAAGGATCAGTCCTTTCTCCAATGCTCTTCTTGCTGTACATCAACGATTTGTTGGAAATAACATCCAATCCTATCTACAGCTTCACTGATGACAGATACCGTATTTCGGCGAAGGCAGCAGATCAATGAGGACATTGAGAGAATTGTGGAATGAGGATATGCAAACGTATCTCTGCTTAACGCGCAAAAGACTCAGACAACAACCCTGGCAAAATGGGTATGCGCCCCAAAGCACCCTCTGAAATTTCTGGACACAATTCAGAAGCGAGCAATACGGTTATTGAATGCGCCTGACCTCACAAACGATCTCCACAGTCTGGAACATCGAAGAATGACGACATGGTCGACCGAGCTGTCTTGCATAGTTTCGCCAGTACGGCAAATACAAGAGGAGTTCATCGGGCGTATCCTCACCAGGTGGAACTTACAATGCCTGATTCAAATGTCGCTCTTTTGGGGAACCTCAGCGTTGTAGAATGGGCTACAGGGGACAGTATTTCCCGATGGTTATCATCTACAGCGTTTTGTGGTCAATGTGAATAGGGATTTATCCTCGCTATCTATTAACTCTCAACTAGGTGCTACAACAAATATAACAAGTAGCTGTAACTTCAATGGTTTAGTCGCCTAATTTAACTAGTACATCTCTATAGATAGATGTGGGTCTTGTGAATGCTTGGTTCAATAATATCAATTTAGCCGTACATCAATTTTAAAACTCAGTTGTTAGCTAGCTTATAGGGAGAATCATTAAGGCAGTTAATGTAAACATTGTAAGTAACCATTGGCAGTCTGATAACTGGGTCTAATATCTACCTCATATATAGCCGTTCCATTTCCATAAGTTTGTTGTAGTAGTAGCGATAATAATTCATAAAGGTGATGTTAATATTTACTATTATATCAACAAAGTTCTGGACTTGAATGTACCAACTGATCTACCGCTTCTATCTCATTTAGCGGTTCACCGCCTACCCAGCTGAAATTCGATCGAATCGCTAATTGGCCTAAAAAGTCGTAATGGAAGATAACTGGCTTACAAAAAATATGCTACTGCCAAATTAGCGTTATATTGAATGACAGTTGCTCTCAACCCCGTTATCTTATTATTATCCCCGTGAGGTCGGAGGCGATGTCCAATTAGAGCGAGAGCGCACCCGGCCCAGTTACACTGTTTATATATAAGCCTAGTTCAAATTTTGTCCAATTTGTCGTATTTGATGATACCCTCTTGAATATCACTCATACATGAGATAACATGTTCAAAATGAAACTTACGAACTGATTGGCGATCTACCGCTGACGATAGAACACTGATACACCTCGTATGTTTACACATATTTTCGTCAGACGTTGGTGCACACAGTTGCCAGAATTCACCAAAGGACTACAATAACATTAATTTTTCTACATAGCTAGTTGACAAGATCTCATGAATATGTTCTACAATGAATATCTTAGCCATTGAATAGTAAGGATAGTTGAAAACAACGTCATAATTTAGAAGAAACCTGCAATGTTAATCACACCTCATACACTAGCTGGCAACATGGCTTTATAGTAAATTCTGACTGCTACTATCCGCTATGTACATTTTTCATTCATATTTTGCAAATTTAACATCTGTCGGCATTTGAACAGAACTGAACCGTCAACCGTCTACGTCAGGTCACTGTCAACCGCTATCAATTTTGACGTGAGCGTTCAACAGACATCGTAGTTTTTGTTCATTTTATCTGTTCAATCTGGTTTGAATTTTGCTTATTGTTGCCAAAATGATGATATATTGTTATGTGTGTAAGCTGTTCAGTACGCAGGCTAAAGCTGCAGGTGTAATTTTCCATCAGTGAGTATAATTGTGTACTTTTTCAAATTCCCGCCATGTCAAATTTCGTGATTCATCCAAATGTCATCGATGTTTACAAACAGAAATTACGGTCCCCATCAAGCGGCCATCTTGCCACCTTCCCTTCTCCCCGCTGGTTCCCAGGCCAAAATCATGACAAATGAAGTTATGAATGAGATGCCAGGTCTTCAGTTGTTCTATCGTCGTTGCAATCTACCGACATTGAAGGGTGTATATATATATATATATATATATATATATATATATATATATATATATATATATATATATATATATATATATAACTATATATATATTATCTACGTCTAGTTACTACGACTTGTCGAATGAATAGAATGATGTATATTTGACAATACCTTGCAGTGTTGTCAAATATACAACAGCAAAACCAGTATGGACCTTTTCAAGCATATACTGCCTAATTTTCATCGTTATGCTGTTTGTTTACTTAGTGTTGAATTGATAACCAGTGTTATGTCATAGATTGGGTCGATTCATGATTGAATGTTAACAGAGTCAGTCCCTCGACAGTGCAAGAGCGATAGACCAGGTTGATCTTAGACCACTGCAGTCAACGGCGCAAAATCCGGAAGCAATCTTTCCACCAAGTGAAAATATAAATTAATTTTGAATACCAACTTTGTTATTTTATATCAGAACAGCTAGGATGGAGCTTAGCACACGTATATGTTTAATTTAGTTATTAGGCTGTGAAAATCATTAATTGCAAACAAGATGCCACTAATGCGTATGAGACTGCCAGTGATAACTATTTTATATTACCGGATTTTATTATAGTAGTAATAATAATAGACTGTGGAATTCTGGATTAGATTGGTGTAGCATTCATATTATTCTGGGATGGATTCATGTCTTAAAAAAATTGATCTGGGATATCTATAGATGCTGGAGCTTATTCTATAGATTGAGAATCAATATTTCACATAGCAGAAAAAAATCAATAATTGAAATATAACTTGTCTTAAGAATATATGTTCAGCTGAAATACGCTTGATAGCATCACATCAATCAAAACGTCATGAAAGAATTTCAAAGCTGTGTTATTCAAACGTCTAAATTGCTTACAAATTTTACTTGATGAATTGCCTATGACTGGACAAAACTCTGAACTTGAATGTACCAACTCATCCACCGCTTCTATCTGCTTTAGTAGCTCGGCGCCCAGCCAATTGAAATCCCATCGAACGTCTAATTGGCCTAAAACGTCTGAAGCAAAAATAACTGACTGTAACAAAACATAAACGGCTGCCGAATTAGCGTCGTATTGAATGTCGATTGCCCTCAACATCGTCATCTTATTATCATCCCTGTAGGGCCGGCGGCGGTGTCCAATTAGAGCGGCAAAGCACGCGGCCCGTCGAACTGTTTATGACAGCCCTTCTAGTGGCCGCGTGGCATCGCCGCCCCGTCCAAATCCGCATGTTTCCCACACGGTCCGCTGCAGGACGATATTCGGTTATTGATGGGGCGACTGGTTGGTAGAGAAATTGTGCAATTTGAAATACGTTTAGTTGCAATTATTCGGTGTTTGACATAATGGCCAAACTACGCATGGAAAGTGACAAGCTTTACTGTGCTGCAAATTCCTAGAAAATACATTGCAAATATGTATGATTTTGATATACAGGGTGGTCCATTTGAGACAGCCGTGTAGCGCGAACAAAGATTTTTAGATGAAAACGTTCAAATGAAAGTTCTTGAGAGAGTTAGTGATGATAGTTAAATTAGCACAATGATGCTTAAAACGTCCTATGTGAGTTTGAAACTAATAGAACTGTAGTTTTTTGGTATATGTCTTTCTTTTCATCCATGGGATGGCAGAGGAGATAATACGTATATGATCTGGAAGATACTATAAGAAATAAGAAGGCAAGAAGGCAGTAGACAGCAAAATTGCATGATTTTTATCATGGAATAAGGTACCTTATAATTCATTATCAGAAAAGATTTATTTACATGAATTGATAAAATTGAACACTAAATTTAATTTGAACCGCGTTTGGTTGTAATCTTTAGAGATTTAGCATAAAGGATAATCTAAGCAACTCTCAAGTTTTTATCATAAAATTATACTGTATTATGAATGCTTAAAACAAATTCTGTGCCATTTCTGGTACAGAGAATGTATATAAAATCTTAATTTGCAGCATATTCATCCAAATTGGGTTAAGCTCGACTTGAAAAGCCATCATGATTTAACTTTATGAAGTCCAATTCTAGAACTTTCTCATGAATATGTTACCTTATATATAGAAGTACAAGGATTTGATGAATCAGATATTCATTCAAGAAGTTACATTAACAAGTCTATCAGTTATAGCTACAACGTTCATTGAAAGGTGTATCAATATACGCTTGTTTGTGACGATATGAAATAAATAAATATTACATTTCATAACACCAGTTTTGAGTTTTAGTGGTAGAGGCATTCGAGCATCACCAAAGATCCACAAAACATGTACTGCACTGCTTCACAGCAGGATTCCTTCAATCATTTATCAGGAAACAATAAAACACCCACGTTTACATTGATCTACCTTCTTAAAAAACGCTCAATTGCGCAATACCCAATATATCCTTGCCTGCCAAATAAAATTCCTATGTCGGAAACAATACCGTTCATCCCAGACAGATACAAATCTCTAAGAAAACACAATTCCCTGAGAATTACAATTAGAGTGAACTGTCTGCAACAATGCGAAGAAAGAATTTCTGCATCGACAAATCCAAATCGATGGCGGCATCCTCAGTTTAAAGGGAATAAGGGATGACCCTTTCACGGATCCGACTAAATTTGATGAACATCTCACGGCCTGCTTTCGGCGCGGTGGAATTTGATTACAGTTGAGGTTTCCCGAGAGACTGTCACATCATTCGGATTAAAGGTCAAATCTAGTGTAGAAAATTCAACCTTTCACATATCACGCCATAGACCACAGAAGCAGAGCTCAAACCCCACTAGAGAGCATAATAACGTACGAGCTACGCATTCTGAATAGACCAGTCGGTAGGCTGATGAAAGCTGTTCCAGTCATCCGTGTCTTATCAACATTCTAAAGTGCGTTCAGCTCAGCTGTGGGAAATCACAAAATATAAAAAAATGGATTTAATCATGACTCACATTCGTGTCAAAAGATTCGCTTTATTCAGAGCGCCTCTTCCATCAGTTTGATTGCCCTGATATTTCCTCTATTGCTATCACAGTCAACTAGTTCTTTACAGTTCAATTTTCCTTCGGTATTTTAATGAAAATTAGTACACTTCTCTTAACAGCCCGAATTACAAAAATAGTAAGACAACTGCAGATAACTGAAGGAAAACAATTACAGAGGCTAAATGTGGAACACTATTTTTCATCGACTTCATAAAGGAAGAGGTTCTCAATACTATTGTTGTTTACCTCAGAACTGCGTCATTTCTAAACCGGTTTGGAAATTTTTTTCTTATATGAAATGACATACTTTTAGATTTGTCCCGTTTTTATCAAACTTCAGTTCTGATGGTGAGATCTATGAGGTATTGAGAGAATTCAATAAATTTATAGGCATATCATAATATATTTGGTAAAGTGGAACTGATGAAGAAGACCACAGAAGAAGTATTCCATAAAAGGCGATAATCCTTGATAAACCTCCATTAAGAGAGCTAAACAGCTCCATCATCAGTTGACGATGACATCGGAACTCGTTAATATGAAAGCTTTTACAAGAAAAATTCATCCAAAAAAAAGTGGACCAAAAAGTAAACAAAATAAACCCGGCTTGTTTTGTCACTTGATCTTTCTCTTTTGCCATATATAATGAATAGATGAAATTTGCGATTGGTTATCTTTGAAAAAGCTGTGTTGATACGTGCGTATCACAAAAGATATGCATTTAAATCAAACGTTATAAATATGGTAATAATTTGGCACTGAGAAACTGAAATTGGTTTTAAAAATGGAGTCAACTAGACGACATCGATACTTTTCAAGCATCGATATGAAACAATGACTAAAATGTAAACATTAAAATTACCAGTTCACTAAAACAGTTCATAATCATATATTCCTACAATTGAAGTAAGAAGTAAAAAATAATTGCATTATACAGTCACAGTTCTTGAGACCGCGTAATTTCAGTAACCGTTTCATCAGTTTTGAGAATTTTGGGGAGAGATACGCTTTGGGTTAAAGCAATCTTTTTTAGAGTCTTTCTTAATTTGAAGGGCAAAGGCTTACATTTAAGGATTATACATATATTTTGTGATTTTGTTTAGATAACACTGCCTTAATAATGAACACTACCAATGATATCTAGCGTCTAAACTTCAGTATGCTTGGTACAACCAAATGTGAATAGAAATGAATTCAGCTCTATCATAGAGTGGCAAGCAAGTTCGGTTTGAGTTAATCACGTTTCTCCTTTCAGATTTAATTTTACCGGAGAGTTTCTTCCAAGCTAATAATAGCACGAGACATACGACCGACTCGGATCTACCGTCATTATCGAGTCCCCTAAAAATGGCCCATCCAGGGCGTGTTGGTGTGTTCGTGCCAGAACATAAAACGCTATAACCGCAATGATTCAACTTATTTGGTGAATCGTGAATTTCGAACCAAGGATTTCCACCAAACACCAGCCAACTGAAGCAAATGTATAAAATAAACCTGGACAAGCTATTCATCAGGCATTTTGAATGGATAGCTCTTTAAACTCGGACAATCCAAATTACCACCCGACCTCCGCGCCGGGTGACCGTACTGCAAGTCCCTTAATTGACGCTTTCTCGTCACAATGCGCAGCTTAATTCGGTGGAGGGGCTGCTCTATTTGATAAATACCCTGGCCAACTTGATGAAAGCCCGTCGTATAAATCAACGTATTTTTTGTTACATGCTGCTATCTGACACCATTTGACGCTCATGTCCCGATTTTTTTGTTGAAAATGAAGGATACATGTTGATGAGTGCTGTTTTTTGTTCCCGTGTACTACAACGATGGTTTTGATTCCTTCCAATCTCCAATGTCGTGTATACTGTACAGTCTACCGTGTACCGCAATACAGTGTATATTTATTTACGCTTGACCGCGTCAATTGACAATACATATCACATATTTCCATCGGTCTGTATGTCTGTCTGTCTATATTTTGTCCGGTAATCTTTGTCCGTTCTGAGACTCGGAAAATACATTTTGGATTTGGAAAAGACTTTGCTTCTAGATTGCTAGTGTGAAATGAACGAAAAACGAGAAAATAATAGCTTAAACTATGACGGTTCCGAAGTTTCTGGTTATTTTCTAGAAAATGTATGGGGTAGTCGAAGATTGGCGTTCGCGGGTGGTAAGTGATGATGGAAAAACTCAAATGTTGGTAGATGACGTTCTAACATCTATAAAATTTTGACCCCAGCAGTACTTCATTTTTTTTAAGATACTGATCCAGTGGCAGCGGAGTTATAAGCAACGTATTCATATAAACATTCAGTATATCCGATCTACCGTTCAGGCGATATTTAAAGTAGCACCTTAGTTTGCCCTACTTCTGCTTCAACAACTGCTAACGCTACACAGCTTGCATTCAACCTGAATAAGCAAAACAGATCATTACATAAGTAATTTTTAGCATGCCAAAAAAATCGCGTCAAGTAGATTGACTAAATATTTGACGTGTGTAATATCAGTTTACTATATTATATTCTTATAGGATTTCAGGACTGTTAATACAGGTGAGGTTAGCTTTGGAAATATTGTAAGTTTTTGAAATATGTCATAATTTAGGGATTTTCTCATGATTGGTATCAAGGTCTTTCAGTAGTTCCCATATTTTTTTAGTTGAAATCAAAAGATCAGGAATAATTGTGAGTTTTGAATCTTTCATATTGGTGTATGAGCTCTATCTTGATGCCAATGGGATATCATCGTCTCCAAATTATATAAACGATAAAGTGAAATATAATTTATTCAACAGCGCCACATGAATGAATCAATTTTGTATTAAACATAATCGATGCAAAATTAAACGTATACAAAAACAAGACCGATGTACTATGAAGTGCAGCTTAGATTCCGAGCACAAAATGGCAAAATTATGACAAGTCCTCAAAAGTCAAAGAAAGGAAGGTGACAGCATAAGTTCGCGTATTTATTCTCACATCCTTGGCTCTACCTGCACCAAATTAATGCCAAATTCACAAACAATCATGGATGGTTTGATCTTACTGACCTCAAAAATGCTTACAAACGTTTGCAGTTTGAATCCAAACTACGAAAGTATCGCATTTGTAAATGTTTGCGATCACTTTGCGCGGCCAGACTTAGAGGTAGCGAAGATGCTGAACAATGTTATCTAGTTTGACATAGCTTCTTCCAGATGCACCTGATGGAAGATGGATGTTGGGGTTTCTTGCACATGGCAGGTATATAAGACAGCGCACAAATCACATTGTTTCCGTCTACCTATTCTGATTTTGCTTCACAGAACGAAATAGAATATCCAAATCAACATTTGAGAAATGCATTTGGATACGGACATGCACTTAGGGAAATTAATATGTAAGCTTACTATTCATCTATATATCTTTAGCGAAAACAAACGTATTTATCAATCAATAATTTGTTTCCAGGTATGGAGGAATCCAAGTGTATAATAAGGAAACTCTCAATTGATATCTAGTGCGAGAAACATGGGTCGTTACAGCTTTGAAACTGGTTAAGCAGATGTCAATTTAGCATGCAAATTATAGACATTTTGAAACTATTTATTCGTACTGCTGACTATGATAATTTGATTTTCATAATTTTGTCAGTGCTTTTGTTACTTAAATCTCATAATTCTAATTTGCTGCCACAATTTCAACAAAATAGTTTCACGGAATACATTTCAAATTATAATAGTACATTATTTCATCTGCCATGACAAAGCACTACGTTGCAAAGAGAGATTTTCCTGAAAAAATAATAAGCTGCCTTCTTGCCTACCTACGCATATACTTTAGGAGTATGCTGCTTAACGAGACCAGTAGCGTCCGTAAAACGGAGATTCTATAATGATAGATGTGAGAAAATTCATATGATATTTTTTCACATTCAATCAAGACATTGCGCTTACTTGTAATAAGTTGTCATTTAATTTAGAGAGCATAACATTTGAAAGAGGAAAGAAGGAACTCATTAACGGCACGGGTTTTCCAAATTCTTCAGTCAGTGACGATTCTTTTTAGTTGGCTATTCAGGAGGTGACTTACAATAGACGCTTTTTTCATAAAATTTATATATTTGACATTCTTTTTTATATATACTAAGTACAGATTTTTACAAGTATCCCCACTGCAAAACTATAATCTTCAGAACTAGGCGTCCACTAGAAATAAATAAATATAGTAATGCAAATTCTAATACCTATTCAATATTACTTCAGCAGTGAGTTAACTTCTGTTAGAATCTAGAATTTCTTCAGAATACATCATTCGATAAAGACACTGTCGGATGAAATTGAAGCATCATTACTGTATATACAAGTTCATGACGCATTCGTAAAATACATTCATCTGTATGATGCTTAGTGTCTTGAGAAAGGATGCCGAGGCACTCTAAACCTCAGCAAAAGTGCATCACCTATGGTTTTATTTATCAACCAGGACAAATTCGATTAGACACATTTATTTTTATATCTTACCAATCTGTGTTTTCTTGTTACTGTTATCTCGGGTCTCAGTATGCTATAAAGGCTCACTGTTATTTTTTCAAAAGGATCATGCGATAGCAATGATTCGTTCTTACCCTGACACACGTTCCATCAAGATCGATAATATAGCCTATTAGATCAGTAGGTCAGTATATCTGACAACTCTGCCTCTAAAATATACCACATAATTGCAAGAAATTATCCTGTCTATATGATTTATGACCACATAATGTGTCCTTTTTACTTGTAAATAGGAATACTATTTCCTCAACACCCACCCATTCTCACCGCACATGTATGTGTTCTCCTTACTACAAAATCTCAGCAGAGGATGCCGTCTTCTCCAGGACTTTTTGCCTAAGTACGTGCTGTGAATCGCACCAATTCAAGGTTGTTATGCTATGCTTTCAGATTCGCGTGTGTCATCACACTTAGGATTATGAATAATGGATCTACTCTTATTGAAGAACATGTCTGTTGAGAAATATGTTCAAAGTAGCTCTAAATTCCCTACAAGGAATCAACTAAATTATTAGTAAAGCTTTGCATGAGAGTAATCTTATGTCGTCCTTATGTTAATATATTATACATTTGTTTCAGCTTTTTACTTTTACCATCACACAAACGGGCTGGAAAGTTCTGTGACTGTATGAAAACTAATGGTGTCGGTTTATTGCATTGCTTTGTTACTTCAGTAATCACAAAAAATTCCGTGGGGTGAATTTGGAAGTATACCAATTTTTTGGACTAGAAATGTTGGCTTGCTACATTTCAAAAGGACCAGTTACGTAAAAAACGGTCAAAAGTCAAAGTTTGAATCCACAAAGATATGAAAACTGAAGATCAAGAATTGTTAAAATATTTCGAACACATAGTGTAAAAATAAAAAACACAGATTCTTCTTTGAGCATTCGGGGCAGCCTTAGTTTTTCTAAAATAATATTATTATTATGATTCTTATGAATTGCATGTAGTTAAAGTTAAGCAGCCTCCCTCTCGTTTGCTACCAAACAGCAACAGAGGAATAAAATAATAAACAAGTAAAAATGCTGGGACACAATTTTTAGGGCGTTTACGCTGCTAAGATATTTCTAAATATATCTTGACGCGAAACTATTTTTTCAAATCAAATAGAATAGGAACTCGAAAAATAAATACACTGGTCAATTAGAAGCTTCCTAAAGTTTTCAAGAGAGAATTTGAGACATTTTCTAACCTATATGCTGAATGTTTTATTATTAACACCGTTTTTTCATATATTAACCTAAAATTTCATTGTAGTTTTTAATACTGACCGTGTAACTATATAAATTTTTGTCCTATTTTCTGTCAAACAGTCAGCACAAAAATGTGAATGAGATACAGACCTGAAGTCATCACTGACTCAGTACAGAGTAAAGCTACCATACGCATTTTTTATGACCTTTACCAGCTATTGAACGATAAATTATTGTCCAATATGCTCAGAGTAAACTTGTGACATGATGAATATAAATGACCACATAGAGAAGGCAAATCAGGCAGAAACTTTTTGCAAGCGACAAATTATTCATCCATCGAGATACGGTGGTGTGTTCTTATACTTGCATTGGGAAAACGACGAGGGTATTGACAGCTGCTTGAATAAATTGAAAAAACCAATTTGATCGAAAAGTAATTACATGCTTGTTTGGATATGTTTATTCGAAACCAAATATGTTTACCTTACAAAAATTTGACGAAGTAATATTTATTTCCAAGCGTCACGGAAAGTGACGCAGCGAATTGACATCTCCACAAACATTCTACATAACATACAATTTATTACTTACTGAAACGTGCGATATCGGATTGTGACTATAAAGTTACTTACTACAAAATTTTGGCTCATTTTACTCATCCTTCTTCTGAATGTCTCCTCGATTACGTTCTGAGACCAAACCTTTTCTCTGTCCTGGACTTATTTTCTTTTTTTGTAGGTCCAGCCTCTGTTATTACGGACTCATAGAATCCTTGCTACTACTTATTATTAATTAACATTGTTCGGATACCCCGCAAAACATAAGACGTTCACAAAATATGTCTAAAAAAAAGTATTAGGTTGCAAAGCACTTTACGAATATTCCTAAATCCAGAGCTCTTTATTCACCTGTGACCTCTAATTCCTTAGGAGTAGTTAATTGCATTATGATCGGCTACTTAGCTCAGCTGGCTAGAGATACTGATTGGTGAGAAGAAGGTGTAATTCAAATCGCTCTGGGACCCAGTGGTGGATTGTCAGGTGTCTTTTTATTATACTTGCGTGAACCCAGTCGCGTTTACATTCATGTTGGTTGAGACCTTCTTTTGGGAAGTTTTGTGAAGAATCATAGCCTTTATTTTGAATTTCATCACCTGACTTTCTTTTTACAGTATGTTCGTTAGTATGTTTAGGTAGACAAATCACCTGGCAGATTCTTCGTTTTATATACATGAAACCCAAACATTGCTCACCAGAATACATCATGTGGTTCTCCAATAATTATTGCTAATGATAATACTTCCTATAAGTCCTACGATTTTAAGTGGTTTGATTGATTTCTCATATTCTGAGGGATCGGAGTCTCTTCTGTTATCGGCGGGCCATAAGAGGAAAAGTATTTAACCAAAGTATCTATTCGCTGATATCCGAACTGCTCTCTGAACGTCTAATCCTTTTCTTATTTATTGAGCTCCCATAAGCTAAAACCATTGATCCAAAATTTGTTACAGTACACCAGTTTTCACAAATAGATGCTGCCAAAAATTTGTTTCTCAAATATCGGTAGGTCACCCTCTGTTCTCCAAAGTAGAAGAATATGACCAATATAGATTTGTTTTCTTAACTCGAACTTTTGGGCTGATTACCATTAGTGAGTTTCAAGAAGCAACTTAGAGATGTCAGACTTAAAAGGGAGGATATTGGCCTATTACTAACGATTTTCGTGAATTTCATGTTGCACTATACGTTACTATGTCATCATGTTTGATCAGGTATTGCGTTCTCCATACATGTTTCATCCCTTTAGTATAACCTATGAAATATATTATGTGATTTTTGAAAACCCAAGTAAGCCTTTCGATCTCTTATCATAATCTTGAAGTTCGTTTTGGAATCTCGGAATTTCGTTTTACTCATCATACAAATTTAGTCTCAGTTACATTGAGCGACTGAGAAAATTCGCGTCTCACAGATCATGCATGTAACCTGCATTATCATCAGGCCACAGCGGTTAAAAAATATATATATATATATACAACTAACTTCCAAAAACGTAGAATATCACCTAGGGACATTAAACACTAGTATCTAGAGAACAACAGAATAATCCTGACTTTTTCATTTTATATTATCAATTGGTCGCAAGTAAAAGCCTCATACGATCGACACAATGAATATGCTTACTAAAATTTCAGCTTCCTTAGCAGCCTTTATCAAAGTACAAAACATGAAAATTTAAATTTTGTATTTATTATCCATAAGCAAAGCTCAATTATTGTAATCCGTTCCGATTTAATGTTAAATAATGATTCCAATTCTATCTGAAAGATGAAAGAGAGTCACCAAGTAAGAGCATAATTCCGTAATAATAAGCAATTCGTATATTCTAACTGTTTCCATAGTAACAGTTTTGTTTCCAAAACCTTCTGACTACCAATCATACGCAACTTTCTGCTCTACTATGAATAAAGCGTTGTCAAAGAATGTTTTGAAAAATGATATTTGAGCAAATTATTACATTTTCTTATACACCAACGCCCAATCTAAATATGTGCTTTTTCATCTGTAGCTAATGATGTCATGTTTTTTGTGGGGATCTACAGCTTTTTTCGTGTCATGCCGTACAAAACGTTTACACAGATATGCTCGTTTGCACATAATGAATATAAATGACCTAAAAAACAGAATGTGCTGAAAATATACATCAAATGATAAATGTACGTTATCGTCAGGACGTAAGGTTCCGGAAATGTGAATCAATATGTATCTGTTGATATTTTGCATTTATAAGTATTTTATATCATTACACCCATATTTTCGCAGCTATTCGCTTATACTTTATAAGGTAAACACTAATTCTTGAATTGTTCTTCAAAATTAGACAATATAATGTTTTAGTAGCACTGCTATTGTCCTGAAAATGTGTAATTTCGACGTTTGTATCGAAGTCAATCGCGTCCATCTGGAGTCATATCTAAATATTGTGGAACACAAATTCTCAAGACAATGGAAATCTTAAACACAATTTTTGATGCCATATTTACCCATCAACAACAGTTGTAAAACAATCAAAGCGAACTTATATTTGGGGGAAATTATTTTCATGTCAACACCAACTGTGTTTTGATAATTAGTTAAGTAGTAATTATAATGTAATTTATTTATCATAGTATTTTGCCTGTGTGTCAAATCCTACCTTATTCATTTCTATGTTAGGAATCACTGCACTGATTATTATTGATGACATTTGTAGATCAATGTCCTATGAATGAAAATTGATGAGTTCTTAGCAGAAACAAAAAATCTAAAATGATCTATGTGTATACTATGTAAGTAAGAAATGTTCAATATCTCACCCGTCGTGTCTCCTAAAAAGTGCATTGATTTTAGGGACACTTCATTTTTTTTAAATTAATAGCAATAATTCGCCATAATACTCTGACCGCGTTTTAACATCTTTCCAACGACCTGACCAAACTAAAAATATATTCCACGTGTACGTCTTTTGCTAGCAACTTGAAATTCGATGAATATTTTATGAGAGCTGGCGTCAAAAGAGACTGAGGAGGAGGTCACGCCCCGGCAAAATGCTAATGAAATTATCGAGTACCGTTGATACCGGAGCGCTATGTCGTCTCATCAAATATCGGCAAACATTGTAGCTTTCGACCAGCTGAAACGACAATCTATGCGACCTAAATCCATGAAAGCATCGGTGGTAAAGGTTGCGACTGAAGCAAAAGATTACTACTATTCATACAAAATGGCATGTTTTGCCTATGATGACGCCATTTAGACGTCAGCTCCAGAATACATTCTATCCACGTTACGCATACACTGGTATGCAGATGGGCATCTGACGCTGTGGGTCTAATTTTACGTGACGTCATAGGAGATACAATCAAAAACAACGAATAAAATTATGTATGCCTCGGCCAAAATACGCCCAATATTACTGTTAGCGCGCTTGAGTTTGCCTTGACGCCTTCCATCACTGACTATCCCTACTGCTTCCATCGTTACGCAGGAGCACGGCCAGAAAGGATTCCATCTGAATAGAGCCAATTAGAATAATAACGCATAAAATAACTTAACTTTTGGCAATTATGTGATTTCTGTGACTTATATTATACTTTTATTGGCGTAAGCCAAGCCCACAAGATAGATCAAAGATATAATATTATAAAAGGCTAGATCGAAGGTGGTCCTTTTGCGATATTGATGCATCGAAAATTAGAGATTTAGTATACCGTCATATCAAGAAACAAATCGACATTAAATCCGCTCATTTGGACTTAAAAATTTTTTATTACGATGTTATGTTGGTAAGTTTTCAGGACTTATTAAATGTGGAAATAAAGAACAAAAAAATTACGTGAACAAAGGGGAAATATCAAAATCAGCACTTAGTGAACATGTTTGGGAAACGAAGAAAATATAATATGGTAACAAACAACAAATATAATATAACAATTACAAGAGAAAGCTCAAATAATCTGCATTTATGGAATTGAATCGTGATTATCTTTCTAGTTCTTCAGCAGACTTTAACCCAAATTGATTGAGAAAGTATAACCATTGTTCTCCAAACCTACAGAGAAAGCATAATTTTTTATGGTTTGCTAGTAAGTGTCAAATGGGGAGCTTTGTTTTTTCGATGGGGCGAACCTTATATCCCTAATTTTGATTTCATTGGCCAAATTCATCTTCTGTTTTATAGATTTTCATAATAGTTCATACTAATTTCTTATCCGAACAACAAGATAGTTTCCTTGGATATAGTCACGTTCATGTCATTATAACTAAAAAAATCTACTATGAGAAAGATAGCAGAGGCAGCTGAAATGATAGTAAAGTTAGGTTCCCTATGAGGTCTGATATAGCGGCACTTACAAGTACAAAGAGAAAAAAATATTCGCAAAATTAAGCTAGAGTCTGCATCAGAACCTTAAATTCACATATGGAATTTATTTAATCAAATTACTATATATTTTTCACAGTTGGTCTACGCTAGAACCATAGTTTATAGTTAGTCCATAAACTATCATTCTGGCCTCTGGCGTTGTTAGTCTATAAACTGGCATTCTGATGCAGAAATAATAATTGGACTGAATATCTAAACTGAAAACATTGCTAGATAAATTACTACCGGTAGTCAAAATTTATGTAAAGTTTTTCACATAAGCATATGCCCATTCGATAATTATAAGATAGACCAAAAGCTATGAAGAACGGTACAATGGCCCACTTTTCGTTTAGAAAAGCTTGAAAGGTTGTTTTGTATTCGTTTAACTGCTGTGCAGATCCCTCAATCCTGATTTGCATACGGCATGGATGGTCATGGGATATCCAGGAGTAACAGCCTACCTGGATCGAATCGCACCATCCCATAAATAAAACGAATTTAAAGTGGTGGCATTGTCCTCGAAACAGTCGCCGGCGCAGTGACAATTAGATCTGATTGTTTCCACGTTTAATTACAGATATAAATCAGTGGCACAAAAAACGGAAGAATTATGGCCACAAGCGATGGAGTTCATTAAAAAGGTAGGTGCATATGATTATACTGTATAAAAAATAATGTGGTGACAGTGTGGCTACAATTACATCTAATGAATATTTAGTACATGTGCGTTAACTATCGAAGCAAATGGAAGTAAGTAAATTTATTCTGTACGTTGTCTGTTGGTCTCCTAACTTGCTATGGAACCATAACACGTCTTCATCAAAATATTATCGATAAAGATGGGTACAGTACTTGATGAGATTGAGCGATAATAAATGAAGTGACAGATCTTGACTACGTCGACAGCCCTAAAAGCATCTTTTTTCGAATTCGATCAAGCACGAAATTAACCTGTTCCTGAGTATGGAAGAAATTCAAGGAAAGATAAGAGGCACTGCTGTAGTTTGGCTGTTTATAGTTTATAGTCCTTAGTCGTATAGGTAGAATTTCGCTTAGGTTCAACATTTTGGTATAACGATGAAAAATTCCCTTAGGTTCAGATCCTAGATACACATAATAAAACCTGGACAATTGCTTTTGTTCCATTTATAGATCTAGATAACATTTATTAAATTTTGCCTTGAGACATCTCCAAAATCTAAAAAACTATTCAACCCTAGACCACAAAAAGGAAAACTTACAGATATACCGAACATGTTCCCAGATTTTATGTGTTATGCTTTTCTCCTACAAGACTGCGTTGTGTTTCTGTTGTAATGATGGATTTATAGAGTTCTTTCAGTAATCATATCTGGCCAGAAAAAATAAAAATGGTTTTCGCATTCAACTGCAATCCGTTAGCGGGACTGAACAAATTAATAATCAGAAAAAATGGAAAGTCTAGTTTGTCACCTTTGGGGATTGAGGTCTGAACCTGGCGCCAGTTTTCTTCATTGGCCACTACATATCTAATAGAGATCGAGTTGTATAGGTTAGAAAGTTGTAAGGAAGAATTACGCTGAAGCAGGTACCTTCCATATCGGAGGAGGTTGTGAGATCCCTCTGAGGTTACAACTTCCAGAATGGGCAAAACTTGTTGGATATGCCGACGATCTAGCAGCTATAATAATGGCTAGAAATCCTGAGCAGGCTGACTGGAGGATAGGGGCAGTTCTGAGCCAGATCCACAACTGGTTGAGAGAGCATGGGCTGGAGCTGGTAGCTGCAAAAACTGAGATGGTGGTCTTCACCCGACACCGAAAGGTGGAACGTGTGGAGGGCATCAATGATGATGACCCTGGGCGAAGTTGTTACGCCATATACCATAGTGAACTGTATGGTTCGATCCCCTCAGAATTGGAATGCTGTGGCGGGATTTGTAGAGATGGTTCTACGGGAGCAAAAATCAGAGGAAAGGGCCCTACAGGAGGTGGCCCAGAACATGCGAGCCTGATTGTGGGCGCTGGCAATAGTGCCCGCAGCCTGGTTCTTGTGGGTTGGGCAAACCTGATTGTAGGCGCTAGCTACAAGGTTGCCACCGTGAAGTAATGTGTTAAACAGTTCCGCGGTGGCGGTTGGCGTTCGGAGGTTTGGGTTTTAGTGGGTATGCCATCGGGTGTACTAACTAATACTGTGGAATCATGACGGTAGTGGGTAGCCGGTGGAGACTCCCACACTCCGGCTATAAAAGCTTCCCCCTCCTAAAAAAAACTACTACTACTTACTGTAACAATTTGCCAACCAGTCAATGTATTTCACATCCCAAGTGGCTGATAAACCTACCAAAAACAAACTAGCTGGTGCTAACTATCCACAAATAAAACGAAACACTACTGTTCCTTTCAAATCTCTTCTTTCAGGAGAAAATCAGTTTGGAAAAATTCGTAAGTCTTACCATCTGTTAATTAATTATTTTCCGAGGAGAAAATTTTATTCAGTCACTGAGAGTACAATTAGACGTGATTGTGCCCAACCGTAATTGCTGTTATAAATCAGGAGCGAGAAAAAAACGAAGAAATATTACCTCAGGAAATGAATAAAGGCTTTAGGTGCGCGATGATGGTTTTTTCTCATGTTTTTTAAGTTGTGCAGACAAAGGCATTCAATAGAATGACTTACATTCAATTCGTAATTGTATCTGGATTAACCTTAAGGCTGCATTGGCATAATGCGAATATTACTGGAATTTACCTGTTTTATGCATGTTGATTCAGTAATAATTCAAGTTTGATATGAAGCTATGTCCACGTGTGCTAAATCAATCTTCATAGGTAGTACTATCAATATAATAAAAAGAGAACATTATAATCTAATCTTCAGGATATATAAAGAACATTTTCACAGTTAACTGAGTACGGCCTTTTATCACTATGTTACAGTAAATACGTTTTGATTTGATTTGATTCATTCGGCGTTCCTTACGCACATCCTACAGAGCAACAATATGTGACTCTAATTATTAGAAAATAAGATGCTATGAACAACATAGAATAGTAATAAAGTTATAGAAAGCAATGTAGCTTCTAGTTTGACCACACCTCAACTATAAAAGAATAAAGTCTGGCGGACAAGACTAGAAAAATAAGAGCAAACAATAATTAACTGATAACGATTGGACGTACGTGAATTAACCATTCCAAAGATGAAATATAAACTTTGGATGAAGAAATTCAAAGCACATAACGCTCATCCACACTCCATATGAAGTGAGGGAAACCATTTCACTTTTTTCGCATTCTTTTGATCTTTTAGGTTTCAGTCAACTTCTGTTTCACCATGATCGAAAATGGCAGTGTCTTGCTATTCTTATGCTCTGACTGTACCCAAATATGGGTATCAAAACAGATATCTTACTCGAATTTGATGATGAGAAACTTTAAACGAGCTATAGCATTAATTTTATTGGTTAGGTAATTACGTCTTGGAGTCAGTTGGTTTTCAACAAAACTACTGCGAACTATTCGTCCCCACCCTTCAACAATTCCTATCCAATAAATTTAATCCGAAATACCTTTCCTTAGCCTCGTTGCACATCCGACTAATTAAACTGGAACAGAAACACCAGAGCAATCCAATTTTAAACCCCATTCTCCATGGTCGACATACAAAAAACGCAGTCCTGTCGTAAGGGACTCCATTTGTATGTATACAAGGTTCACTTCACTGTACTGGGTGTATGACCACAATTTTTGGAATAACGTACTAGGCACTTGGTTGGTAAAAACAAAGATTCCACCAATAATACATAAGATGTTTCTCCAAACAGAGGATTTAGCAAAAATAGAGGCTTGCAATTGCATTTGCCCATCAAAAATCAATCGTTGGATGACATCGTTTTATCCTATATCTTCGACACATCAGGACGATTCAGGCTCGGGATGAACGAATAAAATCTTGCCTGTCAAACTGACAATTCCATATGCAACATTGTTAGTCCAGCCCAGTTACGTACAACGACGTGATACACTGCATTGCTGTTTAAAGGGTCATAAATGGTGTCAGCAACACGGAATATCATTTTGCTGTACTTGCTTTGCAATATATACCCATGATGGATGAACGTTGCGTACAAAATATAGAAGCATTAGGCCTCGGTCAGAGTGGCACCGTTTTCGGCAGAACTTAATTTCGGTTGTATACGGCCGAAAGTGATCGGCCGAGCGAGATGGTCTGTATTTGGCCGTTTTCGGTTGAAATCGCAAAAAAAAGGTACGCGTTTCAATTTTTATATAACGATTTTCATTAATAATATAATAAGTGAATAATAATCATGATGAATTTGCAAACCTATTTATTAACAGAACGTAGCGTAGCGCTAAGAGTGTTATTGTTTAATAAAAGAAAAAAGAAACGCTTCAACATTAATGAGATTTATCATTCGAGAAATAGATTTGGTGAATATCATACGCTGTTTCCACAATTACTGGATCAACCAGAAAAGTTTTTTGAGTACATGAGACTGGACAGAAGAACATTTTACTACATTTTGAATGAAATTCAAGATACGATTCAAAAATACTCAAATTTTCGTCAGTGTATATCTCCAGAGGAACTTATCAAACGTTCACAATCCACCATTTTTAAATATTAAATACAAACAAATTTTTTATCGAAAGTGAACCGAAACTTCCGAAAAAAAACAAATAAATTTGAATTCGTCCGATGCCAGAACAATTCGGCCGAAATATCCGATCCGAATCGGTTTTACTATGACCATGTAAATGTGTCTGTTCATAAATAAAACGATCGGAGTAAACGTAAACGGCCGAAATTAAGTTCGGCCGGAAACGGTGCCACTCTGACCGAGGCCTTACTCACATGAAGTCTTATCAGAATGGTTACTGAGATTACTAGGTGACAGGAATACTACCGATAGACCAATTCACAAACCCGAGAGATCGATATGTATATTTGTAAGATCCATAAAGCGTATTATCGTGAATTTGGAAATTTTCGCGATATCAATAACATTCCAACAATTGAACTGTACTGATTGCATTTCGGTTGATTTAGAAGCTTCAGGAACACGACATCAAACCGATACAAGTAAGAAACAAATTTGTAAGATTTTTGAAAATTACCAAAGTTATATCGTAATGCAATATACTTATACTATAAGGCTGACAGTGCAATGGATTAAGAGATTTGAAAAATGTTACGTTTTGCCAGTTTTAAGCTATTGTGATATCCTCTACTTTCCATGTCTCAATCAAGTGACGAAGAAACGTCTCCAAGTGATCAAAACAGTTGTGTTCGTTTCATCTACGGTTTAAGGAAGTTGGACCATATATCTTCCAAATAACCTCTTCTTTAATGGTTAAATTTTGAAGATCTGGTGAGGTATCATTTCCTCGAATTGATAATAAACTCCTTGTGACTGATGGGCGTATATATTCGCCAGAGAAGATAACCTTCTATTTTGATGTAGATAGTAGATATTTATTTGTGTTGCAAGTGATATCAGAGTACCTTAACATAATCTATTTTGTTCAAACGCAGGTTTAAGGTAGCTTTAACTACAATGCAGCTTAACTGTACAATTATATTAGCCCTTGTTATAGAAGCATGCCTTTGCCCAGCTTTCGTAAGCACTTCAAGCAATTGCTGTTAATTTGTACTTATTTTTATGTGTTCTTTAATGTCTTTGCTCACTTCTATTAAATAAGTTAATGTATGTAACCTCGGTACGATTATAATCAGCAAAACTATATTATAGGTAGAGCTACAAATCGTATAGCTCAAATTGTTAAGTTTAAGAGGAATTGTTTAGTTGAACTTCGCCACATCGAGCGCCTGTATTTACGACGTACATGTAAATGGAAAATAAATACCAGATTATCCAATTCCTATTCTACGATCCTATATTGTCTGCTTTGTACTGATCATTTATACCAATTTGCTCCGTTTCCGTCTGTAACGGAGCTTCACTTAAGATCCAATATGCTGACAACTAAACAACAAACAAGGAATAACTACAATGGCACACAATACCAATAAAAATCATTGTATAAACATAATGCGTTCTTTTACACACTCAATTACACTGATAAACAAGGCATGGCACAAAGTCAAATGTCAACGTTGGTATTAGTATTCATGAACCTGAAGCGCACTTTTCACGTAGGCATGTAAGCTATACCTGCTCGATTCACAATACCTTGTTGACACCGGCCTCATGATTGATCATATAATTAAACCAGTAATTTTACAAACGGTCGAGTTTGAAGGAACCACCGATCGACGGATGTAACAGAGCCTTTCGGGACCCTTTGCGCGACAAGTCGATCGGAAGAATCGGTGACTGACAGGTACTTGGGTGACAATGCAACTGCGCGAAGAGAGGCTAGAGGTATATACTACACTGTACCCAAAGTCCTTAATTAGTTCGAGAATGGTGATATGTGGGTATGGGAACTAGAACGTTATTGTTTGAGTACTTTGGATTACGTTTTGATCATTTTCGAGAGCTGTGAAATCGTTATTTTCATGAAACCTTCAAATTTAAAGTAAGTCTGCTTGAATGCTTGGATCTATATCGGATTTTGTGATAAGGCTTTCGGTTTAGTCACTAGCTATCTTAAAGGATGGTAACATTTATAAATAATGATCAATGTATTTATAAGTTAAAGAATACAGTATGGTGTCCATATCAGAACCTCTTCTTTACAGTATTTATGTCAATTGCCTATTCCATTCTTATAAAAAATGCTTCACAAGAATAAATCGGATCGAATAAAGTAATAAATAGAAGAATAGTTGTTTTTGTAACCATCAATAAAATTACTCATTTTGTCCAACGACTGTGCCATAAAACACGAGTTGATCAAAATGTCATTCAATGTACAACCTTTTCAAATACAATAGATGAACAAAAAAAATTTGGAACAAGGACAAGGAACCACAGTATTTAGTGCGGCACTATTATATAACAAATACATGAAGAACGTATCAAAGAAAATTAAAGAAGCCAGCTTTTGTCACCTATAACGACCACTTTTATAGCAAACCTAGTGTATAAATAAAACCAATCTGGCAGCTACTCATAAGAAACATGAAGAAATTACAGCTGGAACACATTTGAATACAAACGGGACACGAAATAACCACCCAACAGCCATGTCAGCAAAAAACCACGACAGTCAACCAGAACGCCGTCCGAACCAATCAGAACTAGCTACACAAACTACATGCTAGCCAGAGAAGCATAAATATCCTCAGCCAGTTCATCTGAAGATGATTGGAAACTGTATTTCAATCGGAACGTCGAAACACAAAAAATTATATAGACAATGGGAGTTCGAAACACAACTTTTGAGAGACCATTTTACTAAAGTAAAATCATCAACCATCACTAATACATTTCAGAATTTGGCAAAGAAGGCCATGACTAGCACAACTCACACACAAGCAGCTTTTAGCGTTTGATATTCATATCTGAAAGACGTCCTTTGTGCCAACCGATGCAGGTAATGAAATGGCTTGATAAAATATGAACGATAATGTCACTCAGGACTATTGTGCTGCTAAGTGGATGGCTATTAAAGGACAATTTTGCAATCGGACTGATTCCATTACAGACGAAGGGTACATTAGTTGTCAGGTGGTTTGCGGAAAATGCCAGGTTCGATTTGATAAGGGGTTGGGAATGTGCAAGGGTAAAATAACCGCTGAAAGATATTTGATACTTTTTAACTGAATTTTTGCTGTCATGTTGTCAAAACGTAGGCAATGTTCCAGCAAGCTAACCCTCTGATAATAGCATTTCCATTATGATGATGATGACGTTGCAGTTACCTATTCTAGAAAAAACGCATATGTAAGATTAGTCGTAAAAAGAAACATAGTATAGCTAGAAAAAGAAAGTGCGATTTAAAATCTGGGCATAACTGCATGTAGATTTGTCATTTCAACCACACATTTGTAATAGTACTGTAAAATAAAAAATAATATTCAATATATGTATATATGAAATGACTTGAATTAAACCTTCGGCGTGGAACATATTCCAATCAGCATTGCTCAGAGTTTTTTTATTATCTGTCATATTTTTCAAGTTTGGACCTCACTTTTCATTATACCAAATGACCCTATATTTATATTTATCTCTTTATAGATGAAATTATTCCTAATTCATCCATGCAAGGTTTTATAAGAGACGGAGTTACAATGTTATCAGGAAATAATAAGAAAAATAGTGTCCAAACAGTCTCCAAATCGTGTATTTCAATAACTTTTGCACAACTCTGTATATAGACTGAGGAAAATACAATAAATCATGATTTAATAAAACTACAAACATTCTTTTATGGTTAATCGAACTAAAAAGTAGAATATAATTTTTCATATATATATATATTCATCCTTATATATATATATATATATATATATATATATATATATATATATAAGGATGAAAATATTAACAAGAAAATTAATCTCGTGATAATAATAGCGTGGGGTGCTTTCCACTAAATTTTAAGGCCTTCTCTGCATTTTTGAATAGAACTAGTAAGAAATTAAAATAATGATTGGTATGGAGTACCCCACAGTCTAAGCACAACGACTTGATTCATTTACGTAGATTTTGAAACCCCTTCGCGATGATAGTCATACATAGTTCACAATGAACTAGCACAAAATCACGCACAAGATATTTAACATGCCGTAACGATGCCATTTAATAAGTACTTTCATCTATTATTTGTTTCTCCTCTTAACTTTACAGGCAGGGAAAGTATTCCATTCACGAAAAATTTCGAATTCGTGATGTTGGTTTCTTAATTTTCCATTATACATCGTAAGCACCTTATTACTCATTTTCGGAACTAAATGTCTGTTGCCTATAATCTGGCAAGCAATATTTTTCTTCGGAAGGTACCATTCGGATTTTGATCTAATGTTGACGCTAGGTATAAAGATAAACCAGAGAGGCAATCTCAGAATACGCTTCAGAAATTACTAGGTTGCTAAATTAAGACCCAAACGCTTTATAGTTTAGAAAAATCGGTGCAGCGACGGAAGAGCTATCTAAACTATCTGAAAATAAAAAACTTAGTTTTTAGACGCTTCGGAGACCGTTGACTATTAAAAAAAATTGTCAGCGAAGGGGTTAAATATTGGGAGTGTGGAGATTTCAATAAGCGTTTGAATCTGTTCTTCTTCCGTACTTAGACATAGTTGATGTTCGCACATTTTGCGTTCAAACAGATAAAATTCAGAATCTTTGAAATAACTATTTGATGTTTTTTATGTGGGACGGTATTTCAGGGTGCAGTTTTTTTAAAAACGGGACCAATTTTTTCCGCTTTCATTTCCGCGACTTTAAGTATATGGAATAGTGATATTGAATCATGAGCGAAGTGCTATTTATCCACTCAGAAAAGCACGTCAAGTAGGTTGTATCCGTATTTCACCTGTAGTTATACCACCTTTTGAAGATTTTCATCGGGTCTCAGAGTACTGATCCACTTGAAGCAACATTTGGGAATATTGTAAATCATCAAAATCTTTGAATATTGAAAATTTTGCGAAACTTCGATATTACAATTGCACACAATTGCAAGTGCACACAAATTGCCAAATTCGAACTATATCCTTAATTTTACGCTGATACGGTCTCGTGGAAGGTCTTCAACCTACTGTTACTACTACTACTTCTTTTTCTGAAGGACGTGCATTTGTTCCGAATCTGTTTCAGCAGTTATTACTACATATTACTGCATTTTCACTGAAAGAGTAGAATAAATAACGACAGAAATTCTACTTATTCTCTCAAAAAGTGTCCAACGCGGTACCGGAGAGCTTGTGATTTTGTATTGTGTATTTTGTAACTGTCGTGGCACTTAACTACCTTTAAGGAATAGAGGTCTTTAAAAATATTGGAAGTACGGCGTTAGCCTGCACGCCATTTTCTGTACGGGCGGTAATTGAAAACATATCTGTAACACAAAAAGAAAATTTGTCTGAGCTTCCACAATTATTCCACAACTGCAGTTGAAATCAAAATAAATCAGTTCTAGTTTTAAAAAAAATCCAAGTCTTATTTTGTTGAAGATTCAGTTCCTTCATATCACTGACGAAAGATGGGTATTCGACAAGAATTAAATGGAACTTTACATTTGAAAGTAAAGAAGTTTATATCAATAATATTTTTGGGAGCTCCTGATCTAATCCCAATCGCTATGAACATCTCCTGCCTACCTCAAATGAAAAAATAACTGTCTGCCCAATTTAACTTCATCTTGACTTAACAAAACAAACCGAAAAGTTCTCTTATGAAATGTGCACAGAGTAATTGGTGGTTATGTAAACTCAACAATTCTGGAAGTGGGCAAAAGTTCTGAGTAGGCATTTAATATGCAGATTAATAGTCACTGGAAGTGGACCAAGTTTGCCAAAAGATAGCAGACTCCTCCTCTTATGTTAAAAAGATCAGTATCTGATATTAAAGGAGAACTTAACTCATAAAAATTCCTGATTCAGTAGATAAAGCACATTTTCATTGGATAAATAGTAGTAGCTCAGTTTGTATTCGCTAATCTAAATATTTCAGCAACATCCGTTGAACATTTTGAAGAGCACTAATCCCACCTATGGCTGTAACTGCATATTTTCTTTATCTGAGTCCCCATAACGCTCTGCTCTATAGACAACCTAACTTCCGAACAAACTTCCGCGGGAAGTTATCGCAACTGCGCTGCCAAGCCGCCGAACCAGCCAAACATGACACACCGACTTTGTGAAAGTTAAAGCGTTATCCGCGAACTCGAGTCGTGGTGAATCTGCACTTAGGATATTCCAGATATGTTTTGAATGATTATTGTGTCTCGGATATATAACAAGTTATAACTAGGACACCTTATCTACGCCGTCTATTTTATTTGTGCTTGATGGATTTCAGCGAAATTTCAACTGAGTATATGATATGCAAACTCCCAAACTTTTAATGAAAAATACATTCACAGCGGGCCAGCCCTCCATAATTTGTTAATAGCTACAGTGACGTAAAGAAACAATCTACCATGAGAAGGTGAGGGAAAGACGAGCTTTTGCCTACTATATTCAAAATTTTGCCATTTTTTTCATATATAGTGAGATTTATAGCGCATATCTTGAGAAATCTGAAAAGCAAAGAATGAACTCAGGGATGCAGCAAGAATATTTTCCAGAGGGGAGAGAAAAATCGAGATTTTGCAAACTACCTCAGAAATTGTATATTTTTATACGTGATGGTTGGCTCCCTTTGAAAAACCGGAAGAGCAAGAGAAAATATAGTTAAAAAAGCTATAAAAACAGCGTTTAATGGAGAACATTGCTTGAAAGAAAAAATATTTTTTTATTATTGAGAATTATTCGTTAGTTTTGTAACATGACGCTTTTTACTATATTTTTATACTAATTCTACTCTTACAAATAGCTATCAATGAAATATTTATACCAGTTCATATCAAGCAACTCATGCATTTTCACAATAAAATCAACGATAACATATCAGTAATTGGAAACTACATTTTCCTCTTTAGTTCGGCTTAATATTAAAGCGTGTCTTTTTGTTTTTTGAACTATAACTTATCTTTTATTTTCTTCCAAATTTTTACTACGGAACTACGAATATGACAATCTGGAAATCTGGTATACAGCTTAAGTGTCATTGTGAGGTTTATCAATCAGTGAATTATTAAATAATGACAAACCAAAATAAATGCCCAAACACAAAACAGGAAATTTAAGTTGCCCATTGCAGAAACATATATGTGAGGTCTTTGGCTAATACTGTCATAAAAAGTCCTGAGAATATTCAACTGCTAAACAGGAACTGAGAATAATATTTATAGCATCGATGACGGTTGTAAAGACAGATACAAATCGCTCCACATTTGCCTACATTTGCATGCGGTGAAGGGCCTGGTCAAGGAAAAGCGATGACCTAAGCGACATTCGATATGTAGTCACACAATTTCTAACGCTTCCAAATCTCTATACAAATGTGAAATATGAAGATCAGCAGTGTGGATAAAACCTTACTATGATTCCACCGCTTTAGTTGTTGAGTGTGCGGTTATAACAGTAACATAGTTTTTCAATTGGCTGTAAATACAAATAGAGGAATTTTTCTGAAATACTTGAAAAGTGAATATCAACAGTCTCATTTTCAATGGTATTCAGTGCATGCTTGATGCAGATTGAACTCCATAATTTGTCATACTGATATTGATATTTAAATTAAGGTGAGCACAACGAAAACTATACTAAAGATGCGAATATGGAGCTACCTTTGTAATGTTGCTCTAATAATCTAATATTATGAAAATGAATGGAAGCATACCCTTTGATTATATGACAACTGTATCCATAGACGTATCATATAACGCCTCGCCTCGTTCGAACTAAAAATCCATTAATTTAGTCGTACAGAACATACAGTAGGGCACACGACACGAAGTTGATCGCTATCTTTAGACACTAATCACCCCTTAGAGTAAATAATAAATCGTTTTAAAATGTTGCTGCTCAACAACTATAATCGTCAAATAATAATGGGACGCAGTGGCGTATATCGTAATGGGAATTCAGATTCATTGGGGGTCTTACAGTATTAATCTTATTGCACAATATTTTTGATAATGTATTATTTTTCAATGTTATTAATCGTATGAGGATAAACATTGGCATTGTCCAATATACTGAATGTCTTCCATATTTTTTAACGAGGGCGATGCGACGTTTGATAGCTTGACGTGTAGGTGCTTATTGCACAATATTTCATTAATGTTTGCCTTATGGAATTTTAAGTTTCTATTGTGTTTTATAACTATATTATAAAACATTTAGTTACCAACAATCAATGGTCCAATAACAAATTTGTGCAGGATTTGCAGTAACCTCATTTATATAACCAAAACACCATTGTTATACTGTAGTTTTATTAGTGACCTTTAAGAAAATATATTGAGATCTATAGATATACTTAGCAATTTAGCAATGTGTATATATATATATATATATATATATATATATTATACATCGTCATGTTCACATATCCTAGACCACACAACTATACACTAACATAACTCACAGTTCATCGAACAGACTCCTGGTCTGCACTACCATCTTATAATATTTCTCCAGCTTTTCTTCAAAGCTGCACATGATGCTATGACCGTGCCTGCAAATTTTGCGTCCTGTAGAAGTAACGAGGAGTGCGCCAATATTGTTTAATATTATCAACTTATCACTCCTTACAGGTGGAATGCAAAAAACAATAATGTGTGTAGGCGAATAGATTTATTAAACAATCATATACGACGTATCGTATTTGTGGCTACGTACAGAACTTTGAATTTTTGGGATAATGTACTACCATGCCATTTTATTTGTACGTCTATATCGTGCTGAAGAGTCTCAAGGAGGACGAAGCGGCGTTGTATACGATTGTCTTTTTTAAAATGGCACAATATGGGTCAATAAAAGCTCATTTTATGTTACAGTTTATTTTACAATGACACACAAAATAAAGGTAGTCAAAGAAATTATGGTTCCCATGGAGGCGATACTTCAATTTGAATTAATCTCTGCTCATATTTGCATCTAAAGTAAATAATTATTCAGTGTGAAAGCCCATCTGCTCTTCAGACTCTCGCATCGTTCTGTGCTGTTGCAAGTTGCTAACTCCACTTAACTAAAGCCTGGCTCCGCCTCATAATCCCCAGCATATAATCGCTCAACTCCATAATCTTATCGGTAGATCTTTTCCGGAGCTCGCCCCTGACTCTTATATTAATATTATTACGAGGCAGTTAAGTGTTGACCTGGAACGACAAGGGACACGGTACCAAGGTTATTTGATCCTTTTTGTTACGCGATAAAAAACGACACAACTGTCACACTGACTGGAACGGGTGATACAGTTACAATACTGAAACTCCAACGTAGGGTTGGTCCAGTCGAAATGGTTTGATAACGATATACTGATATTCCGGTATTTGGTATTAAAATTGTTGTAAAATGAAACCTAGACACTCCGTTTCTTATTACACTTCTTTTAAGTGACATCTATTACCTGTATTATATCAACACCTATACTCTCCACTATGCTTCAGACCATGTTCCGAGTCTAGGCTAAAGACGAAACATGGATGTCAATAGCAGGTCTGATGCATAGTGGAGAGCATTTTTTTCATCCTACGAGAAACGTGTATAGCATTTTTTTAATACCTCTTAAGGTGTCCACCCCTACTACTTATCTTAAAATGCGTCAGAAGTTAATAAAACATTGTTCAAATAAATTATTTGATTCGATTTTTCGATAATTGTAGTGTAGCTTGGGCAAATTTTTAATCGGCATATTAAAGTTTTAGAAAACCACTCGTTATATTATCTAGAATACTTGCGCAAAATCCTGTCAATCAATAAGGCTTGAAATTAGACTGTTATAAAAGAATTACAGTCCCTTTTTTGATAATTGGGTTGATCGGTATTGGGAGGATCCATGGCTTAACAGACAAACTGATGATTACGGAAGACAAGTCGGAAGAGACATGGAGATTGAATACACAAACTGAAGTGAGAATAAAAGTTAAAAACAAGCTTTCATTTAAATGCTTCAAAAAGAATAAAATAAACTTTTACTATCAATTTATTCTTCACAACTTATGGGTCACCCCAACGCAGTGCGATTTTATGAATCTTGGAAGATACGTTTTCGTGTCTCCAACCTCTGTTTCTGGTGTTTACACAGCAATAGATGCTAACTCATCCAACTAGAATTCCGTACTGTTTCCCACGTAGTTACAGAACGCGAGAATGCACAATGGACATACAAATGCTGGCATCAATGGGATCGATCCAGGAAGGTGGTTCGCATAGACGAAGCAAATATTTTTTGGTTAGTTAGACCTCAGTATCTGTTTTCAACATTACCCAAGATATCATTCAGACGAATTATGGTGTAAAAAAGTTGATTCTACCCGGAAATGGGAATATGAATTCCTTCACAGCAAATAGAATAGTGAATTAGTAACACAAGCCACAACATCAAGAAACCAGTCTCTCCCCTCTTATCCATAGCCAACTTGCTCGCATATACCTATCACCAAGCTTCGCTTAATTATTAACCTCCTCCAAAACATCCTCTGTAACCACAAATTGTTGCCTGGGGTATCGTTTAAGTTTAAATACAGTTTGATAAATTGCTCAGTATATTCCAGGAGGAACGGGATATATGTATACCAAAACCTGTGGTGCTGAAACTTTAATTATAAAAACTTCAGCCTATGCGGAATATTCAAAAAATGATCAAACATATAAAATACATGTCGTAATGTACAGTACTCTATAAACGTTTTCTACCACTTGAACGAAACAAAAATTTAGTTTTAAATTTTTTCAAGATCTCTCAATTGATCAGGAACAAAATAACGTAAATACACCATATTTCGGGTCCGGACAGTCGCCTCTTTTTGTATTTTTCATATGCACAGATCCTTAAGAGTTTTGTAGCGTTATTTACTACAGGACCATGTCACGTTATTATTCACCAAAACCATTAAGATCGAAACAAGAATTATTGAGATAAAAATTTACAACAGATGAATGGACAAACAAAAACTAGTATCATGAATTTCCTTTATGTAGGAACATCACAATACATTCAGAAAACGTATCTCAAGCGGTCACAATGAAAATTGCAAGGAGGTATTGTGACAAGAATATGAATATAGAAAAGCATTTTCTGATAGGTTTGCACTTTGTACGATGATGAGTTACTGACAGAATGAAGTCAAATTGGTTAAGTGGTGTAATCAAACGAACGTTGAAATACTCGCAGGATTTGAAGCCAGCAGGCAAACGAAAGGGATAATATATACATGCTACGAAACATAGTTTCGAAACTTCTGGAATTTACCGAGAGGTTGCTTAACTAGCTTGACATTCCTGTGATGTTTTGCTGTTTCATGCGTATTTCGATTAATTGGTTATACGCCAGAAACTTGGCTTTCGAATCATACAGTAATTATTATCTTGTCATTCCTTTGAATATTGCTGGTAGCAGAAAGTCATGACAGGATAGGAAACTTTAACACAAAACAATCGCAGTATAGAAAAATAATATTGATGTTCTGAACAAAGCTTGAAGATGACCAGTAATCAAAATATCTGTTTTAACCTATGTGTGAACATGCGCACTCGGATTACGACTGATATTCGACAGTATGTGTGCCAGTTATTGAAACAAAACTCAGTTCATCAAATCTAAAAAAACTGCCACAGACAGTTTGACTGTACGGCTAAATGCTGCAATGCTTATTACGGTCATCATTCATGACTCATGACAGCTGGAATATTAGAAAGCAGTATGCAAAATGCGATGTATTACTAGGCAGTCCGAGTGAGAAAAAGGGGCCAACCAGCTATTGCTGGCACGTCTATTCTGACTCCAGTCTGAAATTTGAACAGATCAAATACTTGAAGCGCAAAAGAAATGGCTCATTTGACCAAAAAAATCCTACAACAACGGTTTGCCTCGCTCTCTGGTCCATAAATTATTTCAATGCCATATTCTACTATTCATAATCGTTACTCTGTCAAAAATCGTATTCGCAATTCCGGAATTTTGCCGGGTTTCCCGGCCATCTGGCGACCTCAATTACATTATGTCCATTGGTGGATTTATCACCAATATAATGAGTTCATAAAAAGACATTATTTGTAAGCAGGGCTTCTTTCCTGGAAGCAGAAAGTCAATCTCAATGTGATTCTTATTTCAGTTTTTTCATTTCTTTTTAATTTTTTAAGTGCCGTCGGGACAGCCGAAACGTCAATGAGAATATTAAGTCAATTAGATCTAGCATTTTGCTGCATCCTCTTAAGTTTGGTTGCATCTTGCGAGACTCAGTAAATTGACTTTTTGTTCAACAGATGGCGCACATCTGTCCAATATCGAAGTATGCTTTTGACCATTTTAAGCCGTAATCATATTTTTTGAGAAACCTTTGAGGTGGTGCGCATTTAAATGAAACTGTTCAATTAGTGCATCCATGAATACCAAGTCAATATACTTGATTCTGTTTTACTATCAGTAACTTTCCTTCCAACTTTCTCTGTTCATAGAATTTGTGTTTTCCAACCTGTCAACCTGTTAACAGGTAAGTTTGGTTAACGAGTTCGGGTGTTCAAGGTAAGTAACATAAACTATAAGAAAATGGAGATGTCATATCAAGAATGTTTTGAGAAAAATGCAATAATCTTGACGCATTTGCCTACGTTTGAGTTTGCGTTGACGTAGTACCATTTACGTACATTTGAGAAATGGTACACCACTGCATTTCAAATTTTCTGCCGGATAGTAATAACCAGGAACAGTTTATTTAAGTGAATAACCATAAGCAAATTTTGGCTTCCAATATGTATAAATTGCACTTATTTTAACTGTAGCATACATCACTTATTCATTGTTTCCAAGATTGAAGTCGTTCCGTGAATATGGATCTGCCAGGTTACATCGCTTTCATTCATCCTTCTATAGATAGCCTCACGCAAATACAGGCCGCCTATCGCGCTTTATAATACATTTATTCGATGTAATAGTCCATCGCTATCTCGGATTAAACTTCAGCTTTGTCTGTGTGCCATCAAATATCTTGTCTCCATAATATCTACCCTAGCAATAGGTAACGCGTTGCTCTTTTGTGAGCTGTTTCCCTTTTTAGTACGTGTTTCACCCCAAATCGACGAAGGTTGAAAAGGTTAGGGCTAATCCCATAAGATGCCCTTTCTATCGCCGTCAAATGGCGCGAAAACTCATGCCTGAAAGGCATTATGAGTTATGTACAAAAAACGCCGATTCGGCAGATGTTTGCCGCTACGCACAACGAAAAGCATCGAAAGAAATTTGCGTTTTATGGACTCATTCGACTGGAATATTGGACATTATATGGTCGTTTTTCTCATATGTGGCTTTTGTGCACAACCCGCAAATTATGACTAAAGCAGATTTATATAGGGTGTGATAAAAATTCAGGCTATGTTTTGTATATTCCACAAATATATCAAAAAACACAAGCAAACTCTCTGCTATATATTTAGTCAATTATGCATGAAAAACTAATAAACCTGATTTTTTTTCACTCTAAACGTTGAACACTTATCCGTGACTGTGAAAAACATTATCAGTCCAATAAAAAAAATGTGAATCAGATTAATTGTCCACATGTATCGTAATAATCTTTTTTAATTCCAAATAGTATTTATTTAATTGTAACGTACCTACCAGTTCAACAATGAAATCACTTATTTGTGTCGGACTGTCTGTCGGTCTGTCTGTCAGACGGGCATCCGCTTGTGTTTTTGTCACTGCGTGGTCTCAGTGACCGCGGCCCCGGTTCTTATGGGATTTAGGGAGGGATTTAATTTAGGCAAAGAGGATGTAATGTAGTTAAATCTTTTGGTATTAATTTGACGGTGGAATAATTAATATAAAACAACTACCAAAACACCAATTTTTCAGTCAATTTCGGGGATAGCCAGAAACATTAGTTTTGAGGGGTGAAAGGTGACCATTTCAATTTTTTAATGTTTTTCACCTTTCAAATTATTTGGAGGCGTATTAAAAATAAAGGGTGTACGATTTTATCTCAAATTAAAGTGACATAAATGTGAGCCTGACTGGAATCCAGTTTGCCGGCTTTTGGGACAGTTAGTTAAACCAAACTGAATTTAAGTTAGGTATGGTCAATGAGCATGTTCCGCGATATTTTTATACAGTTATAATGAATACTAAAATGGCTGATTGGTCTCCGTGTACCACCAAATGATAATGAAAAGGAATACCGCCTCGACCACAGGCTCGCAAAGGGGGTGCAGAAGACCTGCACCCCCTGTATCGAATCAATGGACTTTTTTTGTGCTTGAGTAGCATGATTATCGAATTTATCAATACATTCTAAGAAGTACCAGTAAAATGAGAACATCGATGTCTTTTAAATAGTCTTAGCATAGAACAACTCACACAAGGAATTCGAATGCATGCTCCGTCCTGTACACAGAGTCATTATACACCAGTTTATGTAGACGTATCCTCTTTAATCATTGACCAGTAAGATTACAGTTAAATTGTTTCTAAGGTTGGGTGGGGATGAACTTGTCTTCACGCCTGGCCGCCATTATCTTTTTATCATGAGCTAGAATTGGGATGGATAAATTGCGATTATTGTACTTGTATGGAAGACAAAAACAAAAATTAAAGACGCAATTCTGGCGTCAGAAGAATCATTTTTTTTTTTGGTGCGAATAGGACTCGAACGACAGAGAATTTATTTCGCGTGGGTGGCGAGTGTTCCACAGATTGGGCAGTGGGAGGTATAGAATGACATCAGCGAGAACCAGTGGCGGAATGCTGGTGACACGTGTTTGAGACCCACCCCCACAAAAAGTTCTTAGTTTCAGAGTTATTATTGCTTATCAGTTGTGTCTTTAATTTATGAATATACTCATTACATATATATATATATATATATATATATATAATGGTATTGACTGTGTTACCTATAACTTTGTTTAAAAATATTCATAGTCTCCGTGCCCGAATCTTTAGAACAGCTGGACAGTGTACAAGCGTAAATCCATAGATTTTATGTTACATGACCATTTGATCATTGAACAATCTACAAAATGCTTACTCCTAAAGTCTGCCATATAACAAAATATACCATTATGTCTCATAATATTTGTGTGTGTGCTTTATTTGAGTAAGTTTAATTAAAAGGAGATCTACTTAGACTTGAACAAATGGTAAACACACATATAATAGCTGAATTATTTGCTATTCTCCGGAACCACTGCATACGATCGAATTTTTATTTCTTTATTATTGTCAAATACATTTTCAACCTATTTAGATATCTAAAGTGAAGCGGAGCAAGTTTGATGCTATATGATCGCTGATTAGTGGTAAACCATCGTGATCATCAGTGTACAGGTTATTTTCCCAGTTAGCATTCATTCTGGTCTGAATGTGAAAATAAATTTTTTCTAAAAGAATATTAGGGGCTGGTGCAGTCTTATTATAGGTAGCTTCTTTCTCCGTAGTTCCTCGTTCACCTCCAAAATGCCGCACCCAATCATGGTTCGGGATAAAAATTGTTTCTTGATGCAAGGGCAGAAACCAGCCTCTATCACCCAGGCTATGTCAAATGAGGATTTCAGTTTAAATTTAGCTAAAATTAAATTTCCTAGAATTAACTGTAGAGGGTCAAATGGATGTGTGGTGAATTATTTGTGAATAGGTAATTAATTCTGGCCTACCATGTGTGAAGCATCAAAGATATACAATTAAAATTCAGCCATCAGAATCGGCAGTAATTGAAGGGGTCTGGAAAACGGAAAGCAAATTTTTGAATGGTACTGTGATTTGCAAAATGAAGGGTGAATAGGATAACAGATACAAGATACGATGAAAGGACATCCTACAAACTATATTAGTACTATACTCACAGGAAAAGTATCAACTATGTCGATGCTCTTGCTTGGTGGAATATTCCATCGTTAATTTAAAATTGTGTGATTTGCATACCATGTTAATCTTTTAGTTTGTGAAACATTGTGTCAAAATATGAAAATTCTGACGTCGCGACAGTTTGGAAACTAAATGTGCAAATTACAAAAAAAAACTTAAAGTATCAATGAAATTTTATATATACATATCTGTTATGACAGAATTACTCAATCAAGTGGTTAAATTCAAAAGTAATACTGCGTTTCTGATATCGTATGCGATGAAAGGCCAAACAAAACGTTACTGTCAATAGATTTTTCTGTTGGGTAAGATAATAAATTCTTTTTATCAATATAATAGTCTATGACTGACTGACTATCCAAACATAGGCATCTCATAAATTTTCAAATAATAATAGTCTGTGTTTTGTGGTATTTTTGTGATAGTGCGTTATGTCAAATTATTCCTGAGGGTCTTCAACATCTACCGACAATATCACTGGAAGATTTAAATGAAATACACGACGTCACCCGAATGCAATTTGATGATTTTGCACCATAGGCGGCACATTCAATCTTTATTTCCTGAAGTGGCTAATATATCTCTTACATTGACCCTTGTCCTAATTCATTTACTTATTTCTTTAACCAAACCGATAAGCCTAATTGAATCAACGTAAGTAATATGTTGTGCCCATTAAAAGAAAGCAATATTTACGAGATAGGGGTATATGCTTCAGTTCAGAATGAAAGTGATTTAAAGATCAAGATCAAACCATTCTCAATGTACACTTTTGAGCTTATTAAAGCATGTCGGAGTACTGTTTGATCTTATTAGACCTGGAGGTTATTTCGAATCAAAGTAAGAAAAAACCAAATTGCAGGCCCAAACAGCATAACTTCAAAATCGCTAAATCAGGATATGGTATCTATTTGAACTTATCAGGTGCATGTCTGAATCAAGAAATCGTTAAAACGGAACTGAGAATTGAACTGTCAAACAGCAGGACTATACATATTTTTGATCGCTGCTTATTCGTAGGAAGATTGCGAATTAAAAGGTTGTACAACTATCCAAAATCAAGTTTTGACAAAATCATAAAAAGCATACGAAGATTGGCCAAGGTTTGTTTTTTATAATATTTGCTGCACCGTATATTTTAGAATATGATTTAAATGTAAACAATTTTCTAAGTGAGAGAGAGGTAGACAGATGTCTCCATCACAGACGTTTTATTGTCCATCAGCACTGGCTCAGAAACAACCGCATTTATGTAAGATTCATGCTGACGTACTTGTATAAACAATATAGTATAAAATCCCAAGACTGCGTCACTGCACTCCCGTGACTGCATTCTCCACAGCGACATGAGAGAGAGGATGGATTTAATATAATGAATGAATGCCGAACGAATACCCGAAAGGGCAGATGACACTCTGCGCCGGGCGAGCATCTTCCCTTTGTCATGGAAATAATATTAGGTTGAGGACAAATACTGAATGCATGTTCACCACTTGAAAATGACAATACCCTTCGCGCGATTTATGTGTGTTGTGGGGTTTTATTGACAAATTAGTTATGTACTTTTGGGTTATTTCCAAGGAATATTTATGTGCGTAAATGTAACCTCTGCAGCTTTTGTCGAATCAAAAGAGCGAAATAAATGGAAATACTGGAATCCAATTGACACTAATCTCGATAGTCAATAATTGTTGCCAAGAAAACAGTGTTTCAAAATTAAAAACATCTCCACCACTGGCGGACTGACATTAATTATTTTTTATTTTGGGATCTAAACGACGTAAATAAAATCATGATATATCTGTAGGTTATAAAAACACTGATTAGCTGTTTGGGAACAAGATGTTTGCGAAACGAGAGGGAGAAGAAAACAGAAAGAGAGTCAAAGAATCGACATTTATGATATTAATAATGATTGTCTTTCCATTTTATCAGTTGACTGTGACCAAATTTAATTGAATATGTTTCAGGGAAAAATCTAATCACTGCACTTTAAACCCACGGATGCACCATAAGTGTTTCTCTTGGATTTTTCATGGTTTATTCTTTAACGTGCATCATCTATAATTCTATATCCTCTTTTCTGTTAATAGTTCATACTAAGGACACATTTAAATTATCAAAGTGCTTTTCTGGTAACAGTCTGAAAACTCAATTTCATAATAATCTTTGATTTTTTGTACCTTACTAAAGTTATTTTGGCAATCTCATGTAATTTAAATGGGTGATCAGTAAACATTTGAGATGAACGTGTGAGCTCCACAAATTTAAAATATTGATATAATTATATCAATATTATATCATCACAAAAATCCAGGAGTTTTATTCCAGTCTAAAGTTATTCTCGTGTTTCTAGCACGTGAGTCTCAAAACCTATGTAGCGCGGAATTTGAATGCTTAGGTTGCATTTTGAGGATAATTATAAGAAATAGATTCTACTCCAGCTAATAAAAAAGCCTTCCTGAGGTGCTTTTGTGTATAACCCTATTATAAGGTATCCTATTGCATGCTTCGCGATTCTGTCAAATCACGTCACATCAAATAAGAATTTTCGTCTGCCAAATCCAAATCCGTTTGGACGTGTAACACGTGACACCCCGAGTCACAATGGTAAAGACTTCGATGCTCTTATTATTCCTATCCGTAATCCGGGATTTTCTAACAATATGTCCCCTGTAATATATTCACTTTAATGGCAATTTTCTACACATATCGCCCTTTTTCTGATCGGATTATGTGATTCATTGTTTGCATTCAGGTAATGCGGTACCATATAAATCCTAAAATGCATCGCTTCGTATTACTTTGGTTGGAGCTGATTGAGAACAACAAATGCAACTCTAGAAGATCATCTGACCGTATGATTAACAGATTATACCGTTTACTGGATCTTCGAACATTTAATTGATGGTTTCTTCAATATGTATATTTATTTATTTATTTATTGTAGCGAAAAATGATACATAATTTAATCATAACTATTTCCAGCTACAATAAGGCTGTTAACAGCTTGTAGGTATATAGTTTGGGAGTATTTATATCAGTAGTCCAGCAAATACCACATCACATATACTGAGAGAAATTTGTGAAGAATTATTTATGTCGGAGGATTATCGGAGCTAAATTTTTATAGTTGATAGCATATTGTCTACTGGCGCCAGAAGCAGTTTGAGTTCAATCTTCCTCGCAATCCGCAAACCCCATTTTATGACATACCCAAAAAAAGATGAAAATGAATTACCAATGTGTATTTGAAATCTGGAAAAATCACATACGAAAAGGACTCGAATCAAGCATCTTCCACTTGCCGGACAGATACTCTATCAATTGAGCTACGTAGTCACGTCTCTTAATCAGTCCAAGTGCTGATGTTGAGTAGGCTCCCGCAAAACCCTCTTTCTTTAGAATTTCAAATTATTAATGAACAGGAGCATGGGAAACAAAATAGTAACAGAATGTCAAAATTTAATGGAAATCCGATTGGGAATGGTGATATTTTTTTTACTTTCCTAGCCTATGCGCGTGGGAGGTAAATACTCATTTTTCCAACGTCTGTCTTGATGTTCAAGAGAACTATTTACATTATCAATATTTTGATGGTGTTGTTGCCTTTGTCCGATAAAATTAAATTTATGTTCAGTACCGCTTACATGTTTAAGGAGAGTATGATTCTAATATTCTATATCTAGGTATTGCTTCGTTTATCCAATTCAAGGCTGTGCAACATACAAAGTTAATTCAGTAGATTATTTTTTTCAACTAGATTTCTGACCTTTGCTTCATTTTTTGAAAAACCTTCCCAAATTATTCGAGGCCTTATTCTCAATTTAAATCCCAAGCTTAATATTGATTTTATTGATTATAGTGCTGTTCAATGTATGCGCATTGTAGAAACAAAACTGGTACTTTGTAATAAAATGGAGTCAATTAGACTTACTTTCTCATACGCAAAATATTAAGATTACCCTGGAGGAAATATAATTTATTATCTGGTTTAATAGAATCCCCTCGTCAAATGACGCAAACGAAAGTACACACATACTTGTTTTTTTTTTCGATAGAGCGGAATAGATCATAAAATTCGGGCAAGTAGCACAATTTTCTCCTTAGTCATTTGATTTATGACATTACGGATTGTCAAATCGATGGTAACCGAATTTATTTGGAAATCGTTGAATCACCAAACAGCCGATTCATTCTGCTGCGGGCAACTTTTCTATTTGTGGTGTGTGCTTGTATGATTTGAATGCGTGAATTAGTCACATTACCTAATTCATTGATTGCCTGCGCTTGGTAATAAATTGCCTGGCTACCAGCCAGTCACGATTCGGGAGATTCAAGGGGAAACGTACGCCAGTGGTGTCCGAAGTTTACGTGGACAGGAATCAAATGACGTTTTCGTAGAGCGCGTCATTTATGTTTATGTCAAAAATTTCGAAATATATGGATTTTTAGTTCTATACATTCATAAATTAGGGTAACTCTAAACCATACAGCACGTTCGCGCACTTGGTCCACCAATAATGTGAGAATAGTAGGAACTCTTTAAGCTGAAAAAGCGATTTCCCTAAAGTTATACCATTTTGTGTTCAAATGGTCACTTTTTTGCTGTCAGATGAAAATGTAGCTGTTAGGTAGAGACGCCGATAGTGTTTTGACATATATTTTTATTATCAAATTGGAATATGAACCTGAGTTTTATATTTATTTGTCAAAACAATTTTATTGTCATGTTATATTGTTGTTAGTGAAGATAAAGCTATATTCACACATATAAACAAAGCATTTCCATGGAATAGCGCCCAATGCTATTAAAGTCAAATAGACTGACACCACTTCCCATGCAAGGATTTCTTAAAAACAAGGAGTCTTCTTTGATAACAAAAATTATGTAAAAAGAGCAGAAAAATGATCTACACGCAAAACTGACAACTCCAAAATAAAATCAGATAATGAAAAAAACGATAAAAAGGTATGTTAGGCCAGCAATGAAATACGTGTTGAACGAAATATCATTTCAAAACGTTCTTCGTACAACGTTTTTTCATCAACGCTCATCTTCAAGCGTTGCGTACGTGGCGCTGCCCATTGGCAACTTACAAAGTCAACGTACAAACACTTGGACTGCATGGAAGCAGCGACAGATGATCTCTACAATATCTCTCAACAAGGGTGAAGGGATTCACAGCAACATCTCTTGTTATTCGCCATCATTCACGCCAGAAGCTGACAACTGATACTTTCCTACTCTTTACCAGCATCTTACTTTACGAGAAAACATAATTTGACGTTAAATGACCAGTACTGCTCTGACAATGCTCAGAATGATTGCAGGATAATAGAAAGAGTCATAATCACATCTGATTTTGTATCATTTTCGTACGAAGCTAAAGGTACCCGCCCAGACAATGTATCTATGAACAGCGCATGTCTGGCTTAGAAATATAATAATTAACTATTTTTTGACACAACTGAAATATATTTTTACTGATGAATTTCTTGAATTAAAATATGGAGTAGTATCCTCAACCTTACCCTGCCACTGTGAGGACCATCAGCTAATTTCGATCTTCGATCTTGTTGTACGTACACACGTCGCACGCTACTCGACTTCCTGTGATGCCCATTCCACCCCCTGCACCCTCTATTAACCTCAACATTGTTGCCAAATATAGTCACCTTTAAATATAAAATCTTGTAACATGGTATTAACGTCATTTTCCTAGTCATATCACATACTATACCGAAAGTTGGACACTATTTTTTTAGTAACAAATATAACAGATCGACCAGCTTATTCTATAAATAGAACCTAGCTTAATAGATAGTATAAGGGCGAACCATACCAAGCACCACATGACTTAGAATGATTTTTTCCAACATTTTTGGCGAATACGTTAAACAGCATCCAGTGACAAGTAAATAGGGGTGGAGCTATATATTCCTCACAATTTTACATTTACTAATAACTATATACCTCTCAGATAGTCTGAACTTATCAACGTTGTGTATAAGCAGAGGTTGCAATTTTATTTGTTCAATCAAGCAATCGTGGACGACTTTATTTCTTGTTTCAGTCTGCGCCATCTATTGAGACAAAAGTCTTTTATATATTCTCACAAAATTCAACCAATTTAGGGTACAAAAAACTGCTAATCCTCATTGCGCACATAATGGCAGTTAGAATGACACAAACCAACAATGTGTATGAGCAAATATTTGCAATTCTTTCCAAAATCAATCTAAGATGGCGTCATTTCTTCCTCCTTGAAAATCGGCAGCAGGTTGTAGCCTTCAAATACACAAAAAATGCATATCTGGTTAATTTATAATTCCATATGTAACATTGACGGTATGCAGACACTAGAAAGATCAGTTATCGAGTCGATGCAACCCACTTTATGAAGGTATACTAAGCTGCTAGTCCTTATCGCGGATATTTATGGCTCCTGACAGTCGGAATGCAACAAAGCAATACTGTGTAAAAACAAAGAATTGCAATTGCATTATAGCGATGTTATCGATTCCCACAAGATGCACTCTACAATGGTACAGTAAACCATTGATAGTTGGAATTGTATATAAACAAAGAGTTGCAATTTCATCCAAAACCAATAGTGGGCGCTGTCATTTCGTCCTCCTTGATACTCGGGGGCACGATGTAGGCTTCGGATGTACAAATGAAAACGCATTATCCCACATCTCTGGTATACCTATAGTTCAATAGGATTTCAAAACCGAGAAATTAAAGCACCTGACCTCCAAAGGACCTTTACAGTATGTAACATCCGAATAAGGGATAATCGAGCGAGCTGTTTCGCATCATAACAACAAGAGCCTCCAGTGCAGCAAACACTAAAGTAGTTAATGGCTGCATCCTCACCAGGTCAAACTTATAACGCCTCAAGCGAGCTCCTTCCAAAAGTCGTTCTTTTGTATAGCCTCTGCGTTGTGGTATGAGTTACGAGGAATGTTGTTCCCCGATGGTGGAAATATACAGCGTTCTAAGGTCAATGTGAATAGACATTTATACTCTCGCGGCACTCATGAAACGCAATTGCCTTTGCGTGAGGCAGACGTTAGGATGAAACTGCATCTGTTTGTTTATACACATTCCAACTGCTACGAGAGTCAAAAATATCCGCAACAATGTCTAGCAATTTACTGCACCCTCGTTAAGTGGGTTGAATTCTGTAAGGCTCGATAACCAATTTTTTTTGCGTCTGCACTCTGTCGAGTATCAGCTTCGTTGCAATGCTCTTAATCCTAGATTACATCATACATTTCTTCGATAACACTCTCCATTTTTATCCTTTATCTTGTACTGGAAGATGTAGTGGAGTATGGTGACAGGAATTAACCGACTTTTGATTTGTCTATGAAGAAGAAATGGAGACTGCTCTGGAGTAAATGAAGACATCGAGAACAAGAGCACTACATGAAAACGGATACTCATATTGCGGGTAACTTGGAAGAAATCTGTACTTGTTTGATGTTTCGCTCGATACTGGAGACGATGAACTCGCAAGAGTTGGTCTATCATGAAAATCCAAGCGAAAAACAATTCACGAAATTTTGTAACAGTCATTACATGCAGAATAAATAAGCCTATTGGAAACACTACGTCTATGTTGTTTTTCTATTACAATAAATGGAATATAGACTTCCCCAACTGATTAGAAATGTAGAAATGGAAATCAAACTACATGTCAAAATATAAAAAACATATGAGAACATTTTCCATAAATACTATATGTAAATGTTAAACAAACTTCCGTCAAACAGTTTACTCAACCGACATCCATATACCCTGGTAATATATCTAGGGAATAATGGAGTGATAGAACTCCAGAGTTGTATATCTACTTTCTTGGTAAGCGCCAAAACAGTGAAATTGAACATGGCGGACGGTATATTTCCATTAACTTGTAATTCGAATTTCCAGTAGAAAGTATAGGTCTGACTAGGAAAGTTGAGGTGCGTATATAGTGGCGATATTATTTGCTCGTTTCATGAAACTACAGTGTGTGCAAGTATTTCCGTGAAAAAATTATAGCCGGAACTCAACTATGATCACAAGTTAGACCTAGATGATGTTCATTGCGGCATCCATAGTTCAACTTCGTAAGTCACTGTCTAACAAGTACGCAAGTTTACTGGGGTGAAGAGTGGAAAGTCTTTCACCAATGCGGAAAACATTTTGAGATAGCCTCATAGTCCCCCACTTCCGATTTATCATTTTTGACACCTCCAAGATAATTGGAAAATGATTAGGAGCCCAGAAAATCACAAAAACAAAGATGTACATATTTTTACGTTCTTTGACTATTACTCCACCGCGCGCTTCGCCATTAAACCACTGAAGAAGAGAATTTTTGAAAAGTACGGCAATGGCGCTATTTTGTATAACAAGTATCACCAAATGCCAAACCACCGATCTATTTTGTGCCGATATTAAGTGAATAGTGCAATATATAATAGAATGCTGATCATCTATATTGGTAGAATAATATTTATGCTTCATTTAGTTTAGTTTTTATTTATTCATTGCTATTTATAATCTTATATTTATATATTTAAGTTAAGTATTTATTTTTATCAAAGCAAATACTCGTGATCTAAAAATGAGGAGATAGAGGCTTATTACTTCATCTGTTGTAAAAAATCAGAATAACAAATGAAACTAATTGTTTATCCATGTTGTATAACAATATTTTGAAATGTATTGTGTTGTGACCAATTCTTCGAAACGTTTCTATATCATTGCATCCTGTCCACATTGCTGCAAATCGTGGATCTGACAACTTCGCACAAGCTGATCGTCGCTGAGAGCTTCCCGATTCTACAAGTCACGTGCCAGCTGAGGGGAAGAGGAAACGTCAACGGCGCGGCGGTGGCCGGACACCATAATTCAAACTTTCGTTAAAAGTTCCTAATTGCAAATCGAATGTTTTGTCAATAGGTTGACAACGATGTCCCGCCGTTGGTTACGGTTTAATACGATGAGACGAATCCAGCAATCTAAATGTTTTCCGGCTGTGTGACCATCGTGTGGGAAAAGGCTGTTTTAACAGGAAGTCGGAAGTTGCTTTTAGCTGCATGTGTGTCTGAATGATGATTGTAATGGTTTGTAGGTACTAACATGGAACAGAAGTTACACAGTGCAATCCGTTCTCTTTATTATACGTTTTTAGAAAAATGAAGCCAAACACACCATCTTGTTACTTCTTACAAGTAGTAAGACCAATGAACATCTTATCACTCACCAAACAAATTTTATTCGACACGTGTTTCGCTAACAATGTTAGCATCTTTAAAGGAAGGTTAGAACTGTTTCCCTGAGCTTCGATGAAATTGTGCAGTATTGATCCCTGAACCACCTTATTTCGATAGAATAACATGCGAAGAAATGAAAATATGTTTTACGACTTACAGTTTCGGGCAGTGTTTCTGTGCACTGCTTTCATACTATATCTTTTTCCTATAAAAAATAACACCTCATAGCTCATCCTTTGCAAGCTTTATGTTCTCCATTCATTTTTCATCTAAGAATGAAGTTAGTAAGTACTAGTGTTTGTTTTGTCGCTACAAAATATAAACCTATATACACCAAGCTATACAGGATGATATGAACAGTGGCTTGCCTACTTTTACACAAAAAATATCAACAACGATCGCCAGTATGGTTTTCGGAAGCATATTTCCACAGAAGATCTTCTGACCTACGTCACACATATGTGGAGCAGAGCAATAGAGCTTCATGGGAAGTATCGAGTCATCGCGCTCGATATATCGAAGGTTTTCGATAGGGTATGGAAGGAAGAAAAAACAGGAGATAATGAACAACCCATAGCAAGTTTGTTAATACGTAAATGTATTTTTATACATACTTAGTAAACAATACAGACATTCTCAAATTCACAACCAGCAACAATTTTATCATTATGCTGGGGGAGTTACTGAACTAACACCTGCCAATGGACAGCGCAACCCTGAGCGACGCTTGGAGGTGAATGTTGATCTTGCTATTACAACATAGACTGGGTTACATTACCCAATTTATATCTACAGTTAGACTACCAGGCTAGACGAGTCTAGATACAAATGAAACATGCATGTCTACAGCAGGTCTTATGTGGAGTGGAGAACATACACGCGTGGTATCATTGCTATGAAGATTTTCAGAGAATTAAGGAACAGGGATAACCAGTAGCGTTGTCGAAATAAAATTCAGGATATCAAAAACAGATTATACTTCAGTTCATAGCATACTTTGTGCAATTGCAGATACAATAATAATAGAAATTAACTATGTATACTTATATCCCCAGTATCCAATGTTTACAGAATGTTATGAGAAACACACCAAACTTTGCACAATCACATACTTTCCCGCTATCTGCTGCTTTGCCGGAAAAAATCATAATAACACATCGCCCTTCATATCCAATCTGCACCAGGCGCCCTTTCCAGCAATTTTCTGGCAATTTTTCGGCCGAGAGCATCTCTTTGTCGCCAGGTGTGCTGCCCGCCTGATAACAATAAAGTCTTCGGAGGGGTCCCCTTATTGGTTTATTGGATTCTCCTAAAAGATTCTAAAACGCCGCCACGATACATCTTGTGTGGCATCAAGCGCTCGCATACCCGCTTTCGCTTTGATGTGTCTCATAGTTTTAGTACGTATTGCAATTTCAGAAGGGACATTAAAAACGTAGTTGCCCTTGCCTGTAATTGAAGCAGTCTTTCAAAGTGTAATTCAGAAAATTAGGATGTTTAGATCACTATACTGGCTAGGATAGTTAGACTAACAAATTGTTTATCTACATAGTATACCCAGGTTGCCTAGCAACTAGTTGAGTAAGTATTGACATGTCTGTAATCGTAAGACTGTATTTCACGAATGACAAGTCCTATATGTGTCAAGCGTTTCACTTTATTTCTAATGCATCTATAGCTTTTAAAATTGACTATTTGTCAAAAATTGCGTTAAGCATAATCTTTTTTCAAAATGGACTTGGTGTATTAGGGAAATATAGTATTTCTATTAGCCGTAACATAAAAGTAGTCAAAAAAGTCAGTCCCAATTGAGACTCGCCGAAAACCAAATTGAAGGTAGACTGATTTCCAATAAGTCTAGCTAACATATGCATTCTAACTGATCGAAATACGTGTTTAAATAGCTCAATTGGTGGAGTGTTTGTCAAACAAGCGGAAGGTGCGTGTTTCGCATCCTACTGGGGGGAGGTCAGTTATTTTTTCGATTTATAAATGTCAATTTGCGGTTTGTCTCTGTATTTCAGAATTAGCAAGTATATACCCGTCTCGGACGTTGCTTACATATAGTTTGATTCAATGTCTAAGCGTTACATTTTGTTGTATCAAAACTGAGGCTTAGCAAATTTCAAAAACTTTGAGATGTATCTACGCTATCACATGATCAAGAATTCAATGTTTTGCTCCTCAAAGTAGGTAAACAGATATAGGAACCTCCCGAAAGCGATAGAATACTCAAAAAGTATAAAGCCTGATTATTTAGAAAGTTTGGTTAATTTCCTGTTTCTATCCAAATATCTCCAAACACGAATTGTTGCAAATATTGCAGCATTACGCGCTATGATTCCATAGAATATCATTAGCCATCTTCACATTCTATCAAAATTGGTGCCGCGGTGACCGAGATTACACAATGACAAGAACCACAACGGAAAAAAGATAACCCCTTTATCTGAAAATCAAGAATTTTTGTGGTCACAATTTACGTATTCTGAGATATGGCTCGTTTACTGGTGAAAAGTAAAATGAGACAAAATTTCCAGTATTGCACTTAGAGAAAATTAACATACAGTTTTCAAATAACCCTGAGTAATATCTATTTTGTTAGACACAAATCTGCACCAGTTTCTATCCATAAACTTCTGCGAAGCTATAAATAATGCTCGCAACTTCCACTGTATCGCGAGAATAAATTTTTTATTGGATATGGCGATGCATGCAGGGCCATTAAAACCGTTCGCATAGAAATGAGATGTGGTAAATGGGAAAAGCGTGTTCGAAAAACAGAAATTTGCTCAATACAAGAAATGCGCTAGAACAGTCCAGGAGTAGCGATAGAAGATAATGTATTATACGTGTATTTATTAGTAACAGCAGGGCAGCTTTGAGACGATAGACATAAGCAGTGCCTGCATATACCCTGACGCGAGCTATATAAGCGCCTCTAGCGTCTGTCAGCATAAACCTTAATTAAATGGTAAAGACACCATCCTGACAAGTCAGTCTTAAGCCCTCAGTCTCTGGCATCAACCCATCAAATCTTAGGAAAGAGAAAGTCAATTGCTGAGACAAGCCATGTTTTTTTATATGTTCATAGAAGATTTCATATAGATGCTTGTCTTTGTGGAGTCTTTGAAGGAAATTGGATTCAGCAGCTTTGATGTGAGTTTTTAGTTAGACGGGGGCTAGTTATGTCCTTTGAAAGGCGGGTTCTTCTTTCGCTCTGCCTGCTGTCCTGAAAAGGAAGGCCAATTTCTCCTGCTCATACACAAAATGGATGATGAAGTGGGTGCTCCTAATAACGTCGCAGGTAGCGACTTCGATGCGAATTGCATCAGTACTTACATTCTGAAACTTACGCCACGATACACCGAGATAGGTATGAGCTATAGCTGGATCCGCATACATATACATATCTGGGAACCATGTTAAATGATCAATGGGATCATTCACAGGAAATAAGATGCCGCATACAAAAGGCAAGGCCTGTATTTGTTAAAATGTCATCAGTTTTTAAATGTCATTTCTTATCAATGACGACCAAGCTGCGACTCCTCCGCTGCTATGTCTTCTCTGTCTTACTCTATGGAAAAGAATCATGGACTTTGACTGAAGCCACCATGAAGAAGCTGACAGCATTTGAGAAGAACGAAGAAGTCCTTCGAAGAATAAAGAAAACCACGGAGATAATAACCACCATAAAAACACGCAAGTTAGAATACCTGGGTCATATAATGCGTTACGAAAAAAGATATAGCCTACTACAGCAAATACTGCAAGGGAAAATCCCAAGTAAACGTGGTCCAGGCCGCAGAAGGATCTCTTGGCTGTAAAATCTGAGAACATGGTTCTCTCTGACAACCACTGGGCTTTTTAGAGCAGCCGTGAATAAGATCACGATAGCCAGAAGCAAGAAGAAGGGTCCGCAAATCGTGCGCCCTAAGTAGACGGAGCAAACCTAAGGTTACTGCTTCCTGTATCGTTCCGAGCAAGGTGTTTGCCGATGCAGAGCATTTAGAGCAGAAAGCAGAGTATTTCTTATCCCATCTATGAATTCAATGACCATAACTAGCAGACAAACAGTCTCGTCAGACCCTATTACTTGGCCGAGCCCGCAGTATCAGAGCCAGGGGATGATGGAGACCATATGAAATGACTTCAACATAGATTCACCAAATTCATTCCATTTGACGGAGGCGCGTCGATAAAGAAATTCACTGTTTACGCGACTTTTTGTTGTCACTAGGACGAGAACCTCGAAAGTGAAAGTTCATTAAGACCCTTGCCCGAAAAAAGTCCATAAATTACCTCTGGTCCCTTTTGCCCGAGTTAATTTAAAACGTGTAATTTTTATCATCGCCGCAGATTTATGGAGCAGTTAAGCCTTCCTGTGTCCCGACCAAACGGATATTTCGCGGAAAATATGGGTTACGTGCCCAAGGTCGGTAATATCAACATCATAATGGTTTCGCGTCGTAAAAAAACATTTCAGTGGAGAACTACAGTGGTATAAAAAACGTGGTCATCATAGACTTGCTACTTCTCAAGCATTCATATTCCTTTTTTGAGAGTATGTACAGGACACATCAAAATTCTCACTGTACTCTGTTAATCCTATGCACAAAAGTGACGTGACATTATAGGGAAACAATTATTTTTGTTTTTTGGCTACACCTTGAAATAATCAGACAATTAAGGGACATGAAAAAATAGACTGAACGTATTTTCAACTGATTTTATACTCATTTTGTAGTTTCAGAATCCGGTCACAATTCTAGACCCTAAGATAGTTTAACGAGTAACATAATCTTTGTCTTGTCTTTAACGAAAATCATATCAATATCTACAAGGTGAAGCACTACACCGATTTTCCGATGCATTTCCACATTTTAACGCAATCGCCTAAGTAATTGATTCCACTGCTTCCTAAAATGAATTTCAACTTAAGAATCAGAAACAAGTACTTTTGTTAACTGATTGTGCAACCTTTATTTTCGCTGCGTACATGTAAAAAGTATACAGAGGGTTATATAGTCTTCATTCTTGTGTAACTTGCAATTTAAATGTCGAATGGATCATATCATATGGAGTGATTTAGTTTTATTGTTTAGTTGGGAAGATGTTTTAATTCTGACCAACCGGTGTAATGTTCTCAAGTGCTGAATGTGAAAAATGCGAAATTCGGTTAATTGACTTAAGGACTTAAGGAACTTAAATTGTGTACAAAAACATGATGTGCACGTGATTCTTCGTGAAATTTATTTATTGCTCCAAACCTTATTTTACTACACCTAAAATTGGTAGGATATTTGGGAAACATACATACAAGAAGTTTAAGGGTGTTTTGATATTTTGTTGCTAGTAACTATGCTGCGAGGGATTTCAAATAGGCCACAGCGTTATTTACAATAACTCCATTGCATATCCCCCAAAATTTTATCAAAATTAGTAACAAAAAGTCCGTTGCTACATTGTCATTTTTCAAAATTTGTATTTTTGACCTGTTTCGGACTAGAGGCTGTCGGAAAACTGTGAAAATACTATAACACAGAGCTTGCCCAGACTTTTTGTTTTAATAATAGATTATCGCTCAGTCGCAAATGCATATATTCAAAAAATCTCGAGGAGAGGACATCGTAAAGAGCGATCACAATAGCTGAAACTGCTCCCGTCTTTATTTATTTGTCGACATGTCTTAAAATGTCTCCACTATTTTTTTCTGGAGTCTTCCATCCAGCCAGAAGGTCTCTTGATGTGTTATTTTACAAAAACCTATATTGTGACATATTTATCATATTTATATTTATTACTTAATTTTGCATGTTATCACTACTATTACAGGTACGAAGGGGGCAAGCATTTTCATCATCAAATACTTTTCCAACAAAAGAAACCAGCCTTCCGAATGTAACAAAAAGCGACCAATATATCTTCATTTGTTCCGACACTATATCCCTTCTCAGACAAATTACAGTTTGTTCTTTATCTTGTTAACATCATATGCTCGGTCCCTCAAACCCCATCAGATAGGCCCCACCCCATATCAAAGGGTGCACTCGTCAACCAATGACAGGGTAGCAAAGGGGCGCAACCCTTCAATTATTTCAAAACATATCCGTTATTATAACATTCGAAATGTTTCCGGCGCAATTCTTGCGATATTTAATTGTGTTACTATTGTACTTATGAATATAGTCAGACAGTGAATAAAAAAGGGATGACTGGCCCTGAGGGTGAAAACCGCACGTCTTTATGATGCAGTTTATAATACAATCAGATATGGGAATTCTTTGAATTCAGGAGGTACATCTCTACATAATGAGATCACTGGATTGGATTAATGAGTGTTTATGTTGTTAGGTTTGGAACAGATGAATGTGAACTGATTCACTTTGTGTTCCACTCTTTGGAATAGGTTTCAGTTACAGTTTTCATGTTGTGTATATACAATAAGTAAAGCAATTCCGAATGAATAGGATGTGGCATTACCAACATATGTATAAGAATGCGCTTGGAAGGCAAATGCTTGGAAAGGAGTACGGCTCTGGACGTGAGTGTCCCAGACAGATATTTGCTATCCTATTGGTAACTTATTGAACAGAAGTCATATTAATACTGCCTCAAGCAAAAGGACATTTATAGAACTGGCGAACGCATGGCTATAGAGAAACAGATAACTGCAAATAGCCCAAGAGTTTCATAGCAGGCTCTGATGTCGGCAGCTATGGTTATGGAATAGATATTGTATATAATAACTCCTAGATTTTTATCGGCCGCTGCCCACTGAACAAACTGGAAAATGTCCCACATGTAGCGATCCTATAACTCACGTATTCGGTATAATGGAGCTACCACTACATGTTTGTGAGATATTTGATCAAGATGCTCCGATATTTTTGGACTATTTCAGAGTACCCGATCATAGAAATTCTTTGATAAAACCACGAACTTACAGAGTCTTGGTGGCTCAATATTGGTGCAATTCTTTCGCCCTGTAGAGGGAACATTTTTTGTGTTATTATGATTACACGCCATCAGTCACGTTGGCTCAACGAAATTTTTCCTCATAGTCACGCACCTTTTTGTTTGAATGCAGGTGACTGTATATTTCTGTTAAGTTCACTCATTCGTTCCAACATATCCCAAACATTTTGGTAACAATTTGAAGTCGATGTAACAATTACTGAGATTACGAAGTGACACAAAATGTGAATAACAGGCAGATGACGGAATTGGTGATGTAGATTTTTGTGACGAAGACATAATAAATTGTTCAAAAGATTTATTACTTTGAATTGAATATATGTTTTTGCACTTTACGTCATACTTTATGGGTAGGACGTAATGTGCAGTTGCACAAAGGCCTCTATTTTATTACTATAACAAGCTTCAAATGACAAAGATATTAATAAAATCGTTTGCACACGATCGTATTTACCAAATGATATTCTATCATAACCTATAAAACGTGCTTCGGGCATCAAATTTATTAGCAATATATCACATTATATGTTAACAAACATAATTTGCAGCAATTAGTTATGAATATCAATATTATTTTAGAGATTTAATATTATTCACGTCTCATTTATAAGTGGAATTGATACTGGTTGGATTGAAAGTAATAGGTTCTATTTATCTAAATATACCTATAATACACAATGACAATTGTGATTATTTCGCTTGTATCTTATTTAACAAGGTTTCGCAAATGAAAGTCGTATTTTATACTGCCGATACCTTAAGGGATAATATGGAATGTGTCACAAAACGACTTATTCATGAAGCCTTTAATGTAATCCATCTTAATAGCAATTATACTACCGGCATAGGTCATAAATTTTAGGCTATTTTTTTAAGATTTTGACCTCGTCATTAGACAAAATCCCATAATCATTAGCGATGAACCCAGAACCCTAGGAGTCCGTTTTCTCTGTATTTTTTATTCATTCCGCTTTTGTCTGATCCAACATTGGAACACCGTCGGAGAATGAAAATCAAATTCTGAAGTTCTATGTAGGTATGGGTATCATCTATCAGATAACACTACACCGAACCTGTTGGGTGGATATAAGCTTTTAGAGGCTTACTTTTCCGCTGCTTCTAGAGTAGTCATTTTGCAGCATAAATTACATGCCATGGCATGTATACCTCATATATCGGAATAATCGTCTCGAAAATGTGAACAAACCGGATGCGCAAGTGGATGTGTTCCCCTGGCGTGCCCATTATCGATAAGCTCTCTTAACCATGCTCAGTATCATGACGGTCAGACATGGCTTCCAAATATCCATGGTGAAGGGGCCTATTCAATTTTTAAAGGCAGGTACATTTAGTCGCGTCGGATAACTTCATCAGATTTGTCTAACTATTTTTCACATCGTACATAGATAAGAAAATGAAACAATTATAAATTGTGAGGTATCTCTCGCTATAATTCTGATGATTGACTCACCTAGAAACATATTCCGCTTATCCTAGGAACTTCGCCAGAGAGATATCCAATATATGTATGTAAATAGTACTTTTACTGATAAAGGTTTTCATTTCAATCGTTGCAACTTGGAAAGCAACAAATTCCTACTACAGATACAGTTGCCTCTGCTAAGTTTAAGTGCAGTATTTTCTGTAGCTATGTGCGACTGCCATATATCAAAAAACTTGATTCAGATCATTCTTGAAAGACATGAGGTGACCTTTACAATTCATAATAAATGCAATCATTATTTGAGCCAGTGTCAATATAATGCCATATCGTCACAAGCCCTACCAACACTTCCTCTAATCAAAATATCCCACAGGAGAAATAATTTGAAGAGATGCCGATTGTCGTCGTCGAAAGATGTTTCACCCGGCAGCGCATCTGGAGTGAAAATATTATAAAACTATTTTGTACGAGTATGAATAAAAATACAGTTCATTTATTAAAAAATTATATATTCTATCGAAAAACTTTGGCATCTGGTATAAAACTAAAAACTACAATATATGTACAGGTATAATAAAAGCTATTATATACAAAAGATAAATTTTAGTATCAAAAATACAGTACTGACAGTTGTATATACATTATCTATATCAATCACAAATTTGGCATCAGTTTGTACACGTCATTTATCCTTACATTTTTTTGACTGTATATTCTGCAAAAAAATGTTTAGTTATCTTGTTCGAGAGCGTTATGTCATCCCATTTGCTACTTGTTATTTTGGAGCTAAGGGGGTATTAGACAATTTGTCTATTTGTGCATGCATTCTTCAGCCGAAGTACACAAAAGTTTGATGATCAGGAGCCTCAATATTTTTAGTTCCCAACTGTTTTGCCAAAAGCGGTCACTTGTCACAAATAGCGTCAAGCAATTGAAAGATTTATATCAAGAAATAATCCGTGCAAGAAGGACTATCATCAGTGAAAATTGATAACAGTACAATTTTAATGGACATTGAACTATTTATATAGGAGGAAATAAGGTGTTCTGTTTTTTCTGATTGAGTTTGCTTGAAACACACCAAAACATAATCATATCAGATTTCATATAATTTTTAAGTTCTGCTATTCAATCAGATATACTGAGGATGTTTCAAAAAGTACCTTGCTAGCATATACGAACAGTAAAACAAATGTAATATAGACTGAATAGTTAGTACGTTACTCTGAAGATCAAAAAAAAAATTGATAATGATTTTCGTTGCGTTTTTAAGGTTAACAATGCTGAGCTATGTTTAAGTTAATGTCCAAGGAACTTGAAGATAAAAACCAAAAGACGAAATATTTGTCTGTATAACCTCACTAAAATAATCTACACGTCAAAGATCACTTGGTATTAAATATGTAGTATGACATTCAAAGCTCAACTAAAGATTAGTATAGAAAAATCGTAGGATATATAAAAAAATACTACATTGCATGAAAATGAATGATTAATGAATAGGAATGACTGGATGGTAAATTCAACTGATTCACATGTACAAAACCTTAAAGTAACCAACTAATGTTCATCGACATTCGTCACATCAATATCTACATCTTCGCAGCTCGAGGTACTGTTCTTTGGCCTTCTGGTACCTGAACAACTTCTTAAGCAACAGCACTTTCCCGACTGTACTCCCGCGACTCCAGCACTCGGCAAATCTTCCTTCTTGTACTTTACTCGTCTGTTTTGAAACCAGATCTTCACCTGCAAGAAGATAAAATATAAGCTCCAGTAATTTTTGACATCGTGCGATGAGTTTGGCATATTTTTCATGGTGAGGTTCAAACCGAAAGACCAGAACTTATTTCTATATAATACGGCCAATAGATAGTCAAGCTAAGGCCTCAGAAAAAAGTTCCCATTGTTAAGGCAATCACACTAGTAATTCTACTGAGAGTAGCAGTGCTAGTCGTGATAGCAGTTTTTGTTCTCATCCCGTTTATAGTGGTTATAGTGGTATTATCGATATACTATTGATTTAAAAAATTATTTTTCTGTGATATTGCTTGAATGTCGAAGTCAACAAAGTGAATGATAGTTAAAACCGAGCAAGGTTCTGACCCAGAAATAACTAGTATAAAAAATATATATTCACCTGTTTCTCTGATAGCCTAAGTGCAGTTGCGATTTCGATTCTCCTCAATCTGGAGAGGTACATATTGGAGGAAAACTCCCTTTCCAGCTCCAGCAGTTGCGTGCTTGTGAAAGCTGTGCGGATGCGTTTACTTGAATCCTTAGAGGCTGCCTGGTCTTCTTTGGAGGTGTGATTGAGTGGTGGTGTCGGGGTAGATTCTCTGCTGCTTATCTGTGAAGGTGAGACTACAGGGCTGCGGTACGTCGGTGAGTGGGAGCCTGGTGAGTTTCTGGATGGTGATGTCTGAAAAGAGAGGAAATGATGGTTTGTGTTAAAACAAATTTTAAAATTATAATTCAAAGAGTCATTTATATACGTAGTGCATTGAGTCTGTTCTCAGGCTCTGAAGTTCCACATATTTATTTTTTTAGAATATTTTGAAATGTGTCAAAATCAAACAAGAAGGCATATTAGACATATATCGCATCTGTATTCCGCAGTACTTTGAGGAACAATCATTCCACCATGCATAGAAATATGTATTTCATTTTCCAGATGCTATAAAAAGGAAATGTTAATAACAAACAATTCAGTTGCCCATGGGTTGAACATTCCGAGACACTCATAGTTTGTGCCCTACAAGGTTATTTGACAACTTGATCATATAAAAATGTTAACCAGATTCGCAATCTTTGCAGTAGTCATGGGTCACAACTCTAGTAAAAATATAAATAGATGGAACTATAGCTAGTAAAAAATAATTCATTTTTAATGTAATAACTTGACTTCAGTTTTACAGAATTTCACTTTGTAACTTTAAAGATAAGCTACTTGCAAAATTATGAGAGCTTACGAAAGCATTCCACACATGACTCGAATCTGCCATTCTAACTGATAGTTTTTCAATGTAACAATATGAATATTCTGGTCATTGTTTCTTAGTAACTGATATTGTTTTCCAAAACACACATGTGCATATAATAGTTCCAAGATATTAATCAACCCTATATCATATACATATCATATATATATTCAATGCTAAAGGAAAAATTCAGCACCTATCTGTGCAAACAGAAACAAGATATAATGCATCTTTCATACACTAGTTTGGAGAGTTTGCAACGTTTCATCAATACATTCATAGCAAATAGTAATGAGGTAACAACAAATGATTTAAATATAAGTGAAGCACTAGAAATTATTTACTGTTATCTAAGTTTTAGTAAAAGAGCGTATTTCTATCACGAACAGAATTTTGGATGATAGCTTAAAGCTATTCCAGGTTTTTTTTTGCATAAATGTGAATAAACTCACTTAGTGAAAGAATATAATTATTATAGTTAGGTGAAGTTATTAGTGTTACAGTCAGGCATAACTCTTTATATACACTTCAAGATCTGCTTCGTCAGTAATGATAGTTTAACTAGCCTTATCAAGAATCTTGTCTATTAGATATAGCCAAACATAGGTATATTTATTAGATGTATTGTTTTTTCGGGTAGCTACAGGCAACCTGCAATTTATAGTAGGAGATGATTCAGAGCCAGATAAATCGGTGAAACACTTGTAAAAACTAGAACATTAATTATCAGTATTGGACTGTACACTTTCCCAGCAGAAATGTGACCATAATTACATTGTCAGAAACAAAAAAAACGTATTAGCGATGGATTGCCGAAACGTCGTAATAAAAAGTAAAACTGAATTGTTGATGGTCACCCAATAACTAACTTTTAACTGTAGAGCAGGCAAAGAAAATAATTGTTACTAACCGTGATTGGCTGGGGAAGCACAGGCGCTAGTGGCGACACAATCCTCGGCACGGGCCTCAAAGGCGGCTTGTATTGGAACTGCTGTTGAAGTAGCTGCTGCTGCTGCGCCAGCGAGAATAGATAACTGCTTATATAATTCGGTGGGTAAGGCATCAGTGGTCTATCATTGAAATTTTGCGGCAAGTACCTAGAGTGTAGCTCCTTTGGTTGGTTACTGATTAGCGAATCCACTAGAAAGGATCGAGACATCTTGACCACCTAAACGGTCTGAGCTCCTGGAAGTTATAAAATGGAATCCAGCTTTTCAGGTGCTGAGATATTTTTCACAGGTTTTCTTTTCTTGTGACGATATCACGGGGGACCTTTTGGTATAGTTTTCCACTGTTTCCTCCTTCAACTGAATCAAGGAATGATGAAGAAGAGTCTTGCTGCCCAAATATTAACGAGGTTTTTTTTCAGTAAATGCATGTGCTCAAGAATCACCTTGATAGTTAAAAATATGCTCAACGTATCATGTACTGACGAAAATCCTAGGACTTAGCGCCTTCTCACACGATGGAGTGTTTAAACAAAACAGTATCACTGAAGACCTATCTTTTCTATTGTGCTTCTTCCAAATAAGCACTGGAACTACGCAACTGACACTGTTAAGACGAACTACCGTCCTCTTCACTCTCACAACCGTACTGATGTTAGTGCAAAGGGGGTGGTAGTTATATAACCCCCACTCGGGATTCTTTCCACCCCGGTGTATTGTTGCGGACTCCGCCTTGGCCTGCCCCATGTTCAGCCCTTACGGTTCGTAAGCAGGGAGGTAAACAAATTATATACTTGCTAAGCACCCGGCCTCGCAAATATTAGCCCTGTTACGGTACGCCAGTTGTGATGAGATCAGCTTTGTATGGCGAGCCGGTGCTGGTTACACATCGTTATGTGACTAGATGACTTTTTGTATAAGACGAGTTTCTATTTGAAGGCATAATTATATCTATATGATTATGGTAGTATTATTATAAACGGAAAGAGTTTTAAATTCGAGATACTATGTCACATTCTGTTGTCTATATCGATAATCGTTGGCCCTTTTATAACTCAGAAAGTATCACTCGAATTTCGACGCTAAGTTTCTGCTATGTCAACGATGAAAAAGTTTTGTAGTTTTTGAAAATCGTGCTTTGGCGGCAGACTGATCGTCAAAAAACAAAAAAATGAGAATAAAATCACCCGAACCTTTTTTAACTATTATCCTGATTATTTTTCAAAAACATCAAAGAAAAATGGTCCAAAACTTGGGATGGAGAGTGGTGGAGGGGGTAAATCAATCTGATATCAATACTTTTTGCAGGATTTTAAGATTTCTTTCATCCATAAATATTTAATCCCGGTAATATTCCGTACTTGTTAGATGTGGATGATGATCATATATTTGTCTTTTAAAAAAATCACTTTATTAGGTGTGCCTGCTGGAATGTAAAGAATGTTAAGTTGTGGGTTGTGTGAAATGTAAAAAATATAATGTAATGAATGAATGAAGGGTTTATAGGATAGTTCAGGATAAAATAATTTTGGAACTATTCCAATCTAAAAGATATTAGCCCACCCTGAAATGAAATTCCAGTTATATCAAGGGGCGGTGCTTGCCTTATATGTATGCCATATCAGGATAACGATATGTGATTCAGGAACCACACTAACTCTATGATGGAAAATGGCAATCAATATATATATATATATTATTTATTTATATATATATAAATAAATAATTATAGCTAAATCAGAGTCGTCGGTTATATATAAAATATCAAACTCTAGATGCCTAAGACCTAAGTGATTTAATATTCCTAAATATTTTAGTTTTCAAACTGCCTATTTGTTTTATTGAACTGGTGATGAACTGACTCTAGTTTCTGTTGTCCTAGAAAGATCAGTCTACCATTTACTATGATACAATGTAGACATATCAACCACTTTTTTTTTTGGCATTTCAGGTAGTTTCCATTGAGTCCAGAGGCTTCAGGAAGTTCTTTGGGGCTGATCCGTAAACATAAAACTAGTATTTCATAGAATCTATTTTCTAAGAGCACCCATAGCTTCTGAAATTTGGAACTAACAAGGTCATCAACATAGGCAATAACATGCTATTATTGATATTTACACCTAGAAGCTTGATGGAAGATGACTAGTGTATTGAGTCCTCCAATTCCACATACGGATGGAGTGTACAAATTCAAACACTGGAAGTGGTGAATTTTTTCACCAATTCACCAATATAAATGTAAAGCAGTATTATATTTGCAAAATTGAGCGCATGTATAGGCGTTGGAATTGAAATTTTAAATTCAGCATGCAAATCCGCTACTGAGGACTTTGATATGGAAAACCTGATATATAAAGTGTAAATTTTCAAACAACACGTAATCAAAAAGCTTTATATTGGAATAAAAACTGTTCACCTGCTTCACACGGAGCATGGGTGTCATTTCACTAGGCATTACGATTCAAAGCTTCACAAAAACGTTTGAAATATTTACGTAACTGGTCAACCATGCAAAAGCTCTTGGGCGAATTAATAAATTGAAAGTAGTTTATTGATTTTGTATACTATGGCTTTGATATTTGAATTTTTGCTGCAATATACAAACACTTCTTACAGATTAAAATTTATTCCATATGCCAGTCAGGCAGCCAGAACAATTATATTTTGCTTATAGATCCATGCCATATATTAATTATTTAACGTATTTATAAATATTCGTTAAAGAAGCTCAAATCTCAAGTTATAAGCAAGGTAAAATTGAAATGACCCAGAACTTTGTAGACATAAAAGTATGTCATGTTTTGTGTTAAATGCCTAAAAATTCCGTAGGTAACCTTAAGTTCTAATAATACTGCTACTGTAGCCTCTTATAGGGCTTTAAGTTAATCAGACTAACACTAACTCCTCACACTGTTACTAGACTTCTCAATATAATAACATAAATTGCTTTTTGATTTGATTTGATCGAACTACCCATAAAAGCTACCTGAAAATCAAAAATTTATGTCACTGTACTCGTATAGGTGAGGTTCATAGCAGAGATACACAAGAAACCCTTAATATGATTCCGTGTGAATCTAATGATTATATCGAAAGCCAACAAAAGTGAATAAGACTAGGAGTGACTGTGTCTTTGTATAAAACATCTTAGTTATCACAACATGATGAACAACCATGCCCTGCCTCCCACGCAAGGGCTTCAGTCTAGAGATAGGAATATGTATCAGTTGGGAACTATTGCTAGTTGGAATCGAATTTGGAATTTAATTTAAAAAACTAATTATATTCTAACATAAAATAATTCTTAGTTTTTGACTATTCTCATTATCAATATTTCCAAAATTTCCTGCTGGTAGATTATCAGCTCTGAAATCCGATTGATTCCTTCACTAAACTGACACAACTGCACGCAAAATACAAGCTCAATCTGCTTGCCGCCATTTAAATGCAATCTGTACTGATAGCTACTGAAATGAAAACGAAAAAAAATTATGCCCCACTATAAAATAAAGCTAACTGTGTCTTGAAATAACGTACCACGTTGAAAAATATACAATTGGTCGTTGTGACAGAACTAACCCAGTGTAAAAGAAAGCCCGACAGGTGCGAATTATATAGAAAAGCCAAGGAATTCAGACACGGACAAACCGACGCAAATGAGTGACATTGTTTTCGTGATGTACTCGTATATGCCTTGAAATATCAACAAAACAATATTAAACTACTATATTACTTCCCCGCCCATTGGCATGGAAAACGGATCAAACAAGCCATTCTGATAATAGAAATATGATCAGCTAAAGCAATAACCTCGTGTTCCGATGCGAAGTTTTAAAGCATTGTCAGATTGAATTGGATTTTTGTGACAGACAACCATTGACTAACTAGGTATACCTCTAAGTGAATAACGGATTGCCGAGCACGATTTAAAATGCAGTAATGGGCAGCACATTCAACGAATCATCCAATTAGAGACTCGCTTATCGAATGACAGGTTCCATATCACGAAAATCCAGTGCAATCTATCAATCCTTTATATTTTCAATTATATGATGCTTGCACAAGCTCATGGTATAGATTGTAGATGGACTTACTTGGTGAATCTCTTCCATCAATAAAATGAAAGCGTGTAATTTAAACATAATAAGATAGGTCTCAAGAATATATCCACATAATACGGAACGGTATACAGTTAGATATTATGCATGTATTCGCAATAAGATATCTGCAATAATGTAAAACATTTATGATGAATAAAGGTAGTCAAAGCAAAAGAGAAAGAACCAAATACATTTCTCGTACACAGGATATTGAAAACATATACGTCCTTCAAAGACCAAAAATCCCAGAAGATCAAATTTTGACAATCACTTGCATGAGAGTTAAAATAAAATAGGCAATTACATTAGATGAACTGTGCTTGATATTTGTATTAAAATGATTTAAATGTTATGAAAATATAAATCCAAAAATATATGCGTAACCCTAACAGTGTGCAGTTAACAGTAGTAAATCCACCAACTAATATATTGAATTCAGTTATTATCGATAAACTACTTCAGGTTCCCATATATTTCTGGGTATACTTTTGTAATTATTCTGGCATTATATCAAGCCATCAAATATATTAAAATAATGGAATAGCATAGGGAAAGAAATAACTTAGAATTTGAAGACATGGCATGACATAAAATATCTTAAGACATTTTGTCGGCAACGGTTAAGCTTCTCTGGAGATATTTAGACGGATAGATAAAAGAATGTACTAGAAAAATAGTTGAGTCGATAGCGACAGATGTGAATTAGACGTTCTGATACAGCAATCGCTAACTGCAGCCCTAATTGAATGACTTTTCTGTAGAGAAAGCACTCTGGTTCACAGGAATTTATTTTATTAAGAGGAAATTTCTTTTCAAATAATATTAAGCACTGAACTTTCCGTAACTTGGAAGAATGCGAATATTAAGGAGAAATTGTCTCTCCCGAGAACAATTCCTGTCTTACTCGGGCGCTTATTTTGGAGCGGAAGTACCTAATTCCTGAGAACAGGAAGGTTAGATAGTGTAGGGAAGCAGGAAAGTTGTTTTCCAGCCGTTAATCCTTGAAGCGCGACTTTTGTAGTTGTTAGCTAGAAGCAAAAAGTTCACCATTGCCGTGAAAAGCGCATTTTGTAGTTTAGCTGCACTTTTGTTTATGATATAAATGCAAGCATGAATAAAACAAAACAACAAATTTGTCAAGTAAGGCGGGAAATTGAGATCTCACTACTACGGGAGAACGAATTAGTGTTTCATCTCACTTGTCTTTGCTGTCCTCGCCGTTCATTGAATCCACATGACAAAATGTTTTTAATCACACGATAAATCTTGTGACCGTAATTTTTATATGTAACGAGATCATCACTCAGCCCTATTTTGGGTGACATAATTTTGTAAAATTTTTGAAAAAATACGTAATACACAATAAGCGCAGTTAATTCAATGGTGTGGTGATGGTGCGATTACGATCATGGTGTTATATGCTAGCACATGTGTTATTTGAAATCCTATTCAAACAATATTAACGTCATGGGAACAACAATAAAATTGGCAATAGAAATTGAAAAAATGAAATGTTTTTTTAAGGAGGTATTAGCAATCTAGTCACGCGAGGCGTACAAAGAAGTATTTTATAATGATTCTTTTTGAGTGTGTGTAACAACAAACTACTGAATTTTCAATAGAGAACATTTCTATATAATTTGTTCTTTGCAGTAATATTTATGCTCAAGAAGTCGTCAAAACACAATTTGCCTCTAAGTTCACTACCAACCTTTACCAATACCTCTGTATACTATTTAAAAGCAGATCATCTAAAAACTTGTATGTTTGTATAAAATTGATATCATTATAGTTCTCTGTTAATAGAAATATTGATACAGAAACTTCAATGCATTCAACAGGTTGTGTTTGTCAAATGTTATGTTGGTGAGCCTTCTACATCTATCAAGTGTCAAATTAAATATCATAGAAGTTATACAACTAAGGGATAAACATTTATTTGATAACCGGGAGCCCGAGTAAAATGGGAGGTTTATATACCACACAGGGAAGATAATAACTGGTCAAAAAATATGGTCATAAATAACTGAATCATGATTGTACTTCCATTTCCTCAGTAAAATGTGGCCTAATCAATGCTCTTGAAGCCTATACATAAACTATATGCCTTTTCTTAAGATTTTCTTATGGTTTGTCTTGCATTCCAAATTAGGGGGATGGTGTATCGTTACCTCAAATTTACAACGCGGTGATTATGCGTTTTGGTTTTCATGAGACAAACATTATGTCAATCGTTTTGGATTTAGCAACAATACAAATGCATTAAAACCCTAAGCTGTTAACGTGGACGCTGATAATCAATTAATTCCAATGTCAAAGTTGTAAACTTAACCCTCAACCATTTTTTACTTTGGGATGAGTAAAACGTTAGCAAAGTTCTTTTAGTAGTTAAATGTAGTTTCATTTAACGGCCAGGATTAGTGTAGAATTTTGTAACAGGTTAATTACTTTATTGGGTCTAGACATAAGTCTAAAAAACTATTTTTACGATGAAAAAAATTCAAAAGATTTTGGTTTATAAAGGTGTATCAAAAGAATGACTTCAGATTTTTCCAAGTGTTTGTTACATAGAATACTAGCAAAAAAATCTGGCTTACTACGGACTGCAAGCCGAGCCACACATTTTCTGATTTCTGATGAGACGCTATCCAATTAAGCAAGCACTATGCTCACTCGATTTTGAACGCCGCTGAAAGCCCAGCAATGAATAATCATAGTACCACAATTATCGCGGATATTTCCTAAATAGTGGTACTATGAATGTTCGATCCCAGGGTTGTCAGTAACCGGGTCGGAGATCACTACTGACTCAAATCTGGCAGCACATCTTGGTATACGAACTAGGTACTCAGCTGGAAATTCAGAAAAAAATGGCTTTAACCGGAAAGCACCCAACTACCCAACTTCATCGGCGTTTTAGATCAAGTAGCATAACTCAGTGTTTTCCAATCACGCAATGGGTCTGTTTCTTTTCTAAAGGATTAGCAAGTGATTAATTTTGATGCTGTGCCTTTTTTCAAATCATTTATCCTCCATCCATCGTACGCTCTGTCATAAATCTCTTTCCTCTCCCTATTGCTATTTTATAAAGCCCACATGTACACATTCATATGTGACGTCTCCGCTAAATTGAAAGGCATACCCCTCCCTCTTCGACATATTGTCTATTCAATCTAATGTTCCCAGGACGTCTTGTAGCATCATCAAAGTCACTTTAATGCGGTATTGGACAAAGGACTGTCCTTCTCACGAAATTTCTCACACGATTCCCGTATTTCCGGGACACAAAGCTGAACTACTCTTCTTTTTTACTTGCGTCTCCAAATGCAGCCGATTTCTATACTCATACTTGACTTTCGCATTCACCGTGATTTTACAAATTCTTCTCTACGAATGGACTCTTACAACCTGTATGCCCAGCTACCTGTGCCGAAATATCCTAAGGAACTTCATTGTCGTAGGCAAGGTGCACAAAGGTTATCAAAGGGACTTCACAGGGAGATCACTAACAAAATTTTATACAGCTATCGTCATCAGTCAAATATGTTTAAATTGGATTGAGTCAGATTCAACTTCCGTTATTTGGCTAATCAAATGTGTTTAAACATCTTTGGCAGTACTTTACAAAGCTCCTCCTTCATGGTAGATATTCCTAGAGCAGCGGTAATTCAAGGCTGCGGATAAAATGTTCAGGAATTTTAATGTTCAGGTATTTGTTCTTGTGAGGGGAATCAACCTGAAACGGGTGTGGTGAAAAGAAAAGTATATCGCCTCTGAAATATTTTATATAGGTGTCAACTACCATGCATAAGTGAGGAGACTATGAAAGACATTCATATCGAATTCGACTACCACACAAAACAGGTACTCAATTCAAATTAGTGGAGAGCGAATGATGCTAGTTTTGATAGAATTTCACAGAGATGTAACTATTATTGTGATAAATGCGGACTTATTCATGGTCTTGTCTGATGGCGTTAGTTTCCACAAAATAAAAACCAATGTCTAAGCCTTATGAACTACATGTTTCACGTGCCAATTCTTACTCAAAATATAAGATTTTCATTAAAACACAAATCAGTTAATGCATATTATTCGAGCTATTCTTTGAGATACACGTAAATACGGTGAAAACAGAAGCTCTATTTTTGGAAGGCGCCTGAAAAAATGTGAAGGCAAGTCTCATGCAGATAGTCAGATTCAAAACATGGTTACCCCATAAGTTGATACTAAACGACGACTATGAAACTGTTAAAGCATCCTCTAATATATTTTAAATGCTATTTGGTCATTGTCAACCAGGAGCGGCTTTCAGCTTTTACTATACTATTCCATTCATACTATGAGTATCAATGAACGGACATCATACAAAAGAGCATTGTGCACAGGTGTTTCGAATAGCCTTGAATTGTTATATTGGTGTTTTGTGTGGGTGTGTACAAGCATAATTTTGGGTAATTGTGTTGCACGGACAGTTTGCCATCTCGAGATACAGATTTATGGCTGAACTGCCTTTATATTGAGCTAGGAGGAATAATTGGTACACATTTAGCATGCATTAGATGTATCTTCGGAAATTATTTATCTTGTGGTTTACTCTGGGGTCAATCGTATGAGTCGAAGAATCACGATTTTTGGACTGTTTTCTGTGCTATAACAAAAAATCTTTCACGTACTTTTCACAATGAATCTTGAAAACTCATGGCTATCAGCGATATGGTATTCTGATAGCTGAATCGTAAATGTAAAATTCAGATACTTATATACACTTATAAAGGTTAAAATGACAACGGTATACGTTTCTGGCAGTTTAAAATAGAGTAAGACCATTAAGTAATATATAAGATTCTTATACAATGATAGAACACAATGTTATTATTATTTTAAGAACTCTGTAACACAAGACCTAATTAGTGTTGTTAATCGCAAATAATTTCATTGTCCGGATAATCGATTACAGGAACCGAAAAAGCTATTGGGCAAAGAAGTGAGCTTCAAAATTATAATGGTCGTGATATTCTGGACACCACCTACGTATTTCCGTTATGAGAATGAAATAGCTCGATCCGATAATGACAGAATTCATCATTTGAAAAAAATAGAATTAAATCGAGAAAATGTCACCTTTGTGTCCATTCCATCTTTTATTAAACATAACTTTGATATTCTACTGCTCGTTTCGTCACTTGTTTACTTTACGAGTAGAGATAGAACATTAATATTTTTATAGTTTTTAATGTTGCTTACAAGTAGTTAGAGACGAACTACACTACGATACAAAATGGTGTAAAATAGTCAAGTATTTTATCTGAGTAATTTCCTTGCTGGAATTTCTTTCAACCAATATTAGGTTGTGCTTACCGATGTCTGGAATGCTAGTTCGTCGCGGAACCCACAATATAAAAATTACAGTGATGCATACTTATTTTGAGTTTAATTTGGTATGTTTGGAATCGATCCAAACTCATCAAGATGTTATTTTCCCAAATGAACAAGAACCCAAGAAAAATAAAAAAGGAATGGCAGTACACTGAAGATTCGAAGTAGTTTGGTCATAGCAAGTCCCGATTTATGTCATTAGTTTGAATATAACGTTCTCAAGCAACAACACAAATACATCAATCTAATAGAATAAAACATTAGCCAGTATCATAACAAGTATTCCGACATTTCATCAAAATCGGATCAATTATTATCAAAATTTAACGGTAGCAATAACGGCGACTGACAGACTGACAAACAGACGGACGGAAATAAGTGACACGGATTTTCGTGATCTAGACATAAAAAATACAAAATGTCCGCGATCATTATATTTGTATTGCTTGTGGGCTGAAAATATATGGAAAAAGCTCTATACAAAAAGTTAAATTGATCAACAAATCGAAGTGAATTCACCGATATTTGAAAAAAGGTTGCCAGGTGTAGATTACAAATTTTAGAGGAGAGAGGAACATTCAAAAGGACGCAACGCATTCTCAAGACGCAATGACGCTGCAAATTCCGTATCACCCATTCTTGAAAGAAACCCCCTCGAAACAGAATTGCGGTGTCGTTCCACAAAATTGACAAAGTTACGGTTTTCGATACTGCGTTTCACGATGTAGCCCTACCAAAGAGTACAAAAATAATGTATGATTCCGAAGTGGAGTATCTCTCAGTTGTATAGTAATAGTGAACTAGGAGACTGTCATTGTTGCCGGACGTAACAATAGTGTCCCGTTGCTAATTCGCCGTGAATGGATGAGCCATAAGCTGCAGGGAAGAGATCTGCTACGCACAGGGACGGACTCAGGTACCATCAAGTCCTTAACTGCTAACGTTTCGTCTGTGATTTTGCAATCAATTTTGATTTCAACGCCTCATCAAAACTTTGACCGATTTAGGTGAATGACACAACCCAATCTGTCTCTTATTGATGACTCACCTATCACACGAGTATTGTAAAAGTTTTTCCATAGAGGGATTTTTTACTTATTACTCATAGTGAAATATATAAAATTACTGTTAGTCAAAAGTTTGCCTTCTTCATTTTAGTCCATTAGAAATTGTGTTATTAATTTGTATCTAGCTTGGAGCATATTTAACATTATTTAATTTTTTGGTTACTTTTTATAATATTTTCAAGATGAAACATTTAATTTACAACCCTTAATTTATATTTAAACAAATTTTTTTCTGGTGACGCCAAACTATTTCGGGAGATGATAGGACGTATTAATAATTATATAGTAATTTCCGAATATCCGGAGCAGAGAAGAAAACCCTCAAAACCTCCCCCTCAAAACTAGGAAAAACACCCAACTAAAATTCTATAAGGCAACCAGTCATGGAAGCAAAATATGGTTAACAAAAAAATAAAAACAAGGAATACAAACACAAGAAAGATCTTTCAAAAAAGTTCTTGATAGGGTTAAGGACATTCCAAAAACGTCAAAGAAAAACATGTACAGAACATATGGATAGAAAAGTATATAATTACAAATGCTAAGAAGAGTAGGAAGACCAAGGAAAAGATGGGCAATAAAGGACTAATACATGATGTGAGGAAGAAGATGATTTTGATAATTTTGGTCCTACAATGATGCCCTCAGAGTAAATCCGTGTATCCCTTTCTGATATCCCTTACTACGGGCCTGTTTGAAGCACACTCGATGAATGGGAGTGAGCAGAGCGGTATTCGATAGAGAGCCGCTCTCAATTTTTTATTTATGTTGTGTGTGTAAAAGGAAACCTTGTGACACCATTGATTTTAAACTACGTATGACTAATTGTCCAGAGAGTTCAGCTTCTATCCAGAGGGAGAGGCATTTATTCATTTCATTGAAGATAGGTGTACATTGGGATACATTGTATTTTTTAGCTTGTGCGGCTTCTATAACAGTTGTAGATGTGAAACGAAGCATTACATTTCCTCATACCTCAATTATTTTATTTACGGGATTTATATTTGATTTAGAGACTACAGAGCCAAACTTTTACCGATGATTTGTTGCTTCTGAATAATTCTATAAACAGTTTTACATGTGTCAAAAATAAGGAATAATCCGCATGCATTAAAAGTTACACAATTAGTCATGTTGTCAACTTCACTACATAAAAAATCATAAGTAAATTCAGTTCGATTCATATCTTACATAACCTGAGATTCTTTTCAACGTAGCTCCAGAAAAGTAGCTCCCAATAAATATGCGTATATTGCACAATATATAAAAATGTTTGATTACAAGGCAAAAAAACATTTAATTGCTTATAGTACAATGGACAGAGACAAAAATAGGAACTAAAATTGGAAGTAGTGCAAATGGGCAATCAACCGTTATAAATAAGCGGCGGTGAATTCAATGAGAAAGATATCCAGTAGTTGATGATAGATACTTTTTCAGTTTTGAAAGTGTTCTTGGGGGCATCTTTCAATTGATATAATCTAGAAATCCATTTAACTAACGATTTAGGCTCAAAACTAATTTGTAGATACTTTTTCTTACTTACTCATTAATAAGTAATGTACTTTAAATACGATGTAACAACGAATTTTACTATAGGTCGACTAGCAAGTGACACTGACCATAACTGCAAAATATTTTATTGATTTAGCTTCAAGTATCTTCGCGTTCGGATCATAGACTTTATTTCGTAGATATCTAATACAGTTAGGTATTTCTAGAGCTTCTGACAATAAAATCTACACTCCGTACATAATATATGGAAAATAAAGAACGGTGAAGAACAACACAACCGGAATAATAACAGAACCTAATACAATCTGCAAATGGATCTCACTCCGATGCCAAACCTCGCAAAAAAATAACTATCAAAGGTAAAAGGAATAAATAGATACATTAATAACTACATATAAATCTGGCTACATATAAGGGGAGCAATTGCAAAATAAATAAATATTTGTTGGAATACATTACGCAATTAATTCCATCTAAATCAACAACTTCTTCAGGATTAATATATATTATGGTTCTGTTGGTTGTCTGAACACAGACAACCAATTTATATAACAAAATACCCTCATAAGTTTGAGTATCAATAACAACCTTGTTGACGGGACCGATTTTTGAATTTCCTCATGATCAAAGCAGCAGAGAGCAAATTATTTCCTTCTCTTTCCATAAATTACTTCCGAGAAAATTCTTCTTTAATCCTCTTCAGGGCAAATATTTTTGTCATATCTCTTAGCTAATAAGAACTTGCTGCCTTACAAATTGGTGTGTTTATGTATAGGTATTTAAAATATTCGTTTGCTTGCAAGTAAAATTTCAACGGTTTATATACAGTTACTGTATTTGACAATCAGATGTTATTGATTATATATTATTAATTACGCTCTTTAGTATCAACCAGTATAAACATATCACATCCAGTTTCAGCCATGGCTACTACTAGTTTTAGCTGGCCAGACCTACGTAAACTCCGCACAAATCGTAACACGCCAAAACCCATATCACCCTCTATTGTTTGTCTGTCTGCTGGGGACTGTCACTGCGTAAGTCCAGTAACCGAATATTGATAGAATTTGGGTAGCGCCACCGATACGATGTGAGGAAGTAACATAAATGCTGTTTGTTTCTTAAAATAGGCGTATCGGCAGGCGAATAAAAGGGACAACACTGAAATTCGAATGGAATGTTCCGAAGAATAAAGTTTAAAAGTAGCACGCCAAATGGGTCATTCCTTGTATTTATTAGCTGTGAGAAATGATTATTAAATGACGAAAAAATCATACAGGTACAAAGCAATTGAGTGTTATATGTCGCCCAAACAAATATAGTAATACACAGAAACACCTGTTCACTGATTTGCGTGCCCCTCGAACACATTCATACAATTATTTAAATATATGGTCTTTGTTTGTTTTATAACTGTTTTCGATTGCTTAATAATTCCATGAGTTTATCATTAATCTGGATAAAGCTTCTCTAGACACGTACAACCAGAACTAAGACATCGCCGACGTTAATGCTTAGCTCAAGTATCCACTCAACCCTCTTATTTGGACCAACGGTAGTTCTTCTTTACCCTCTCGAAATATGAAGAAGAATTAATTCTACAGGTGAAGGTCCCTTTAACCTTGCCGCCATATGCTCAGAAGAAGGCGGCAGCTTTGGCCAAATTATATCGAGATGGATTGTCAAGAGGCAAGACCTTCACATGTTCGGAAGATTTTTTCTCTCCAGAAGCACTGTGAGAATATAGATACGCATTCAAAACTGATTTGTAAGTATTTTTAAGAATAATCTTTCACATCCACTGTACTCTCTGATTTATTTTTTCAAGGCGAAGAAATTAGAAAAAATCTATTTGTAACGCTCTCTATAATCTTTGCTCCAATTAGCTCTAAAATAAACCAGTTCCGGGGAAACTGGAGTGAAAAAACTTGAGTTTCACAAAAACGTCTCTAGAATGGAATATTGAACATCTGGCGTTAAGCTTTTCTCATAACTCCCGGAATGAGATTTTCATCAAAGCATATAGTCCGTAATGTAGATATAACGCAGTTAGTCGTTATTTTAAATACGGGTGTGGAGGGTCTACAAAGAAACGTGAAGGTGAAATAATAAATAGCATGTTTTTCTCACACCTAGCGAGGTGAGGCACTTCACAGTTGTATTTAACACCGCACCATTTTAATGAACAAAAAACCGCTAGATGGGGGCGTCTGAGTAGTGAGAAACATTTAAAACGCACGAGGTAAGTTGGGAGATTTAGCGTTTTTTATGTAAGTAGTGTCGTTTTGTCTGTACCAGCACATCATCAGGGTAGAACATAAAATAGCAATGAGTGGCATTTAGAAAGGCTGCTTTATTTGTGTTGTTCACCTAAGGTTTTGGTACCTAGAGTAAACACAATAAGTTGCATATTGCATTAATCTGACAGCTTCCATTACTTGATGATTAATGATAGCATACAGACGCAACATTATCTATTGGATACTGAAGTCTGATTTGCAAAATATGGAGCGCAACGTTGAATGAATAAGCCACAAAAATATTGGGCACAAACTAAGTTTGATTTATCTCCAATTGGTATGCCAGAGCATAAAGACTACTCTGAGATCTGGATCAAACCCTTTCTGGAATACTACTTCAAAACACCGCCACTCCAACCTACCAGACTCAATGTAGTTCATAATGCCGTCAAGTCATCTTGTCACTGAATGTTTCCTGATGCGGTATCTTTCCAACAAGCAAATATTTGATGGTCTGGTACTTTTCTACCGATATACTTTTTTCTGTTTCTCCAACCTTCCCTTAATAATTCCCCTGCGCTATCAACTTACTAAATGGCCAATTGTTTTTTGTTCCAATATGCACTTATTCATTATACTCCGAAATCTGTGAGAACCTATGTCAGTTCAAAACTCGTGTTAACAGACTGCCTTTCACTCTAGCAAGAGTAAACTGGTGTTGAAATCCTACATTTGGAGGTGAGATTGATGATTCCACTTCCTTGATGGAATAGATCAAGTCTTCACGTTCTTATCAAGTCTTACGCATAGAATTAAGCAACATTATACATAATTCAATCGATCACCGAAAATATATCAATATATACACGTAGATATTAATTGGATTTCTGCAAAGGAAATTGGCTTTTACTGGCACTAGTACTTTTGTATCAAGAATGATTTGCAATAATTATTAAATAATTCAGTTGGTGTCTGAGTTATATATTCAGTAAGCGGAAGTTCAATTATGTACATATGGAAATTAATAGAGAATACGACTTTTCCCAGTTTTCTACTAGTAAATACCACTACCGCATCAGTTTTAATGTAATCAAAATTATTGTATAAATTCTTCTTAAGATCTCAATAATTAAATTCAGCAAATTTAATGGTAAACGATGTAACTTTTTCCCTCTATCAGCTGATCTACAAATTTTTCGTATATAAGTATTATCTATGAACTTGGTGACATCTATTGTTGCGTACTTCACCTACCAACATTGCTCTCTTAACGGCATGATATGCTTGAGATGTTGAGTTCATTGATTTTTCGATAGTTCTGCCATCTACCCTTGAAATTGTGAATTGAATACCAGCCGCTCTAGAAAGCCGTCAACAGCGGCGACGAGATGTCTTACACCACCCAACAGATGACACTACAGTGAGGCCAAACGAGGGAGGGAGAGCTCGGGAAACTTTCCCATGGAATTTAGCTTCAGACGGATCCCGAGCGTTTGATGGCACATAAATAAAAGAGTTTTTCAAAATTTTCATCTATTCATACTGTTATGCGTCATTTTTCAAAGGTCTTGAATTAGATTTACGTACCTCGAGGCGGCGAGTAGTCTGTAAGGTCACATCACTTGGCCCAAGGTACTTTATTCTAATAGGCCGTTAAATAACTGTCACACGTGGCTATCTTTTCAAACAATATTGCTAGATTGGGATATAATGTAACGTAGCTATACATCTAGCCAAGACTGTAATCCAAGTTTTTGTTGTTCCCTGTCCATGGAGACTTTACCAGAGTGGATGTCTGGTAATAGTGCACTGAGAAAATGTGACCAAAACGCATTGTGAGATGAGCGCGGGTTCAGTAAAGTTTTAATCTTTTCTTGAATATGCCCACGTTGTTATAGAAACACGTGTCGGGTCTGAAAGTAATTTGGCGAATGGTCTAACTAATCCCACTGAATTACTATACCTTTTTTAGCATTATTCGATCAACACGTTCAAATCGACGTATCCATATTACTTAGTATCTATGACAATATATTCGTATGGCGTGATATAGTCATGCCAACCTACACCGTCAATTTCTTTGGGACATTTCTAAAATACTAGATCGACCGAAACTACCTTTTATACCTACTAGATCTGCTCCTGCATTGAAAAATTAAAAAAATAAACACAGCAATTTACATAAATTTTATTATTAGGAATAGGTACATACCATACCAAATCTCACCAATATTAAATAAATTAGCTCTGAATAACATCAAGATATAACAACAAAAAATTTAAAAATTTTGTACACGAACCATAAACAATTAAATATCCTTATAAATATAAGCAGTCTACCCATAATACTTAATACTAAACAACGAATTTTTGCTACATATACAATATGGACCAATTACAGTTGTGATTTTACAAGTAAAATGAGATTTTTACAATTCGACTAGACAAAAAATATAACAATACTGACACGTTTTTCCGTATAATATGCAATAAAAGCTTTCCAAGAATAAACATACCGATCGTGAGAATAACTGCACTTAGACTAATTTTGGCTGTGATTCGTTTGGCCAACCATATATCATAGAAATCGAATGAAAGTAGCCTTGACAGGTAGCTGAAATATGACGAGGGGTTTTGACTTTACTACAAATTTCGAGAGTGGCACGCATTTTAGGCGGTAAAAATTATAAGGAATATATCCATCAAGATTTTTGTCTTCAGATGTGGTATTAAAGCTCTACCTCAGTAACTAGAAGAGCTTTTATACTGTTGAATATGAACAATATAATAAATTTATTCACAACGTATCGATATCTATGATTAAAGATTGGGGAACATAAGGACGAGAGTGGCGATTGCTATTAATCTCTAGAGAATGCTGTGAACTGATTTATGTTTACCTCAGATAAATACTAGACTAAATACTATTTTACGTTCAGCGCTTCCTATGAGGATTGTGCACGAGAACTCGATATAAATGATTTTCTGTAATGTGCATGGGTGAGCTAATGCTAATGGTTAACGTTCATCTCTTAAAATTAGAGAAATTACGAATACAACTTTGCTTACGATTTCGTCAAGCTTACTGCAATGAAATTCAGATCATTTATTATGCTTCTCGGAAAGCTGTTTATATTGTGTATAGCTGAAAACTAATAATTATATTGCAGGTTGAGATTTGACAAACCAAAAAGGTCAAAGGTAACATCTTTCGAGATCTATATGGAATGCAAAAGTCTTCAGGTTTATATTACATGCTATGTCCTATGTATGCCGCACCAGCTTATTTCTTTAACTAAGATATACACAGAAATGCCCTAATGGATTCTAAAATATATTGACAATATTATAAAATACAACGTTCATCAATATACAGTTTCTTCCTTCTAGACGCCATGTTTAACGTTATCGGTTTTTTGCACATTTTTGAGTGTCTATGTAAAAAAGTACGGGTGCCTCGCGTTTAGTCAATCTTTATCTGATATAGACAAAATCCGTAGATAAGCATAACGATGCAAAGCTTTTAATGATTTTAAATTTGGGTTTTTATGCTTGGAACTGGTAAAAATACATCAAAACGTACCTATCAGCTCCATAAATGAAGGAGAACTTGAAAAACGTAATAAGTGGATAAAATGTGTGTCAGTCATAAACTGTGACATTTTTCAATTTCAGGTAAAAGTGAAATCACTTTCTCTCATAATAAAATCTATTAAGAGCAATCTTGTATTTGACAAAGAAGCTGTGGCCATTTTTACAACAATTTCTAAATATTGGTTTTCTGCAAATATTCGCGATTATTCCAAGTCACTGTATATTGGGAAACGTCAGAAATGTTTCTACATGCATAAATAACTATGACTAGATTTGATGATTCAACATCTCAAATGCAACCCAAATAAATGTCAGTCTCATTCATCAAATAATCACAACTCTATCAAAATTGCAGGACATAGGTCACAAGAAAATTTAGGCATTCATAGAAAAATTTATACAAAGCTTCAATCAACTGCATGTTACCAAACTTTTAGGTTTTGCGTATCTGCACACTTGTAGTGGTATCTCAATGTATGATCAAATCTCTTCTATGGAAGTAAAGATTCAACTGATCTATGAAGCCTGTCTCGATCCAGTTTTCATAATCTGGAGGTTAAGAACTAAATATTGAGAAAGTGACCCTCAGTATACAACAAAACTGATTGTGAATGCTATATGAACCATCATTCTTGTTTCATAGAAATGAATGCAATCACTTTACATAGTATGTGTTCAATAACCCTTCAGTCTTAACTGGAAGATAATATATTCGAATCTTGATATGATATATCATTATTGCACTGATCGTCGTCTTCATCGTCGGCATATTTTATATCATCCAGATATTCTGATCCTTCTAGGCTTGGACACTTTTCAACTTTCGTCTCCTTTTCGCTATCCTTCCTGGATATCTGAAAGAACCAGAGGATTATTTTGTACTTATTACTACAAATTTTGATGCAGTTATCGCAGTTTCAACATTGGATTATGCCTTTTTGAGCCAATGATATGCAATTGTACATGTGGTCGGAATCCAGATAAATAATAAAGAGATTTTGATCCGGGAGAAGATTTAATGAATAAGTGAAGATTCGTTTCGATTCGTAATGACTTTGTCGGATGCTAGATTGACTGTCCTATTGAATCTATGGAAGTTGAAGGAACTTACTCAGATTATAGGATTTTACTGAATATCTTTTCTAATACTGAATTCTATATGGGAAAATGTGCTACTTATTCCAACCATATTTAAAATTTATTTGAGTATCCATTCCGTTTAGGACGTTATAATATACTAATGTATTATAAAGACTTTTGCAAGCGTTATCAAGCCCCGTTTATCAGTTATACTCTTTTCCAGTTAAAAATAGACATTAAAAGTGAAAGTCGCATAGTTTGGCATATCAAACTAAAAATCTTTCTAGTCATGATTTGATTCTCAATGAATGTGTACCTACTTTCGGAACACACCTAAAATCCCATCACATGTTTTATTTCGGAAGATACATCTGTAGCGATTCATAATATAACAGTTAATGAAATGAGATAAATAATGTCATGAAACATTTATGAATAAAAGCTGCAGAACCAAAAAAATGTTTCCAATAAGTATGTATACTTTGTCGTAAATGCTTCTAAATAGCAGGACTGTTAAAATTATAAGTGTTTCTGTCTCTCGGAGGCCATCAGCAGCAACGATGAATTAGACCAGAGGATTCTCAAATTATTGGAGAATTGCTACTCTCAAGTATATTCCAGAAGCCTGTGGAATAGCTTCAATGGTGCTGGGGATAACTTCTAGTTCAGCGCTTGATTACATTAATGATGACATTAATAACTTACAATATGGGGAAAGATAATACGAATTCCTTTGACAGTATCTGAATATTATCATACCGTTTACAAATATAGTAATGAAAAGTAAAACAAGTTTCAAGCGGAAAGTAGCACAATGACATTAAAGATGTAAAATAAATGAAATTTATATCTCAAAAATCACATACTTTCTGCTTTCTGTGGAGTTCCTGTATTGACCCGTCCTTACTTTTATGTACAAGGGGTTCCACTTCACTGATTAGTCTATTATCTAAACCATATTTATTTTCAGATGATACCACTTTAATTTTACAGCTGCTCTCCGATTTCGGAAGAAGCATTTCTTGTTCCGGAGATTCCTTGTTGCTACCTGGATCGATATACAGTTTGGGTCGAATGTCCTCCATCTCGTGATACTCCTGTCCTTCTTCTGGGAGAATTTCGCCTGATTCATCTAAAGGTGGTATCCAGACTAGGAATGCGGGATCCATACCTGGAAAAAATGTAATCAGTAGATTTAAATACTGAACATCTACCAATGTCCTATAGGTGATAATATTTTTTTCAAGGACATTTACTCAACAACACAAGACCTAGAGAAAAAATGGTTACTTGTTCAAGCCCTCTCGTAGGAGCTGAAACTTTACTTTTTACAGGCAAAAATGGTTGGACATAATCTATGCAAACTAGGGAGATGCCATTATAAACAAGAAAACTCCATGAGAAAACTTTGGAGGAACCTAAACTTCAATTTCAGGTCCCTTTTCCTACTAGGACAACAATATTTGAATCCATCATCTTACACCCTGCATCATTAGAGGTTTCGAGTTCATATCCCAGCTCAGGTGGAGTAGTTTTACGGATTTCTCTCATTTTACGATCGTTGTTTGGATAGACGAAATTGATCCTGAAGTATGGAAAATTCTTGTGAAAGGTGGCTCAGTTTGATGTGTTTACCTAGTGGATCTATTATTTTAAATCCTTAACACTTCTGAGTGAAAAATATGACAAATTTGGAGTATATTCGTCATTACGAATCAGCCTGTCATAAATATTCATGTGTTGTCTATTGCCTAGGTCTGTCAGTACACCTAAGCAGCCGAAAGTAGAAAGGACAACATACGCCCCACCACTATGACTAATATCAACAAGGCTGAATTGATTTACAGAGATATGCCTTGTTCTTCGTAAACACTTTTACGATGCACCGTTATCAACAACATTTACGTCAAACACTGACTGACACACTTTCCAACATTTTTCGCATATTTCATTTCAACTACTACTTGTAGTAGACAGTCCAAAATGTAAGGATTATTTGACTTCTTAAAAATTTAACAGGAAGTGACACTTAGAGAACAGATACTCTGTCATAGTTAGTACTGAAAGCATTTAAGATATGTAATTATATCCAATACGGATTAACAAGACTAAATACAAAGAACACCTGGAATAAATCAAAACCATTTTTGGGAATTATGTGCCAAGTTCAAATGTTTTGGTAGATTGACAATTATTTCCAGTCGTATCTCATTCCTTGAGGCAAAAAATTGAATACGGACTATATATTGTTTCAGTTCAGATTATACCAATACAATTGATTCCCTCTCCGCTAAATAATTATGTTCTCTAAACATTACGTTCTGTGGAAAACGTGTGTCATGCAAGGGAGTCAGGACATTGGGAGTTGAGTTCAACGCTCTATAGTTAGTTGCTCATTTAAGACCCTCACCTGCCATTACACCATTACAATATGTTTCACCAAACTAGCATAAGCAGCAAAATCAATATTTTTACCTAAGTAAGATCCCGGAGCAGCACCAGCATTGATGACATTGTAGTCATAATAATCCATTTCCAGGTCAGTGTCCTGCCCGGTAATCGAGAAATCTGATCCAGGTCCAGCCATTAGCTTTTCTCTGTTTTTCTTGTCCTTCGTTTCTTTGGCATTAGTGCTTTTGATCGTAGCTCGGCTTACAATGCTTGCTGCCGATGTGTAACATCCCTGAATACATAAAAATTGTTCAAAAAATAGATCCAGTAATCAACCAAGCATAATACACAGGTTTTTGATCCCTAGAAGAAACTTGCAACGGTCAAGAAAACCGGAAGGAATGTTTGGATTTGGGGGAAAAACTGTAGTCTCTTATTCATACTACTTATTATAAAATTTCAATTGCAGTCTTGTAGTTGTACTTCTTCGAAAAAGTAATTAAAACAAGAACTGTTTGTGAATATAGCTTAGAAATGAAATATATTTTCCATTCCATTAGTAAATTTAGAAAGTATCATTATATATAATAACCACATAATTTTTGGAGAATGAGGGATAATCAATTAATTGAATGTTAATGTTGCGTAAAATACGTATTGTTGATAATACTTCAAGATATCATTACATATATCATAACATATGCCTTGTGCCTAGGCGTAGACATTACTTAATACGCCACTATGCCATAACCTTTCCATTATATCGATTACATTGTGCTATAATGACACAAAATATCATCAGCACAGGTTTACATAATTTGTGGCGTCTTTTTCCATATTTAACAATATCGTCAAATTGTCAAATTGTCAAAGATTTTTTATGTATTCATGTATATAGCTACTAGATCTGAGCTAAGATTGGTAATTGCAATATTTGAAAAATTTATAGGCTGTTGGTCTAATATTAATTACAAATAATACATTTGATGTATTTACGATGCTACCTAATATAGCGAAACGCGTCAAAAAAATTTGTACATTTATATAATATATGAAGGTTTCTGTTACCATTTTACCATTCAGTCGGTATATCGCTTTTTAATCCTGCTTTTCTTAACCGATTGATAAAATTACAAATATGATATGAAACGTTTACTAACATTCTAAATACTATACCCCAACAAAAGAAGAAAAAAGTGACAATCAGAACCAAATATGCTTGACAGTCAAAGGAAAATCCAGCTACTAATTATACGTTTTTAGTGTTATATTGTCCCATTCTGACTGATTGTAGAGTTCAATTAATTAGCTTTGTCTATATAATTCAATACTATCTGGTATACTTATGTCTCAAATGTACCTTTACATATGCTACATATATAATGAAATCAATTAATAAAATAATATAACGATTTCACAATACTGCTAGCGCTCCCAAAAGTGCTCAGGTGTATAGGTATTCAAAACAAATTAAATTCAGTGTAGTGTATTTTGGTGCGAGAAGCAGCAATTGCTAGATTGTTTGTCGAAAATTAATCAAGCCATTGAGAAATAATAGGAAGCTGAGAGCAAGGTTCGAAAGCTTTCTCCAAGTTTAATCGGAAAGAAAAGTTGAGAGCAAAAATAATATAATCCAGTCATTGTAGTGAAATTACCACTCTGATAACTTTGCGGCAGTCTATGTATTATTTCAGAATCAATTCGGAAATTTGTATATGCTTATGTTTCCTGTTTACACCAAGTCGAAGGCGTTCTGATGGAAAAAGCTAATTCGAGATAATAGGTTTATGTCTGTCACAGGGAAAGTATTTCAAATTATTTTATTTGAATAAATTTTGTCGGCAAAATTCACCTCAAGCTCTAAACTCGTTTGAAGTAGTATTAATTAATATTCATAGTATTTATAGGGTTAGGTTTTCGGAGGAGTCACATTGTACTTGCATGTCTGACCAGGAGGATTTCACCTGTTTCAGAATCTCTTTGTGGGTTTGTTGCTGTTATATTAGGATTTTATAATCATGTTTGTGTAATTCCCCGCTTAATTAAATTTTTATTTGACTATCCTGCAATAAATGTGTTATGACAATTAATTTCGTATGGACAGATATCAAAATAATAAAAAAATAAATATGAAAATTGCCTTCCAGTTCACCTCAATACATAAATCCCTAAGCTCCACAACGACATGACTATACAAAGTATGAGAAAACTAAAGGAAATTCTTTGTTGACGTAAGCAATTATATGAAGTTTTCGACTGTCATTCGTGATCAAACTGCATTTCATTAAAAACTTTAATTTGGTCGAATGGAAATTTAATATGAACAGAACTCTGCTTTTGTGCAGAAGTAACTTGAAGCTTTTTGCTTCAGGCAAGAAGTGACAATAAAGGTTAAAGGTATGCGAAAGAGTTTGCGAAATTGCCATTCTGAAGTAAATTAGGTAGTTAAAATTCAGCGCGAATATATCAAAGCTAGGCAAATATTACTACTTAGAAAATAAATATTTCAGGATATTCAGTTGCATACAATACTATACCATAAAAAACTGAAATATTCAGACGTCGCATTAGACTCTAAACTAGCGAAAGATTTTGCTTGCCAACATTTTCAAGCATGAAAATACATGCCTGTTTGACATTTTATGACATTTGAATCATGAGATCATCGTGGATTTGTATTATATTTATTTATTATGGTATTTGTGGAGAGGTGATTAGTTTTTGAAAATCGCTTAGGTCAACAAAGACGGAAAACAATCAGAATTTGTCATGTGCCTTTCTGTTTTGAGGATAAAAAGTTACATTTTTAGCTATAGAATACTGTGACATTCACGTCTAACAAATCAATGTTCATCCCAAGAACCAACGTATATTACAAGATTTGAGGACTTGAATAAGCATTGTGCTCTTATGAACTTTCAAATCCATGTGTCATTGTTGATGGATCAAAACATATACTATTCAAAAACTTTCCACAGGATTTTTTTTAAATTTTTTATTTCGTATAGTTTTGCAAAACTATCCTTAAAATTTTTTATGGCTTTTAAAAAATTGTCATTATAGTAGAGATCGCCCTAATAAAGCTTAGACAAAGCTTAGAAAAAATTACCTCTTTTGTTATGTGAAGTTGGCCAAAGAGCCCGTCAATGTTGTTAATATGATATTGCTAGGATAAATCAAAGATATGTTAACTGGATCTTGTGGAAAAAGTATTTTTTATCTTGGAGGAAATTATGTTAGGAGAACCTCTGATGTTCCAACGTGGCTTTTTCAAGGTGAAACGATCAGCATGTTATGTAAATGTTGACTTTTTTCCTTTGATTTTGAAGTGAAATATCTAGTCTGCATTACAATAAATCAAGCTTAAAGCAACTTGATTTGTATATGTAAATAGCATGTGGCTGAAACGTTGTGGGTATGTGCGTTGTGCGAATGAGATTTGTTGAGCTGAAAGGTATCAAGCATAACCGTTTTCAAAAATATTAGTTATTCCAACTAGTCTTATCTATAGCTGTGAATATACGTCTCATGATTCAAAAATGTGTAGAAGAAAATTATATTTCATATTATTCCTCCTGAAAGGCCCATTACCAAAGAAGACTGGATTACTTTAATAATAAATCTATAAGCCTAATATACCTCCATGAGGCAGGACAGATATGTGCTTTTACAGGACAAGGTTAACTTGGGCTAGCTTTTCCATTTCAAGATACAACCACAGAGATTGACGGTTAAGTTCAATACAATTAAATATTTATGTAGACAGTAGACGTCATAGTAGCACTTTTAAATTGACCTTCTGATTCTTTCACCTAGTTTGATATGCCTTACAATTGTTCAGAACAAGCTGTTATAAAATCATATGTTCGTTCTAGAAAAATTATCTAAATAAGTGTTGAGTTCTAAGCATTTACTGAGTAAGCGTCTCAGAAAAACTGTACTAAAAATAGTATTATTAATATTTATGTTACAAGTGCAGAAACATAGTCCAGTATATTTATCTCAATATCTATCGGAATCTTAAGCCATCAATCTCCTTTTCAGGTTTATCGCGATGTTGGAGTAAGACGTGAAAATATGTGTACATATGTTAGATACAATGTTATGTATGCCTTCTGTTTGAAAACAGATTTTGCAAGAAAAAAACGTAATAAATATCTAGTCACTTATATGATAAGATTAAGCGTTTTGAGAAACCGTAAAATTTGAAATATATAGATTCACTTTGTATAGAACAACTGCCGTGTATTGGCAAAAGCTGTATATAGCCTTCAGCTCTCAAATCACTAGGGTGGAGCAGTTCGTGTAATGGGTGTACAAAACAACAACAAAAAAGGTGAGAAATCTTGAACAAATTAAAAAATGTGTATACTGCACCGGATCACTTTTGGAGCAAATGTCAGACATCAGGCTCACATTGGTCAACGTAGCGTTGCTGACGTTGCTAAACCTCCTTGGAATAGCAATTTTCTCCTTTGGTATCGCTGGGGCCTCTTCCTTTTCGCTCATCTTGTCCTTTTCGCTCGTCAAGGTGGAAGATCTCCGCATGAGAGGCTTCTGCTTTGGAAGTTGGGGGGAGCAGGGTAGACTGGCTGTGGATACAGGTGGTTCTGTTACGATTGGTTTGGGTGAGGTTGCGACTGCTGCCTGGGTTAAAGTTGCAGTACTGCCGTCACTCGGAAACTCCTCTTCTTTTCTGTTGATATGAGTTATTTAAGTTTTGGTTTAGTACCTTGGAGTAAATTTTTTTTGGTGGAGATGGCACCGTTACTTTTGTAGCATGTGTTTAATAATGTTTGATGGCAGGTAAGAATTGGAATGACTTGTTTGATCTGGCTTCCCCAATAAGAGTACAGAACGAAAATTGAAAGATCCAATGGACTCATCCTTACCAAGTAGAGCCAACAATACCTTGAAGGAGCCTCTTTGAAAACTCATTTTCTAGACAGCTGGGGAGTGGGTTACCCGATAGGTACTGCGTTTCCAGGTCAATGTGAATAGGCATGTATTCTGGGATGCAATCAAAAAATACATTATCACAACCTACGATTCATATCCTCCTACGTCAACCAAATCCTAATTTTATTTGAAATAATGGTGGAAGTGTGGCCTCATTACACTCAAATATCTGTTTGGGTGTTAGAGAAGGACGATTGGCCCTGAGCAAGGGGTTTAGGGTGGATCCGTTCATCTTAAGTGGGCCAGAAATTATATGCTCGTCAAAATGTTCTTTGTGTCTAGTACTCGAAGTCAATAATGACAAATTAATGAAAAATGGATAATAATATCACTTGATCAATGTAATTCCTTATACTGTACTTTTTTGTGTTTGTGTTCTGAATTAATGGGCTCTTATGTATTAGGTTCTTGATCAACAGCAAGTGAGTTTTTAGTAAAATATTTGTATTAAGTAGGTGGTCATGTATTATAAATATGCACTCATTTATCCCCAAATTTCAAAGAACCTGTTGACCTGTGATATTATGTATTTCCATATCCTTTATCTTATAGAACTAACTATCAATGTCAGAATATTGTGTACTTCAGTTGAAATGCGAAGTTAATTGAAATGAAATTACCCAAAACTACTCATATATCAAATATTTTTGTTCTGCATTTATACATATGTTCGGGACCAATTATTTATTAACTTTATATCTGTCTGTCGCTCTGAAATAGATTAAATCCTGCTCCAATCACCCTTTCCCCTACCCTCATGATGCAAATCCTCCGTACGCATCTGGGAGGATCATTACTGGAAACGACACTGGAAAAGAGAAGAAAAGATAAAGGAGTAATCGAACGATTCCGAACAATGGGTGGTGTAGCAGAGCGACAACTTTGATATAACGTGGCTGCAATTAAGACGGCATTTTCCCGTGTACGATTTTCACAAAGTCAAAGGAAAATCTCTCTTGAAATCCTGCTGTCTACTCCACCACTACAGATGATGACAGGCTCATACTTTGTAACTTTGTGTGTGTGTGTGTGGAGCTTGGAGTTGATAATGGGTTCATCGTGCAACACAATGGAATTTCATGTGTTTGCATATTGAAACTCCCACGCTTTCCCCATGTGAAACGAAACGGTGAGCAAGTTGATTGGCTCAGTCCTTGCCACGCATTAATGTCCCTTTATAATGGGTAGAGATACCGCGTATCCTACCTCTAATGTCATTGCGCGCTATAATAATATTTATCTTATAGCCCTGTCACATTTTTTATCTGTTATTTGTTGTTGATGTATTACAGAACTCCGTGTAATGGTACTTTAATATACAATTGTTTGGAGAACAATCATCCTATTATTTATGTAGTTTGATTAAAATAAATTGTAGTGTTCTTGGACCACAGCTTGTTACTCTCCAAACATATTTAAAATCGGAAAAGTAACCACTGAGATCACGGGGAAGACCGATTGCCAGGCTGAGTTTCAAAAACCCTTTTTTATCATTCATAGGGTGTTTGAGCGCAGATACAGTTACTCTCTGTTTGAAATGCATTCGAAAATAAAATATGTGGATTTAATTCATTTTGCGCACACTAAGAGAAATGTTTACGCCATAAACGGGTCAAAAACTGAAATATATAAAGTTGAGGTTTGGACAACTCACGAAATTCGAATAAATTCTTATGCTCTTCTGTGTTTTGCTTATTATTCAACCACCAATTCAGTAGTTATTGAAAAAATGCTGTCATAAGAAAAATAACCCCACAAATTCTTATCTATAAATCCGGGAAGTAGTGATTAGCAGGTAAATAATTAAAGTGCCAATTTGGAGTTATGAGCTTCCCCGTCCAAAATTGTGTAAAATTTAACTTCTCTCAAAAAAAAATTGCATCTTCAGTAGTATAGTTAATTTGGTGTTACGCCTTTTTGACTTCCTAGCGATCTATTGTTCTTCTGTTGCTAGAAACCGTGGTTGAAGATGTATGCCGATCGAAACACTGCTGCTACTCTCATCTCCAAGAGTCGCGCAATAGGGCAACTTACGAAGTCCTAGCACCTGGACTGTCCTAAAGAATGAATGTTGATGTTGCTATCGCACCCTTGACTAGGTTACGTAAATACCACCCAATGCATAGTGGAGAGCATATACTGGCGCTACTGTAAGTACCTCGAGATATGAGTGACTTTCAGGGGGGTTCGCCTAACATCATCCATGCTCTCAAGCGAGTGATCAATTGCCCATTTAGCTTTAAAAGAAAACAATGGTTGGAATTGCGCAGTGTGATTTTTGTGACGCATAAAGATGTAAGAAGACTGTTTCTGGAATTCTAAGATTTACGAAATTTCGTTAAGTAATCTGAGCGTTCAGATAAATTATATTTACCAGGCTTGCTTTGCGCTCATTGAACCATAAGATTTTAGAAATCTTAAGATGTATGTTTCACGCTGATTTCAATTTTGCCGACAACGGCAAAAAGTATCTTTGGTTTGAGATTGCTATTGAGATCGATCTGGAACATTAAAGTATGGTTGATGATTTCAGATCATATATGACTGTACAATCGAGCGACTATGACTGGAATATGACTTTATTGTTCAGGAAATAAGTCAAGGAAGTGTGGTGCATGAAAACTGTGAGACACGGTTGTCTTCTTTCATGCTTTACAGGTACTTGGATTATAGTTTTTTTTTCATCCTTATTTTATTGTATTTTAAAATGCCATAACAAGCCTTCATGATACTGCTTGCTTGTAGCGTGCTGGAGATGTGTGTGCATTTTTTTTACAAATTAGAGAGGCAAGGATACAAATTCCTGCTCTAAAACGTAATATACACATAATTTTTATTCAAGTTAAAACACTTAAACCTCCAAATTCAAAAACAATGAGGTTCGAGGACAAATACATAATACCACGAAATAGAATACTTACGCTAGTGTCACTTCAGTTTCAGATTTTCCAGACTCGTACTCTGCCGACTCTCTCAGCCTAGTATGCTTAGCTCTGGACGGTTTGATGTGTGGTCTCAGTCTGGTAAGTGATATCACTTCTGATAATAATGTTGCACTAGACGAAGCACGGTTAACCATCGGTAAGCTGGCGTGAGAACCTACAACGGAAAACGGGATCAAGCAAAATGATTTAGTCCTTACTAGCATACTTAAATTAGTACGTAGCAAGATCAAGTTTAATTCCCTAGTTTGGTTATACCGTTGAGAAAAACTGAACTGAGGATTTTTTTAACTGCGCCCCAAATAGATCAGAAACTTCCGAGTCATGTAAAAATAAAATTTGGCACTTTTTCTGAATGTATAACTGCCCAAAATAAATGTAAACTCGAAAACCATTTTCCCTTGCCTTATGCTTATTATTTTAATGCCAACCCTCACATCTAACATCTCCCCTTAAAGCAGCAGTAACTATTGAGATAACGGGGCCAATAGGCAGACATGCTGACAGACAGATGGTCGGATACCAGTGACTAGGCTTTTTGTGATCTAGACGTTATAAGACATCCGAAGAACATATTATCTTAATTTCTAATTTATAGTATAAGGTTTTTTATTCTTTGATTAAATAGAACACAACACCATTCCTATTTGTATGAACGAGGTGCGATGTCTCTGATTCTGGGATCGAGTAGCTTTCATTTTCCGGAACAAGGAATACATATAAACTAGACGTCATTATAATTAGGATGATAATAATTCCAAAATCTTATTGTACACAGTTAAAGAAAATTAAGACAACGGAGCGATCTTCCCTCAGGATCCTATCGATATGAAAATTGAACACGTCTGCCATCTACAATATACTCAAGGTAATAGCTTTCTGATAGCAAACCATCATTATACACAGCGGTAACTTTAAGTACTGCATTTAACTATTGCATTCGTGACGCTAGCTTATTTTAACTGAAGCTAAAATTTATCAGCGTCTGGAATTAATTAGTTGTGGTTGGCTGAGGCCAAGCTTAGAAACAGTATCACGCAAGTTGCAATTGCTTCTGGTAGTTTTAGTAATGGCGAATAATTGGAGTAAAGGTAAAGTAGGGTTTTAATCACAACATTAGTTTGCAACAGGTCAATTCTTTCTGAATCACTGCTAAATGCAACTATGGAAGATAATGGTAAATTGCTCCAAGCCGGATGACGCTGTTCTTTCCATTTATTAGAACCTTTTTTTCGGTATGATTGTTTTTTTGCAAATAAAATTTAGAAAATGTATGAAAACTCTCTAGATTTACAATATTCACAAAACTTACTCTAGCTTATTCAACGATTTTCAGATTTTCTGTTTACGATGCCCATATATTTTCATCAAAACAGAATATAGGATAGTTTCGGCTACTTTACCTAGCTGCCTCATTCGATGTTAATACATGCTAACAAAGTATATATTCTTGCTTGAAGTTGAAGCTGTGCGATGAAAGTTTTATAAATCAAAAAAGCTTTTAAAAACGTTGCTCAAACGAATCGCTCGTGGAATTAAGAGCAACGTATTAGGTTAATTAGCAAAAGCTAACAGTTATACAGTTAGTTTTTCACTTCTGTATGACTTGCGCGAATATCTAGAATCCTAATATTTGCTTTACTGTACGTGATTCAGCTGCAACTGAGCTAATTGCTAAAGTGGGCACCGTGTGCTAAAAAGCTCAGTACGAGTGTGCATATTTATACTATATAACAGTTCCATTACGTTTCAACCCTCTGACACCTAGTTTGAGGGGTACAGTACTTGTGTGATGAGGTTATCGCCACAGAACAAAATAAATAAAAGAGTACAAAAAACGTTTTTCCAAGTGTAGTAAAAAGTGGCAATGTCCATTGGCGTCTTTACGAAGTCTAATGGTCTTAACACTTACTAGCCAGTGTACAAGCTGTTAGAACCATGTAACTTCCTAAATACGTCTATGGACAGCGTCAGTTATTGTACCACATGAAAAAAACTATACTAAGGGGTCAAGGATGAAGGAGAAATATAAATGTCTATTTGTATGCTATATGTATAGAGGCAAGTATACTCTTAAAAGCATACTAATTCTTATTTATTACCGAATCTGAAGCTTAAGGTATGAGTAAAACTTGAACTACAATTTATAAATTCTGCTTTCGGTTAGATTTTCTATATTATTATAATGCAAATTAAGTTATTCAAAATTCCTTATACAGACATTTCAGGTTTATTTTTCTCTAGAATTATGTATGTGCGTCAATTGGAAGTTTTTCTGGGAGGCAGCCGAACAAAATTTTGTTTTAGAGAGCTGCATGCATATCTTATCGAACGAATTGGGTTTGTCCAGATGACTAAATTGGCGCACAGAATAAATGTCTGACGTATGGTAGAACGTCTGCAGTTGATTTTTGGTGTCAGAACGCATTTTACCATTATTTTGCTAATTGGAGATTGAAGAGCACTTGAGATGACAATGAATCGAAGAATACTGGTGCTTTGTAACGCCTTAACGAGGTGAGAAGAAGCACTGCTAGTGGAAAAATGTCTATTGACATTGACCTTAAACTGTAACCATTGGTATATATGGATTTCAGCATTGAGTTAAAGGTCTATTATGGTATATGCGAGGTAGACTTGACGTATGGATGGATTGCCAGTTTTAACTGGCCTAACATTCCACCTAGTATCTGAAAACGAAGTATAGTTACCTGCCAGTGAATCTTGATCTTCAGCCTTGGCTACATGGTACTTTCTATACCTAACTACATACTGAGCAGCCAGTGATACAGTTGCTATGATGAGGCCACTAAGGAAAAATATGGCGGCGATATGAACGGCTGAGAGCTTCAGTACTATAGCTGGTACCACTCCTACGCTCTGGGCCACTGGTACGGCTGATATATTCTGCCTGGGATTTTCTGAAACAAAATATGTTGATGTGAATGCTGTTGGTAAGTTGTTGCCGTCAGTTGGTAAAAACCTTACGTCATCAAACTTCTCAATACGACAAAATACAATGGAAAGCATCACCACAAAATTGTAATTATAATTGGTATGAATCTGTGAGGTGTTACATTCGGCCAGCTTGCAAATGTTATATCCATTTAGAAGCTGTTTAAGCTAACAAAAAGGTGTTATGCTAATTAGAAATGGTCTCAGGAATTCTGTTATAAAGAAACTTGATTTTTTCGGAGTAAGTTTAAAGTAGTCAATGTACTAAGCCTCACATTTGTGGACAGGCTTTCATGAAAAAATTGCAACTTTTGATGGTTTCAAAATATTGTAAATCAGAAACCCTGTCGCCCATTTTGGGTAAATATAAATCCCAATTTTCTTCACGGTAGCATTTCAACATATCAACTTAATGTAATAATTTGACACAACGTTTTTCACTAACTGTGCTCGCATTTAAAATTTTGTTGGTTAGAAATAATAACTGAACGGAACAAACTTCAATAATAGCAATTCATCAATGATTCACTTTCACGGTTTCAGTTATTCCTATAATAATTATAAACTAAGACGCTTATTGACTGCTGATTACTAAGTTCTCACATATATTGGCGTATCATAAAAATATGTGCACCAAAACTTAGCTTTTTCAGAAGCTCATTCACTTGTATAATGTTCGGTTAATCATAAATCTTACAATTAAATTATTATGTGGTTCAACTAGGCAAGATTATTTCCGTGCTTCAAAATGCATATTAGTATATCGGCTTCCATCTTACAGATTATCAAAAAGGAACTCTTCCTATTTTCTTTTAATATGACACTTAACTAATATGGAGTCATTCCCAAACATCAATTTTTGATTTCCCATTCTAAAAAACATCGAATCTTAAACAAACGTTACTTGAGTACTGAATTGAACGATTATAAAATATTTTTATTGACTTCTTCTCGACAGAACCAACTTACTGAACTGCGTGGCAACGGCGAAGAACCCTCCGCCACACGCCTGTGTCTCGGCCACGTCCTCTGCCTCCGCATAGAACTCCAACAGCAGCTGCGACCCTGTGGAGTTGACCGCCGAGTGTTCATCCTCTGGCAGGGCGGCGATCAGCGTGGACGAGATTGCCGGACCATCGCGCACTTTCAGCCACTGTGTGCCGCACGGCAACCGGAACTGATCCACCCGGAATTCTATGATGCAGTCATCTTCCGCCTGAGAGATGTTAATCAAAGTCAGTTTAGCAGTATACTACAACGCTCTATAATATCTTATCCGGAAGCCGGAGACGTAAACCAAGCACACGGCGGGATCAATAATGATAATAATAATAATAATAATAATAATAATAATAATAATAATAATAATAATAATAATAATAATAATAATAATAATAATAATAATAATAATAATAATAATAATAATAATAATAATAATAATAATAATAATAATAATAATAATAATAATAATAATAATAATAATAATAATAATAATAATAATAATAATAATAATAATAATAATAATAATAATAATAATAATAATAATAATAATAATAATAATAATAATAATAATAATAATAATAATAATAATAATAATAATAATAATATACAGTACATTTGCTTTTGATAGTTTTTTTGAAACAATTTGAAGACATGGCTTTGCATGGTGGACTAATGGCGTTATATAACACACCAGCGTTGTAAGTGAAAGAACGCTTAAATAACGTAGTACAGTGAATTGGTACAGTGATAGAATTTGGGAATCTTATGTGCCTGTCGTGAATGCCTTTCCTAAATATAAGCTTTTCCCTCAATGGACGAAATTATGAGTTTGTGAATGAAAACACGAAAATGATGTTTGACGATTTCTTTTATTTTTAACCAGTTCAATTTCAAGAAACTCTCAGAAACATGATCAAAGCGCCTAAGGCCGCAAACAAACCTGACACAGTTGTTTTGCACAATCTGAATTCGATTCTTAGTCATTGCATCAAGACATGGATAGTATAATATATCACAGTAGCTAAAAATGGACAATACCAAAGATGCGCACAGTTTTTTCCTCAGTTTAAAATTGGATATAGCTCTGTTTGCATATAGTGATCGAAGTGACAAAAATGTTTTCTTTAAAAGGTTTTTGACGTGCCTAGTAAGACTGAGTTTAAAGTCAACGATTACACCAAGGATTTTAATCTCGTCTATTGGATACAATCTTTCAGATCCAATTTTCACTGTCAGTTGGGATTTGATTATTTCTCGTTTATGATTTGGACAAAAAAGTAAAAGGCTGGACTTGCTAGGATTTATTGACAAATTGTGGCTTTCTGAGAATTCTTTTATTCTTTCAATGTCCTAGGTGATTAATGTTCGTGACTGCTCAACATTGTTGATGTCAATAAAGTGGATCAGTTGAGTATCGTCCGCGAAAGACTGAAGTGTACAGTTACTCACAAACTTATGAAGATCAGCGATATATATCAAAAACAATAAGGGGTCCAAAACAGAACTCTTAGTGTATATCTAGAAAGGTAGATCTGTTGTTTCCGATAGTTACACACTATGAACGATTGGTTAAATAATTTCGGGGGAAATTCAATGCAGTGGGATCAAAACCATAGTATTTCAACTTTGTTATTAATAACTGATAATTTATTTTATCAAATGCCTTGCTTAATCGATTGATACTACTGCAACGCCTATTTTTTGTCAAGCGCTCTGATAATATTGTCAACTAGATTTAGGAGAGAGGTGGTAGTGCTATAAGATCTCCTGAAAGCAGATTGGTTTGGTGGAATGATATATTCCTCGGCATATTCCAATAATTGTAAGTTAGCAGCTTTTTCCAATATCTTCGACAAAATAGATAACAAGCTAATTGGCCTAAGATCAGTAAGTTCCTCTGGATTAGAATTTTTTGGTATGGGGACAACAATTGCTCGCTTCCAAGATTCTGGGAAATAACCCTTTTCAAGGCAACTATTTACAAGATGGGTGATGTACATTAGGGTAATGGGCGAACTTAATTTGATCCTTGATAAACTTAGACGGTCGGTGCCTTTAGCATCAGATTTTAAACTGAAAATTATTTCAGCTATTTCATGAGAATTCCAGCCTCACATCCTCCGCTTGTCGGACAAATGTCTACAAACTGAGCTACAAAGTGTCTCTCAATCAGTTCGAACGCCTATGTTAGGCAGTCTCCTGAACACCATTCTTCCTCCCAGTTTGAAGCTGCGCATGCTGTTCATATCACAGACACAGAGCCAGTGTTTTGGGATGGTAAAGGTCTCTGACCGAGTTTGGTTAACAGGTCTCTGTATCGAAAAACCATAGTAACACCATATATGCAAGATCCGTTAAAGTTATCTACAACAAAATTCTCAATATACTGGCCTTTTTATGTGTTAAACCGGATTTATGAGCTCGTTGCCTGTAGTTTGCAATTCGTTGACAGTAAAACATCATGCCTCGTGATATAATAATGTTACCTTTCTACGTTTTTCGTTTTTCAGCTCCTGCACGGCAACTTAGTTATGTTTCAAGTTTGCCAATAGTTTCTGGACAATCAACTAATAAACATGAAATATGCTTTTAACGTCATATAAAGCCATCGCAATTTTTTTCATGTATCTAATTTGATGTCAAATTGTCAGCTGATGTATCCTATTCTTGGCATATTGGTAAAAAATCAATGAAACAGATTATCAGGGTAAATACGTTCACAATGGAAAATGAGTAAAGTCAGAGGAGCCTCCGAAAAATCTTTGTAATCACTTTCACATCTATTCTCAATTATCTTGGTGGAGATCGGTTTTTACGAATTACGTACCATCATTACCTATTGCAGTTCACAAACGTCCTATTGAACTGACTCAACTGCCAACAAAGACCTGCGCACTGTGCACGTCAGATTTATATATCAGTTAAAATTATACTGAACTAAATTTAGGCCTAGTATGTATCAATATACAAATTTGGTGATATTGTTTCCGTCCAACATTAACGATGAGGATATCACAAAAGCTGGCAAAGAGGTTAATTAATTTTTTTTTATTTTCGCGCTTAATCTGGGAATTTAAAAGGGGACCCCGAGATCAACTTCACTCCACCTTTTATGTATTCCCCTGTTTTTATCGAACTATTCCTAAATGAAAAGTGTAAGTGTAGAAAGACGTGATAAACAAAAATATGTGATGAATTGATGATTATAACCAAGCCCAACCACAACAAGCTTAAAAATAGTATATTACCTGAAAAGATCAGATAGTTCTATTTAACACTATGTTAATTCAATTTCTTTTGGTTCATTATGAAAATATCTTAATGAACTTACTTGTATCAGCCAAAATGTTCTTCCTGGACAGCTCTGAGCTGATGTCGCCAGCAGCCTTTTGGGTCGAGCTCGACCTAGATGAACCACACAGCCACACCTACAACCAGTGAGATATGTACACTTTATTCAAATGTCACTCTATTATAATGGAAAGAGGATCACCATCGAATCAATTTTGTTTGATAAAATAATTTGACTAAGAGCATCCATGATCTACGAATAGTTATCATATTTTTTTAAAGCTGATTTAGGTATGTAGGTATGTCAGACAATAATTTTCTCAGCTGACTAATGGTAGGATATTGAAGGAACAATTTAAAGAATACATTACGGGTAATTAGTACTCCATTGATTTATTGCTCCATTGCGAACAACTGTCCTATAACTTTACATATCTATTCCACGCAGATACAAAGTCTTTAGGCTTTTGACAAAAAATAATATATATCTTGCACTGCCAAGAAAATACGTTCACTCCCTCGACGATTTGTGGAGGAAAAACGTTTTGAAAGAGCACACGAGATATTTGATTCTTCGAAATGCATAATTGCTGTGAATTTTAAGGTCTACAATATTGTATATGAAAGCTAGGTTTTAAACCACACAGTAGATGTCTAAAAACACTATTATAATGAACTATACCTGCAAAAAGGTCCGACCTCCGCTGCAACTTCCGGAATTTCGGCTGCGATTTCTGATACAAGTCCACCAACTGACGCGCTTTCTCTATAAACGCATTCCCACCCTGTTCCCAAACTGTTACCACATTTTTCAGTTTCTACGGCAGGTCCCTGTAACAACAAGAGTAGAATTCAAAATCTTTAAAACACCATCGTCTTTCAAGTTGAACAGAAAGAAATGCTTATAATCCTAGTATTCATTTGGACAACAGTAGTATTATGCATTGTACGTAACATAATTACCATAATTATTTCAAATTCATAATTTCATCTTCTTAATAATACGTTTAATCGTAAATCATTGATTGACTGAACTATAGCATTCCTCTATCCCCAATCTCAGGTATAAATCCACCTTATTCTATTTTCTAAACACTGTTAGATCAATAACTTAGCTCCATAGTAACCAAATGGATCAAATCACGGTCATAAATTGAAGTCCTTCAACCTCTCCAGTTTCATTCTGACGTTCTGTGAGTGTGACCGCCAAAATGGCTAAAGGAAAAGGCAAAGGGAAAAAGGGGGGAGGAGGCAAGAAGAAAAAGGTTGAAGTCAATCCTGATGCCCTGACGGAAGTCGATAAAACTTTCTACGAACTGACCATTACAGACTTGAACAGAAAATTGGCAAGATTGAGGTCACTGACACAGGAACTCGAAACGGTAATAGAATCATGTCCATACTGCTAAGAGGCCTATATGTATTGAGGTATGTTGCGACGCTGATGAAAGCTTTAGCTCGTATAGCTAGTATTCATGCAAGGATAATATTAAGTTATAAAAAATATATATCCATCCTTCGATAATTCTTCGTGTATTGCAACGCATGTTCTAGGACCAATATCCCCTAATGTATGAGGGTTGAATACCTATGAAATCTTCATAACTATAACCATAGCTAGATATCTGAGCATTTCATGTGGTCTTTCTTCCTCAGTAACAGACTGGACTCCCTAATGTATAAGAGTTTTTCAATTCTGGGCCGTAATTTGCTCAACATATATTCATTCTTCATTCGTACGTACGCAATTTGTATAGTACTCTTCAAGAGTTGTGAATTTGAATAATGATTTATTTTGAAAAATACATCATTTTAATAGTGTCCTTTTCCAATTTATGTTTCTTTTGTGGAGTATAACGGATGAGTGCCACAACTTATGAAAATAAAACTTTGGAAAAATGTACACCATTCAATACCGCAAGCAAATACTAAAGCTACATCATTTTGCAGAAAATTATAAACATTCAAATTTTCGAAACATCATCCGACCATTTTTTTCAGTTCCTCGAAACTCTTTAAACAAGTATCAGTTTGTGGTGCACGCACTCAGTATCTGATGCAAGTTTCACGAAACCTTGAATCGATGTCGCAACATACTTCATAGTACTTCATAGTGTGTGAGCTATTTGAAACTCTATGATCGCGGTTGTTGGAAATGGTAGAATAATGTATTCCCCAAACGTATGTGATTTAAGATATCGTACAAGCAAGACGTGATGAATATAATTCATAAAACTTTGACAAAAAACTTCCCAATAGAAAACATACTAATTTGAAGACTTAAATATAAATTTCACAATTGTATTTCAATGATGAAATAGTTTCCCCAAGTAAGAGCATTTATAATATATATGAGATAACATATTGATCTCTTCCAAGGAGAGGGAGTTAATGTGATATAAATATTCAGTCAAATAATCCACGAACAAGGTTTAATTCTTTTGGTTATTTAGGTATACCGAAATGTTAATCATTTCAGCAATATTTGTTATATTTTATCAAATAGACATGAATTCTAATAACTCATCTAAGTGTCGCCCTCTATGGGAACGCTCATTGACAACTTACAAAGGCCCTAACACCGTAAGCTGTCAATTGGAGTCCCCATGGAGGCTGACACTCAGATGAGTTGATGTTGCTATCACACCCTTGACTGGGTTACGTATATACCACCCGATTGCTCTCTACAGTTAGAACGCCAGGCTATAATGACAAGTCTAGGCTAAAGACGAAACATGCATGTCTATAGCAGGTCTGATGCATAGTGGAGAGCATACGCTTAATGATCCTTATTATTAGGACGTTTATGAGATATCATTATGTAGAAGCATAACACTTTTAAGTGATTCATTCTCAGTTCTTTAGCAAAATATATATTCGTCATATGAGTATATAAGGCAGCATAGTTTCTCTATAGAAAAATGAGGAGCTCAAAAATGAAAACTCTAAAATGGACGAAGATAGGAACGATATCATTATCTATCTCAAAAGGATGCTACAGGAGAAAACGGATGAAATTGCGGAGCTAGAAGAAAGAATTACAGCGCTACAGGAAACAAGGCAGGCGGAAACAGAAAAGTATGAAGAGAAAATTGCAGAAATGGAAGCTGAATACAAAACTATGCACGAACAGTTGACTTCCGAGAACAAGTTGCTAGAAGGTATTTTATATATATACATATGCAATTTATAAGACGCTCAAATAAATTTTGCACGGAATTCAATCAAAATGGAACCTGAAGCCGCTATTGATTTTTGAAGGAATCAACTCAAGCGTTGGCATGAACCCATTTCCAAAATGCTCAAGTGCTAAAACTCCTCAAAGACAAACATCAACTCAAACAGTCTAGATCTTTACATCATAAAACAAAGACTGAAGCTTTTTATGAATTAAGTAATATTTAAATCTCGTAGAGCAAATACATTTTATGACAGGCTTTGTACTTTGCGCTTGAGAACGCAACACTGTTTTTATATGAACTGAAGTAGTTATGACAGATTGTAAAAAAAATTTAGGTGCTTTTTATTGTTCATGGGCTTCAGGAGAATGATTACGGCTCTCTGAAGAATTTTAATTAATCCATTTGTTCGCATACGGACCTGTGATTTATAACAGAATAGCAGTATGAAAGGCTTACTATTCAACTTAATCAAAATAAAGCTCATTTCTGGAACTACTAGTGACACTTGCGACAAAACTTTAAATCGGTTTTACTCTTAATTGAACAAAAATGCGAGTAACTTTTGTCTTAATCCATAACGTTTACACATATCGATCGGTATTAGTATACTCTGGATATTATATTAAAATAATCAAAATTTCATGGTTTTCCCTTTATCATATAACCGTCATATATCGTGCCTTAACCACAAAAAATTAATGTTTCTTCCCCAATGAATTGCATAAATAAACCTAACTATACTGGACTATTTTGCTGCTGCTACCAATAATCTCCTTCACTTGTTTTACTTGTCGCGCATAAAGTACGGGTGCAAAAAGTATATATTCTGACGAAAAATTTCCGCAACAAAATTTTAACGAAGCCTTTACAAAAGAGTTCAACTACAGTTCAAACTCTCGTTATCCTTGAATAGGGAAACGGCTAAAGGCTAGCACTTGGAATTTAATTAGTTTTTTGATATTTATAAGTAGGTGTGTTTATGTTTGTGCCGAGGTGTTTTCATTCAGTATTACGAAATTTATTTAGTATTACGCCTGAGCACTAGTTACTTCAATAATTTTTATATGTACTAATCATAGTGATTAGTGCATGTTATATTGTACAGGGTGGCACATTATAAATGTGAATAAAGAGTAAATCAAATATGGTACAAGTATAAATAGTCGTATTTGCATAAGAATTTTATTTTCACAAATTAGGATTTAATCTTTGAAAATGAAGTCCTCCCCAAGGAGATTTCACAAATAAAGCACTCTAAGCTATATCTAAAACTCGGGATGATTGCCCTGTAGATCAATTTTGTGAACTTTTTTCAGGACATCTTCTTTTAGATTATCTGTTGACGTAGTGTTTGTATCATACACTTTGCTTCCAATGTAACATAAGTCCATGGGAGTTAGATCTGGCCTGTGTGGTGGTCAAGAAATGATTACTTTCCGGGAGATCACTTTGTCAGGATCAAGTTGACGAACGATCGCTTTAGAGGTGTTAGTCTTGGCCGTCACTCCATCCTCTCTGAACCAAGTCTATTATAACCTGAAAACTTCAATAACACTCCTGTCAAAATGGTTAAACGCTCTGATTGTGGCCATATACAATATCACCTTAGGACTGTGTACATGCCTTTAGTGTCCAGGCTTTAGGTTTTCTCCCAGATCTACCTTCTTATGCTATACACATTGTTAAGAACATGTACTATTTAAGAAATGAATCTGATTAATTTCACATCTCGCTCATACTTCAGGAAAACTGAACTCATTAGAAGAGTTTAGACAGCAACGTGACGAATTAATGAAAAAATTCGAGAACCAAGAGGATGAAATGGAAAAACAAGAAAAGCGCCACAAACGTGAGCTTTACGAAATCGAGCGCAAGTTCATCCTGAGCAAGGACCAGTTGAAGAAGGACATGGAAGCCAAGCTGATGAAACTCTCCACGGAGTTTCACGATGCCACTGAACTTCGGATCGCAGCCACCACGCACAGAGTTATAAGGGAGAATATAGCTGTGAACAACGAATTGGATTTGCTATTACTCAATCAACAAAGGCTGTTTAATGAGAATGTCACCGTAAAGAAAAGGGATGCAACGCTGAGACAAGAAGCAGAACTGCACGAGGCTGAGAAGAAGAAGGCTTTGGGCAAGGTAGGGGCTAGAGCATGAGCACAAGCTCGAGTGGTTCGCATTTTTTCACATATGTCTACAACTCCCGATAGCATTCGATGAATGATATGGCCTGCTCTTGTTGAAGCTTTCCGAGATAAAGGAAAAACACCAAATACTTTGCAGTTATCTGTATACTGTTGCCTATGTCATCTACAGCCAGAGCTGTAGCTAGGTTCACGCGTCTGTATCTTGGGCAGGGCTGAATTTAGGCATATCCGTAAACTTAGGAGGAATGGCTTGAAGGGCTCAATGCTAGTTAGGATTGCTGAGTTCAGGAATATTTGTAGAACTGACGAGAAGGCATTGGAAATATCTTTTTTGCTTTTTAGAACAACTAACAAAAATTTGTCACCCCTCTGCACCTGGTGAGCAGTACGGAAACGAATTTTTGCCTCAGGCGCTGCTTTTTTCCTATGTATCTCAGCTCCGCTACTTTTGTCAGCATAGTCTGACTCTCGTAAAACAGCCGTTTCAATTATGGAAGAGGTTAAGCGCAGTAATTTATCATAGGTATATGGATATTATTCCATAAACTTTATTACGGCTCTGCCTGTGACGTAAAACTCGACAAATCTCTTTGATTGCCTTCACTTACGTAAAAGACATCACACATAACAAATGGAATGTAGGGTGCAGTCAGATGGGCTGAAAATATAGTATGATGTACATTATCATATTCATTAGCATTAGCGATCTCCAACAATTTATAAAAATGAACAGTTTTCGATATGTGGAAAGTCACAAGCAAATATCTGAATAGAGTTGAATTTTCTTAATTTGGGATATGATCGCCTTTATTTATTCATTCAACGGAATGCTGTTTATATGGAATATTTTGATGGTATTTCAGTGAGCCAATTATTTAATCTTACTGTTATTCATTATAGTCAATGCCATCGGATGCACTTAATGTCTGTCATTCAATGTTGTTTTTATGATATTTTCACTACTAGCATCATATAAGATGTGTGTTATTCAGAGTTGCATTTTTTGTTCTCATTTAAATACTTGTTGATGAAGATCTCAGATGCTTTCACCTAGAGGATCTCCTCCATCTGTTATGTATCTTTAGATCTTTAAGATTTACAGGAAGTTATAATCATGTATTCTGTTATAATAATGATAAACAGTTAGCCTATTGTCATTGCCTACTCTATGATTGGTGTCTAGCATGTCAAAATTTGATCTTTCTGGGTATTTGTTTTTGCACAAACTTATATGCTCTATGATTGTAAATTGTTTAGCTGTTTGACCTATATAGGTACACAGCATTATAGAACGCACACTAAACCTTTTAAATGCCTGACATAAACATATCCTGTTCTTTTTTGCATTGAATATGTATGGTGACTAGTGATCTAGTAGCTATCTTCATTCGATCAGCATAAACAGATTTTATTGTTCGGGATTTCTTATTGCAGAAGTATCCAAAATAGTTAATTGTGTACCGTTTTATTCAATCTTGTGACTCAGATCCTCAAAACGGAATAGGAATTATTGAACAAATAGATCATATTAATGGAAATCCAAAAATTTCAGATGATTCAGTAAATTAAATAAAAGCACATATCTACACAAGGAAATAATAAAATATTATTAATTTTATATCCTAGTATTTTTATGTTATAATGCAATCAACGTTCTTAGGTGAAAGTGCAACTGAGACTGATAAATAAGCTGACCGAAGATCACGCCTACTTGAAGAAACAGATAGAGAGACTGAAAATGTATGAGGCGGAAGTTCGAAACGTACACAAGGATAAAATGAAATTAGATCAAATAATCAAGAAGCTCCAATACGACAAGAGAATATTGGAGCAGAATTTACATAACGTCAGATGTAGCAGAACTTCCATAGAGACAGATTTCTTATATTGCAAGGAGGAGAATGACAGGTTGAATGGTATACTTCAAGAGGCAGTTAGTGTCATCAAATCAGCATTGGCAATCAGGTAAGGATATACGAAATATACAACATCGGCAATTTTCACATGGGGTTTCACCCTAAGTCTATGTTAGAATTTTTTATAATAATCCATTTTTGCAAGGACGAAGCATTACGTTTACATAAAATGTTCAAAAAATGGTATCGCAAATCCTATGCATTGTACTTCGTGCTTTCTGATGAAGAGGCTTACCAAAATTATATCTATCAACTTTCACCACCATACAGTGCATGTCATATTTTTCTGTTCATAGGAAGTGATTCTTTGTAAGAAAAAGGTACAATGTAAGAATCTTTGTGTACAGCTAGCTAATTTTCCATTACTTATATTTAATGATACTGTTTCCAGTACGGAGAGCGATGAATCCTTGATATGTTACAAGCGTGAGAGCTTCCTTAATACATTATTCACATTGCTAACCAAGGCTAAGGAAGAAAAGATTAGAAGACCATCTATGGAGACTGTGGACTCCTTCGAAGCAACTTACGCGCGAGGCGACCTTGGATTTGTACCCAAACCAGTAGAGTTGAGGACGTTTGTCAAAACATACAGACACATGGATGCACAGACTGGGGCTAGCTTTGAAGAATATCTCAATACTGGCAAGGTCAGTACTCAATATGGTTTGACATATTCAACTCATTATTAACAGCCACCACTTGTACCTTCAGCATCTCCCATTCAAGGGTCCTCCAATGGTTCCGTATCTAAATTTAATCTCCTTGATTCTATAACTGGATTTTATTATATTTATGGAACACAGAATTTCTGCCATGTCGACTGCTGATACAAATGTATCATCGCGATCTATAGAATTGTTCCCAAAATAAAACGTAAACGTGATACAAGCTTTGATATCATGGATCTACAAACAATAATTGGTTTAGTACAATGTTATTACGAGCGAGATAAAAATTTCACTGTTGAATTACGATGATTTCGTACGAAAATTGCTTTGAGAGCAGGGCTTTGCCAATCAACAGCGTAGCGTAATTTGATTGGCAAATGTGAAAGAACAGTTGTCTCGTCATAGTGTGAATCGGATATAGAATCTATCGCATTTGTTACACACAACGGTTTGGAAATGTTTACGCAAAATCCTGGAAATGTATCTCTATAAATTAAAACTGCTTTTTAAATTGAAGGTATAATTTTTCTTTGCAAAAAATTGGTTTAGATGAGTATTTAGCTTGAATGTTTCAAAATACAATAATCAAAACTTTCAAATATGGTCAAAGGCATGGTTTGATAGGATTTTACAGCTAAAATTATATCATTGGATAGTTTTCAGCAGATGTAAGCTGAACAAGATATAATATGTATCTGGGATATGTAGTAACTATCGGGCCTTCTAAGTATCCTGCACTTTAAAATTTTCAGGTAACCACATACAGAGCGGTTTACAGCTTGTCAGATTCTGAACAAGGATCACAAGAATCTGTCCACGACAGCGAACATGTGGAAGAAGAACAGCGCGAGAGTTGTCTGTTCTTCGACGAGAGAGAAGTTGAAGAAGAATCAGGAAGCAGCGACGAATTTGACATATTTGACATGGACGAGGAGGAGGAGGGCGAATTAGGAGAGGGAGAAGGGGGCGAAGAAAAAAAGAAGAAAAAGAAAAAGTCGAGGGAAGGAAGTGTAGTGGCAGCGGCGGAAGTAGCAGATGAAGCAGCAGAACCAGCAGAAGCAGCAGAGAAAGCAGAGGAATCGCCAGAATGAAATGGATATTGTAGCAGATTAAATTAGCAATATTAATAAATTTTCGCTGCTGTGTAGATTGTTATCAAATGTTTCTGATTGTTTAATCCCTGTTTTATCAGTATAGGTAGTATGGAAATTGTGCAAAAATTTGAATCGGAGATATCTACGCAATACGCTTCCCTTATTCGACAAACGAAAGTCCAAGCGTTTCGATTTTTATTAAAATCATCGTCAGACTTTAATAAAAATCGAAACACGTCACTGAAAGAAAGAGTTTTATTTGTGAAACTGTGTTATAATTATACATTTTTTTATCTACATGATGGAAGAGTTTCACCAAGTAAGAGCATCTACAATCTACATTTTTGTATATTGACTAAAAAGTAAACGCTAGAATCCGATTGGGTAAACTTGGCCAAAGTACTAAACGAACAAAAGGCAGTACTTATCCGTAGCGGACATATAATTGTTTACAGCAATGGACAGGTAAATCCAAATGTATCTCTCTATCATTGCTCGTGGTCATAGCATGAAGGTAGTTAGGTAGATATGTCCATCTACCTTGCAAATAGACTCAAAGACTTACCTCACAAAATTTTGCTCCATACTTAGGAGGTGGCGAATCACAGAATCGGTACCTGTTTCTTGTGCCTCCAATGCAAGTACTTGAACAAGGCGTCCAAGCGCTCCAAGCACCCCAACCGCCGTTGTCTCTATCTGTAAAAAATGCATAACTTTTTGCATATTAAACTGCCTTTGAATGATCGTAAAAATTGTAATGGTGCTATTTTCATAAATTTTATTAACGATATGCAGGCTATTCGGGTTCTCAATCGGGAAGATAAAATAGGTACTGAAATAATCAAAATGACAAAATATCACCTTATCTTGTATACGTCTGTTTCTGCCGTAATCAATTTTCAGTTCCAGAAGTTAACTTATATATGGCTCTCTAATAGTGAGATTAGTTTGTAGACAATAAAAAACTTGATACTAACTGAGCCTCATCATCAAATTCAATAACTATATTTACTGTGTTTCTTGCAAAAAGTCTTACATTTACTATTTGTTGTCCAAACTAGTTTTAAAAAGTATTGATGCTTTTTTTAATGAAGTCATTTGATTCCTGAGACCGGAGCTCGATATTGTTAATAAAATTTAAATAATCCTGAGATTCAGGTGCATGCAAAGAATAACGATAGCAACATCGTATGACAAATTACGGGGCTCAAAATATATCTATTCTATCCTATAATTATTAATTACTGTCAAACACTGTTTCTTAAACATTGAGTCTCTAGTTTCTGTTCATATCTGCAATAGCATCGTGAGACCGGGCCATGCCAAAAGAGAAGAGCAGCTGTTATCACGTGTATGTTATTTCCAATACATCACGTTGAGTTATATATCGAGCAGGAAGCAAATGATGGAAAATGTCGAGATCCAAACGAAAGAACATTTATTTCTTGGTGAGGTCTGGATTTATAAATGATTGATACCAAAACGAAGTCTACACGTAGAAAGTATTTCATTCCTATCGAGTTAATACATCACCTTCTTCAATGTGCGAAATATAATATCTGCTCATATGTGAGTATATTTTGAGATCACAAAAAAGTATCATATATAAATCTTAATGCTTTATGAATGATTACTATTCCAATATCTCATTTTTTTTGTTTCGATGCATAATATTAGTGAGAATTTATAGAAACATATTTGTTATTTTTTAGGTTTTGATATTTTTGAACACAGTCGAACTGCTTCCCTTCTAGAATCTCGGTTAATGAGTTATCTTGGAATGGTTTGATATCAATGCATGCAGGGTATGAAGTCAATCTATTTAACGTCACTTTCCAATACGGATTTATCAGTTTGACCCATATGAAACTATTTATTATTTTCTACCGTTTACTATTAAGCGTGCGTTTTAGGTTTTTCTGAACTATAATTTATTTATTCAAGATATCGTCTAACGAAAATGAGGAGTTTTATTAGAACATTTACGTGACAGACAACTTACTATTGTTCGAATGCTAAAGACATTCGCAGTAATGCATAAACTTTCTGCAACTTCATTTATGTTAAACTTTGAAGCAATAATTCGGTTGATTCTACTAAAACAACATCTTCCTATGTTAACAGTGTAACGATAAATGTTCCATATAAAGTGTAGTCTGGAGCCCGGAAAACTTGTAGCATCTATTTGTCCTCTATTCATTTGTCAGATGCAGAGACGGCGCAGCATAAACTCTTTAGAACAAAGAACGGAACAATTTATTCTCAGCTTTGTTGAGCAGTTGAACATATGGTGCGGAAAATAATCGAGGAAAAATGTTATATGTTGGAAAAACAATGTGTCCGTGCATGGTTGCGCATGGTCGAACATCCTGAATTTACAAGAAAGTTGTAGTAGCTTCCGTAATTCTGAGTTCAAAACATCATGGAAATTCCGAAAACGAGGACGAGAGTATCTCAGGTAGTTCCCCAGTATATAAAATATATAAGTTGCACTCTTTAAGCGCATTCAACTAGTCTATAGGTTCTGTCGGTGTTAAGAACGTAAATTGAATAAATTTTGTGAATATCAGCTAAGAAAAACTTGAATACTTTATTTCCAACCTTTCTGTTACTTCCACCACAGTCTTAAAGGGTTGACATTGTGAGTGTAACCTAATGAATTGCACAAATAGTGGAGTAAATATCAGTGAACAAATTAAGTACCTATTCATTCCACTCATTTGCTCCAAGGTATTACGCAAAACTGCATTATATACCAATGAAGCTCCTAAAATCAATGAGAATACTTTGTCACTTCAAGATTTTTATAACCTTTTGAGAAACGAACTTGCCAGAACTAGTTGCGGAACAATTCACTTTTTACGACGAGTTATGAAGAGGAATACCTTTCAGAATTTTTAGAATTAGTTTTGAAATACCTCTTCTATAGTTATACTGCTGAAGACACCAGTTTCAACTGCTCATATTTCTGGAATGAACTCATCATTCTATAATCCACTAGTATGTCACCGAATTACGACGTATTACTTAACTATGAACAAGCAATGGGCAAAATTTAATGACAAAAATGCTCATTAATCTGATGTGTTGATTCAATGATGAAGATTTAATTCCTAAGGTTAATCACGCTTTATGAAAGTGGCTTATTTCACTCAGTGCTGTTTGACGTCGGGAATGTCACGTCAAAATTTTAATTGTTGAGGTTTCAACACATCGTCGACAGTTGATTCAGAACAATAGCCACAATTAGAGTTAAATATCATATTATTAGGCTCAATTATATTTATACATTTCACAAAACCCGATAATGAACATTATCAGCTAAGCATACGGTGTAATGAAATGTTCTTTAGTATTATCTCTGTCACTGATTGAATTGAATGCTGAATGAAGATCAAAATTCCTCTCAATCATTTCACGATGAAGAGAAAAATATAAGTGGACCAACATTCTCGAATCATCAAGGGATAGTCAATTCGGATAAGGTGTGTGAAGGTATCACCAGTTTGACAATCAACTCAACAATCGCTTAATTTGCACAGAAGGAATTTTGAGTCGAGCTACCTAAGTCCTGGCACTCCATCTAAGCCATTCTACAGAAACTTTTAAAAATGTTTGATCGCGTCAGAAAAATCCATAAATGAAGCATTTTTCTCGGTTTCTTCTAGGGAACTACCACTGAATCGATCTACAAAAAATTAAAAAACATTTTCGTACGTCTCACAGTACTAAATTATTTTCAGTTTCATGTTAATCCGATGAGTCTGTTCCGAGTAATTGATCCATTGAGCCACCTTTGGAAAACGAAGTTAACTACGTCCTGAAATTCATATGATTTATATGTGTTTCAAACAAGGGATATTTATCGGAAATATATCACTTACATAAGTCGGATGAGTCGATAGTCTATAGCTAATAAAAATAATCTATCATTTATGTGATTCGAATAGAATTGTGTAATATGTATATAACAATACGGATGTCACAATTTCATAGATTATAGAACATAATCAACAACTAAAATTGTTTTGAAATCTACAGCTCTCCTCTTCCTCAAAAAATAATTAGAAAACGTAAGCGTCCAGAAACGCAGCCTTGTTTTTTTATATTTTAACCAATGAAATAATTTGCGAGATATAGAGATATTTAGAATTTTCGAATAGAGTACAGACAGCCTGACGGAAGTGAGTGATATGTTTCAACCTTATTTATATATCTCAAAAGCATTAAGAAAACAGAAAATCTAGAATGTGAAACTTTTCGTGAATACAATGCTTTCCCACTCATTGGCATGGCAAGTAAAATAGAATCGTATTCTAAAATATTTGCATAACAACCCATTCCCTCTTCCATGTATTATTTGCCATTAATTAAGTTTACACAGTTTCATCCCCTCATTCGTCAAGCACAACGGATTTCCCTCAAATTGCTAACGAAGCGCTCTTTAACGGAACGAAAAGGGTTTTTGGGAGGTTAGTGGCTCTGTCTGATAACAATACCGGATTATATGACTTTCTGCTGGACACTTGGCTTGCCCTTTCTTCGATAATTAATTTGAGGATTGAATCACCCGAGCTGAAGATGAATGGCTATACGTCTTTTGGTGTTTTTGGATGTCGGCATCACGAAAAGCCATTTCACTCATTTTCGTCGATCTGCTTGTTTGTCAGTCTAGTTATCATTGACCCCAATATAACTCGGAAAGTATTGATGCGATTTTCATAAACCTTTGGATTGCTTCTTGATCAAGAACTGAAAACTTTATAGTGTATGAATTTTGGCTGTGGAGAAATAGGTAGAAAATGAAAAACATAAAACGCGCAAACTTTGCTTTTCAGAGGTCCCTGATCATTTATTGAAAATAGGTATATGGAGGTGCTCAAATTGGAGGGGGAGGCGAGGTTCGGTTGGAGGAACAGTCAAATCTGATGTAATAGGCTTCCCTAATGCCCTATACATATTTGATACTGGTAGTATGCTGTAGTTTTAAAGCACAGCATAATGTATATTCATTTATAAATGGTAGGTATAGCCGTCAGCGTTAGTCGACCCTGCATCGACTACTGCTTTGGATCTGCTTTTGGTGCGGGAGCTCACCGTAAGATATTTTATCAATCGCTATAAAGGGACAATTTTTGTTAATCCCTTTAACGACATGGCAATGAACATTAATCCATCGGTAGCCGAAAATACGATCAAGGATCTGAAAATTCAATGCTATCATAACTAATTTCAAATGATTGAGATGGACTGATACGGACCTCCAAATTGTTGTATTCCACAATCTTTTTATTGATATGGTATCATCAATGGTTTTGAGGTGAAACGATTTTGTGTCTGTCTTGGATAAAATATTTTTCTGGCAACACAAGAAAAGGAAAAAATGATTTAATATAAAAACAGCTAGACAGGATAAATAATATGCTAGATTTGAGAGCTCTAGTTTTGCATCCACGATATGATCTAGTTAGTTAGTTGGTAAGTAATCCAGGTCGCCTTGTTAGCAGTCAAGTCTGACAGTCCGACGATCATTTAAATATATATCGAAACGCGCCACTGAAAGAAAAATAGTATCATTTGTGAAACTGTATGTTAATTACACAATCTTTTTATTTGCATGATGGAAGATTTACACCAAGTAATAGCATCTACAATCTACATGAAAAAAATTGTTTTACCTGCCACCGGCATGGTGGGCACGCAGTCCATCCTGACATCAGCCACCGCACCTGTGATGGCTTGGCTGACGTACACGAAGCAGTACTCAACGTACCTCTCCGTAAAGAGATCACAGTCGAAATAGAGGCTGTGCTTGCCTCTTTGTACCCTTTTCTCCTCTACATACTCCAAGGTTGTGGGCGGTTGGGCGGCTGCAACGTCTGCCCTTAAACGCGCGAAGAGTCTCACCCTATCGCTTTCGGCCAGGATGCAGGAAGGATACTGGAAGAGAACTGGCACGCCACCACCATGCGCGTCGCATGGGAAGATGCTGCGCGCGTGGACGTTGAAGACGAATTGTTCGCTCCAATCCACCTAGAACGAATTTATTTTCAACCAATGTCATCAAGATTCTTCAAGCTGGCGATATCCAATCGTACACAATTAGTTTCAGTTTGACAGGAAAAGGGTACAAAAATCATAAATTATTCTCGCTCTGTAAAATTGCACCCCTGGTCCTATGAAGCTGGCGATACCCAGCAATGCCTAGTTACTGAAGGTGTTACTACAAGAACACCTTTGGGAGGTGAACAAGTTTTGTTTCAGCATTATAATTATTAATACACAATTAGTACATAATGCAATAAAAAAGCATGCCTGAAAAAAATTACTTTAGGTTATATGATAATGAATTCATAATTATTTGGTGCCAGTAGTAGTAGTAGTATTAGTTTCAGTTACTATACATCGCTGTGTACCGCCAACTTGATAGAGCTGCAAAATTTGAAAAGAATGAAAGTTCTGGCAACATGAAACTTATGTGGAAAAACACAAAGCAAAATTTTACTAATGTTTCCTCATGCATAAGCTAGGTGAACATTGTGATGGAAAAACTGATTTCAGATAATAAATGTTTCAAAGCTTCTTGGAAATCCATAGCAGTCATTTCCATCGGTCAATTAGCGTTTATGTCATCATTTACTCTCACCAACCACAATGCACAAATTTTTTATGATTTTTATGTTTTCGACAATTTTTGAGTGTAGTCAGAGACAACTCTTCGAAGGATTGCAAACAATAAAATTTTGTGAAATTATCCCTCATTCTTTTCCTAATTCACATGAAATATATAAGATATATTATTGTTTGGTTTATAAATAGCTTTATTCTTAAGCAATAACAATATATGTACACACATACATTACATATGTTGAAAGCAATTTATTTCGGGCAATTGGTTTCGTTTGTATACGTTACAAAAGTGCAAAATGACATAAGAATCATATTTATATATAAAAAAATGGAATCTTCCACTGCCACGAAGTGCATTATCACATAACTATCGCCAGCTACCGCAAGATATCAAAAAAAATCGAACAATTCCACCAAAAACAGACCAACTATACCTGGCAGCACTGCTGTTATATATACATATTGATATAAATATGAAGTTTAATGAACGTTTTTGTTATAAAAAATATATAGCTTTGAATTGTTATTCACTTCCATATCTTTTTAAACCCCACAATAAAGAAAGTTATATGAGAGTTTTATATTTCAATCTATAAACTATCGCCAAATGATATAATTCCTATTTTTGGATAAAGTTGACAAAAGGAGATTACAAATCGCTCAAAATATTTGTTGTATTTAGACAAAAAACGTGCGAACATGTTTCTTTCTGATAACGATGAGAATGGTTCAGGATTCATAAATTACTTTCTGTGACCAGTATATTATGTGTCTTCTACTTGTAAAGCTCTATTTCTTCTTTCATAATTCCTAGGTATAGTGCCCATTATAAAAATGTTGACCCTACTTTTCATATAGTTAACCTCACGCAAAGGCACATAGCCTAACTCACTTCATAAGCGCTGCGAGAAGACAAACGTCTATTTACATCGACCCTAAAATGCTGTAGATTGTATGTGTTTGTCAACAGATATTAAATTTCATCGTCATTATTTTAGATTGAAAGAGCTCTGCATTGACATCTTTCATACCCAACACAAGTGTTTTTAGCAACAAGCTTGTGTACGATGTTATTGCTTGTGAACATGTATTAACAGAAATGGCTAAAAAATGTTACATTCGCAGAAAATATAATCCAGATAACAGAAAAAATTGCTTATACAGCACATCAACATCTTTGAATGATTGGGAAGTAACCTTTCTGTCGCGAACTAAATCCGATTAAGAATAAAGCAAACTAAGAATTCACACTGGTCTTTGCCTCATCAACCTTGGGTATATCAAACAAGAAATATATGCCGCGTAATGTTTCGGTATCCAAAAGCTCTATAACCCTGGAAAAATATTAGAGCAAGTATCTCAGCAGACGCCATCTCACTCCAGTATAAAGTTGAAACCAGCTTTTCCTCGTTCAGTAAACAAGTCATACATGTTCATTTTCTTCTAGAACGGATATGGGTTAAACCAACAGCTTATGTTACAGTAAAGAAATTGAGTCCAGAAGTGGAGCAAAATAAATACAATAGGGAAAATATAGTGACGCGGTTGAGAAGGATTAGGTCTGCTGTTTTGAAGACTGTAGGTATATATTTTCAATTGGTCGAACTCTTTCATCTGATACAATCACGTAATCTATATAATTATAAGATATCGAAAGTGAAAGTCGTGTATTATGAAACATTGTGTGTAAATTACACAATTTTATGTGATCTAAGGACATATCTCTCAGTCCATCACCTGGTAATCACGAGTACATATATATCAGGCAAAGAGGTTGCAAACAGTCGTCGGGAATAACTGTGAGTATTTCATTACAGATATAGGGAAAATAGATGTCGCAGGCATTTGGGAAATAGCCAGCGGCTAGTTACTAGTGATTTACGATTTCAGAAAGATTTACGACCTGTCATTTGCGGCTATCTGGGAAGCAATTAAATATAGGCCACGAAACCGCTATGGAGTAATGTATTAATCGGGATATCAACTTTCTAGTGATTGGGTCCTTTCAAGAGCAGTTTTTTCTTCCAAGTAATTATCATGCTACACTGCATTTTTCTTCAAATTAAAGTCGAGTCATATTAATCAGTCACTATCAGTGAGGTTTTTCGTGCTGTACCTGAAAATGAATTAACATCCAATCCAATCTATAACTCTATAGGTGGCAACACCATTTTATCCTGTTTGGTACCTTACTAGATGAAAATATTTCATCATGCAGATATCATCTGCATGATGAAATTTTCAATCGTTTCGGGTTAAGTCGATTCCAGAATTAAAAATTTGCTCATGGATTTTAAGCATTCTGAAGCAATTTCAGTGCCCACTATAAAAAAAACTAGATATTATTATCAAATGCTTGAATACAGGGTGGAGCAAAATTAAAATGATAGACGTGATGGATTGCCACCCCAGAAATACAACTTCGCCTATCTTGAAATATATACAGCTGAGTGATCTATAAGGAAATCTGGAGAACCATGCACCTATAGTTTTGGAGCACAGTGATTGAATTTCGCTTTGAAATATACCCAACGAATAATAATATAACATTAGCTTTTTCTACAGATTTTATGATGTTCCTGGATAATCAATGAGGGAAATTTTATATTGACTTTGGAATTAGAAGCTGTTTTCTATCACAATATTCTTCCTGCTACATGGGCAGCAAAATATATTGAATAATCATGTTAAATATTGAAGTACAACTGAAAGTACTGAAATGCATACCTTGACATAGGCCGCTGTATGTGGCAGTCCAGGACTGGTTCCAGTAGGCCTTAGGAAGAGCGCGTAGTGTCCTGCTATGCCAAAAAGCTCGCAACGTAGATTCACCACTCTTCGGCCTGGAAAGCCCCGAACTTGTTCAGAATACAAAATCTGCAAGAAAGTATAAAGGATGTTGATTTGAAAAATGGTCGAATGGTTTTAAAGTCCCACTAAAAGCTATCAGAACTTACAGTATTATTGAAGTGTTAATTCAAGTTAACAGTGGTCTAATTTGTTAATCGTATGATCTAAGAAAAATATATACTAGAAATTCCCCGCCCTGCACCACCTCTTCAAAGTCTATGTATTCTGAAAGTACAAACCAATCTCGATTTTACTGAATACTGAAATCTCCGAATCATATTATATATTAACTTGGCACGCTAACTATAAAATAAAAAGAATATAAAAATTAGTAGAGACTCTAGAACATACAAGAATGGGAAACGGTAGATGTTTCGACTCCATCTGAGAAATACAAATTTTTCCTCATTACATATTTTTTTGGTTTTTTATAAAAAGCACTGAATAATTCGCCAATTAGCAGTTATCAGTATGGAATTCAAACGTTTATAATATTGGATTATATACCCAGGTTTAAGAACCCTCTTATATTTTGAAGGGCGTAGAACAATTCCAATTGCATTTGATCATCTATCCTTCTATTGCTTGTCCACAGCTTCATTATTTGAATTTAGAGGCCCTTTGAAAAGTTTTGCACCACCGTTACCACCTTCATTCCAGAACTAATGAGTTACAATAGCCATTAGCTGATATAACTTTTTGGGAGCAGCCTCATCAAAACTGCGATTAAGGCTTCTACATACGCAGAATCGCATTTTAAATTGTTCATCATCGCTACAAAGTGAACTTCACTTCCCGCAGTTGATTTGCTGGCACCCGTTTGCCCTTTTAACCATATACCTAATGAGCTGCCAGCAGATGCGTTAGCGCTACTCTCATGAATATTTCCGAAGAGAGAGAGAGAGAGAGAGAGAGAATGTAATAGATTGACGATAGCTGTTGCTTGAAACTTGTAGGCAAGGTAGATTTTTCAAAAGTTTGATTTCGGACTTCCATTGTCTATAAAATTTGTTGAGTATCACGACGTTTCGATTGATATGCTATCTTCAAGCAAATTTTGAGATTGAAGATATATGTGATAACCCAGTCATCACACCAAGTATACGTATTAGCCAGAATTTGTAAATTAATATGAATCAGAATCAGCCAATCATCAATAATAACTATCTTATTATGATCAGAGTCCAGTGCTCTGTTCCTGTTATTTCCAGAATGTACCATTGGAATGAGATCAATTCTGAAAAAAAACGATTAACTCGGAAACGTACCTCAAAATGTGGAGATATTTTTTTGCTCGTCTACTGTGCCCATTGTCATGTGGATTTATTTGGGGCGAGTGAACTGATTAGTAGCCAATAGAGTCACAAGACATCACTTCTATTTGTACATTAATGACTAGTATTCATTAGGGGAGGATGACAATACACAGCCTATAAACATAGATTGAATTATTTTATTATATTAAAATCATGAACCTTATGGTTTTTAGAAACAATGGACCTCTTTTGTTTTCAATAACCCTATTTACATTTTGGTTGTAGGGACTGTTCGGGTGGTACCGATAGATCTTCTTGCTTGAAGTTTCGCCAACACGAGTAGCTGTCATCTTCAGAAATGACACAGTTGAAGGAACAATCGCCTTGAAGAGGCCAATCACTTGTGTCGGCAAAAGGTCGAGCAAGAAGATATAACAACGCCGACCGAAAAGCCCAAGCACAAAAAGTGATTTGAACGATGGCCGCGAAAACTTTACATGGTATGATAGTTTTTGAAATGAAATTTCCACACGTATATCTTGCAATTCTTGTATTTTTGGAGAATACCGGAATTAGAGGTACCAAACTTATAGAGCTTTTTGTTTTGCGATGGAATGAGTTGATAAAATTAGCTTCCCTCTTCAGAAAATATGAGCAGACACACATGAAATTAGAGGTTTAAACCCGTCAGAGGGCTTTCGTTTACGTTATAAAGAATCCAGGAACTTGAGGAGCTGAATGAATGAATCTTAACTAATTTTAGTTCAGCTTAACCAAGAAGTAAGGTATGTTGTTGTTTGTTGTAAAGAAAACCTTTATCATTCTCCCAAATATATGAGTTACAGCCAAAAATTATATTTGTGACAGATGTTAAAGATATTTATGTTTAAAATACCTCTAATTCACGTTTAATATGCCTTTTTGAAAATCTATCTAAATAAATATTTTGGTGACTGCGGTAAAGCAACAAGACTGGTGACAGACTGGCATAAATAACTGACATGTTTTTATCATGAGCACAGCATAAAACACAAACAGAAGAAGATTATTATTTCTATGGCTACTGTTGCAAGAAAAATGCTTCTAATGGAGATACAATGGATACTTGGCCATCATGGTTCACCGTAACGCTGCTGAGTATACTTGTGAGAAATAATATAGTGTGATATGCTATGACAGGAATATCCATATTCACGCTATTGGGATACGTCGATTGACACATACCATTTCATCACACTAGCTTATTCATACTAGGCAGTTTTCTGTATACAATGCTGTATAGTACCAGCACCAATAATTTGATAGTGAGATTAATTGTACTATACCTGATTTGTACTATTCTTGCCACCACCAACATCACAGGTAAGCAACGACTGTCCGCAGTAGTGCAACTCCAACCAAAACTCAGGGATGGCGGCAGCTGGACTTCCGGCCATAGGCGGACACACTACCTCAGGGAACTCTAAAATGGCGGCTACCGGTCTTTCAGGGTAGGTCTCGATGTGTTCGGGAGTCAACGAAAGCTGAGGCATAGGCCATCGGACGTCCAGGCTACGCGTGATCATTTCTTCTGACGGTGCTGAGTCATTGGGATCGATCGAAACTGTTGAGTTTCTTAGACCTGGAATAAAGGATCATCTTTAAAATAAAATGAGGTCTTTGCACTCCTTTCCGTTCATATTAACCATTACTAGATCATCAGCGTGTCTGCTGAAGCAAAATGCTTGACAACAATTTGCGTTTCATAGCAGCGATACCAATATGAATTCCTGTGAAGTCCCACGGTAAACCGGAACGTCTCCTTGAGGTTCCATATGATAAGCCTTATTCCATGGAAATAACTTTTGCTTATATTTAAGTAACAGACTGTTGATTTAAATGTCCCAAACGACGGAAGGTTCGATACCTGACTTACTTACTGAATGTTCAACAGCTAGATTATTTCCTTAGTATCCAATATGTCATGCGAAATCTATCCCTGGGCTATCAGAAACTAACCTCGCATCTTAGTTACATGTTCCTTTCAAATCTGTTCCTTTGTAGATAATCCTGTTAATCCGAAATGCTGGCAGATGGAACTTCTCCGCAATGAACGGAATCAATCATGCGCCAATTTAGGACGAAATCGTCAGAACAGGCGACAGTAAATTGGTGGTAATCAGAGATGGATGCGTATTGCAATATTGCCATGCTATGTTCTCCACGTCGCCGTCTCGTCGTGACACTTTCAGCAGATGCATTCAGGAGATAGCTGCTGAAACTTGCTCCCAACTGGCATATCCGTGTTTTGATGCCAGCGTATGATACGTGAATCAGGTGGGGTTTTGTATTGTGAATACTGCATCCAAGATTGAGTAGGATGGAATCTAAGTTGATATATAGACAAGATCCGAATGCTATTTGACAAAAGCCGGAATTGCCTGAAGTCAAAAAAAATATAGAAAATTATTTCCACCCACAGGCAAGGTCAACTCATCTCCAAGTGTCGCCCTTTATGGGAACGACAATTGGCAGCTTACGATGTCAAGGCTCCTAGTACCTGGACTGCCTTGCAGCGGCAACAGATGTCCATTACAAGTCTAGGCTAAGGACTAAACATGCGTGTCTATAGCAGGTCTGATGCATAGTGCACCGTAAGGGACATCTGTTACCACTACAAGGCATTCCAGGTGTTAGGGCCTTTGACATCGTAAGTTTCCAATGAGCGTCTAGATAGAGGGCGACACTTGGAGATATATTGACGTTGCTATCACACTCTTGACTGGGTTACGTATATACCATCCAATTGCTCTTCACAGCTAGAGCGCCAGGCTTAACTGACGAGTCTAGGCTAAAGACGAAACATTCATGTCTATAGCAGGTCTGATGCATAGTGGAGAGCATAACTAAGCACGGGTAAGATAACATTTAAAATACCTGAGTTTTTTTAATATACATTGCTTTCAATATTCCATCATTATCGGTTTATTTTTGAAGATTTCGCAAAATCTCACTAACTCTACAGGCAATCCTTATATTGATATTCATATGAATATTATTTTCAACCAAACATTTGTGAAATATTGAGCAAAAGATACAAAGCGCATTTATTGATATTGAAAGTTACTATTTGAAGCACTCGTGGAAACTATATTATGTCTACTTAATAATAAAAAAAGGTCTTTATACACAACTTCTACTTGATATGAACTTCAGCAATTTGACTATTCTGACACTTAATCTCAAAACAATAGATCAAAACACAAAAGAACTAACAAATAAAAAAGCAGGCATAAGAACCTTATATAACAATAATATTGTGTCAATCTAGTAAAATGTAAATTCAGGACTCTGGAAATGTAGATTTATAAAACTGATCTTCAATTCAATAAATGAATCTTCAATTATATCATAACAATAAATCAGCAATCTGAGAGGCAGATCTTAGTTAACATCCAGTGACACCAATATAACTTTGTCCTGTAATTAGAGACAAAATAGACGTGACCTACAAAAAAGTTTGTCCATCTGTTATATATTCAAATATATTGATTTAGCTTATTGCTCTTAAAGTGCCTTATTGAGCCCCCTTCAGCACGTCAAACAATAAAATATAAACCTAAATCAATTTTAAACTTATTCTGTCATCTCAATGTTGCATCGTGAGTGAAAAAAAACTACGTTGTATATACACAAATGTTCTTAGCATGTGTAACATGAGACAATCCGACTTTGAGTGAACTCCACTGATGTTATCTATTTTCCGAATACCTTCTCTCTGAAAGCTGCACCAGTAATAAGAGAAATCCTACAGAATCTTTCAGTAATTAAATTTAATTAAAATCCCTGTCCCACAGATATTTGGGAAATATGAAATTGGAGGTAGTTTGGCGGTTCGGTCTATGGATGCATTCAGATGCAGGCGATCATTTTTTTACACCAAGTAGAAGCTAAAAGCGAAAAATATGAATAATATAAAAAAATTTGCTTCGCTTTTTTGATTAATTTTCATCATCAGCCGCTTTTCGTCCACTGCTGGATATAGGCGTCATTTAGTAAAAACCATCGATCTATGTCTTTCACCGTGTTAATCCAGCTCCCTACAGATTGCCTTACGTTATCGTTCCATATTGGTAATCTGCCTTATCTTCTCTTATCCATTCTATGTTTCCATTTCTTTATCATCATCATCCATCTGTTATGAACTTGGATTTTCATCTTAACCTTTTTCCTGATCGCTGGCCTAGCTTTTTCCATACCTTTATGCGTTAGACAAACATTATGCCTCCTAATAAGTATCGGCTCTGACTAAAATGTGTTACTGTATATTATAGTATATAAATGGAGCATCTCAATAATTTCAACAAAGAAATTTTTATGCAGCATTTAAACTGTCAATAAATTTCAAACAGTAACCTAGTACATAATGCGCAGAAAACTATATTATGCTTTTTGCTCCCAAAAATCTATTATGAAGGACGGCATGAATACAGAAACCTTAAAACAAGGTGTCAGATATCTATTGAGAGCTGGTAGACTCGTTAGTAAACAAGCTTCATTTTTTAGTCGTTATATATATTATATATCTTCATTCCAGGGGGTTTTCATGAAGGACAAGTCTGTTGAATTAGGCTTCAACAGTATTTAATTAATGCACTATTCTACACAAATCAAGATACATATCGATCTATATATACATTTACTTGGAGAAACATGCAATAAGATATAAGAAGAGGTTTGATATTAATTTGCTTTATTTGCTTCTCATTAAAATTCCGATCCTACAGATATTCAGGCAACGTGAAAATGGAGGTAGCTTAGCGAATTCAATTTAACGAGGTTCCCGAGCAACTCTGTAATCTATATCGTTTGTGGAGAAATGAATTAAAAATTTCTATACAACCTAACTAACGCCTGCAAAATTTTCTGGATTTCTTTATACAGAAACTATTCACTATAAAAATGCATAGCGTGAGCGAATTAATAATTAGGTTTCAAGATTTATTGTATATACTCGTATTTATATGGACCTTGCAAAATGAAGCGCTTAATTAAAACCGAAAAACCTATTGCTATTGCTATTACATTGAGCTAATTCATGAAATTTTCGTGAGTGTAGTTAGAATGCTTTAACGCATTTAACCATAAACACAGAAATGTTGAAGGGATGATCTAATAGACCTGAATCAGAATTGCAAAAAGAATTCTTCACTTTTTCTTCAGGTTTATGATCGATATGAACAATGGAATTCACAAAATGAATGAATTAGATTTTGAGGGCCTGCTCGAGTGAAAAGAGGATACGAGTTATAGATTGATAAAATAATGGTGGATGTGCATACTAGGGGATATGTAATACATTCACCTTATATTGAAATGAACAATGAACATACTGCTATAAAAGGAGGTACTGTGATAATACAAACATTTTCTATATAAGAAAAATAATAATAATAATGCGAGATGCCAAGAAAGCAGGCTAAAGAACTTAAAACAGTGGACAGGTCTTACTTCGACAGAATTATTTAGATCAATAGTCAACAAAGTAATATGGGCCAATAATGAACATACCTTGAGGATATGACATCATAAAAAGAAGATATAGCACAAAATTTACTTTTAAGTACATACAAGACACTTCATTCTTATATTAAATGATTAAAAGCTGTTCAGTGAAAGATTATTGCAATGCGTCGAAAAATTATGCTTAGTTTGTGATTCTTGAATTTATCCTTACGGTGCCTGTGATTATCATCAGAGTGATCTTACGAAAAAAAACTAGGTGAGCTTCTGTGCCACCTAATTGTAATACATCAACAGTTCAATGCAGTATAGGACCAGAAAAAAGCAATAAGCCACAGGCACCTTCACCTAAAGTTTAATTGTTGTGGATAATAGTGTTATATATTTTGATGCCATAGTCTGCACTGTCACAAAAGCAGATTTTTCATCATGGAATTCATATCTAGGAAAAATGCACGTACTGCCACAAATACTCCTTCCACTAAAAGACCATCGTTAGATGAAACAAATATCACCAGAATTAAACTGTAGGTACCTTTGAATGTGGCTGAACGTTTTCGTTTCTACTGTACGAGTATGTTTCTAGCACAGAGTAAAAGCTCACTAAACGGTAGTTTGTTTCAAAACCTTAACAACGGTTCCTTCATTGCTTCCATATATTTGTTCCGCTATCGGAATGTGTGTGGTATGTGTATCTCAAGGTTAAGGGCAGTTGCATTATAATGACTAAAAATACTACACATTATCCGATAGATGTCTCTGCACTGGGCACTTACCGAGAGGCTGTTTCTTGACCATTATGTAGTACTGTCCACCTCTGGAAAAGTATCCGCAGGGTATCTTGACGATGGTAGCATTATTGGCAAGAGCCGCTGCCTCTGGAAAGACGGGCATCGTGAGTAAAGCCTGAGCTAGGTTGCCCTCCAGCCTGGAGAGCTGCAGCATTAGTGGCGGGAATGACCTGGATGTGATTTGTATGTGAAAGTTGCCGCTAAGCGCCACATGGGACGGGGCCATGGAGATTCCTACACCTGGGATACCACCGCCTGCAAAAGACAAGATACAATAGTACAATGCACTTAGCATTTATTACTTTATTATGATTACTAAAATATCACCTTCTTTGTCGTCCACAATATGTGAGATGGACTGCAAGACAAAAAATGAGGAGAAAATTCGATAATTACTTCGGGAATATAATATTATAATATGCTATGCAATTGAAACCCATGAAACTCTATTTGTCTAAATCTTGTTACAACAAAGTAGTAACCTCATAATGGTAAACATTCTGATTGTCGCTTAAACAAATCCTGCTTTATTTTGAAATAGTGTATAGTAGTTAACAATGTCATGTTTTTTTTATATAACAAGGCATACAGTACATACATACAGCAACATTTCATAAATGTGCATTTGTTATGAGCCAGCTATAACTTATTGATTTAACATATGACTTTCTCGGTGTATGTCAGTGGTGTCTGAAGGTGATCGAGATATAATAAAAATGTTTTTATGATGATTAACACAGCAGGACGCATGGTGTAATTTTCGTAATTTATCCCAATAGATTTGTAAAATGGCGGATCAATTTTGTTTCAAGAGCAATCCGCTGCAAACCTACATAATGTCTTCATCACAGTACAAGCTACAGCAATGAAATATTAACTTTATATTCTCCACTGCATCTGCTCAATTAAAGAGAGGAAGAAAATGCCTGTCTCTGAATTTCTCGTTAGATATGTGCATGAAACCAAGAACACTGTCAGCCCCAGTCTAACGAAATGTAAACTTGTTTCTGTAAAATGGCAGTTTTCAAAGTTACCCATGTCGGCATTAAAAATTCCCGCTTTGCATATTCATGCCATTTTTCTTGATAAAGTCAACCAGTGTCGTTACAGTGTACCAAAAGGAAAGAGGAAGAATCCTTTAAAATATATAGTACATAATTTAAAAAGGAGGTCTCGTAGTTTATCAAATAGAAAGTGCCCCATTTTCTTAGCACTTTTTCATTAGTATTTTGTAATACTGATAATTCAGAAACTGGTTGTCTTTTATTTTTCATCATGGCTTCTAGCTCGCGGAATATGTGAATGAGCAGTGAAACTTAAAAGAAACGGAAATACACTAGTGGGATCATTGTACCTAAGCTTAGAAATATTTTGGTCATAGCAACAAAATATAAATCAAAAATTATGATAAGAGATTAAAAGTGGAACTTGTAAAAAATGTATTATTATTGATACATAAAAATAATAAATATATTAATAATTATATTTGGTGCATGAATTCCCCCGAATGGATCATACACTTATAATATGTAAACGTGACATAATTTGGCGACCAAAATATTTCCCTCTCCTATGGTGTTTGAAATAAAACAAAATCTAAAATAGCTAACCTTTCATTCAAAATTTCTTCTATATAAAAATAATATTCGTCGACCGTGTTCTTTTCTGATACTAATCTCAGCTTGTTGTTCGGAAACAATAATATAAAGAATACTTGTCTACATCTCCAAAATGGTCTAGTGATGGGAATACATGTGATTTGTGCTAATTACTATAATATCCTACATATACCTCCCCCCCAAATTAGATTGAAATTGCTTTGAAGAGGAAAATTAAAATGGTAACGCCACTGGTTTCTGCCAAAAGGAGCGTCCGTCTCTTATAAATATGCGCACAAAATAATTGCTGACTTTTGTGCTACTACCCCGTACATTCTACCCGGTTCAACAGATTTGAGAAAATGCTTCTTCTGCAACTTTTATGGAATTCCAGCATTTTCCAGATGCCAGGAATGCTGACAATGTCACGGAAACGATATTTGTTACTAGAGATAATAAAAACCCTTTTCAGGATTCTTTAAGTGTCGCGAAAAGTAACGCCGACTATTAACGTGTTCACGGAACAAAATAGCCGCAATTTAGACTCACTAAATGCGGCTCAAATCTATCCGTGTAAATCTTTCTAGAAATACACTACAGCATAAATTTGTGTTGTAGAACTTTTACAACGCGAATTTATAGTAATTTCGACTTGACTTTTACATGAGGAGTCATCAAAATGATTCAGGAGGAACAGAAAATTTCAAATCTCCGCGTGAAATTTCAATCATGTGAACGTCTATTAATGCTTACATAATAATTAGCATCTAGTAAAAGTTTCATCTTTCTTGATGTTCATCGAAACCACTTACGTGTTCACGGTTCCTGGTTGTAAATGCTCTGTGATTGATCTATATGAACACCATTGAAGGAATCACATGAAATAATATCATTGAAAAGGCCTAAGATACACATTTATCTGGTTCTTTTTCTTTAGCGTTAACCAAAAATAACCTACATATATGTGCTAATGCATTAGCTACCTTTGATGGTCAAAAGTGGTAGATGACTTAGTGAATGAAACACAGTAAAACACTGTTAGAAACGTATATTCGCATAACACACATGAGAAAACAAAACGGTAGACATCACCTATTTTTGATAACATATCCAAAACAATACCATTTGCTCTAAGAACTAAATGTAGCAATAGATCAGAAACCACCTTAAAATTTGATGTGATTTCTCTAATGCTGTTGATATAGGTTAAACATCACACAATACACATCGAACATGTGCTCCACTGTACATCTACATCTAACTCGTACATATTACAGACCACCGCTACTACTACAGAAGGTGGTCCGATTTGGCAGGGAAAGCACCGAGTAATCAAGCGGAGAGTAACAAAGTTTCGTAAATGCGGCTTGGAGATGAGCAGAACTTTAACCTGCCCACAGCAAGTCGGCGGCGTCGCAACCGGCGACCATGTCGGCGTCTTCGGCAGACGCTATCCAGACATGTTGGAACCGACTGAAAGTGTCACTCTCTGTTGGCCTAGTAGACAGATGTTTCGTTCCGTCTATCTAAATCTATCTACTTTGCAAGAAACCAGAAGTATTTTCTATAACAAACGTTGAGCAAGATATGAATATATCCTGTTTTATACTCATTCCAAGCTAGTATGTTCTAGATAGCCATCATAATCAATGTTATAGTCTGATGATGCTAATTACGTATACATAATACCAATTAAAATCACAGGAAAGGATGATCAAAGATAAAGACGTCGCGAAAAAATGTTGGTGCGGGCAGGACTTGAACCACAAGATACCGCTTAACCATTTTACGAAATTTTAGACCGCACGAGTAAGCTCACTATGGTTTGTTAATTTGTGGTTTTCATGAAGCCTAGGGAATTCAACATTATTGAAGAAGGTTTTGAACTCGCATTTTAATTTGTTTAATTACGTTTTTATTTTATACTCTTTCTTCCATTCAAGGAGTATGGTGGTTGGCTTGGCGTTGTTTTTTTAACCCATTTCCTTCACATCAGATTGTGGCCTTTGTCTCATTTTTTCGAGCATTCATTTAGGTATTTCTCACTGTCAAGGTTTGTATCAGCATATAATACGCATTCACCTTCTTTCTGCAGAACTAAATGATTCAATTGCGGAAATCCATACATGCACATATACTTTACTGTCGAGAATATAAGTTCATGACGTATGTCACAAAGAAAATTCCAAATAACATTGACACCCTGATAAAATCACTGGAGAAAACGATGTTGAATGACTGTCGGTTAATCCAGCTCTTCATCTCCATATCTGCCACCTGGTTACCTAATAACAAATTTATAAACATTTACGGTAAGGTTCCAGAAATAGGTTAACATCCTTGAAACAAAAAATGTTTATCAGCTAATAACCTAATTTTGGTTCGTTTCTCAACCAAACGTCAAACCGCCTTGGTTGTAACGTCATCCTTGAATACTCATTCCGAGCACATTCGAATATATGACGGTAAAATGAAATCGTTTCAATTCGGATCTTGATCTGGATGTAGCATTATTCTAATGGCTACAAGTCTGTATCATAAAAACTATTTTATGCTAACGTTTATTGCTCCTTATTTCGCTCAATTAGTTTGGGAGAATAAATTCCGAGACCAGAGCCGACGTCCTATACAGAACGGCTCTCGACGTGCTGACGATATTATTTATGAATAGTTGAGGTCCCTCTAGCGACTAAATTAAGGGATTAAATTTATGAGCATGACCCAACATCCACGCGCGGGTTAGCTTGGGAATTTTTTCTCATCATAGGGAAATACAGGGGAGTAATAGGAATAAAACACTATTTCAGTTGGTACCCAAGCAACATTATGACGTCAACTTACGTTGTGCATACGTCGCCGTCGCTTTAAACATACCTGACGTCAGCCGCGTAACCTACTAGTTGCCTATCTCGCCTTTACGTTGTATTTTCGATCCCCAAAATTGGCAGGTAGGCCTGAGTTATAGATACCATTATTATACCTAATAAGTCAATATGTAAATATGCGTTATGTCTTCGAAAATGGATGATATACTCAACAGACATTTCTGAAGATTTCATATTTTTGAAATATATATATATATATATATATATATATATATATAACAGGAGAGCGGTAGTCTTGACTGACTATTTTAATGTGACAGCAGTTAGGATCTTGAGGTAGCAGTCAGGTTAAATGTGGACCCTTAGAAGTGAATCATTTTGTTTTCTGTCAAGCTTTCGGAAATGTTTATTTACGTTCTCAATACAAACTACAAGAAGAAACAATCGGTTATGTAGATAAAAAATCAATGTAAAAATGCTACTTACAACGTTTGAACTCTATTGAGAGACGAAGCAAATATGAAAAACAGGAGAAGAAAACTCCGCTTTAACTGCAACACTTGCAGTAACACACCGTAAAAATATTGATCAATATAAGCAGAGACACACAAAAGCTTTAAAGACTTGTTAAAATTACCCTATTGTTCTATTTTGAACATGATAAAAATTCTTTCGTAAATTAGCAGAAGAAGAGAATAAAATAAAATATCATAAAAACTGAGTCATCCCTATGTGAAGGCGATCAACCAGTTTGTTGGAAAACTTGAAGATTTTCAGACATTCTATTTAAATCACCACATGATTAATTATTTCATTGAATGACAGCCGTTTATAATAATAATATGTACATTATCAACTTTTTGTGGTATTAATAATTTTTGAATATTTTCTTCTTATTAAATCACACCTCTTAACTCTCAACACGAATTTTTGATGATGACTTATAAAATAAATATTACCTTTTCAGGTTTTTTTGATAATTTTTCTGATCTTGTTATAAGTTTTTAGTTGAGTTTCCTATATATTTGTAATTATACTCATTAATGAAGTTGTTTAGTAAATATTTTTGTTTTCGTTTGGTTAATAGAATAAATTCTTTTGAGTAAGCAAACATTTCAACTCTTAAACATCACAAACAGTTTCTTTATAAAAAGGATATTATTGTTAAAATATTTTGTAGTTATGATTAATGGTTTTTAAAGGTGTAACTAATCCGTGGTTGGACTGAAAAATAACAAAATTATTATCTTTACACTTATTTTGTAATAATCTTTGGTAATATTAATCAACCCCTGAAACTCTCTCCTGAAAAACTAGAAAAATTAGTGACTTCCCTTCTCGTATTTGCAGAAGACTGGTTTTATGAAATTCACAGAAATATTCCTTATTACGCTCGCGATAACTTGGCGTGTTTTCACGAAAGTTCAAATTACTGAAAATCATACAAGATGTTTTTCATTCATTCTATTCCATCACGCTTTAATTTCCTCCTTCATTTCCTTTGCGAGAAAGATTAACGTCCAGAATCGTCTTTTCAATCTCGGTTTATAAGTACTATTCCTAAAAATATTTCTGAAGATGCGGCTGGCGTGTGAAATCGAGTGCGAAAACGGCGCCCAACTTTCTGGAAGGTTGTTGAAAGCCGCTTTTCCGTCCTGTATAGAAAATACATCCACCCAGCTAACCGTATAATAGCTGTGAATTTATATATCAGGTGTCATATTAGCCTGCATGCAAATGGCGTGATGTTTACCATATTACATAAATGTAAGGATTTTTGCTAAGGTTTTACGTGAATGTTTACCGGATAAATTTCTGTAAATGCACTATAAAATCTTTATGTCACTGGTTAATGTAGTGTCGAACTCAAATAAAAGTAAAACACTGACAAAGTCAATATCTAAATTAAAAGTTCAAATATTATATGCGGTAAAACCGGAACACTGACAAAACCTAAATATTATGTAAGAATTACAGGGCGTCATGGTAACTGACAAATGGTTAATCTCCTTTTAGAAGCCCATCATTGATTACTAGTAGCAAATTCGGAAAAAAGTAATCAAAATTTATAATCAATTTCAAACTAGCAAGTAGCCATACAAATCTTGAAAAATACATTTAAATTAAGTGTCAATGATACCTATCAACGTCTTCCACCAACACCTAATTTTCTTGAAAATTCTTGATTTGGCGTGAGAATTAAAATATATTTTAAATATCAAGTTAATTGAATAACCAAATTGCTATACAAATACTTTTGATAAATCGAGGATAAAAAAATATGTTCGTATCAAAAGTGTGTGTAGGGGGGTTAAATTATTCACACGTCTTCCTCAGGGCGCTGTTTCAGTAATTCCGATGAAATGTTCAGTACCAATTATATCGACATTCCCGCTTAAGTGCTCTGGAGTAATGCAACTATTCCGCCAATTACTACAACTCTCAGCTATGAGACGTACTTGAGAATTTCAAACTTCCACAATAAGTACCGCTCTTACAATCTCGATATCCATAGTTCTAATGAGTTCGTAAGACTTGCGACACTAAATCTCTAACGATTAAGCAGTGGGCACGTGATCCATTCAACACTTCATAGTCCAGGAGAGCAATCTTTACTTTAATTAAAAATGATATTCTTATTAAACAAGATTGCATACGGGGAACCGCAAAATGCATACGTTGTGTGAATTTTAGCAAAGACATAGGATTTACTGGTGATCTTCATAGTGCATAGTAGATGTTATTTGGTGAAACCCATCATAATGCAACGAGAACAGCGGTAGCAACTAGGAAAGTGTCACCCTGTATGTAAATCATCCAGAGATTATGAACAGTTGCCAGAAGTGACACCTGAAACGTCGAGATCTTTCGAAATTGGTTATGGAACATTCGAGATGGGCATATTAGTATATATTGCAACGACAGCAGCCAGTCAGGGTTCAGACCGTCAAACAGTCAAAAACCACTCGTGGATAAAGTTTAGCGTATAAGTCTTATCAGTTGAAATAAATCAGTGCTTTAAGAACGTTACAATACAGATTGAATTGTGCAACTTATACACATGATGTCACAAAGTGAAAGCGCTTTGAAAATTAGAGCGAAACGCAACACTGTAAGCTAACTTACTTTTGAATTCTTGTATATAAATTATATAATTTTATCTAAACAACTTTGATAGAGCTACAATCGAAGTTTAATAGTCAATCTAAATACAGATATCGCTTTTTGTTCCGGTAGCTCCGTATTATTATTTCAGAAAGAAAATAGAATGATTTTGATTATGGTGTTGTTCTGATTATACAGATGATGTCCAGTAAGCCCCAAGAAGTATGACGATGCTTATGAAAAAATTAGTTACAAATGAAACTACAATATATCAAAGTTGTATTTTCCCTGTCCGAAAGTAATTGTAAATATTTTACATTCGGCCTTGACCTTCAAGTCCATCTCGAAGTTAGCACATTTTTAACTGAAAAATTATGAAGTTATCACCATCACAAGATGCATCATTTCAGAAGTGCCTTAATCTTCAGTTCTAGGTTCTTTACTATTTGTGAATTTCTCAATTATATTTAAGCTTTATACAAATCTCGTGATTATGTATTGCTAAGTCGAAAACAACACTGACGTTTTTGTCTACACGAAATTTGGTTAGAATATTTGAATGATGTTATAGAAAGTGGATTATAGTCAACAACAATATATTTGATGTTATGTCACTCACGGATAAGCTATATCTAATCCAATTCCATTGTAAATTGACAGATTACCCAACAATCAATATAACGTTAGCATTTGTTATATGCAAGTGCAACGGATTTATAAACAAAAAAGAAATATTAATACTATTTGACCTCGCTACTATCCTAATCAGAATATCCTAGCATGACATGATTTCTGCTTTTTGGTCGTATCGCGAAAATTCTAGGTACCTACGTACCTGTAACAACCTCGCAGAAAGACCTCTTATTGAAACATGGTTTCTTCAGTTTCAATAACGGTAGAAAATTTCACCTTCTCGTACTCCTATCCAAATCAGTTCACAATATTTACTGATAACGATCCATTACATCACTGACATAAAATAATAATATAATAATAATGTTTATTGTGAAAGACACAAAGGAATGCTCTCTTCCACCTTCAGTAAAAGTTAATGATACAAAATGTTTTCTGCCTATCCTTCTGCTTTTTGTTATAACAATATTCAGGATTTTTTTGATATATTTCTTACTGAATCATAATACATTTCAATTAGAATATCTGAAATGTAATTGAAAATATTTTTTCACAATCTATTTGCTGTTTTTTATTATAATGAAAAACGTGATCTTTTATTTGTGAAACTTTATGCACCAAATACGCAAATTCAATCGACACGTTCATATGTGTGTGCATCATGTATGAAAAGCATCATGCGGGTGGCAAATTAATGCGTACATCAGTTTACTTTATTTCAACAGGCACGACGAAAGTAAATTGACAGTCTGTTATCGTTGCCATAGCACACAGACTCTAGCTTCATTAACATTCGAGTGGAACAATGCAGGTGAATGAGTTCAATGAGGCGCTTGATTTTCTATTTACAGACCTCCTGGTAGCCCAACACCAACTATGATTTTGCGATGGAAAATTTTGTGTCAACTTATTCAAAGTTCACTGTATACTTGAACTGATTTACATGGAAAACTACTCAGACAATTAGCTCAAATCAAATGATCTATAAATGTTAAATTCAATAAATAGGTATACATAAGAATGATAAAAATAGTCCAAATACTGTGGAACCAGGTTTTAGGCTCAAGATAGATCTTGGCCGTAGAAAGAAACCTCAATAAAAATTGGAAAGGTGATGATATAGATGGGCATAATTTTAGAATCAGTTTTTGAGTGATTAACTGTCTTGAATTCCTCCCTGAAATGAATTATCAAGGATCTTTCAATGTCACATTTGACTTTAAAAATGTGAAACTGTATATCGTATTACATTTTAGTTTTAATAGTTATCCATTGGAATGATTTTGCTCTGGATATGGGGATCTTCACCTTGCCTCTTTTAGGTGTCTTTTCTAATCAACATTATCTGTTAGAAGGCTCCGTGGGGCTCTGCCATCAAGTCAGAAGTCGGTTTGTCTGATCTGTCAGGCATGGAAAATCAGAAACCAGGAGGTCAGTGGAGGAAAGGAAAGAACACATAACTGAAGGAAAAAAATAACAAATAAAAGTCTGAGATCGGGTTGATAGAAAATGCGTAATATTTTCTATTTGATATTTTTATTGATTTTCCAGTAATGGTGTATCGCTCTAGATACTGATTTTCTTCATTGTAGATATGTCCATGAATGTCCTTCAGTAAACACATCGGTGTGAGAAGAACTGCATCCAAAAGATGTTTTAAATAATTGAATCACAATTATTTACAGCTTTTTTTTCTATCAATCAGGTGTATTATCCATAGAAACAATCTCCAGGAACAATAAAATATGGGTGTATTATGTACTTCAATTGTATTTTGCAGAATCTACTTTAGTGTAGATCCAATTCTTGGAATTTATGCCCTTGAAATTTTTAATAATTTTTAATGTTTTTGGTATGTTGATACCAACACAATTATAACACAGGATTGCGAACAATTCGACTGCCCATATTAGTCGATTCCAAGTAAGACACTTCATATATTCGACAGTATTCCAATCTTTTGTAATATATAATATGACTACCACTAAATGATTAGTGCGCACAAAGCTTATCAGACTCTTAATACTTTACTAATTATCGTCATTAAAGAGAGAATACTCCTAACGGAATAATGTCCTCCCTTTGTTATCGGCAACTTCCAGCTCTTCAAGCAATATCGTTAATAATATTTAATTGGCTTCAAAAATGATACTTCTGAAGTTCAGAGTTGTTCTACTGCAACCAATTAATCACTACAGATGAAATTATTATTTCGAGCAGATACAAATTATCACTGACTCGGTGGAACTTTTTGAACTTATGAAACAAACTTGATTGATGTGCAGTTGGTGATGAGGAAAGAAGATATGGAAACAAGGACTGATCGTTGGCAGAATTCCCAATATTTTTATAAATGTTCGATGCTCTTATGTGCTTCCTCCATTACTTCCTATTTAACTTTCATACAGCATATATAGCTTTATTGTGATAAGGGTATAATCTACATACTCTAATGGGTTGTCTCATGTATAGCTTAAAAAACATAATTTCCAATATTAATCCAAATATATCAATTCGAACAGTTGTTGAGAAATGGATCTATTTATTTTGCCTTAGTAAAAAAATAGTCTACCATTTGTAAATTGTCTAGGCGTTCCCTTATTTATATGGCTCGTAAGTCATACCACTGCTGATGGAACCAATAAATCAATTATTTTGAGGACAGTGATAAAGCTGTGCAGAAGACTCTGAACGTTCGTTATCTCTGTGTTTTCTGGTGAGCTACAGATAGGCGATGAAATATAAATTACCTATACTGGCGATTTCACTCTCTATACAGCAATATACCATTTGTCAGACAGTTTGATGTGTATGAAGGACATCTGACATAGCTTGTCCAATTCAACGTTCTTTTGTAGTATCATTATTTTTAGATTAGGGTGGTAATTTGAAAGGACTTGATGGAACTTCAATGGCCTCGCCTTCTGGAATACTCATTAGTCTAAAAACATTACAACAGATTTTTTGGAATTTATATTCCAATTTCGCTTAGCCTACAGATCCACTTCAGATTCGTTTATAAACGTTTGTTTAATACAGCAAATTTTCATTCGCAGTTATTGTAAACTAAAAATGATCATAGTTGAAGGTACTATTTCATGTCTTAAAAAAAGCAATACAAGTTTTTAAAATAATGCAAATCAATTACAACACACATAATTTATTCCTTTCAATTCCATCCAATTTTGAATTTTCCATTTAGGAAAATATAGATGTCAGCGTCGGTGTCGCATTGTTTAGTGTGCAAACCTTAACAAGTACCATTTAAACAAAGGCGATAAGTAGGTTGACACTGTACTCCAAACGCAATGGTATTAATTGGAAAATGAAAACCGAAATCGAATTCTAGAACTATTCGAGCTTTTTAATCAAGTTTTAAATTTCTGGATAAACTATTAATCAAGGACGGCCAACCTGCTTGACTCTATCTTTTAAAGCTAACACTTTCATACTTATTCGTGATCGCTACTCAGTTAACATAAAGTAGTTTGTAGTAGTAGTTGCTGAAACCTTTTTGCCTTATACAGAATGCCTATAAATTATTATACGTATTTATTGTTCCTCTCGGCAATCCACAACGAAGTGCAAGCCAATATTACCCAGCCACTTGTTTGTTTAAAAGAATATTTTCAGTCTTTGTAGATACGAAGCTTACTATTTAAATAATAAGTTCTAATAATTGAAATGCAATGCTTAATCAAGTTCACTCAATCAAAGGAATACTACTATTTTACTGATTTAACCAACTGTGTACCTTTACCTCAACTAATAAATCAGTTACCAATAGTGTGTTTCTTACTGTAATTCCGGTAAATCTGAAATCATTAGATCAGTCAGCTGTGTTCAGTTTCTGAAATGCAAAAAACCGGAAAATTATGGATTTTAAATAATCCGCCAAGTAGGCCATCTATTGACCTACATATACGATAGGTCGGTGGTTGGCATTCATCCAGTAATCCGGATAGGACAAGTATCGTAGTAGCTTTCCTCTTGTCTCCAACGAAATACAATTTCAGTTCCGACTTACACACAGCTTCAAAGTATAATGTTACCGTGCAGTATGAAAACTTCATAGAGGTACGTTTAAAGTTAAGACGACTGATGATTAATTTAAACTTCTTGGCTCCTCTGATGGAATTTTCCTGCCGTTATCAACATAAATTCAACTGTCTACGTACACATGTACGAAGCAACTGTCTCAAGCTCAGATGTTGAGATATCTGTTATAATTATTTAACATAAAATAGAATATTGACGAATTATACGGTCTGTACTATGATAAACTATGACTAGCATGTTATACACATAAAAAACAGCAAAATGTATCATATCTTCAAGTTGGTTTTAGGTGAGAAGGATTAAATTTCCAGGACAAGCTCTCAATAGTTGTTTGTTATAATTTTGTTCCTTTAACTGAGCTGGAATATTTATTTATTGCATTAAACCTCAGCTTTTTTTTGGTGCGTTTCGTTTTTCATGATATTGTCAAAATAGACTATTTACAAAGACTTCTGATAGTCTAAACACGTCTTAAATGTACGAGTCCGAACTGCTTATTTTTTTAATTGCCTGATAAATGAGCAAGAAATTAAGAAACATGTGGAATTCAAGTACACAAATGGAAAAAAATAGTACGTTGTAAATTGATGAAGGATTGAGAAACACCTAAAAACAAGGTATGTTTTTTCAAAGCTTTCTCCCTTACAAATAAACAAAAAAAGAATCATTTCGTGACGAACTCTTCGATTAGGAGATAAATAGGATTTGCTACCTTCTATGTGTTCATATATAATAATATGAATTTTATCAATATCGGTGTAGCGGTAACTGAAATAACACGCAGCCAAGTCGTTAACAGACCGACATATAGACAGACACACCGAAGAAAATGAGATATACAAGTTTTCGTGATAAGGGTATTATTCATCTGTGATATTCAAATGAGATCAAACGTGACTGGCTGACTTCTACTATATGTACTCTGCTAAAACTTATGGATTGAGTTTACAAATTGCGGTCCAAACCTATTTAAAATGCTCGCTTGTGAGATAATGTGCTTCAAAGACTATGTCTAATCCTCAGTTGCTTACCGAAGAAGCTGGTGTGCGATAAATGTTCGGGGAGTTTGTTTCTCCGTTGGTAAAATTTACAGCATCAAAAAGTCAATGTGAATAGACATTTACCATCCCGCAGTGCTTCTGGAACGCGATAGGCTTTCTATTTCTACAAGAGGTTATATATACAAAAATTATTACTGTTGTTAAATGAACGGATTGAAACTTGATATCCGAATCATAATTTTGTTAAGCTGTACTCAAAAAGTAGTCAATATCACTCCATCTCTTACGTAGAGGAATGAGAAAAAATTCAACATATTTCTGTCATTTGTTTATGATATTTTGTATGGAGTACAACAGATGTACGGTATTAATATTGTATATGAAATTGTTTGTTTATTTGATAATCAGTTCATTGAAAATTTGACGTAATATCGAAATAAAACAACATTTAAACGCAACATCATAGCAGCCTCTTTAATTTCATCAAAATGGGTAAGGCGGACAAAAATGGAAACAAAATATTTTCAACAATGGATAAACCGCTTACTACTTGAAAATTATTTTTTTAACTCCCAATCTATTTACTATCTGTAAATACTAGTTACAATAAGTAAATTTTGTGTCAATAGTAATATGACATGTAGAAAATAGTTCAGTACCTATTTCCTGTTACAGATTTGCACTTCAGTACAAATAACTTAGCACTGGGAAACTACACACTCATTCACTCAAAATCTTGTCGGTAGATCACTTGGGATGTGACGCTTCAGTCTACGCCTGTCCTGTTGCTGCATAAGGTGTCGTGCCAATTGGTTAGGATGTTGTTGTAAACAAACTTTGTACCTCCCGGAGATGTTGGATACTTCCTCTTTCACTGACAGGATCTGCAGGTCGCGCCTGATGAACTCGTTTGGAACATACCATGGAGCCCTTGTTAATATCCGAAGTGTTTTCGATTGAAAAAATGTCTAGAAACATATAGTGCACTACTACTTGAAAAATATTAGCTTTGTCTGTTTTACAGATTTTGGGCCCTCTAAAGAATGTTTAAATGACGTCCCAAAATGTATAGAAATATGTAAACATGTGATAATGATGTTCAGTAAAAAATAATTTGATACATAAAAAATATTTAACGAACCGTGAATGATTGGCATAAAGTTTGAAGAAGTTGTAATGATTTTCTGTTTTCGCTTTTACTGAAGATATTTCAGATAAAAAACAGACTTTGATGCTAACACTTCGTATCCAATAAAGGATACGATCCTTTCTTGTCCTTGAGCATGTACTTCTTCTAAATTGCCTACATAACTTTCACGCAGTATCCCCAAAAGAGAATATACCTTTAGTGGACTATATATAGTTCAGTCATTATAAGTGTGGTATTCTTGTTATTTTTGTAATTCAGTATTTGCATGTATATTTGAAAACAATTCAATAAAACAAAGCATTATCAAAGTAAATGAATCGCTAGTCGTGGATATGTGATCAAAATAATAAAATTTGGATTCTTTAATTATATAATATGCCATTGAAAAGATAATGACGTTTTATTAAAAAACAAAGGTTTTCAACAAATAAAGAGATTGATATGTAAATATTTCATATAAGAAAAAATCAAACACAATGGTTTAAGAAACGTTTGGAGCAGCTTGTCTGGCATATACGGTAATCTGAGTTGAGTAATTTAGTTGCAATTTGATTAAGGTTCATCAATACAATTACAATTGTAGTATGTTTGAATTTCTTTCTTCCTGTTCTGTTACAGATCTGTCAAATATTGCTTACCGACATCAGCAGTCTGTCTACCCATATATTCGTAAATTTCTCTTCTTTTCATTCTTTAAATAATTTGCTTATACTTAATCAGACACGAAATTAGAGACCGAAGTGGCGCGACTGTAACAATGAAGTTAATGACAATTTGTTGATGCGAGTTTTTACCTTATTACTGTTCGCTGAATCAGGGAAGATGTTCGTGGATTATTACAAATTCTTGAAAGCCTAGAGACAAAGGACCGATCTTAACTGTTGAAGGGTCAAGAGTCCATCTAGGAGGATTATAGAGGAGTACCCGGTACTACAATAATTTCAAAGCGTATGACGGTTAAAGGTTACCAAGTCTAGGGACCACTCTACAGTGGTCAAAATTAAGGCAAAGGTGGTCAAAAGATAAGAAATATAGTTTTTTCGAAGCTTTCAACTTATGCATGAAGTTCAGTGGTATATGTGTAACTCATCGCCACCTTAGATAGCGCACCAGTATTTATTGTTTTGTCATCTCCGTGGCTCAGTTTCAAAGACTAACCACTAACATCTATGCTTCAAGAACTAGTAATAAGCGGCTGTGCCAAGAACGTATAACTACTGAACCGGCAAACAAACTTCTGTTTGTCAACATGTAATTTTCTCTGGAAATTACGTATCTTTTTATTAAATTTGTAAATAATAAATTATTCTAATGAAATAAACAGCACTTGTGAATTGGATTAGAGGTAGACCACAAATTCATAGATTTCAACGACTTCAAAGAAGATTCCACCGAGCATCGCTAAAATACTTAGTTCTGCATAAAGAATGGGATCACATGTCAAAAAATAACCGCCGATAACTGCAATTTTGAGTTTCAAATTATTTTTTAATTGAAAGGGCTTTCAATTCGTTGTTGTTACTATTTAATGTACTTTCTAAATTTTATTCGTGAGATTTTTTCAAAACTATTCTTTGAATTGCTTATAGCATTGAATTTTATATCTGTATCACCATGTTAAGTATAAAATAGTCATAAAATAGGTACCATAAGAATTCCACGTATTATTATTATGGAGATAAAAAATTTTCTACAGATCAGACACTATATCGGATTGTAGTCAGCGACATCAAAAACCCAAAATTGCATATTGGAAAGTATTGTTAGATATTTTGACCACCTTTTCCCGATGTTTGACCACTGTACGCTCATCAATTAGAAATTGGAAAATAGCCCGAGGCAATGTGTCAAAAATCATTGTGTCAAAAAACTATCTACAACCATCAACAATAACTGCTATATTCGTAACTGCATCAATTATGGACAAATGAGTTGGCAGTAGCTCTTCAGTCATTTGAGGAGGTCTGACCTTAACTATAATTTATACAGTATGAGGAGGTTTGATGATGATGATACATCATGGCTCCAGTAATTTTGTACAATAAAGTAAATGATCCTGGTCTTCCTTTTTTCTAATCTATCATAGGGATCTATCTAGGGCCTTGGTGCAAAGTCCTGTCATTCACGAAAATCTGGATCTAAGTACAGTAATGAGTCTTAGAAGCATTGAAATGACTCACACACAATGACAAACACATTCCTCCGTTTCCAAATTGTAATTCCTCCTGTTTGTCACCTTTTTTCCGGTAGACCCTCAATAATGACTGGCCTACAGAAGCAATAAGCCATAACCGTCTGCTGACCACATCTTATCCTACCGACTCCTGTCCTCTTTTTCCCCTTTCCGTTTTTTCGCTACATTGCGGCGTTTCGCTACATATTTTTCAGACGTGGCTGCTCCTCTCCTTCGGGTAGCACGATTCCGCAATTACATGAATGTTTCATCAGAAGCCTCCCATATTTCTCCCTTTTCGGCTACGAAGCGTGCACAGGTAAGGTAGAAAATTGGGAAAGGGAAACCCACATTAATTGTTAAAATCATTTAAGTCTTGAAGTCAAGATGGAATGAATGTGTCGACAATAATGGCTGCCTAAATACGGCCCACGTACAAAAGTTAAATATGTAGTACCACGCATACCTTTTCTGATTTGAATAAATTTTTTTTCTCGATATACGAGGTGATTTCTGAATATAACAATAATAATATATAAGCTAAAATGTCTATTTTAAAGAGTCCAGAATTTGGGGATTCCGTGACCACAATCAGGATCAGCATGGGCGATTCGATGCAATTTCACAGTGTGAGCAGACAGTTTCGAAGGGACTTTAAATGTTGTTTTCAGTGGTTTTTGGCTTCTGGTTATTCCGGGATGAAATAAGAATAATTCTTCAGTCACTGTAACTTAATGACGCATTTAAAAAGTTCTAGTGTGGTTCAACTTTGAACTGTGAATATTTTTTTCCCTGAATTTTTCTGAGGTTTTGAATCATCTTGAATAGGTTTATAAAGGTTTTAGAACTCCTTAGGTTGTTAACATTAGATCTGGGCCTGCCGTTCAATTTGAGAAGAAAATAGACGTGCTGTGTCTGGAGTGACTAATCTTTCTTTGAAAACCGGTGCGTTGGAGGTGAAGTGACTAATATAAGAAAAATTGGTATAATATATTGAAATATGTCCTATGTTGTTGTAAAGATATGCTATTAACATGAAATAGGTAATACTACGAAAAATCAAACCATATCACAACATTGGCAAATGTTCTCATCTCTCTTACCTGGCAAAATTTAGTAAAGGTTATGTGATTATGATACTCATGGAGCCTGTAATAAGAATCAACCAACTTTATCTGAAAATTGTCAATCCTTATATTGGCGTTCTTATCAATTCCTGAGTGTTCCTCCAGTTTTAGAAAAAATCAGACATGTAAAAAAACAGGACACTTCTTAGCGTAAATCTTTTTGATTTGTAAGTAATTTGTAAAAGAAATCATATGAATAATGTAGCATGTGTCGAATGAATTTAGTTAAATCCAGTTTTATAGTTGGTGTAAACGTAGTAAATGATAGCTTAGGAAGCATAGTTTTGTACAATATTCTGAATCCGATAAATCTGTATCCACAGTACATTCATCTGTATCGCACCTCGAACTTATAAGTCACAAGTTTTATTTAATTGGTAGACAAATTTCAACTGACGCCTTCCAAAAGCTGTATTTTCTGTTTTGTATTTCCTTTTTGTGTATGAAATTGTAATCAGTTGTATTAGTATTAGTTCTAATAAAAACATACACAAAGAGCTTTTTCTTTTATATGACTGCATTTAAGAAAAGGGAGAAAATACTGAAATATTGTGGTATGACCTGATGGTGATGCGAATAAATTATCCTATTATTATATCCTATCTCCATCGCGGTAGCTTTAATTTGGGAAGTAAATTCGTTAATTTTTGAGATAGGGCACATAGTTGCAAGCATATTGAGGCCCTTATGGGATATAATAAGATAATAGCATCATTAATTGTCTTTAACTGTCGGTACTGTACGTATTTCGTAAGTTTTTTGAACTACATATTCATTAATTTTTATTTTGTCCACCAAGTATAATTTATCGGTGTGATCAAAACAAATCAAATGAGTCCAAACTCGAGGGGTTCAATATAGCTATTGACGAGTTACACTGCCCACTTTCTGGCTCTATCAATTTCATATTGATACAATAATTATGAATAAATTAAAATGGATCGAATTCACAGATTTATATACAAACTAAGTTAGTTGCATACAGGCGGAGCTGATAAAAGCGTTTTAAATAGGTATTCGCATTGAGAGGCCACTGCATATATTAACTACTATTAAACATAAAATATGACTTTAGCTGAAGCTGTAAACTTGAAATATGTATAACACTTTAACAACATGGAGCTACTTATTTACATTATCTAGGATACGTGAAATCCCCTAAGTTACGACTATGAATGTGGAATAAATGACCAAGCTTCAGGGGTTTGGATGTATAAATTTCACGATCTGGCCAGTAAAACAAACATAATTGATTTTTAGGGAATGATACGTGACACAATCTCCTCGTGATAAATTCATAGACCATTACAATTAAATTATTGATGAAAATGCAAGAAAACTCATGGGAAAGCATCCAACGGGTTAAGCTCCCTCGAATATAGGTCATTCCAAGCTTACAAACTCGGAAACAAAGCAAGTATAGTCAAATAAAAATAAACAGGTTTCGGATAATCTCTTAGATTGCCCCATCCATTGTAGTGGACCTCAAATTCTACTTATTCAGTAGTAACTGTCGATCACCTGCCATATGCTGGTGGCATCGGAAATTACGTGTTTTGTACTTTTCTAATGGCTACGGAGGCAGCCGAAACGTTAGTACTATTAGTTTTTCAATCGCACGCAGTTAATTAACGGTTAGTTCAAGTATAAGATAAGCTCTTAATGATACCTAAGTATATATTTACTACTAACTAACTAACTTTCTCAAGATCACATATACAGCAAGATCCCTCCTTCACCGTATGAGATCAATTCAAATGAAAATGTAATAAAAAAAAATTATATAAAGCAGATTTTTTGCAAACGTTATTTTTAGTCATCCTGAGTTGATGGGGATTCTCACAGGTCACTGCAGATTGAACAAGCACATGGCACTCATAAGAGTGGTCAAAAACCCAATCTGTCCGAAATGCTGGGAGGAGGACGAGATCTCGTTCCACAATGGCCTCAGAGCTGAGGTATTCGGCACAGGAGAGTTTGACAGGGAAGAGTACTACTTAGCGGAATGGTCGGACATCATGACCTTTATTAAAAGATCTGGAAGGTTCGACACTAGGGAGTTACCAGGTCAGCCATAGTTTTAGTGATGGTCTTCGAGGTCGGCAAAAAGGGCCAAAGGTTGCCTACTTGCCAGGCTTTGCCTCCTCATTACTACTACTACTAGTCATCCTGTAGTAATCGCAGTATCTATCAGGATACTATCGTGATTTTCTTGCCGTAATCTAGAACTAGTCTCCCTTATTTTAATGGGATCATACATCTTCGTTTGCGAAGCAGCAAACTATTCTGACAGTGTAATACCGGTCTTTCGAAATCATATAAGATCTGTTTGAACAGTTGTCCAACATTATTGACTTAAATGTCTGAGATGTTCACAACTAATAAAATTATTTAGTATTCAATCCAATTTAATGAAACATTCACTACAGAATATTGTAACGGAGGCTCAGCCCAAGAGCATAGTTTATCTGAACGTACCCAAAAGCTCCTTTCTAAAGTCCGTTATCACCTCCATTACCGTATCGCTGTTCTGTCAAATTCAAAATGACCGGAGGTTCCAACTTCTTGGACAAGTCGATTAGGTGGCGCTCCCTAGGGCGAAACAAACTCCGCTGTTTGATATTAAGAGGGAGCAGAACCAGTTTTGCGATTCTCGATTTATAGAGGTCAGAGATATAAAGCTGGATGGTTTTTTCCAGATTGATTTGCCGACGGCTTCGATAGTCCCTTAGATTTTCCTCTCTATTTCCTGCGAAAAAAACGAATCGAAAATTGTGAAATTGGAAATACAATAGTTTATATAACTCGATAAGTACTTTTTCGGGCAAAAAATCTTAGTGGCGCGTATTCGGTGTGTATGCGCATTCACCATTTTTTTCAAATTCATCCTATATAGTCTATGGTATACGGGATTATGAAATCCCTAAGTCTACCAGGAAAATCCTGTGAAAAAATTCATATTCATGATTTCTAGTTCTTAGCTGTTTTACCTCTGAAGACTGACTAACTACTGTCATAGCTCGATGCTCCAACATATATAAAAATGCCCAACTCGAATGTTCTATACCCAAATTTTGAACAATCTTGACATTCGAGATGCATGTTTTGACAACTGCTCACATGTTCCGGACAATTTACATACAGGGTAATATTTTTTTAGCTGTTACTGCTGACCTCATTGCTATTTTTTTTTATTCAAATTCCGTCATTGTGTCAGTTAAGTGCGATAATGGCAAAAATAATTCAAGATATATACTATTCGTATAAAAGGCCACATACTAACCTCTTACTATTCCTCATCATAGCACATCTGTGTTTCAGCATCGTTTCACATTTAATGCAGCCATGTTATATAATTCATTGAGTTCATCTTACAAAAATATGAACCTTAATAACCTTAGGAAGCATGTAAAACGTTTGTGTCGTTGCTTTAATTATAATTAGTTATAAGTTGTGCCCATCTGTACATTAATATTTTTTTCATCTTGTGTATTTGCTCAGTTAAAATCTTTTATTTTATTTACGAATCGGTTCCAACGTCTGTAACATCTTTATAACTGTGATATTTGTGGTTAAGTGTAAGAGTAGCTGATAGCTAAACTTCGCCACAGATGTCCACACTATATAATATGTACATGTTGTGCATTGTTAATAAAGGCGAGTTTATTATTATTATTTATTATTATTCTATTGGTGCAGGTCATATTGCTGCTCTGGGCAAAACTTTCTTTTAGAACACATAGGTTTTATTACTATGAAAAACATATTTCATTTGATAAACTTGGGCTGCGGAAAATTCATCCTTCACCTCTTTTCCACTATTGTCGGTCTCCGCCACATCACTAAGCTAACATAATGGCTCATTTCAGTAACCTTAAAAATAATATACAAATCTGATACAATAATTATAATAATAATAATAAACAAAAACTACTTAGAAATATTAACTGCGGCTTCAAGGCAGTCCAAGTGTCGTCTTTACTTCGTAAGATATCAATGGGCAGCGCCACCGTGCGGAGGCTTGGAGATGAATTTTGTTCATACTAAGAAATATGTATATGAAGTAAAAAGGAGTTTTTCTGAGCAATAAAAATGGTTGACACTCGTTCTTGAAAAAACAAAGCGTAATGTTAATAATTGGTACGCTGAATTAACATAATCCCTGACGTGCTGTTTAAATGAAGCTGTTGTCAAGCATTTAAGTTTTAATGGACAACTGAAATGAATAGAATATAAGAATTAGTTTTCGTATTGAGAGGTGGCATTCCGAACAAAAAAATAATGTGATGAGGCCAACATATCTCTGTCATGATAATAAGGGGGTTTCACTTTTCAATGAACAAGCATTAAGCTAGAATTCTCATAGGTTTGAAAATTGCGAATTGGTGAGAAGCCACAAGACTGGATGATAGAAAACATCCACAAAAGTCAAAAATACTCAAATAATCTGTTTACCGAATCTTGAGTGCTATCCATCACTCTCTAAGTAACGTATCTTTTCCGCAGTGTATACATATCTGCAATGTAATACCTCGTGAGGAAATTTCATATTCCATATCTCAACATAGCGGAGAATATATTAAATTACGGTTTGCTGGAATAAAATTCGGTGGAACTATTTCCATGACTCGAAGGTTAACACAGCACGTAGGTACTTTGTAAATTATAACAATGTACAAATGGCTTTGCGACGGTTGTAGGTTATAGTTCGACGTACGCTTAGTAACGACGTGAGATGGATATTTTTATGGACTATTAAAGTTATGGCCAATGTTTACAAATATGCTATGAAGCTGAGCTGTAGCACGTAATCTTATTTTTATGCTTGTTGCTGGAAATCTTGAATTAATTTGTTCCAAGTAGCATACGTTGGGTGATAAGTCAGGCAAATTATGCACCTGTGTAAGTACCTTCATAATCATTCCATTCGCAAATATCCGATTATCCTTGTTTCGAATTCATACAGATATGTCTTTCCATGTCTATGCTAAATCTAAATATAAAATAATGTCAAGTATATGCCTACATATTTCATTATAATGGGTAGCGATAAGGCATTCTACTAGCAAAAATATCATTGTCAGATATATTGTAGTTAGTTAAGATTTTATGGCATCCACTCATATAGCATCAATTTTTATTTTTAACTGGAAGAGTGAGTAAAATTTTTTTTAGTTTATGTTAAGCTGTATAGCTTTATGTAGTAAATTTTTAATAGTCAATATATAATTGATACAAGAATTGGAGTTGGTGAATTGCTCAGTGCTGACAATTTTCCCAAGCAGAGTCATCTGCAGCTCTCAGTAAGGAATATGACAATCAAAATTGACCAAAAAGTCAACAATATGCTCATTAAACCTCTGAGACTTGACATTAATGAAAAAACATGTATGAAGAAACCAAGAAAGAAATGCTGTTTGTATGAAGATTTACACGAGGTTACCTTCACGATGAAATGCCTCAAGAACTGCAGTGGTGGGCGCATTACGGACGACTGAGCAGTTTTGATGACAGCAAAAATATAAGTGTATGCTCCCCACTATGCATTAGATCTGCTGTATACATGTTTTCTTCCGTCTTCAGCCTAGACTCCTCAATATAACCTGGCGGTCTTACTGTAGAGAGCAATTGGATGGTATATACGTAACATAGTCAAGTATGTGATAGCAACATCAACACTCATCTCCTAGCGTTCGCACTAGGTACTCCCCTTGCAATCCGGAAAACCGACAGACCGGTAGGCCGACAGACTGATAAGCCGAATCTGAAACATTTCGCGATTACAAAGCTTCATGTGAGAAGTAAAAGAAGTAATGCCTTTGCATGTCCCCTGCATAAGAAAAGATTATCTGTATAGCAGACTGCTGAATTTGGAGTGGACCAACTGCTTATATACAGCAGGGGATTCATAAACGAAACTTAGCGACATCCACAACTTCTCGCACATACTCATATTAATTTAAATGTCGCCTGGTCCCACCTGCAGCTAAAAGCCCAAAGTTATCCATTTGTGCTCCAAACAATTCCCGCATATTTGTGAGCAGGTGCTTGCCTCCTAACTCACTAATGTAGAAGTACCGTAATACAGGAAAGCTTTGGATCTGGTTCCATCTAAGATTATATGCTATCTTAAATTGAACTTTTTTAGCAGGAAAAATATCAGGCATGCGTAATAATTTTGCTGATAAGCATGATGTTAATATAATGTGTCTCATGTTTATATTTATAGTTCAGTCGTTTTACACTATGATATAAATGTATTGCTGATATTTCTAATAAATCATACTTTTTTGCTATACCTGCAGTCAGCCCCGATTCAATGGACACTATAAAAAAACTATTTTCCAAATATGTTGGAATATCTTGAAATTATATCATTTTTGTCCATAGTCATCTTCACGGAGTCAAATGATCCCAACAGCTCGGAATCTGGCTGGGCTGCATGTCTGTTTATAGCAGATCACATGTGTTCTGGAGAGTAATTATTACCAACTTTTATTTTAAATAGAAACAAAACTTTATAATATACTGACAGACCACTATACAGAATGTCCTACATGTCTTTTTTGATGTAAAGAGCATGAATTGCCCAAAAAGTGTAAAACAAAATTACTGCGATCACAATACTTCCTTTCCTAAGATGCGTCCATAGAAATGCAATGAAATATAAATCTACGTACTCCGAGGATGTAGAAACAACCCCTATTACTCCTGGGGCTAACTTTTTTCACCAACAATATATCGAATCCCAAAAGCACACAGCGCCAAAAAGCTGATACATTCTCAAACAGACACATAAAAGACGTTCAAAGCTTTCCATTCCATATGACTGGAAGTTATATTGGAAAGTAAATGTATTTTTCCACATGGGAGCACGGTGGCTTTTTATCGAGTTGCCGAAAGAATTTCAGCTCCGATTTATATCAACACGCCACGAAACAAAAACTTATCATATACTCCCCAGGGATTGAAAGGAAGCCAGAAGGTGTTTCCGTAGAAAACGCAGAAATTCTATAAAATGAGGTCAAGTCAGTGGTAAATAATAAAATTTGCTCGAAAAAATAAATCCTATGTATACTTACACTTAATAGCGAAATTGAATGTTCAAATTATTGTGAAGAAGAAAAAGATAAGAAAATACAGTGTCAGGAACATAGCTTTGGATATGGAGGCTCCTAATTTCAATTTCTTAAATGTTAGGAGATTGAAGTCTGAAACATTTGAGTAGTTTTTTCATTTGATCCTATTTAAAACGACATTCCCATAAGCCGCTTCAATATTGGACAGGTATCAGAAAATATTTAGTATCTACCAACCAAAGGTCAGTTATTGATCTTACAAGATGCATTTCACACTACGATGATATAGCAAAATTATATTATTTGAAACGATATGTAAGTTGAAAGATGCAACTTCATGCATTCATCCAAGAACAATCGTTGAGGTCTTCTTAATTATCTTCTGCATAATGTAGATCTCAGATGGCCCCCAAACGGCGGTCTGTATCAAGAAATATGCAATTTCGCACATTTATTTATAGCATTTGAACATTTGTTGTGTTACTAAATATCCATCATATGCTAAGACACGTTATAGGAAAGGAGAACATGCTAGATGTCTGTCTTGAGACTAATTTGCTATGTGTAGAAATTTTGATGGTGTGCCTCGTATAATCCTGGATCAGGCAAATAGGCAAAGCTTCAACAAAGAAAGAACAAGGAAGAGGACATTCGCATCTATCTGTCACCACGAAACGACACATCCGTATTTCCCTTTTCAAGATCTATAACAAGCGTACAAATTTGATAATAGTCCAGTATTCGGAGACTCAAAGTATGAGAAGAATTCGCATTCGATATTTATTATTGCTACTTTGAGCTCAGCTAATTAGAGATCGTTCAACACAATAAGTTTTAACAAACCTAAAACAAAAGTAAAAAAGTATTGAGGGTAGATCGCAAACTTTTTGACATGATCCTTTCAACAAGCTTTTATTTAACTTATAATAACTGTCTGTTGGATGGAATTTTGAAAATCAATTCTGAAGCCGAACACCGAGACATAAGACGTATTCTATTACTATAACTATTGGACCAAATAAGAGCAATCGTGGAACGTTACGCAACAGAGCTCAAATCAGTCCTTTTCAAACTATTTAAACTCTCTTACAACCAAGGCTTGCTCCCATTGGATGGACACCTAAGAAGGCCGGAAAAGTATATTCAACAGCTATAGACCTGCGACTCTACTCGGAAGTACTTGGACAAAACCTTCATCACCAATGATTGCGAATACTGGTTCCGTAGGCATAGATTCACGAGGGCTTACATCAACTAAATGTGCAATAGACCAAATTAACTTCATGCAGAGTCGTCGCGCTCGATATTTCGAACAGGGTGTGGCTTGAGAGATTTCCGATCAGACTTGTAACCTATGGCCTGCCACCGGGTCTACGCCAATGGTTGGATTGTTTTCTCATGGACCTCTCCTTATTTGTGGTGGTACATATCCATGCCTCCTATCAATTCATGATCAACGCAGTCATTAATAATGGATCTGTCACTTATTCTACGCCTCTCAACATCAAGGATCTGTTGAAAACAGATGAAACCATGGAAACCACCACTATCTAGAGAGACATTGCTTCGGCGGGGCAGCATGCTGTCCAGGTTAATGAGGACTTTGGAAGAATTTTCGAATGGGAATATCCATCTATGAAGATGGGGAACGCCCAATAGTCGAGTCATCTTCCATCTATCTTCTGGGAACATTAATAATAACATGTCGTGTCATGATCATGTTGCCGGCCTTGCTAGTTCGGCGTCCCAGAAAGGGGGAATTCTCCTCCTCTCCAGAACATGTTATTCACCGGAACAGTTATTGCTACAAGGCTTAGGATCAGATAGGATCCTCGCTGTGGCTGTGACAATGCACTCAGAAGCACACGTCCAATTTTTGAATATTCCATCATAATTTTCTCGCCTATCCCTACCATTTAGAAAGTCTTCTCACCCTATTGCCTAGCTCATAAACTGCAATTTATAGAATAAATCAGGTAAGGACTCTTTTGCAACTTTGGAATGGTATTTTCTCTGAGTACTGGACTATGAAGCAAAAACGACGGCACTCACCTGCACGTCCATAACCTGCGAGGTGTAGCAGCAGCGGCAGCAACAGCAGAAGCCGGTGGGCCGTAAAGCTCTTCATGTCGAAGAAGAGGGGCGCATAGTAGCTCATGCCGCATTTTGTATTCTCTTACGTCGAACGGGTATTGAAATGATACATTCGGGACAGTGAACAGTCTGTTTCCGTTCTCGTTGAATTCCTGCGTTGTTGTAGATGGTTCCCGAGTGGAAATCTGGAAAGGAAAGTGCATATGATTACTAATAAGATACTGTCGCTTCACCCCAAATAAGCTATGTATTATTGTGTACTCAGAATGTGGACGTCAAAATATATGAGTTATTGCAAGAAGAAGGTTTACATGAACATAGACCTGGAAACGCGTGCTGAATTCTCTTGCTTTTCATGCAGTCTCGTAGGCCAATGGTTTGTTTTCATTGTAGTTATTTTTTCAATGCTCTAGTTCCGAATCAAGGAGATGTTTTTTGCTGTTACTGTGGACGAGACTTTTGATATTATGCAAATGAATTTAGATGTTGAAAAGCTAATTTCTCATATTAGAAACTACAATACTTACTCGCTACAAGTGGATTACCGGTTTAAAATTCAATAAGCCGATTTAGCATTGCAAGTGAATTAAAAAAAATAGTACTTTCATGATTGAAGCGTCGAATGGATGAAGGTGTTGTATCATATTTCTTTAAAATTTCATATTTGGTAGTGAATGAATGTGATATGTGTCACTGCATCTGTATATCTTCTTTTGCAGTCATCGATATACTATTGTGAGGACTTTTATAGATGTTGAAGGAGCTACCTCACAAGAATCAACGCGCTAAATATCTTAGAAACTCATTGATAACCAAAAATTCACATAACATAACACCTTCATTCACTTGCCTCTTCAATCATTTACTGTGCTTATTCAGTTAAAATGTAGTATCGTAGTAGAAGCAGTTGCTGAAATAAGCAGGAGAATCTAGAGCAAACGCTTCAATTACTGCCTTTTGGCGTGGGAAGTAAAATAATTGAATTTTCCATATCCCGATTTCCAACAGCATTGTACTGCAAAAGAGGAGTCTCAAAGTGCTTTAGCTACGCTCATATTTATTATAAACCTTATAAGCGTATAACAATGGCTCAGAAATATGAAATATCATAAAAAATTTCATTAGTTCATCGTAAAACATGAACTTTGAGATGGTTCACCGCAACATAGCTTTGAGATTGGGCGGCAATTAGAAATACGACAGCGATTTTGATGAAAATTATGTATTGATCATAAAGAATTAGTTAAACTATTTTTCCATATTTGATTATTTTATCTGTTATCGGTATGTGCCGTTTTTGCAGATCTGCTTCCCTCAATAAAAGCTTGCATTGACGTCTTTATCGAAAAATTAGCGCTAACATTATAAAACACAACATTTATTATTAAACCGAGTTCAATGCATAACCGTCAATCTTTTCTGATATATCCCCCTTTTGCTATGCAACGGTCTGCAAAATTGCTCCTAACCTAAATTTTGTGTATATATTAATTAATTCACTGCTGTAGTCTATTAATGAGTTTATTACAGGCGGAGTGTATGCACACGTGATTATGATTATAACGCAGTAATATTGAAATTCACGGCTTCCAAACTAATCCTGTGCATACTTTAGCCATCAATCCACTATTATTATGAAAATGAGGATCTCCGGCTGGTGACGGAATGGGTAATATGGCTGATACATTGTAAATGTGGAAAGTTACAATAAGGAAGTTGAAACGGCTGTCTTTGAATTCAGCATTTTTGATCAAGCATCAGATCTCAGAAGTAGATTTTCATGTAGTCACTGGGCTAAGACATTACAGTGACCAGATAATTTCAAGGTATCTTGTATGGTACGCTACCGTTTACGCCACCCAGCTCTCTCTCTCTCTCTTTTTCTCTCTGACTTTCTCTGAGTACAATTTAACATACAGCAAAGTTAGCGCTGAATGCCGTTGACCTCTTGCATTGCCAATAGTGTTGATAGATGGCGCCTGTAACCTCTATTATGACGGTGAACTTAGATGGTGCTGCTATCAGTCTCTCACATTAGGAGATGACAACTTATCGATATTTACTTCATTCGTCTTGGTTTCAACATACCTTTTAGGTTATTTTCATACAATAAATAACTGTACCTCGAATGTACTTGCCCTTTTAATCACTTTTTTAACGAGCATATTTTCTCAGTTTGCCGTGCCAGGTGCGCAGAGTGAGTTTTTAGGAAAGTAAGAGTTTATTTTTCTAAAAATTCTTCGGTCATTCGTGTTAATAAAGGACGGGTGGGTATTACTGAGTAGATCTACTTGAATCCATATTTTACGTGTATATGTTTTGTGGTAGCGGTACTTCCCAGAAGTTGTTTTCCCATGAAAACTTAGGTAAAATATTTGTCCCATACATAACTATGAATATGTCTCGAAAGTTTTGGAAAAAAACTACTTAACTAGCAGTCCAATATTCAAAAATAGGCAAATTATGCGAACACAATTTTGAGCTACTGTGATAAATATATTAATATGGGATAGTTCGTGGTGACAATAACCAAGCATAAAAATGAACCTGAACAATAAATTATTATTTCTATATAAATTATTAGCTTTTCATTTTATTTTACACAAACTCTAATGAGCTTCGACGTCCATGTCCACATGGAAAGTTTAATCCAGAATGAGCCAATAAATTCTGCTCACAAACCTCCACTTGGTAAAAAGTTGCCCAAAATCATTAATTTTACACCAGTCGCATATCATGCCGCGGTTAAACCGTGATTCAGTGCAAATCATTCGATTTGGATAAAAACAGTAACTGAATTAATATTAAACCAACAACATTCATTTAACAAATTTTATGTATCACAATATTGTTTGTCTGCAAAACTCCGCAAAATGTTTTTGTATGGAGCAGCAAACGCAATTTTATTAATTCGCGAATTTAATCAGATTATAATTTATCAAACAGAACCGTACTGAGAGAAAGATCAATGGGATCACGGGACTTAGACTTAGTCGTTAGTGTAATACGTCTGTTCAATATCGTTTTGAGTGTCGGCCTTATATGTATTAAAGCTGTCTACTTCTCTGCCATTGATTTGAATTCATTCCTAGAATTTGCATACATTGGAACTACTAGAAGATTCAGAAAAATCAATAAACCTTCTGTCCTGCATGCAAACGAGTCAGCAATCGGGTACTTCTAACAAGTACGGTAAATTGTCAGGCTAAAATGTTGATAGGCATCCAGTACATTAAATTAGTTTAAACAAATTTATTTTTCAATTTTTGTTATTTTGTTTTTATTAGCTCTGAATCGATTTCCAAATGCTATTTGCTTTAAGTTACTAGTAATGTGTTTCTAATAGTTCATTACTACATTTATTCCAGGGTTTTCAATTTGAAGTTCCTTCATCATCTTTCCAAGCGATAGCGTGTTTTTCACTATGTATTTAACATACCGTCCTTCGCACCTTTCTTTATCTTCTACTTTAACAAAGAATGCATCTCAGTGAGCGCCTTACAGGTTGTTATTTATTTATATTTGACACCAATGGAAGCAAAATGATAAATTTTCACGAAGTGATTAAATGATTTATAACTTGCACGGAGTTGAGCAATTGAGCCCGTATCTGAAGTTATTATTTTCTTAGATATAGAGCAGGTGAGGCTCTCATCTTATGTAGTGAAGCATTCTCAGTAGCCTGATCAGATCCGTTCCTGTAACGTTGTTTTGGAAACGACTCCTATCCCATTTTGCGGATAAAGTCGTTATAATTTATGTGTAAATTGGTGAGCTGTGTTAATAAAATGCAAACAGGGCCAGCTTTATCGTGGCACATCACATCACGACAAAATATCACACCTATTTGTATTATGGAAATACAGCGTTCGTTATGATACTTTTAATATAATGAAAGATATCTTAATCGATACAGTTGAATAAATACTGGGTGTTCTGACAATAAAATAACATCCAAATAGAGTTAGTAGAGGTTATAATTCTACTTGTTATCAAAAAGTCAAGCAAAATAAGAGGAACAATTCCTAACAGTGAGGACATAATATTTAAACTGTGACATTGTAGGTGAGAAGCAAGCTGCAAACAGACTTTTCCATCACGAATGTTACGAAACTATTCTAGAAATCACATCTTCACGACTTACACTCGAAGGGCTTGTGTTCGGATAAGGACGAAAAAGTATTGTTTGCAAAAATAGGTCAGTAGCGGCGGAATTGTAATCATAAAAGTAAAAAAGCATTCCTGAAATTTTCGAGGCCCTTTCTAATTTTTAAAACTTTTTCGGAGAGTTAAAAATTGGGAGTTAGAGAGTTTGAAAGAAATCAATTCATGATATTAGACTTTCTATTATATTTAAAACATTTACCACGTTAGTATTCCTACTCATGTTACACACATATTTGGGATACATTGATCCAGTGGCAGCGGTCTAATCATATCCATATAACAACGCCCAACACATTAATCATTATCATCTATCGTTTAATTGACACTGAAGGGAGCCGTGGCATTCTATAGCTATGTATAATATACGTAGACGTGACCAGTTTTTGACAGGTGCGACAACGCGAAGCAACGAGAACTTTTCTACCAGCTTTGCCTAATTTAATTATTATTGTATTTGTTTGATGTCCGGGAGGACTAGCACGATAATAGCTAAATGTACATTAATATTATTGGGAGGTTATGTTTTTGTTTTAGCGACATTTTCTGCAGACATTTCAATGGAATAAGGTTCTCGCTAAAACTGAAAAGTCAGCCATTTCGTATCTTAATTAATAGCGTCAAGTAAGTAGACTGTGCAAGTGCACTTTATTGAAGATTGTCCTTGGATCGACTTGAAATAATTATGTGAAATTATGGAAATTTTCAGAAACCCAAACAGGAATAATAACTCATGAAATATGTTGAAGGGACTTCTGCTGACATTAAATAGCAGTACTGCAGTACTCACCAATTTACCTATTTCGACGAATACGAACGTGAGATCAAACAATCAACAACAAAAATCCTATTTTTCATAGTATACACTGAAACCGCATGATAAGGAAAATCATATTACCTCTCCCTCGCATTTAGCAGTGAAAATAAATCCTTGCACTGAAGGTCATCGACCTATATTGGAAACAGAATCAATCAAAAATGTATGAATACTTCAGTGAAGTATATGAATGTGGATCGAAATAAGTATATAGGCGTTAGCACAATAAAAAGGCCAACGGAGGGACAAACGCTTGCCACTCATGTCTTGGGACGTCGTCTAATAAATCATAATGTAGGGGAACTCCCATTGTGCGATATGTGGAGTTTGAACTATTGTATGCTCGTTTACGATACATAATGGTATTAAAATTTGATATATTCATTAGCTTGAAATTTTTTATAGAAATAGAAATATATCTAGAGTGGATCTTGCTTTTTAGATGCTCTTGCAAGAAGTAATTAGTTCATGTCAAGTAATTACAACTTCATTAGAATTCGCAACAGCATCACTTACGTTTTCAGGCAAAATCCTAATACGTGGCATTCATAAAGTTGTTTACTTGTTGCATATATTTTTAGTACCTTCCTTTAATACTTTTCGTGTCGGTTATAGATTTCAGTGAATTAGATACAAACAAATAGCAGTGTTGAAAAATATATATTTGTCCAACCTCTCGATTAATGCATGAAATATATGGCATTGGAATTTATATATTTGATTTTTCTACTTGCTATGAAATGCTGCAATTAACCACGATTAAGGAAAACAGACTTAACAGTTATCACTTGTTAATGGACTTTAAGAGAATATTTAGGTACGAATACAATTATTTAACTTAATTACTGCAATGTATTCCTTTTTCTTGAATGTTTTTAGATGCTTGAAATATCCATTAAACTTGCTACATATTTATTTTGCTTCCAAGAAATGGACTATAATATTATATCTAGTTTGTACCCAATTTATGCCAAGCATCACTATATATTGTTATAAATGCTAAAGAAATATCCAAAACAAAAATAGTATGCACTAAATCCATACAATCACATAAAATGAACAATAGCCCAAATGCATTTTTTTCTATGGATCAACGGTTAAAGCATACATGAGATATGGATCAAATAGATGTGTGTATAGAGCACTACATTGCAAGATGACAGAAATTCAGACAACTTGCAGTTATATAGTGCAAGGTGGAGAGGTAAGACGAAAGGAGAGGATGGTACTTTTTGGTATATAACTTATAAGAGACGCTGCCCATCAGGACGAAATGAATCAAGTACTCACGACATGGGACACATTGCTGGTGACGGTGTGGTTTTGGTGGGTATGCCATATTTCAGAATCTCTAATTGATTATATATATATATATATATATATATATATATATATATATATATATATATATATATATATATGTATGTATGTATGTATGTATGTAGCAAGCTATTTTACTCCAACTATTCCCTTAACAAAGAAAAAAATGTATAAAGTTGTGTAATTTGTACACAAACAACACCTAGCGACAACTAAGATTTAAAGTCCACTCCCATAACATGACGTGATAATTTGTAAAACTTTATATGAATTGTCAAAATAATGAAGTAGAAGATTCGGAACTTTACGTAAGTAAGGTTCCGAATCTTCTACTACATTACCTAATGTAAATTAGGTATACCAATTCACTACGTGCTGATAAAGAAATAAAACGCAATTTATTATGAATAAATGTCAAATACAAAGTAGTCATCAATCCGTGCTTCACCAGGTTTTTTTTCATGGACGATTACTATCCTTTCAAAGCACCGCCACCAAACGACAGCGATTGTTCATTAAATTCTAACTTGTCCTTAAAATTCGAACGACCAGACAGAATTTCTTTTCCAGATGGAAACCCTCATTCGATATCGAGAAACGCATTAACTTTTTCCTCTCTCGTTGGAAATCCATTAAATATAGCTTTCTAACCAGAGAGATCGGATTACACTAATCCAATTGTATCGTCAGATAATTAATTACTGTCACTGGGAACAGATTGCTGATATTTTGCTTTGCAATCTAGAAGCAATCAGTCCCTATCTTAACGCTGTTGCACCTCAAGCATTCGCTTTCTGGTTTGGCGAATATCTGTACCCAAATATGCTTCAAAGGCGTAATTTGAACAACGTGATTTATTAGATAACACTCACCAGAATCATTTTATGTTATTTATACTTATTGAAGACAGGATTATAGCTCATCATCGAAGTTTACAAGGTGAAATAGAATGCATGAATGTAACCTAAGATGTAGATGGATAATTATCTTCAATAATAATGTTTTACTAGGAGATTATCTCTGATTTTGAGATAATCTTATCCAACCGTTACAGTGGAACTCACAATTTTCAAATATCGGATTCATTCCGCAATATTGGATGATAGCTTATTAATTAGAAATTAGGATGATTGTCATAACATCATAGTGAAATCTATCTATTTGCAATGAAGCTTGCTACACTTTGACACATTTTACTTGCATATCCAACAGGTGGTATTCTAAATGCAAAACGTCATAGTTATGACTGTGCCGCAGACTGTAAAGACAAGATAGGTAAATTATGTATATATTTCTATTCTGAGATACCTTATATGTTATGACTCGTGTGTCTGCATGCATTTTGCCTAAATCCTCCTAGATTATATTGGAACTGAAAGTGATGAACTGTAGTTTAAGAAAACTAAAAAAGCGTTAATAGATAACCGAGTTTCTTCCAGTGACGCATTTCGATTTATGTTCAGGCCATCGTCGGGATTTCAGCTAATAACACCAAGAATCGCATATAAAGCAAATAATAGAGCAGCTCAGTGGGTAAATCCTCACCAGGTCGAGCTTAGAACGCCTCGAATAACCCTCTTCCAAAAGTTGTTACTTTGGAGAACATCGGCATTGTGGAATGAGTTACCGGAGATTTTGTATCCCGATGGTTACAACCTACAGTGTAGGGTCAATGTGAACAGGCAGTTATCCTCTGGCAGCGCTCATGAAGCGCGATAGGTTTCCTGCCTCTGCGTGAGGTTATCTATAAAAAAATCAAAGCGGCATTAAATCTGACCAACTGTGCCGTTTTGAATCTTTAGATATCTATATTCTAATGATATAAGTAAAGCGGTGAATGTCAAGCAAATATATTACTAGCAATTCCATTAAAAACAACCTAATGTGATAAATGTGTTCCCTGTCTGGAATCGTATTTCATGAAAAATGTAGAATCTGTAGGAAAAGTTAAATATCAAGTAATGTTGCCATCAATTCATATGTACCAAATCAATATTCATGACATGTGTGTTTCGATTTATTTCCTTTGTTATTCAATTGCGGTGTATACCCACAACAGGACCACCATGGCAGGCAAAGCGACGTAACTCAATCAAGGGAGACCGGTAATTGGGATATCGCGCTGCGATCAGGCGAAAAACAATGGAAATAAAATCGCCTGGACGTCTCTCGCCTGTGGTGCGGTCCCACACCATTCAGGGAAAAAGCAGGCATGGGTAGCTGGAAGACGGAAAATTTAAGGGTCACATAAAAAATTGCTTCAAGTAGGTTCATGCTTTAGTTCCCACACAATTTGAACCGTTGCTATAATATTGATCGATTAAAAAAGTTTGAAAATGTTTGAAATCTAAATCATTTATAATCAAAAAATTAATTGTCCAAGTAATAAAAACCAGTTCAAGTAAATCAACAGATCAAAAATGTGAACAAAAATCTGGTATATAGAACCTACTTGACGAAAGTTTTCCTACAGCTAAGTGACAGTTTTTGAATAACTGTTTATAAACCTTATTCAGTCGAAAATGCAGTAATATGATTAAACAGGTACTAATGATTTAAATTCAATTAATTCAAATTGAAAAATTCTTGGAATCGTAATACTTTGCTCAAGTATGCACCAGTAAGTATAAGATAAAAGAGACAACCATAGGAGAATTTTATCCTTTCTGTATTTTGGAATCAGATGTGTGAAACGTTTAACAAGTACGAAGGATTGCCGGGGTCAATAGTTTAAATATAATAGTATGTCTTCATCAGCGACAAAAAAAATATTTGTCACTTCCCACCATCCCAATTTTTAACTCTCATGAAGTTATTGAAAAATGATCAACGCTGAAATTGAAGTTTGAGCCTCTGTCGTGATAAATCAAAGATGCAACCACAGAATAAAATTCAGAATACACATTAAACTCTCTTATTATTAAAAGCATAACTATTGTACTATTACAGCACAAGCTTTTAAGGTGTTGCGATCTCCTTAACCTTATCAGCACATACGGCGACACTGGCCCTGTACAGAGCATCAATGGTTTCGACCACTTATCAATATACCTCACGCTGCTTTTTCAGTTTATCTGGAGTACCTATTTCATCCCAAAAGAATACTTTTACATCGTGTTCTGCTTTGTGTTTCATAGATAATAGTTTTTTTTCGATTACATCTAGAAACGATCAAAGACTAGAGAAGCGTAAAGTTTGAAGTTTACTGTTAGGTATACTGTTTTATATCAATACACCGCCTATACATAGATTTTAAAGGACTACACTACGTCATCTATCATGAATAGGCTTTATCTTGTCTTTATCCGGAAAATAATATAACATAACGTTGCAGATGAAGTTTAGTGATGCCTAATGAATGAAAGAACTATTTTCTTAACAAATCCTGATTGAACGAAATGTTTCTTTATGTTGTTTCTTGTGTGACGCCCATGTTACTTTCCCAGATTAATGCTAGTCAATCTTCCCCATTCTCTGTCAGGGATTATGAGATAATGCCACGGACAAAATGGGAAAATTGCTGGCAGCAGCGGACATTTAATTGCTTAATTAATTTGCACAGTTTACTGGTAGGAAGTGGAGTGAATTGAATCGACTATGAATCAAATATGAACAAATACGGCCAACGAAATTAATCAAATGTATCAAATACAATGTGGTATTTTCAATTTATATATTTTTAAGATGCAGGATTATGTATGAAAGGTGGGTAGGTTGAGGAGGATAAAAAGAGGCATCGAAAAAATAGCATATATGGCGCGTACATTAGAAATAGGCAACCAAGTTATATAGATGTATATGTATTGTCTTATGGATCATACGTTTGGTGTTAATAAAAGCTAAATGATGTTCACAAAACGTGAATATGAATAAATGAATAATTCAGGTTATAAATAATAGATTAGATTACAGTATTCAAAGTATATAGGCTTCTCTCAATATGTAGCTTCATTAGTCAGAATTTAAAGGTATAAATATTGCAAGCATGTAGCAGTTCATTATAGAATTTTATGAATACTTATTCAGGTGACTTTTCTACCATTTTTATAAATACAATGATTATGTTTTCATCAAATTCCTCAGACGATTCACGTTTAAGCAATGACTATACTCATACTCACTAAACTGCAAAGTCTCCGTCAAAGCAAGTTTAATATTTAATTACTGTACTAATTTTACTATATTAGTATGTATTATGATTTTAACAGAAATATGCGTGATAAGTCATATCGTTATTTAGGAAATGTGTTCTCAAATAGGGATTAAAACAGATTTTGCGAATAATGGTGGAAGCTTCAATCTGTATTAGATGCATGCACATTCGCCATATTTCGGAATACATTTTAAACGTGTTGAATTTATAGAATTTCTGATGAATACCGACCACATCCCAATTTGTTATACCAACGTTTTGCTATAATTATACCATCATGTTTATAAGTAGCAGAGTGAAACCATGCAAACATATCACTTATATTAATTACCTTCAGTTAAGTAGGTATTGTGATGAATTCTAGCAACAGTAGTATTTTTACTCTCATTGCTGATTGAAGAAATGTACGATTAGACAGATAGTGTACTTAGTCGGCCAGAAACAGCTCGGAATAATATTTTTCTGATCACATCATTTGTTTACGAGTTGAAACATCATAATTCTTTAGTTAAACAAAAAAAAAACAAATCCCTAAATTAGAGACACAAGGACAACCCATAAGAAATCCTAGATCCAGCAGCAGGTTTTGAGAACATAGATTGGATTCTCCTTAAGCAAACTGGGACATACTCTAGAGCGGAGCTGGAAAGCAAATCATGATTCAACTTTATAAAGGCAGATTCCTTGAACTTACTCTTGAAATTGTTATCTTCTTTATATATGATAGAGACTTGCTCTCATTCTGCTCTGTGATTAACCATAGACTCCTTGCAAGTTTTCTTATGGTTTGTACTCGTATCCCAATGCATATCAACCTTTCATAATATTACATATAAAGTTCTTATCCATAACAAGACATCCTCGAGACAGCAGGGTCAATGTCATATAACAAAAAAAATACATTTTCAATTTTGTGTACCTAATGAAGGATGCTGAGACCGCCGAAATGTTAGTAAAGATATCATTGAACACATGTGGTTTTCATTAGGAGCCAGTACAAGAATGAAATTTAGTTTCTTTTTTGATTATTTAAGCGTGAAAAACAGAATAACATATTTGAAATTAGCTCCTCATAGGCGATGTGCCAAACTGTTACAATACACTCTTGTAGGTTAAGCCTCTTTGATGAAAGTTCGTAGTATTCTCGCTTATCCTTCCTACTCCCACATACGCATCACAAAGCAGCAGGAGTATTGCGATACTTTGCGGATGATAGGGTAGGATGTATTATAGCCATAAATCTGGAAAAATGGATCGTCGTTCAGCTCAAAGGAACTCAACGGCATCCGTTCGTTCGCGATACTCGCGCAAAAGGGAAGATTGGAAAAAAATAAATTCGAGCAGAGGAAGCTGGAAAAGCGACGCAGGCATGGGTATAGAATATGCATATATGCAATGAGAGGGAGTTTTTTTATGAAAAACGGGTCGATAGTGCTTGAGGTGAAAATTGGAGAGACCTGGAAATGTTTTCATGGAGATATCCTGAGGATAATTTCAACATTTCGATGCACCTGGAAATCTAAGCTTCTTATCTAAATATATTAGCTACACAGTTTTAGCACTCACTAGACATATTTTCAATACCCAGCACGTGTATCGCTAACTATGTTACCACCTACAGAAAAAGATTAGAACTAAATAACTACGCCTAATTTCATTGTTACCTTTTATGCATTTTGTGTCCTACAAACCGTGATAACAAATACCAATGAAATGCCTCATCATTAGTTACGTATTGTAAGGACACGTCAGACAGGCGCGTCTTCTTCAGGAATCTATGACAAACAGCGAGCTGTTAGGTATGAGTATGCTTAGTCATGACATTGTCTATCTTCTTCACTATATCTTAGCTTTCATAAGCATACAGCTACAAACTAATTTTGGATTCATTAAATTCATCTTAAGTTCACTACTGAATGTGTTTTCTGGCACACTAAACTTTGCTGTAATACTGTATCTTGAATATATGGAATGCCCCTTCAGTTAGGTCCTAATAGGTCCCCTAGGTTGCCCTATACAGGATTTGTTACTGTCAATAAAATTTAATTCCTTACAGGCAAGTTTATCTTCGCATCATTACCGTTACAGTCAATGACAAAAGGAACCTTGACTTATATCGATAAACAGCTAGAGGTCTCTGAGAAACAGAACATACATAAAGAATATTACTACCCTTGTAGATACAGATCAGCAAAAATAAAGTATACCGTACACACCCATATGTAGGGTCATTGACCTGCACCCCTCCCACCTATCCCAGTATTAATGAACCTTTGCTTGACCATAAAATATATCCGACGCTCCTTTTTTATCTGTTTGTGCAGTTTGTCTCGTGACCAAGTCGCAGTAAGTGCTTCAAGTAATTCTGGATGTTATTGCTTGGATCGCAAAGGATACAGTACAGTCGCCTTCTAAACCACAACGATTCGAAAAATTCTTGATATTTACATTATTTATTTTGTTCATCTAAGCACGAATAGAGCTCTAGGATTTTAGATTATTGTAGGCTTTTACTCCTACGCATAAGCGAGGCAAGTTTTGCTATAGCGAAGGTTTTATAATTATCACCATCCCATCAAGCAGCTGTTTTCTCTAATTTTTGTAATTAATATAATCCGAATATTCATTCTCTCATGCATTTGAGGCTCAACATTTACCGTCCTAGATTGTTACATGATGAAAAAGGTTCTCCAAGTAAGAGAATCCACAATCTACCAAATCGATTTTGTAACAGTAAGGTTATTTATTTATAGGGTTTGTTGAACAACTTGCCTGCTTAATTATGGTCTCCATTTTACACATGCGAAAGCGAATCCCCCCTCCCCGCCACCAAACATTGACGCTTATAATTACTCTTAAAAATATTAAGACAAAAAAAAGAAAATCTTTGCCAAACGTTTTTCTCTTTTCGATTAATCTGAACTTGAGTTTTGTCAAACGTCACGTTCATTCAAGTTCTGAACTCGCACCTGATATGTCTTTGAGGTTTTATAAAAATTTTTTGGATATACATATTCACTACAATATCGCGTTGGAAAAATTCTGGAGATTGTAAATGAATCTTACTGAACTATTTCTCAGACAAACGAGACCATGGACTGTTTATGATGTCTCCGGTCGTTAGACTTTGCACTGGTTTAAATTGGCTATGTAAAAACCATTAGTTGGAGATTCAATATCGTAATCGTTTATGGGCTATTATTTGTGCACAGTTTATGCAGTGTTAAATACTGTAGTTTAAAATACGTGACTAGTCGGACAGCCCCTAAATGCGTTTTATAATTACATAATGAGATGTAGTTGGGTTCTTTCGTGTGGCGATTGGGTTTGAAAATTGGAAAAACTTCTCTCTGCATATACTCAACAGAATGACAACTGCTGGTCCAAAATTTGTTTAGTCTGGTGACCTAGCCAGCCATAAACTAGTATATAATATAGAATAAATTTGATATGATCGTTAATGAAAGTTCTCCAATTTGTGGCTCCCTTTTTTCCTGCTCAGCTGATGATGATATAGTGCACAATTTAAAAATGAATGCTATGAAAATCTGTGTTTTGATAACGACATAGATACTTTGATGATAACAAATGAGGTTGTCTTTAGCTTCATATCATCTCGGTATGCGTCTTAGGATAACTAAGGATAAGTTTAACATAATAGACGAAAACCCTTCCGTAATTATAATTTTCTGGGAGGGTTGGATCAAACCTACATCAGTGTAGGGTAGTTACTTGCATTGTATAGGAATCTAGAATTAACAAAACTCTTTGTAAATAGCCTTTTATCCTTAAATTGAATCAAATGCTGAGTACGCAAACTCAATAATTTGATGCTAAGATATGCTCATTTGTTTATTTCAGTATCCTAAACAATACTGCAAAAATGTCCCATGATTTCATGTTTTCCTCCAGTACTTGCATTTCTACAGGTCAAGAAACATAATGGACATTTAATAAAATTACAATACAAATGATCTTCCTATAAAAGTTAACGATTTATTTTTATAGTTTCAGGGTAAATTTTATGGCTAGGAATGTTTGATGATTTCAATTCACATACTTGTTTGATCTTTTATCAACATACCCAATACATATATAAAAATTCTTTTTATTGCATTCCGGAAGCGAAACAACTAATAAAATTTATCAAGGAAGCAGAAGATGTTACTCAGTGTAAATATTTAGAAAAATTAGAACGTAAAGATGTGTCGCCAGTAGGAATAAAGCCCTCAACCTGCATTCTAGACAGATGCTGACTATTCAGCTATGGTGACACCGCCAACCTAAAGGCAGATGGCGGCTCAATGAAAGTTACATCGCAGAAGAGTTTGTTTGAAGATATGTATCAGTCAGTGGCCACTAGATATCTAACACAGATCGAGCTGCAAAGGTTAGACTTTTGGAAGGAAGAATTTCAAGGGGGGGGTTACCCTCCATAGCGTATTTGCCATTCCGCTTAGTGATATCGCCATAACTGAGTTGTAAGGCGTTCTGGAGTGTGTGGGTTCGATCCCCACTAGCGTCCAGTTTTTCTTTCTAATCATCATAAAAAGTTGTGATTACACTCATTTATTCATTCTATATTTCAATGACACTCCTACTACTAAAGTAATGCCAACCGCAAGTTGGTGGCAATCTAACCACGCATCCTCCGCTTGCTAGACAGACAGTTTATGGCACGAATCGCGTCGAATGCCAGTTTTTGCGGATCTCTAAATGCGAATTTGTGCAATTCATACTTGTAATGATCCCTATACAGGCAGTAGTATTAATGTGTGCATGCAAATACACTTTTTGGCTGATATCGTTAGTTCATTAGTGCAAATGTACATGGTACACATAAAATTAATCGTATCCTATCATTTTATGGCTGACATTAATTAGCCTCCACCAAACCACACGTACATTAGTTTGTTCTACTGATGGAAAAAGGATATTCACATCGTTATCGTCCATATCGGTTACATGATATGTTCCATTGAAATATTTGTTTCGCTCGACTGACAAATTGGGGTCGTTAAGAATAACAGCAGCTGATCGTGCTGAAATGTTGACACATCAAAAGCAAATACGACTGCTTTCCTTAAAAATATATTTTTAATTCCTATAGATAGTTCACGATATAATAGATCAACGGCGCTATTCATCGTGTCTTTGATGTTTCGATTTCTGCACTTAAATAAAGAGCTAAAATTTAGAGATTAATCGACTTACCTTAAGGAAGATTATGATGATGAACATTGGACAACAATTAAAATGCAACAGCTAATGATTTTAAATTATCCGATTGTTTTTGCTCAGGCATTGATATTTCTATAACATTTCCTACCGCCACTAAGCCTTCAGCTATTTGTTGTTGTAAGGCAGTCATAAAACTATTGGTCATTAGCCACTGTTGGTATACGGTGAAGGACCTCACCATTTATTTGAGGAGGAGGTAAAGCCCTACAGTTACTTGGAACTCTATGTTTCTCTACTAACTCTTTCCGCTGTTCCTTTGACAGCCCTTTCCTCTCATAATTATCCTAGCGAACAGCTGTTTCTTCATATATAATAGGCTTACCTATTACCAGCACCGGCGGCCTATGTTCATCTCCTGAATAAGTTCCCACTAGTCTCAAGAATATCCGAATAAATCTCCTGCATTTGAGACAAAAACAAAAGCAGAAGTAACGCACGTTAGTTTCATGTTTCGTATGTATTCTAGATTAACGCACGTTAATCCAGTGTAATATGGTTTGTAGGTAGTAAAAGCCTCATCGGATGTATCATTATTTTCTGTATGCAATACTTTAATCAGAAATAACTAACGTTAATCCTTATGCTTGATAATTCTTGTGATTCCTAGTGGCGTGTGTTAACCAGCACAACACCCACATGTAAACAAAATCGAAAAAGTGAGCATGTATGGTTATGAACTATACTGTACCTATGCGTGTGTACGTACGCGAGACAATACAACTGCTAAGTGAATGTGTAAAATATCAGCATACCTGTTGATTCTGATGAGTCGGCTGACGTCTCCGAATATTCGCTTTGGATTCTGTCTAACTGCTCACCTATACGTCGTAGTTTCCTCTTCAGCCTTTTAATATCTGCACCACCACTAACCGAACCAGCCCTTTTCGACATGTTGAACCGTTAATACGCCTTCTAAATCGCAATGCAAACAAGGCGATTTGTTTATGTTATTGTATCGCTGACGAGCACTTGGAGCAGGGACGTGCAGCAGAGACAAATGATAGTCGAAAGACAGATATCGTCTATTCCTTAGTTTTTTTGATAATACCGCGCTGACGAGTAGATTTCACGAAAACTACATCGTATAATTATATCGAGGAAAAGCGAAGGAAAATGAAGTTGTAACGATTATTTACTTTACTGATTCATATAAACTCGGGAAAAATTCGAGGTAGATTCCTTCTGATGGCTGATGAGATGCTCTAGCCAAGTACCTGCTTAGGTACTTTCCTTGCTGAAGCTAGTACACCGATGATACGCACTACCTTAGAAGTCATTTTTATTCCGAAGTTAGAAAACATAATTGTTACGGTTGTTTCCAACATAGCCGCATTATGATTGTTTGATGCAGTCAGTAGCCACGGTTGAGATCTTTACTGACCCAAAACTGACGCTGCACCTCTAGTTACGAACGACATATGTAATTAAAGGCTGTAACAACCATAGACTGAACAAGGAGATAACTAGAGGATAAGTTCATAAGGTTACATTAATCAACCCCTTTGTGGCATCAGCGTAACGAAAATGATATTGAGAAAGATGTGATTTGTGCGCATAGTAGGTACTTACGATGCAGCCTTATTTTTACAAATAGTTTCATTCGCAGTTGTGCAATTGAAGAATATGACCAGACTCCATTTTTGTGTAATTTAGATAACTTATAAATAATTGGAAATATAAAACCTTTTGAGAGTATTTAGTATACTCACAACTGATAATAATTTACGCTTTTGCTGAGACAGCCGAAACGTTAGTAAAGCTGTTTAGTCAATAATATGTGGATTTAATGAGCGGCCAATTAAAACTCAAATATAAGAACCTGAACATGATAACTGTCAAGGCAGGAATGTCTGTATCTTTTAAACTACTAAAGTCGCAACCATACTTTTATCCCCGGTTTTCAGTCGATTAAACATTCATTCAATTAACTAGCGTAACCACTCGTTCAACTTACACAATCATTCAAATTCCGACCAATCTTTTAGAACAGTGTTTCCTAGACTTATTCAAAGTGCGCCTACTTTTGGTTAAAAGATTAATTTTCGGCAGCTACTCACCACTATAACCATTTGCAACAAATATAGCCTACCTGAATCATAAGTAACTGATTGTGTCTTGAATTCCATTTTACGTAACTGCTTAAGTTTAAATTGAATACATTGAAATTAAATTCAACAATTTTACTATGGCAAAGTTTCCAACCAGTAGCAGTACTGCCAGACTAGCATTAAGAAGTGAAATTATTAATAAAATATCGACCGCACGTTCTTCATTTATACTTCGCAGTAATTTTCCACAATATTAGAGAATCGTTCGCTTTTATTTATGACGTCTCTAATATAGAAATAGTTGATTTAACAAAGTGGTGTTTTTGTATTTTCTTTTAAATTCCCGTTCACCTTCCACGTAACTCGCTGCTAAGTGCTAAACCCTCAGGAGGGCGAAACCCATACTTTGGAAAGCACTGTCTAGATATCATGTGAAAAATTCGTCATTTAGCACAAACCTCAGACGACCAACATACAAAATACGCCACTGGATCAGCAAGTGCTCCACACCTCACCAACTTCTGCGGTGTCAAATGCACCACCGCGAATCTATCTAACCCGACTTCAGTCAGAATAATGTTACCCTTACACGGTGTACTGGACGCTTTGATACCATTTTGCGTCTAGCGCGGTGCTTTGTAAATGCCAGAGCTTAACCTCAGACACGTACGTTTTCGGTACATATTCCCTCTTATACAAATTTTCATATTCGAAGTAGGTGAAGTGGACAAATAAATTCAATTCCATGAAGTGGGTAGACTGCAAGTTTGTTTAATCCCGCAAGTTGAACGAAACTGTCTGTGAGTAAGGCCGACAGTCGATACAGTACATGAGGTCATATGAGGTTAACGTCATGGAAGATTAATATACTTCCAGACAGAGGTGGAGTTCATATAGCGTGTTCTAAATATTTAACATGTCAGAGGAAATACAAAAATATGGAGACAAGTTCACTTACATATTAAACTAAGGTTTTATATTTATGAACAAGCAGACATAAACAAAGGGCACGATCATCCAACATAAAAGCAGTAGTCTACATAACGACTCCAAACATTCTCAGAAAAATATCCATAGATAGTAATTCACATTTAGAGGCCTATCGATCTGTATAAGTTACTCCCCAATATTTTTCCCATTAACACAACGTTCTGTTGCATTATTTTGTGATCTTACAAATCAGTTTAGTCCAATTTAAGCTTAAGAAGTAGATTACAAATAATCGATAACATTCTTCATCGACTTTTACTACATCTCCAAGACATTTCCAAGATAGAGGTTCCGATGATGCCACCATGCCCCAAACGGTAACTTTTCCTGGATGCCTTCTTATCATTGCGTTGTGGATAATACAGTTGAAAGCGTTTGGTTGCAAATTGGTTAAACTATGAATGAACTTCAATTGAAGCGATGATTTTTTTGAATAAATCAGAATCAATTTTACGTTGTGCCCTAGAGCCCAATCGGCAAATGCATATTCTTCCTCATGTTCCATCTCCTAGCGGAGGTAGGGTATTATCGTGGCAATCCTGAGTTTGTTTGCATTTCAAACCAATCCCTCAACTTTTTTAGCCAAGAGGTTCTTCGTCTTCCTTGGCCATACCATGTTTTATGGATGTAAACTCAAATTTTAATATACGCCAACTTGTCTTCCTTGAAAAGCCAAGTCCTTGCAAATATTCAGCAAGTCGCCAATATACAACATCTGTAACACTTGCAGCGTCAATGTTTTCTTGGTTTCTTAAGTTTCTCTGTCTTAATATCATTCTATCTTATAAACTGGAATTTGTTATATGAAAAAGTTTCAAAAGAATATGCGCACAATGTATATAGACATGAAGTTGAAAAAATTAAATTTTTGATTTCATGAACCTGGCATAGTTCCTACATCTGAGTTGGCGCTAGCTCAAAAATATAAAGATATTGTTTCTATATCTGTTTTCTAATCTTGTAGACGCAATATACAATAATGGAAAATTGATATATTTTGTTTCACTCATATCTGCAATATTTGTAACAGCAATGAGCAATACTTCCTTCAGATTTAATCTAGTGCCATGAATATTGTTTCACAAAATGGTCGCTTCATCCGTAACTACCACGTAAGAGAAGTATAAGAGTATGGTGGGGTATGATCGCCTTCAAAAGTAAAGGTGGGGAAAAGAAAGGTGTCTAGACGTTTAGCGTGAGCGTTGGTGGGACAAGGTGGTTCGATAAAGCCATAAAAACCAGGCATTTCCCCACCATTTAATAGGCGATGTACGAGGCGATGTACAATGACGTTGATATAGAAAAGAATACGAGGGACATTCGAGAAGCTACCTTCGGTATTTATTAGATTTAAGGAATGTAATGGAAATATTTGCATACTGCATAACTGTTAAACCTCTAATCTGGAAGTCAACAGTTAACTGATGGATAACGTGTTTCTCCGTAAATGTCTCAAGGTCAAAACCTTTTAGTTTACGGATATTGTAGATGAATATGACACCACGGTCGATAAGATAACAATGCAGTACATAACATATTACTCAAGTCTTGGCATTCTATGCCAATGTCGGTAATAATTGACTGATTAGATATTTTTTGTTCGAGTTTTTTTTTGGATTGATTGATAATCTACTGTGTATGACTTCATCATGAGAAATCACTTCATTTTTCATCAAGCTCATACATAGATTATGATGAAGTAGTGAGAATAAATCTAAAACAAAGACAATTAATACCTTCTCAAATATGTGCTATTAATTTCGAGTTTCCTATTATTTTTAGGCATAGCGAGGATTTTTTATGAAGTGACATAGAAGTTCAAATATTGCTAGTCGTGCTTTCTTTACATACATCTAGTTCAACACATTTCAGTGTGCTGGTTTAGAAGCTTCGCATTACCGAAGACGTAGTTCAAAAACCTCACAGACACAACATTTATGATATTGGATAGATGGCATGCATCACTTTATCATTGTTGGAATTTGCAAGATCAGAAAATATATAAGCTGGTCACCTCTCACTCCTCCTCCAACAGATACCCTACTTCTTCGCAATTTTCTTAGAGCTAAAAAAGAAAATTCATGTGACTTCATTTTTTTCTATAAAATAAAGCTGTCTCCAAAGCAACCTGCAAAAAGTAGATAATATTTAATTATCTTTCCCGGGGTAACAATATTTTGTCAAAATTACTCATTAAAACCGTCCAGCAACAAACTAAGCATATTTGTTTTTCCTTGGTAGACAAAAGATCGACAAGTTCGATTGAAGAAATCCAAAAACTACAACTAGAACCTGAAGTGTATAAATTATGCTAGAAACTATGACTTGCTAGTTCACAAGATATAAGCCGAGATCCAAATCGCAATTGGAAAGTCATGATGAAAAACAGGACCTTACAATTTGACCTAAGCTGGTGCTTCGCCCATAAGATGACCGATGATGCTAAAAAGATGTGTTAATAGCCATTTTCCTTCTAAATTTCCAACTGCGCACGTCGAAAAAACTAGCCTAATGCGGGATTTCAAGCACAACTTCGGATTGCCGGTCAAGTACTCTAAACAACAGACTTCCCATTTTTTAATAACAATTTGCCAATGATGCTTAGGAGTCCTTAATTCCACTTTTCCAAACTTAGGACATCCACAAAGGTCCTTAAACGAAGGCCCCAGAAGCGTAGTGTGTTACATAGTTATTTGTGATCCTATCGCTGCCATTACGTCGGTCTTCCAAAACTGCAAAATACTTTTTTCTCACCATCTAAACAGTGGTATCAAAATATTTCAGGATTCACGTTATAAAGCGGTCGGGTATCCCCGGTCAAGTAGACCGACGGACAAATCGGCAGTAATGACTTACAGGAACAATGGCGGTACATCCGAAAAAATGAATCTCGCTTCAAAATGTCTGAAATATGGAAACAAACAAGCAGCGCTGGCAAAAAGATGATGGTTATTACGGCCACTTCTGATATTCCAGATATTCTGAAGCCGTTCTTTCCGTAGTGTATTCATTTTATGAAATGGTTCACAAAATAAATCATCTGTGATTGAACATTTCAGGAAAATCAATGCACCACATTTACCAATTTTTTTGACATTCCACAAATTGATTATGACGAAAATGTGATAGGAATGAATATTAACTGCTCTTGATAACCGAATAAGCAAGACGATAAAGATTCATAGTATAATTCTCAAAATCTGCATCACCTCTTGAATCCGCAGCAAAATGACGAATTTTGTGTAAAACCATATCGCGCTACCCTCGTACGTCTGTTGTAAGGGCGCCTCCCCTTCCGAGTCGGGATTAGTGAGGGTAACAGCTTTTGTAGGGGTGCTTCACGCGACGAGAGGGAAAACAGTCTGAATGTATCTGGAGAGCACTTCGAATGTATACCTCAAGGCTTGACGAAAAAGGCAATGTTTGTAGATTCAATTATTCATACGAACTTCCCTGCAAAATTTGATAAATCTCAGCAGTCTTGTTTGCTGAGTTTGCTAGTTCAACGTGCCAGACACAATTTTATCAGAATATCAATGCCAGGTGTTGCGGAAACTGCTGAACAATTTTGCTGATTATTATTCTTAGTTTCCAATACTGGCAAAAAACTAGATCTGCATAAGGAAAATATTTTGCTGTATGAGGGTACTGTCTTCATTGCTATTGCAAAAGCTTTCAGATCCGAGATTCAGAACGTTTTAAGACAGCTACATAATATACTTTGGGGTCATAGAAGATAATATTGTTACGGATTTGAGAATTGGTGTATTAACGACATAAAATAAGATAAAACTATAAACCCCCATGCTCCCAGAAATGCGAATCACGTCCAATTTTTTACCTAGTACCAAACAGATCAATAATTTTTTATTCGATGATTGCAAAATTCAGTAAACAATTTGCCGAAGATACTCGAATGACCAGTGGCGTCCTTACTGAACTGAAATACGATTACTCGAATAGCAATTATCAGAAAAAACTCACAGAAGGAGGATATATGGGTCAGGTCCTAAGTAATGAGTAAACCTTTAAAGGAGCAGCAGCCAAAATTAAAACAATAAAAAATAATTTTCTACACCAAGGAAATGATTAAATGCCAAGTACCTCAAAAAAATACTTACATAAAGATGCACTATATTGATCGGGTCCTAACTACTGAGTAACTTCTGAAGGGGTAGCAGGCAAAATTAAATCAATAAATAATTATTTTCTACCCCAAGGAAATGATTGACTAAAACGCCAAGTACCTCAAAAAAATAATCACATAAAGAAGCACCATATGGATCGGGTCCGAATTACTGAGTAAACTTATAAAGGGGTAGCAGTCAACATGAAAATAATAAAAAATAATTTCCAACCCCAAAAAATGTAACTGACCCAAATGGCAAGCTCCTCAGAAAAATACTCACATAAAGAGGCACTGTAGAGCTCTTGGATCTTTCCATTGTAAGTCCAACGTTGGGCTTTTTCTGGGTAAGTTACTGTACAGAGAAGCTTCATATACATACTACATATCAGCTAGCAATAAAAATGACTAATTTAATATTCACGAGAACATACTTCTAGCTGTAGTTTCAACTTCCTTTCAACCGCATAAAATATTCCCACTGCAGTGTTTCCTTCCGCATGGAAACCAGAAAATTTCAGTTTCTTTTAAGAGGCTGTCTTTTTTGTGTAGCTCCATGCGAACGGCAGAAATATAGATTCCCGAGTTTGCACTCGTCGTCTTTTATTAGGCTGCGCCTGAATTTACATCTTAACTCGTGTATATCTTACAAGTTAGATCCTTAAAGGCGCTTTAAAAAGAGCCAGAACATTACGAAGTATTTACACCTTTATGAGGACTTCTACTAAGTTTAGTACCTAATGAAGTCGTCGTTATTCCATACAATATTCTATCTGTTGCTACTTTATATACAAAAATACCAATTTAATTATTTAATTACTATTATTAGTACCTTTGAAGTAGTTTGATACTAGTTAAGCATTTAGATTGTAGATGCTCTTTCTTGGTGAAACTCTCCCATCATGTAGATGAAAGGATTGTGTATTCAACAGACAGTTTCACAAGTAAAACTCTTTTTCTTTTAGTGACGCATTTCGATAAATATTTAAATCATCGCCGAACTGTCAGATTTAACCTTTAACAGAGACTACCTAGATTACTAGCCAACTTGCTAACTAGATTCTATCATGGATACAAAACTAGAGTTATATATTACTTCAACTGGTTCAGTTAAACAGATACTAAAACTAAGATAGATTCGCGATGGTTGACTTCACTGAACCAAAATACCACTAAATATCTGTGAGATACAAATTTTGCATACTGAAGGATAGTTAGCATCTTGCGGGCTGCATTCGTTATGTAACGTTGGTTTTCGGATCTATTTGCTCACAAGGTAGTGTAAAGCAGTGAATGGAGGCATCAGGGCGGAAAGCTGGAATGTGAGTTCGATCACCACCGGTAGCAATTTTTTTCTGATCCCTAATGCATATTTATATATGTATATAATTGCTTTCTCTGGAAATAGTCAAAATCTGTAGAAGTGTTATTGAATATTGTAAAGGTAATCCCCGGTTCAATGTAACTAGTTAGTGCAGTGTTTGTATGCAGTGATAGAGCTAATTTTAGTTTAAGTTTTTTTTTAGTTATTTTTCCTTGTTTCCTCCGTAAATTGAAAAAATTAGATAAGAATCTTGCGTCAAATGCCAAAGTATCCCTTTCTTTTTAGATCAATACTCTTTACTTCAATTTGATCTGATAAGCTAATGGAAAACATAAACAGCCAAAACGTAGATTGAAAAAAATAAACTCGGTGTGTGGAAATTGTTATAATAGTCATACTTAATTGCAAAGTGTCGAATCATAGAACATAAAAATTATATAACTGAAGGAGAAACGTGTAAATCGGCACGTTTGGTAAACGGACATTAGAGTAAAATGGGAAAAAGGTTTCTATACCACCAAATAGGTTAACAAGAAGGAGGTCCAAGTATCTTTATAAAGTTGAGCGATGTTTGTATTTCTAATGTCTCAAGAAACTGAGGCCCAGCTTGATGGAGTATAATTCATTGAAAGATTTTGTCAATGATTTCTAAACTTGCAGATGGTCCAAACGTTATTATCCAGGTATCCTGATGGTTATTCGTTTCTTGCGCAGCATGTCCGTTGCTATGAACGTATCAACAATGCGAATGAACCTTTCACAGTAGTTCAGAATAAGCTCCTGTTTGAAAACAGAACTGTTACTTTGGTAGCATAAAGATGTCATTATACTTCAAAATCTAATCTTTCCTCTTTGTACTTTGAAAAAGTCTGTGGAGACATCCGAAATGTCCGTAAAGGTATCTGGTTAGGATTAGCGACCATTAGAGAATCTCCACAATCACGGTTATTGAGCTTGTTTGGGATTTTTGCTATGGTAATACTTACCTTGAGGAGTAAGAAAAAGTGTATTTTCCAAAAAATAAAATGATGCGTTGAAACTTAGGATAAAATCATCATCTCTATTTTTTCAAATTACGGAGGACCTTAGGATATTGCTTCATAAAACGAGAAATCTAAGGGACAACCACTTACTAAAACAATCCCATTGTTCATGTAAATGTTTCTTTTCATGCTGCTTGTGCTGTTCTGTCCCTTTTCAGATTTGTTAGATAGGTCTAATAAGTCATAATAATTACTGCTTCCGAAGAAGACACTTTGACTCAGATACATAGAGCAGTCAGAAAATTCAAATTAGGCTACATTTAACTTATCTACACGGCGCTCTGTATTTCGTGACAATACCAAGGTCAATATTAAAGAATATTAGCCAAAAAAAATCATAGTAATAAAGCGCTGTTGGTTTATTTTTCATGCTGATGTTATATAATCCTTGCTATTCCATTCCGGTCATGGTCCTGAAACCACCACCCAAAAGTCGATATGCTGGCCTTAATTCCTATATCGCGCTAGACTCTGTAATGAGTTATTGTGTTCGCAGTTAAGTGATGAGGCGCCCTTCGCGTCTTACAAGGAAAAGTTGAGCCTAAAGTCAAAAAACTGTTTACTTTCCTTGAGTGCTGTCAGCGAACGAAACTAGCATAATGAGAGCGTTCTAATGGCGGCCTTATGTCCAGTAATTTGTTATCTTCGTTCGTTACGGTCTTTTACAAAGCTTAAGCGGTTTACAGCTCTGTATGTTCCAAGCGAAATGGTGGTTTATCTCAGGCATCTCACCTAATCAGCAATATTGAGAGTAGTTCATATATCTTCCTTGCGGAATTAATTTTAAGCACTGCTATTTCGCAGCATTCACTTTGTTCAGGTTTCTGACTTATTAAGAGTAAGATAAGCTGTACCTAGACTATCCATGATATAAGTAATAAAATGAAAGACTTGCCAGTTTAGACTGACGTTTCACGTGGTGATGTACAGACCCAAAAATCGGAAGCCTGATGTCATATATCACAGGTTCTTATTAATTGTTTTGCTCACTTTGAAGATGAAACTCAAGAGAACATACTTAGTGTTTTTTATATAGACCTTGAGACCTGCAAATTGTAATTACCAGGGAACAAACTCTCTGTTAGTCCACTGCTAACGCAGAGGTTCTCCAAAAGAATTACCTTTGTAGAGGCTCGTTTGAGGCCTTGGAAGTTCGACCTGGTCGCTGGTCTCCTCTGGTGGTTTTCACACTGATAACTCTTCCCTCTATACCTGGTTTCGCTTAAGCAACATGCAACCGCAAAACTAAACTATAACTAAATCTTATATCCTGTGACTCAAAAGAATCCTAATAGCTATAGTCACTCATGTTATCAAATACGGAAGTAAATTATGTCAGATTTTTCACCTATTTTTTTGGGTGGGCGTTGGTATATGGTTGCCTTTTTGTTGTAGGCAGAATATGAAGCTGAAGGAGGAAGTTTTTGCTTTCAGCTACTACTGGCTTTCCTATAAGCGTGATTCGTGAATAATAAATGTTATAAAGGCATGCCGATATATAAACAGTAAGAAGAACATGCATTTTATAATTCATTTAAAAACAACTCAGTGGAATATTTCGTAGTAGTGAAATGCGGCATAACATTCCGAAAAAATCTGGTATATTTATGACTGTCTTTGTATAATTTAATAATTTTGCGTTCATCAATTATACCCTTTTCTTATACCAGTCTACGAAATATGATGAGAACCTATCATTGCGGTGGTTCAAAAAATTATCATAACATCATAATCTACCATGATTTCCTCTATACACCTTTTCCAAGCTGTTAATTGGAGAATTTAACGACTGTATGTAATTGATACAGCGAAGTTTCCCGAACGAAAACTTTAATACATTAACAAAATGTCACTGCTTGCAGCATCGACATCTGAATTGTTCTACAAATGCTGCAATTTGATGCTGGCTACGGCTCTGGCGCTAATGTGCATTTAAACGCCGCATTTTAATGAGAGGGCGAAGCTCGCCTCTAATTGCCACATTAATACAGAATAGCTAATGAAATATGGCATTTGCGCTCTATGAATTCTAAGAAACTTTTTAGATAATCGCTTGTAGCCATAGTGAGGCTAGTTGAATTCAAATACTTTGTATACTATTTTCTCTGACACTTCCGCATTTGACATGAAACATTTGCTTAAGCAATGAGACTTTTAAGCCAATTTGATATAAGTCAACTCTTCTGTATTAACATCTGGATAAAATTTGAATCCTTACTGAACAAACACCTGGTGAGGAATTATTGTAACAGCGAAAAATTTCGAATTCAAGATATTGTGTTTTCACGAAAAAAATTTCACTCATTTCGGTCGGTCTTTCTGTCTGTTCTCTAACCGGTAATCGTTGACTACTCTATAATTCGGAAGTACTCTTGGGATGTCGATGAAGCTTTGACATTATGCTACTAATGCAACAAGGATGAAAAGGCTTTGTAATATTTGAAAATCGGTTCAGTGGCGGTAGAATTATCGCCAAAAAACGACGATCCCTGAACTACACGATGTCGAGGCTTGCACGTGCACGTTCAGCAAGGGTTAGTGGTGTCTGTCTCTGTGCTTTCATTCTCCATCTATGCGGATTGCACAGTTGCTACGTTGACTAGCTTGTCCTGATTAATTCTATTAGGAAAAGTAATTTATAAAGTTATAATCAGCCTCAAAAAAGAGCGTAAAATAGGTTGACTCTGTATTTCATGTGCAGTGGTATCAGCTCACTAAATATTATTGTGAGATTTCAGAACAGTAATTCTAGCTGAAGTAAGTTTTGGAAAACTTAGAAATTTTGAAAATCTCGAAAACTTTCTGAATTATTCGAGTTCTATTAGTAGTCTCAATTTAATTATTCATTCAAATGATCAACAACACCAAATTTCCTAGGTAATGCGATTGTGTGGAATGTACAGTATTGATATACATCACATCAATTTCTTTGGTGAAAAATAAATTCAAAACAAACATACCGGCTAATCAAATGTGAGGGGTTGGTTGGATAAATAATGACCCGTGCTTTTACAAAAACACGTTTCGTTTTATATTTAACCCACCGTCGGACTCAGATTTGAATATGAATAGAAACGCATCACTGAAAGAAAAAGAGTTTAATCTGTGAAGCTTTGTGTTCAAATACACAATTCTATCTGAATGTTAGGAGAATTTCACCTAGTGAGAGCATCTAGAATTGATAGGAGAATGTATTTATATTCCAATAACGTTGCATCGGAATTTCATTGTCTTGAGAATTGTACAACATTCAAAGTGAAGTACAAGCGTCTCTCAGTTCGATTTTAGTGTAAGTAACAGAGAAAGGAATTATTTTTCCATACCTTCAATTTTGTAAGTTAATTTGCATTGCTTTTTTGGCAGGTTATATCTATATAATAGAGAATTACTATTACTGTCCATATGATATTCCTTCCTCGAATTTAACTGAGTAAGATATATTTACGCAGACGGGTAAATTTCTCTACGGTCACTCAAAATTGTCTTGAGTTAAGCACTAAATAATTTGCCTGTCATATCATTTTCTGTGAAATATGTAGTGTTAAAGCACAACCTCCCGTATTCTATCCATACACTTTGTCTTCGAGCCACGTAAAGCCATAAAGCAAATTGGCAAACATGATGTGAAATGTACACTGCCTGGCGCAATTCGTCTTTTCACAAGAAGTCCAAACAGTATTCGAGCTGGTTAGAGATTAGAACATTTCGCCTGTTTATGATTATTTTACGTTGGCTGTCACAAAGTAGCTAGAGATCATTAGTTACTAGGACTTTCAAACTGATTCACGTAGTCCGCAGACCGTTTCAATTTCTCAACGACTGCGTTTAAATAAAAATAAATAGTTTGATGATTCCGTTCAGAGTACTCAATTATCAGGGAGAATGGAGAAAAGATCGAAAAAAAACTGATATCGTTGATATGTCAATCAAAATGCTGGATAATAGGCGGCTCGTCGAAAGAGAAGAGGCTTGAGGTATGAAAGTGAGTGATCCTCTCAACTACATTGAGTATGATCCGGATGGTAAAGAAAACAGCTCCCCAGACATGAGAGCAATATTCTAGGTGAGGTCTTATCTAAGCTATGAATACTGTAAGAAGATCGAATAGTAATGAATAATTCCCTGCTGAGTGGATATCCCAGATTATTTCCAGAAGCTGCCATATTTGGAGAGATGTCGTTTCAATTCATGCCTTCAATTAATTTGCCTCGTGCAAGTCCGGACGCACGATCTTCTAACAGACCTTTCGACAGAATGACTGGCTGGACTTCTATTCGTAATAGAGAATTGTACTGATTGACTGACAGAAACATTCAAATTTTTTACACTATCGGTTCATACCACCAATGATTTGTTAGGTACATCTAATTAGATATAAGGTCTGGTACAGGTTGAAAAATTAATTGAAACAAATTTCATCATTTGAGACCCTCAAACTTCTTTTTGACCACGACCTTGATGGATCAGTGGGAGGTGGGACGGCGAAACCTAGAAGAGGATAACAGTACGTTGAGCGTCAAATCACGGTAGCACATCCTACACCGTGGCCGCAAACAGAGCCTCAGCAGATGACGGCTTTGACGATAAATGTTATGAGTGGAAATGTGTGAAATGTATCCAACAAGTACAAATTATTTCCGGGGTCAAAAATTGATAGATATAATGTCTTCTACCACCTCAAATAAAAAGTTGAGATGTCCCTCTTCCTCCCACTACGCACCATTTTTGGTTACCAAAGATTATTGGAAAATGATCCGGATCCACGTAAATTACCAAAAAATAAGTTTGACATTGTCACAGTAATAACCAAGATCTCATCGGAACTCATGTGGTACTTTACAAGTTATAGATAGACCACAGATAGATAGACCAACTCAAATGAGTGACATGATTTATCGTAATCTATATATCATGAGATATCGGTTTAATTTTTTTATATTAAAATCCTTCCCTTGCCGATTGGTGTGAAAAATACAACCTTGCAATACGCTCAGAACGTATGGTTAAGGAAATAGGTCTGACACATTTTAGTCTTTAATATTTAATCAATTTCAACCATCACTATCAAAGTCTCAATCCATTTTCTCTTTATTATCCTGAAGGTAGATATTTAGCAGACAATTGAGCGGTGAATCGGCGACGTAGCTATAAACATTGTTCAAGACAGCAGGTAGAGATTGCTTCCCTTGAAAGAAGGAAGGGTGGAAAATGAATTGGCTGCTCAGCAGTAAATTGAGGTGTTACGATATGTGGGCAGGGGTCGTCAGAGTCAAGAACCGGGAGGGATGACAACAATAAAGGGTTTATTGGACCAGCACTGCGAGGTATTTGAGGACAAAGAGAAATCAAGAGATGCTGAAATTTAGGATAACGCTTTTCAGGAATTGCTGAGGTGGCAAAAAAAGATCATTTTTATTTTTCATCTCCTGATATAGAGGGTCTCTGAAAAGTTCCGAGATAGTAAAAAATGTTATGTACAGAAGTTGTACAACTTTATTTATTATCTGATAGTGATTATCTTGACGGTATCTTAGATGTGGCTATAAACATAGATTTGCCTTTGCAAGTAAAATACACCTTTTTGGATATAGATCTGTCTTTTGTAACTATACGAGAAGACAGAGACCTTTGTTGAATTTTTGAGAATAGAAAACCTGAATTGTGAGAAAGATCAACAGTTGCTAAATACGATTTTTTTTTATGTGAATACAGAATATAACATAGGTACATGAGAAGGGCGTAGATAACCATTAGTTCGACCTCTACAAATACTCATAACTAGTTGCTCCTATATGACACTTTTTTCCATATGCGCAATAAGTATGGGCTTTTATTTCAGACATACTTATTGACCTTGAAGGTCAAAACTGAATACAAGGTTACCATCAGATGGTTATAAGACTTCCTTACAACTTCTATGTTTGGCCTTCTTCTTGCCACTCCACTTTCTCAAGTGAATTACTTATTACTTATTAGGTATCGAAGCACATGGATGTAAAATGTATGTCCATTTTATAATTTCAATTTAAAATAGTTGTATTTGGAAAATTCCATTCGAGCCCTAAAACACCTAATTATACCGCCCAAGGACTTTCATTATAATGATAACCTTGGTCCATTTGAATCCCACTTACAAAAAAGTTACGAAACATGTTATTTAAAAATACAGCATGTCTTTTCTTCTTGAAGGAAACCCTCCCAAACCGTCCTGCAATATTTAGAAGCTCTCATAATTACATATTTACTGTTCGCAATTACGTTTCGGTTAGAGGTAAATTGCACAATCACGTTTGTTCGTTTTGCGAATATGCAGCTGCCAAAAACCCAACGGCCAGTCTGGCTGTAGTGAGAGCATGAAGACTTGTTAACATCAGTAATTGAATGGGTTTGGGTCGTATTGGGTTATGCACTCCTCTATCGAGGCGTCATCAAAATGTAGTTAAAAGAGAATATGAGATTGATTTAGAAAACACCAACAGCTCTGCTACTAGAGTAGCCTTTATATCCGTATGGATCTGTCATTTTAGACAAAATCCTGCAGTTTCACTAGTTTTGCAAATAAAGGTCATTTTTCAGTAATGCGTTTAACTGCCTGTTTTTAATGGCTATCCAAGTTACTCGTGATACTTGACAAACTCTATACAGTTTTACCACTCGCCAAACCACTTTTTTGACTCAGTGTTTGTACTTTTATAATGAATATACACTAAAATTCACAAATCTGTGATTATATTCACGCTATCTGGCTATTTTACTATTACATTCTTCCATTTTATCCTGTCTGTGTATGAAATTACTGAATAGAATGCTAGATTTTCGAAATATTTATATCCATTAAAACGCAAGCTGGATTATTCATTATACCTTCTCATATGCCTAATGCACAACATGTATATATGTTTGTCAATTATGCAAGAACGCAGCAATCAAAAAAGCCAACCGCGATTCTGGTTAAAAGCTGAGAGCTCGGAACTTGTTAGTCGTTGTTAAGGGCTTCAGTAATTGAGGGAGACGGTTAGTGTTGTTTGGTCATGTACTTGCCTGTCACGCCCCAATTTGTGTGCTAAATGCGGCGAAACAAGACCTCGCAGTGCTCATTTGGTTAAGCTGGATGATTTTCCCTTTCCTTGCGTTTGTTTGTTGCACAAAAGATGGATTGTTATTCTTACTGTTTACGTATCACTAAATATAAGTACTTTGTTTGACAAATTGAATGTCATGTTAAAAGATCACAGTCAGACTTGGTTCAGCTTTCTAGCAGTTGCCCGAGACAGTGATCATAATCTAGAGTCAAACCAAACTAAATAAATTCAAATATAAAAATTTGGAAGATTCGAAAAAAATTGGCGTCAGTGGGACTCAAACCTGCATCTCCTTGATTCCGTCACAGCGTGTTTCAAATTACGACTATGACACCGTGCCATAATTCTTTGCAAAATCTGTTAGAAATTCAGCCGCTCCATCTTGCAAACTGCCAAACACATGACCTAGCGACAATTAGTGACAGTTAGATCAGTTATATTTATGATCGCTATTTCTGTGTCTGAACGGACAAGCTCTGTTACTATGTGTAAATTAGAATTTTCCAATTTTTTTCGAATTAACTTCCCATCCACAGAGGGCACATAAAATCAAATTTAAACGTTTTAACAGTTTTTTTCTGTTGTTTCATATTGTTCAATTTTATTGTGAAACGGATGAGGTTGATACGTCAACAATCCAAATAATGCCGTCCACATTTCTAACGAAGAAGCCGCTGAAATGCTCGCAAGTAAATATTTTATTGTACAACGCTAATTATTTCTTCCAACATATTTTTGATACTTCGTCCAGAACTGTCCCAAAAATAGAAATAAAAAATGAAGGTACGTATTCAACAATAAGGGACATGATATTATCGGAAGAAGAAGCTTCGTACGACATTTTTATTTACGCGGTTTTATATGCAATACAATGAATAATTAATCATTCATAACTTGAAAAATGAAAGCATGCATAGTCTTGCTGCTTTATTTTTGAAAATTATAAAACTTGAATCAGTACTTGATGCAGAGAATCAAGAAAAATATTCCTTGAGTACTGAAACTTTCTTTTTCATTGAGATCTGGTAAATTTCAGTTTTACATCTTTCTCAACCTTTAACTTACTTATAGCTAAAAAGAACTTTTGTGGATAAGTTTTCGGAAAATTGTTTATCCATAGAGTTTATGATGCTTTTTCACGGTATTATATGTGAACATATTTTGAAAACATGGTTGTATCACCGTATGGAAAGTCTTTATATGTTGCAATTGCAATTAACAATGAAACTAAAGTTTCCTGAAATCAATTAGAAACTAATTAAAACGTGAACAAATTGATTTTTCACGATATTATTTTGAGTATATATTGTGAAAACATGCTTGTATCGTTGCATGAGAAGTCTTTATATATTGCAAATACAATTAACAATGAAACCACAGTCTCGTAAGATCAATTAGAAGCCAATTAAAATGTAAACACGTTCCTAATTGAATTAATTTGTTATTCATGAATCCTTGGCAAAATTTCATTAAACTAACTACAGTCTCTATTGCTCTGCTTTATGCCTATCGAAACTACCTAGATATCATTTTTTTCCATAGTTTTACTGTATATCGCATTTTTAAGATTCAAACTGCATTCAAGGAGCCTTGTTTGTCGTCTGATATTCATATTCCTGGTAGACGCACAAAAATATAATTCGCATACACGTTCGTGTCAAGGCACCGAAATATTCACCTTCCCTTATTTAGAATAACAATGACGAATTCCATTCTTTATAAATAAACTAAAGATAGCTTAATGTCTTAGTTACGCTTAAAACATCGAGATCGAAATAAACTTGTGTAGTGGCGTTTGAGTACTCGCAACGGTATGTTATAGGCTTTCAAAGTTCAAAATAGCAAAAATGCAAGACTAGATGAATAATTCGATTTTTGGAGTACCAATGACAATCAAAATATTACCAAAGTATAAGTATGATAGCAGAAATTGTATAAGCTATACGTTATTATATTTATTATATCGTATATTAATACAATTACTAAAGATGTACAATGTACATACTCATACTGAATATCTATCTTAAACAAATGTACTCTGTAATGTACACTAGATTTTGTTGAATAAATTTAGGCAGTTGGAATTTATGAATTTTTAAGTATTCTCGATCAGCTCTATTAATAAAGTATAATTATGTAGATCATACTAGGTATTATATGAACCTGTTCAAAAAGTGGAATTTGCCTTACGTGTTGTTTCTTTTTTAAACTGACTAAGAAGTTAGCTTTAAGCTATTCCATGTGTTTAATTGATCCTCTTCTATATACAAAATAGGTCACTGTTGGGTACTTCTTCGCATATTCACATTTATAATTGTCGTTAAAATTATTCATCTTGAAAAATGTTTACTTGCAGATCCAGTCAAGATGGCATTCCTGCCTGTCTTCATTTGCATTATGTCTGCAATTATGTCAGGCATTTCCTGTAATGATGTCGTAATCCCAATTTATGCCCCCGGATATTCCAACGTATACTACCAAAGGGCTCAACAACATTCAAAGGAATTTTATTCAATAGAGGAAGGTATACACGCTTTTTTATTACATATTTACATCTCCGCCTCATCTTGTTATAGTACAGTCAAGTTCATATATGGTTAGACTTAAAAATGTATGATTTTTTTATCTTCACGCTTGGATGAAACATTTTGTGTGCAAACTACTTTCAATAGAAAAATGATTGAATCAGTAACAGTCATGAAGTTTCCAATTAAAATGGAGATCTATGAGTTAGGTTCAGCTTAACACACAGAAGACTGGGACAACCAAGATAATCACATGCTAGTCTGCCAGCAATGGAGATGGAAAAATGCCCAATTTATCAACAGTCACATGTACTGGCATGATCATGTTATGTGCCTTGCTACACTGGCGTGCCAAAACCTGGTAGTTCTCTTATGCCCCGGAAAATTTTAACCACCGCAACTCTCAGAAAATACCATCTCGGGAATATTGTTCGGAGAACATTAACGCAACCCAATGGATAGGCCTTTTCATATTCAATATACTCCTTAAGCGGTAAGAAATTATCCACTCGCCGCTCTCAACCAACAAGAATCCTCTTTCGGCGATCGTTCGCTACCGGCTTGTATGATGCTGATATAACCGCTCCAACACTGGAATATCTGGATTTGATATCTTGACTTTCATTGAAACCCAACTTTACTGAACTATGGTACCAAATAAGAATTGTCCAGACACTTGGAGATGAAACATTTCCAAGGATGATGGCAAATATTGTGAATGGTGCTTGAACGCTGTCTGACTTAATGGCTTTATTAAATTGGGGAAACGTTTCTCCTTTTAGGAAAGAGCATGGCTCGAGTCGAGATGACGTTTCCTGTATAAACGTTGCTAAAATAACGCCAGCAAAAGTACAGCAGTTACCGAGGCAATTGATGATTTATTAATTTGCTTTTCTAGTGGATTCTGATAATTACATTAAAAAAATTATTGAGTTACGAGCAATACTGAGATTAAATACTAGTACAAGAGATCCCATTGCCTTATTAGACTTTTTCATGACGCCCTTCCTAAGAACAATACACCATAATGTGCATAATAGAGCGCCAGTAATTAGAGTTCAATATTTCATAGCAGATTCTTACCACTCATTTTTTTAGTAGGTCTGTGATTTTGAAACACACTCATCTCATTTGGATCAAGTAACCAAACCTCTTTTGGCACCATTGAAGTATCTACCAGAAAAACTATTAGCATAAAATGGGTCTTTAGTACCATAAAATTCGTTGCATTTGACCCATTGATACAAACTAAATTGTATTTATCCATAACATTTTCGGAAATCCGTGAGATAACCCCTTCGGATATATGTTAACCGTATTAGACTTACTGATACAAAAATTATACTCTAGGCATGGAACTCTCCTTCAAAAGCACTCGGAATATTATGTCTGAAAGATCATTGAGTGATTGTGTGTCTCGTAGGTACCACATCTTAATGGCATTTTTTTCCAAAAGTGTGAGTTTTACCCCAAAATCATTTATCGAAACCTAATGATCCTGTTTCGAGTAGTACTAGAGAGAAGTGTGTTTTCATGTGCCTTACTTATCAGCTTTTCAGGGTATGCCTTTTCCGTGCAAGGATAAATTCCAGGCTTTTCTATTTGAGCATCCATACTTACAATCGACTCATTTCGTTGATCTCCATTGCATACCTATAACAAAAATTATTATCAGTTTTATTATATTTATGCTACAAATAAATATTAGAAGAGTGCTGTGGAAACAACGTCTTATATGCGGATACTGAACTGATATACAAAACAGGAATGTCAAACAATTGTCATACCAAATCAAACTCCACTATTTATTGCTATATATGATTCGTATACTTTATAAAGGAGATGTTTGAAAAAAATTATATATAAAATGTTCATAAGTTTGATTTCGGACTTCCATTGTCTATAAAATTTTCGAGTATCACGAGGTTTCGATTGATATGCTATCTTCAATCTAAACGTTGTTATACTCAAAAATTTAATAGTCCGAAATCAAACTTTTAAAAAATCCACCTTGTCTACAAGCAACAGTTAAAATGATTGTGGTGGATTTTTGAATATTCTGGGTTAATCAACATATCAGTTATTTGATATCTGAAAATTCTGGAAAATACTCAACGAATAAGTTTCGTGTGGAAGATCTTGTTCATATTATTGAAATAATGGTGGAAAATTTAAATTGAATGTAGTCCAAGTGGCTCATATAATTTTTATATTTAGTTTGGTCATCAGAAGACTTTTTAGGATCATTCATTAGTTGACATTATTTAACTAAAGCTCGATAGGGAAAAAATCTTCCTTAGTTATAAGAAAATCATGGAACTCTATAGAATAACCTTTCATTACTGCAGAGAAAATATGAACTTACACTATTGGTAATAGTAAATAACATTATCATAATGGTTACTAGATAGCAGAAAAATCGCGAAATGCATTTGAATCTCTTTATCACCAAATAGAAATACCTTTCAACTACACCAATATTTACTTATCTATATCAAACCAGCACTCATTCATTTTTGTGTATGAAATAAATATATAATATTTTAATTGGTTAAAGCTCAATATCGATCAGCAACAACAGAAGAAACTCCAGAGTCTACCACAGAAGGTTGTGGGTTTTGCGGAGTAGATGCTGTCAATCCCCCATTTGATCCGGATGACAGTGACGCAACTACAGAGGTTGATAGCGAGATCTTCAAGAAGATCAATCCTCAAACCAAGGCTGATCTAGAGCTGGAGGAAGAGTTTGAGGATAACAAAAAGGTACGTATATGCTTATCTAATACCTAAACCTAATTTATTACATACAGTTATTCGTTTTCATTTGTTTTGCCTTCATTACCAATTGAATAATACTGACCCCAATTTTTTCTCCTTCAGCAGAAAAAATTCTAAAATACTATGTTTCATAAAAATGAACTCATTGGGATGAATATCAGAAAAAAATAAAATTTTACTTATGTTTCGCTTACATCACTGGCAACCATCTTTTGCCAAAAAAGATCTCACTACTACAATGTTGTAACTGCATTGGCGTACAGACAGATTCCGAACTTCAGAAATGAGTTCATCAAATAGCATTTCATGACCAACTGTGAATAAATCACAAAATTGACAAATTTATCATATCTTATGTACGGATCCAATATCTGAAAGAAAACAGCTTTGAAAAACCTGAAACTCGACAAATCAGTAAGGTGACATCTCAATATGCGCCTCACATAGTTATTGTTCTTTGCATACGTATACTTTCCTTTCCATCGCTTTCTCTCTCGCTCTATGCTTTTTACGTAATTTGAGACGAGTGACAGAAGCCATTGGATGGATTGAGCGCAGATGCTGTGTCGAACTCTTGCCACGATGAACGGAAAAATAAAATATCTGACTCTCCCCAGGATGAATTGAGACATTTTTCATTTTCAGGTTATACGAGGAACAGTTCTTAAGGAGCAAGGGATTTACTATGTTTATCACCCTAGTGGGCTGCTACAAAGAGTGATATTCACAACAGCGGATGATATGCACAATCAAGAATTCTCCGCTCAACTGAAGTATCAAGATGTAGAGCCAATCGCTGCACCTGTCTATACATACGATCCAAATACTTTTGTATTAGAGAGATTGCAGTTGATATAAACGCGAGGAATTGTATTGTTGTAATTTTCTATACGAGCATGATAAATATATATGTATTAATTGTTATTCTCACTTTTTAACTCAGCGGACATACTTTATTTTTAGTCTATCGAATCGTAAATGATATTTTTCTTAAAAACATTTCTATGTAGACTTAATCACTTCATTGGTCAGCATTTCTGAAAGAATAATTAATACTTGTGATCAAAGTGGTACATGTAATTGACTCTAGAAGTCAATAATATACCTTGTTTTTAATGTGATACAGGCGCAAGACTAATTCAGTTTGATATTTTAAGAATTTTCAGATGTGGATACCACAGAATATCCATCAATTTAAATAACGATTAAAATATATTGGGTACTGAAACAGTGACTAACATTCTTTGTAACAAGTTTTTCAAGATAGGCGGTTAAATTTGCTGCGACGATCAAAACATTAAAAGTATGAGAGGTATGCTATTTTTCTACCATTTTTGTACATAACGAGGTAATTTATGAATTGGAATAAAAATAAATCATAAAATCAAGTCGGCTTCCAATTTGATAAGCTATGAATTACATATACCCGTTGAATTAGTCAGTTAAAACACCAAGAAAATCCTTTTGCAGGTCATAGTTATAACGATAAATCTACATACTATCCGCAATCCATTTTATTCAGTGCATAACCATTCGACTGTCCAAACTACAAAAAACAATTGAAATACACTGACGCGACCATCAATTACGAGCAGTTTTTCACATGTGTGCGGCAACCAATGGCCAGAGCACACACTCCTAAATCTCAGTCTCGATTTACATTTTCGATCGCGTACTAAAAGTCTGAGAGTTATTCATTTAGATCAGTCAGACTAGGCCCTTGAGTCGCACTTGCTGTATATCACAAGTTGCTCCTTAAATTATCTTATGGATTTCCTGGCACTTTTTGAGTCAGCCAAATATGGATATAACTCGTCATGAATCACTGAGTTTAATATCCTTCTACATGAAGCTCAATAACAAATAATAAGCAGCAATACGATAATTAAATTAAATTAAATCAACTAGATAATACTATATACATTGCTTTTCAATATGTTGAATGTGAGCCTTGATATGCACTTGACAATATTATAATAATACTGCTTTGTCATCGGATTCATATAGAGGGTTACGTAACGTATATACATTAATATGAATTGTGCAGAAGAATTACGAATAGATGTTTTTACTTATAACATATTATTCTATTTGGTACTGCTTAAAGTTTTTTGTTATTCATCATATTTTTCAAGCTATGCCGTCACCGGCAATTACTTCAACTAAATCTCCCTATGTTTGTATTTATTGTTGAGAGTTAATATTGTTTCTAATTGACGAATGAAATTTGGAAGAGGGACTTATATTATAAGTCGATTTTCATTAAAGAAATATTTAAGGTATTTGATTTTTTATTTTTGTGTTTAATAATATATGTTTAAGCAATGGTCAATATTTAGATAGCAATTTTGGGTGGTTGTGACATTTATAATTCCATGTACCATATTGTAACTTTGAGATTTCACACAATTAACACTGAAGTTGATTGAAATATGCTTATTGACAGAATGACACGAAATCGTAATTATATTTTATCTCTTGAAGACCACATTATGTTTGCATTTATTTTTAAAAAGTAATTTCGTTCACAAATTTGGGATTAGGGATTTATGAGTCATACTTCATTAAAAAAATAATTAAATAAGTTGTTTGTGTTTATATTTAGGTATATGTGTTTTGATATATGTTCATGCTGTGGTGAAGATTTAGTGAGATTTTGAGTCATTTCGATTTATCGAAACGCGTCTTGAATGAAACAGAGTTTTATTTGTGAAACGATGTGCTAATTACATTAACATTCAATCTGTCACCGTTTCTTCTAATTTACTGTCAAGTATAAAATTTCAACTTCTTGGATGATGTCCTGGATGGAAATGAGTAGTTGACTGCTGACATCAAACAGTAGCAAAATTACATGAAATCAGTTAAGAACCACTACTTATATGTATATATTATATTAATGTTCCGTTTCTAGTTTCTTCCCCCTTTTCCATTTCGACTGTACCAATTATCCATAGCAGCTTTCTGTGGCTGTCTGTGTATTCTTTTATGTAACAGATAATCCCGGAAGTGCAGCCGCTATAAATAAGGACAATCTTCATTTGGATGCGGTGGGACGATAGGATAGGGAAACGATCGAAATGCATCTGGATAATCAGGAAACTGAAGACTGGAGTGTTCGATAGACCCGCTAACGCTTAGGGGTTTACGGTATTTGCATTTTCGATAATTCGTCATGCCAAAGACGACTACGTAAATGGATAGGGCAATTTCTATCAATATTCTATCGGTTTTAGTTTGCAATCGGTTAAAGTACCTACCGTTAACCAGAAACTTCGTGAACCGCCAAATACTCAGCCTTTTCCGCCTGAAGTGTGAGACTCCGAAATATAACATACTCAATAAAACCTCTCGATCGTGTGCTATGTATCTCAAAGTGGTAGTGCAAATTGTATTTCGTCGTGGTGGGTAGTGTCATGTTACAATTCATACAAAAAGGTATTTGTCCCTTTTCCCTAACTCCCTATGTACATATCGTTACCCTTTATTCATTTACAAACTCCGGCTCTCGAAAACCTATGGTTGGCTTCCTTTTCTATTTCTCTCGTCAAGGACTTTACTTTTTATTAGATGCCTCAAAATTGGCTGATTTTCATTCCATTTGCCTTCGTTTACCAACTTGGCGAAGTTTTCAGCGGTGAGCCTTTCCTCCAAAGTCAAATTCAGTTCTCTCTGGTCATCCACCCATCTACTACACTCAAGCAGATGATTTGTAGTTTCTACCCTCGTCAATACCATATACGCAGTTTCCGTACTCCCGCTTCCCTATTCTTCTTATTTAGCTTTCATAGCTCCCATGTCCCTTGTCAATCAATTCTTTAACGTCTGTAATCAGTTTTCTGGTGCATGCTCCATAGAATTTGGTTTTTTATCTCCGCTGGCAGTTCAGGAAAAGCTCCTACACCAGAAGATCTATCAGAGAAATTCCAGCCACCACCATTTGAGCCTCTGCCGATAGTATTCCATACGCAAAAATTACTGACAACCTTTCTCTGCCTCCTCAGCATAATTTTTCTATACTTCATCTTTTTTAGAGCTCTTTTATAAATGGGAACTCCATAAAACATAATTGAGTTCACAACCTCCACTAGTATTTTTCTTTTTTCATTGCTCGGACTTTCGTTAGATGGCATCAGACGGGTCAGGCATGAAATGAAATACTCCCAGTTAGCCATAAAAAATGAAGTCTAGTTGATTCACTCGATACCACAAAATTAATTTTCACGAATTTTGAAAATAAATACTCATCAAACTCGTCAGCGCTCTCTGATAACCGTTAAGATACAAAAGTCTACTGATTTATATTATATTTGTACTAGGCGATAATCAAAACCACATGTGATTAAATAAATAACTAAAAAAGCAAATAAATCAGAGAGACAACTATAGGATGGTAGAATTTATATTAACAAAAATATATACTTAAAGGTAATAAAAATACTAAAATTGATTCCAACTTTCCTGGTAATGTTTAGTTCCTCGATATTTTCTAGATCAGTAGTTAACTAATTAGTCATTTGATAAGTATGTATATGAAAACCAGTTTTTGGATATAAAAAAATGTTTATTAGCACAATAGTTTCTTCCGATTACGCCCTAAAATCTTCAGAAAAATATGTAACAGGTCGACTGTAAGGGTCCCACTTACTGAAATCCTTCTATCGTTCAGATTCAATGCAACTGTGTAATCATTGCACATTTTACGAGAAAAAAGATCTGACACGTTCCGCTTTAATTCTAAAAGATCGACAAACAGACAATACAATGACCCAGATTACTTGTAAACTAACTAAATAAGCATAAGTAAAAGACTAAAATACTAATCTTGCATATTTTTTACCATGTTTAGCTAATATTCTATTATTTTTCATGTTAGTTATGTATTGGGAATACCTTTTTGTCAACTATATTTGTGGTAGGATTGAAAGAAATCCCTGAAAAGCCCAACTTTCATCGTCGAAATCTCATTGAGATATTTTATTTTTCAAGAGACTTTGTTACTCAAGTCCACAGATCTTTCAAACTCAAGATTAATCTTTGTACAACTATATAACTGGCCATATACCTTGATATGTTGATTTACTCTCAAGATGTCTTTCGTATGAAGGAATCTTAAAGAATAAAAAATCTTGAGGAATATAAATTAATTTTCCTTTAAGAACATATTATACTTTAAGTACCTGGAGCAAATAGAATTTACGAAGGGTCTATAGTCTCTTGATACACAAAAAAGATGAAAATAACAAGATTATAGAATATTTGCTGAATATCATGAATTGAATGCTGGATTTGTTAGGACTTTTGTCATATATTCTAATCTTGCTAGTTTCTCCGCCATTAATTCAAGCAGCATCATGTCTCTCCATTAACTTGATCATAAACGATATACTGGTTATTGGAATAACGTGATGACAGTACTACGGACAGACTGTGGTACAGACAAACATAAAACTATAAAAAATGCATTATCTGATATTCCTTTACGAGTAGAATGTCTAAGGAAAAATACTCTCAACATTGTTCACATACCATAAAAACATGTATCCTTGCCACTACCAGTGGTGATAGCGATTTCGTTCATCTGTGTTATTTTTATGGAGTTAACAGTGTTGTTGTTAGGAATAGAATTGGCTTAACCTCTATTTTTTTATGCAGAACTACAGTGATCATAGTACATATTACTTAACATATTAATGATGTGTTATTACACTATTTGACTAAAAGCATAAAATGGACATTCACACAAATTCGGCGATAACGTATCTTACATATAGAACATCGTGCTTTAGGGGAAATGGGCAATAAGTCTCCGAAATGGGCCTACGAAAAGATTTCCTAGGGGTGTGCTTCTTAGTCCAACTCAAGAGGAAGGATATTTCATGATATACTTTATCGTCTTTGCCTGATGATTGTTACTTATTCAGTTCTCCATGTATAACAAACTAGATTCCTCTCGATTACTATATTATGCAGCGAAGCAAAAGGATAGATGGATCATGTGCCGCTTGAACGTTCACATTAACACGTCATTGATTGTATGACCATGTCTTTTGAGTTCTTGAGCAGGATATAAAAAAACAACAAAGAATATACATTACACACCACCTCCTTCCGTGGCGAAATCAAAGTGAAAACTAATCTGATTGTCAGACAATCGATCAAAGACGAAATAGTAATGGTGGAAAGTATCAACTAATTTTATGTTGTGAATATACATACAATATTTGTAGTGATACTAGAAATGTATCAAAATGATACATATTGTTCCGCTACCAAATAATTCCATATTCCATATGATAGTTAACTAGTTGATTCCGGTATTTTTGAAAAAATAAGTAGCGATAGATAAGGTTATATTATCCTGGATTTCATCAATCTACTAGAAGGATAGGTATCATCAGGTAAAGTAGTATCTTTTAAGATATCTTTAATAGGATAGGAGGGTTCTAAAAAACATCTGTTTCCAGTGTATATCATGTTGTTTAATTTCCAATATCATGATCACAATAACACAATAAAATTGTTTATTAGACGCAAATAATCCTTAAATTTGAGTAGTTTAGTAGCGATAGTTTAACGATAGCTTTACGAGCGAAATAATTATTGCTTGGAACCTATTTCATTAATACCTGAGGTCAGCAATATGCTCCAACAAATTGGCATAGATATAAGTAGGAAGTAAGTGGTTTATTATTATCCTTCACCACCTATTCATAAATCGGTACCATGAGTACCATGTACCAAGTACCATGATGTCAAAAATTTTTGTGATGGCAATATATCCTTCATCCATGCACGACAAGCAAATATTATTTATGCCACGTTCAGAAAGCTGTAATAGAAACCGTTTTTTATCACGTATTGCTTAAAAGCTTCTGATCCACATTTTCTCATATTGTATGCTATGAGGGATCACCATCACTAAAAATTTGTAAGAATGCAACAATTAGTATATTAGTATTAAATAAATGCAGGTCTACAAAACTTATGAACATATACTTATTCTTTAACCACCCGTAATACCAACAGTCACTTTGTTAACATCAAAACATCACTTCTTCAATCTACTGAAAGCATAAGTATCACGGTCGTAAGTATAGATTGGTCCCCTGATGGGTTCAACGTCATGATATTTCAACTGGGCAGTGTACTCCATATTTTTAACGTCATCTTTTGTAGCATAGATGATCCTTTGTAGCAATCCATGCGGATGGTAGATGTAGTACTCTCCTCTATCTTCTAGGCTATCAGCTTCAGTTAGTTTTGCACTAACGGTGGTTGTCGGGGACTCAGTTGTGGTAGCATCAGCGTCGGAAGCATCCGATGGTTGTTCCGTGTTGAATGGAGGGAGAGAATCTACAAACTTGTTGATGGAGCTCCATGGGATCTCGGTTACTTCAACCTGGGATTTGAAGGTGAACATGAGCTCTCACAGATGTAGTTCAATGAGCAAAAATATAACCTATAAAGGGACAAGAATGATCTAATCTGTATATTGAAACACTGGGATTCGATACATGCTTCAATATCCAGCAGATGGGTTATAGACTACAATTTTTGATTGGAATGAAAGTAAAGTAATTATCATTTTATCAAAAGATTTGACGGAATCAAACTTCAAGATTCAAGAACATGATGTGTAATGTAGACTATACTAATAAACTACACTCATCAGTGAATAACTTGCATTGTTAAACAATTTGTGGAACTATTAGTTTAGAAGCTATCTTTTCTTTTTGTTTGTTTCAACAGCATATCTGATGAGTGTCTCTTCACGTTATCAAATTACATAAAAATTGACCAGTGAGCTGTTATATTCCATTTTTGTACCTTAATGAAGACTGCCGGAACGTTTATAAAGTTATTTTATAGAGTTTAAAATGCATCTGAAACTATTTTTTTAAATGATAGGCTAATAACTCCAACAAATTGGGTAATTCCGAATAAGTTCAGGTTCTTGATTCAAATTTCATGAAAAATGGGTTAATATTGACCTCAAGGTATGAATAGGTTTTCCATATTTACAACTAAAAGCAATAAAATATTCTCTATTTCTATTTAAGTGGATAGACCTACTCATTTTTTTGTGAAGTTTGATTCTAGAACGCATGAAAAAAAAGAAATATATTAAAATATGAAAATCTCCATAGATCTCTAAGCCTGTAAATGGGCATGGGCAATTATATGATATATATAGATACAACAAAATATATAAATATTCATACATAAAAATACTATAGCTAAATATCCTCATAGATATATAGATTAATTAAGCATTAATGTAAAATATTCACGAATGGAGTTAATAAGAACGATTTTTTCAATGAATGTGTATTATCCAATTCTAATTTTCTAAAACGTAATCTATTTATCAGTGGGCAAAGCTTATATTATTTTGATAGGTAATGGGGCTCAGATCGCTGCATGAACAATTTATTTGGTTCATGAATGGCCGTTTCATATACTTTCTATGTAGTATTATGACTAAGCGTGGCTTCATTGTGTCCGTTTGAATTTTTTTGATATGCGTTTCTCCTTAAAATCGATTTCTCAAGAAAATTGAAATGTTGCAGAGTTTCACAGACACGCAGAACAACTTGAAAAAAAATCTGTTATAAAGGCTGTATTCACTCATAGCTTAAAATATCTGAGAACCCAAATTTATGGAAAATTAAATCGACCTCAAGGTATAAATAGGATCTATATTTACAACTGAAAACGATAAGAAAAATGATGAGTCTATCTTCATGGCCTACTTATATTTGTGAAGTGTGATTCTAGAACGCATGAAAAAGAAGAAAATAAATTAAAGAAATAAACAGAAAACCTCCCCCTCTTCTGATGTGCTAGTACCTAACTAAAACAGTTAGTACCTAGAGGTACTAGGATTGATATTTTTGATATACACTTTTAATAGTGAATATAGGTTCTTATTTGTAACTTCATTTTGAAGTCGATTAAATTTTTTTCAACTATATACTGTATCATACCTGTTGAATCTCAATATCTGTCGCATGTTCGACTTGACCAGCGACGAAGCCAGCCAAAAGAAGGAGCACCAAAATTTTCATGATGTCGATAACAACAACTATCGATTACTAATGAAAAAATATGAAAATAATTATTTATATGTATACTGTATATTCATAATTGAAGAATGTTATTGATGATATAACCCTACACATTTCCGCCGTACTCCCAGCCAAGATTGAAAATTCTGTTCTGTATTCTTTTCAATGTACAACATGGAAATGATCGGAATACTGATGAGGCTAGTTGGCGAAGTCGGAACATACTGATTGAAGTATGTCCTGGCCTAGATTTCGAGGTCTTAGGATATCGATACAATAACATTTTGTTGCTTTGGAAGACAGTTTTCTGAGCACGATTTATGCCGTATATTCATTTATTAGAATTACTGGTAATCTGAGCATTCGGAGATTTCGCAATAACAACAACAATTCAAGTGAAATGAATGAAAAGGCAGTAAGAGACAAGCTAAGTTATAAATATTAGAAACTCATTACCTCAGTAAGGATGGCCATACATATATACAATAATTTTCAAATCCCAAAGTCCTAATCTTCCAGAAACTGAATTAAATGAACAAAAATTTATTATTTTATTACCATTTACCTCTGAGTGATTAATTGCTAAAAATCCCCGGATTTCGTAAATATATCTTGGAGACAACGATAGAATAAAAAATGCTTAAAATTGCAACGGGTAGAGTGAAAGAGTAGGTTCCCTACTCGTTGCAATTTTTAGAATTTTTTTAATTCAGCGTTGTCCTCAAAATTTATTTTTGGAATCCAATTTTCTTGGATGCTGTGATTTTCTTCCAATAATCAACTATCAAGTGAAATGAATGAAAAGGCAGTAAGAAACAAGCTAAGTAATAAATATTAGAAACTCATTACTTCAGTAAGGATGACCATACATTATACAATAATTTTCAAATCCCAAAGTCCTAATCTTCCAGAAACTAAATTAATTGAACAAAAATTACCATTTACCTCTGAGTGATTAATTGCTAAAAATCCCTGGATTTCGTAAATATATCTTGGAGACAACGATAGAATAAAAAATGCTTAGAATTGCAACGAGTATAGTGGAAGAGTAGGTTCCCCACTCGTTGCAATTTTTAGAATTTTTTTGATTCAGCGTTGTCCTCAAAATTTATTCTTGGAATCCAATTTTCTTGGATGCAGTGATTTTCTTCCAATAATCACCTATCAAGTGAAATGAATGGAAAGGCAGTAAGAAACAAGCTAAGTTATAAATATTAGAAACTCATTACCTCAGTAAGGATGACCATACATATATACAATAATTTTCAAATCCCAAAGTCCTAATCTTCCAGAAACTGAATTAAATGAACAAAAATTACCATTTACCTCTGAGTGATTAATTGCTAAAAATCCCTGGATTTCGTAAATATATCTTGGGAACAACTTTAGAATAAAAATGCTTAAAATTGCAACGGGTAGAGTGGAAGAGTAGGTTCCCCACTCGTTGCAATTTTTAGAATTTTTTTAATTCAGCGTTGACCGCAAAATATATTTTTGGAATCCAATTTTCTTGGATGCAGTGATTTTCTTCCAATAATCAACTATCATCGGATTTCAGATCTGTTCTTCGGCTTTGGAAAGAATTGTCAATTTTTGTGCATCATTTTAGTGTATTGCTCTCCATGTTAAATTATCACTATTCTAGATATATTAGATGTTAAATTCCACTGCTATTATTTCTTTGAATCTAGATTAAGGGAGACATAATAGATGTTGATTGCGGATCTACAAATAGATTTTGGTTCAACGCACGTGAAGAAGTGCCCTTACTAGGAAAGCACACGCTGGTGTGGTGTGTGACCTTTTCCATCAGGCTTCTGGGGGTCAGTATCAACAATAACATGTCCTGGAATGACCATGTCGGCAACTTTGCTGGGCCGGGTGCCAAAAACTGAGAGTTCTCTTCCGCTCCTCAAATTGTATTAACCGGAATATCTGTTGATACCCAGTCCACACTTGCACGTTTTGGAAATGTCTTAAACTTCTGGACTGAATCCAGAAAAGAGCAATACGTCTATTGTTTCTATCATGCAAAATGTTCGAACTAGGTGTCTTTGGCAATAAAGCCAAGAGTCATTACTACTGCGAACATCAAAATTGTCCAACAGGCTCATCGTCACTAGGTCGAACTACTAACCCCTCGTGCGGTCTTCTTCAAAATGTCATACTCATGAGCTGGGGAATTTTAATAAGAATGAATGTTTATCCTATATGGGAGATAATTTATCTTTTTCAAATGATGTTTCAGTGACAAAGTGTGTAACTTTTCCAAACATCTCTATCCCAAACCAAAATGGATCAGCTGACACTACACAACAAAGTTGTACAGTCCAGTAACATCCATAATAACTTTCCAGGAGGAAAACTTCATGAAGGTCCTTGGAACAAATATAACAATATATAGTCAGCAATAAAGTTGGGATAAAAGGCTGTCACGTGCGTGATCTTTCTTGCGCCATGAGTTAAATTTTAATTTCAAATCAAATACGAACAGGTGAATGGCCCGAAGAAAATGATAACTCTATAGTTATTGTAGTTTACGTAGATAATTTTCCGTATTAAGAAACAATAACATTATATTTAAAGTCCCATAGTCTTAATTCAAAAGCTGCGTTCAAAATTCATATCTATGCAACCCAGAACAAAATATTCAAGTCGTACTTTAAATTCAGCACAGTGTACGAATTTAAAGGTTACCTTACGCTATAAAATACATATTAAAATTAAATACGTGAATGCATACTAATTTGAAGTATTTATTTATAAAACAAATACACTCAGAAAAGTGAAATAATCGATCTTATAAACATACTACAAAATTTCTTTTTCGTCATACTTATGCTGTGGTAGATCTAAACATAGTTCCAAAACTCTGATGATCACTTTTTGCAATTGCCATTACACCCTACCTCCGGACTTATGGAAGTTATAAGTGTCAATGCTAATGTCTATGACCTCTCTGTAAACTACCTACGCAAATTCATTTGCATTTTATCTCAGAAGGTCTGAAGAAGTAATTCCCAAGTCACAAATTTCTTTATTTATATTTCTTCCTCACAAAACTCCATATACATACATATATAACTCAAAATATGAGACGTCAGCGAGTCACGGAATTAGCTTGCATGTGAAATTGGATGGATTGCAAACTTTCTAGTTCTCATTCTATTTGCCTCAACTTTACATACGTACATTATTGCCTGTTTAGGCATCAGAGATGGAGATAGTTTGCACTTGCGTTTAAGGTTGAATCTGGGCTAGGTTTACATTGATTGAGTGATTTTCAATGAATTCCTGTCAGATGATAAAGCAGGTCCAGTCCAACTAAAAACAGTATGCATTCTTTTCAGAGACGATGAAACAGTTTGAAGACCAATCTTTGAATATTTTTCACGCTGTAATTCGCTTGGAACGTGAATTGTGCTGTATTATGGGATCAGTATGTGACTAGGTCGCCTTCTAAATCCTCCAATCGTATGATTCGTCCAATGTGAATTAAAAAAAACATATTTTTCCAGTGAGTATTATTCTGTGTCTTTATCGATCCCGTGGGGGTTATACGCTAGTTTAAAGTTAAAAATGTTATTACATCAATAATTATTTTGAGAAAAAAAATATATGGCCCCTAATCATCAGATGCTTTAAGTACCCCACACCCAACTCTCCAAGTGCTACTATGCCACTGATAAACATGAAATCGCAAAAAATAAAAAATTAAATGTAAGTTTTCTAGTGATATTAGAGCAGTGACAGAACTTTAAAGTAGTGTGACAGTAGTAAGCCCTAATTAGTATAACTAATTTGTATATAACATTCCCAGCATTTTCAAACTTTTTTTAAACACCAAAAGTCATTAATAATTCGAGAGAGAGAAAAGCAACAAAATATATAATCATTATATCATACGGTATCCATAACTAGCTTTAATGAAAATCTAATAAGCACTTATTGAGACTATGTGGTGAGAAAAATGACAAATGGCAAATACATAAACTGCAAGTTTTTAATAGCGTTCAGGCTACCAGTTTAAAAGTGTAAAATGACTCAGTATATAAAAAACATAAATAAATGTAATGTGGTAGTTTTGAGGCCTCCACATGTTCTTTACTGGAAACTTGTATAATATTTTAAAGATATACTACACCCGTGAATGACTGAGATTTCAAGAAAAATAAATAACGGAGTCTGTAGAAGCTCTTAATTTTTTTTCTGATAGCTTCGCCAATCTACCCGGATTTCGAAAAAGACAGCAAAACCTACTACGTACTAATATCATGCCGATCCTCGAAATTTCATCATAAATCGCTGAAGATGGACTGACCGACAAACATACAGACGGAAATGAGTTATATAGTTTTTTTGATGTAGACTTGCTGATACATCTAAAAAAAAATTCAATGACAAAAAACTAGAAAAGCATGATGAATATCACCCACTAGCAGCCGCTATAATGGCATTAGATTCTATATAAAGCCTTCTCAACATTTTTGTCTATACCACCTATTGTTTCGCACTTACCTTGTATTATCAACACCTGATTTGAATACATTAAGTGATAATTCGTACGACACCTGTATCAGGTCATTGCAAATTATATCATCGATGCACAATGACCAATGAACTTATGAGGGCATTTACAAGTATATAACGCTCTGCGATTTCTTAGGCAGCAATCAGTCACATCAACACAAGCAATCAGTTACCCAACAATCAGTGAAAATGTACTCCATTTGCGGTATCGTCGTTCTCGTCTTGACTCTGGCTAAAGCAGAACTACCAGTGCAGCAAAATTTCGTACCTGGATCCCTCATCAGGTTGGTTCAACCATCACAGCCTCAGCCACAGGTGTTTTATTATCAGCCAGCGCAATATAAAGTAAGTCAACATTCTTGATAGAACATGATGCAAATCTAGCGTAAATATAACGTAACAAGTTTTTTCATAGCCTATTGCCAGAAACAGATCACACTATTACCTTCAACCAGTTGACTTGAACGTCAATATTTTTTTTCAATTGATGCCCTATCTGGATATATTTTGGAAAAGAATGTATTGTGGGCCACAAATCGCTCTCTAAACTTACTTTATTCACTTTATTAAATGAATTGTGAGATTTGATGCTCGTATAAAAATCTCTAAACTTTTCTATTTGTTTATTTTTCATTATATGGAAAATATTCGGGTTGTTTAAGTATAATGGCTTCCTAACCACATTTCCATTCACCCAATTACCCAATTCAGTTAGACGTATACACTTCAACATGCCGTCTACCACAGCACCATTCTGTGTACAAATATTTACAGATTAGGGAATATTATTGCCAAGTATTTTCATTATCATACCTTTGTTTTATTAACTTCTAGATATTCATAAAAACATTTTTGTGTATAGGTTGCTGAAGATGAAAACAAGAACGATACTGCTGTGGAAGGGCAACATAAAAGCACCACCGAACCTACAACTCAACGAAACTTTAACGACCGACGAGATGTTCCAGAAGCAAAAGAACAAGAAAAGCAAAAAGAGAACCTAGAAGCTCCAGTAGAAGAGATGGGTGTCTACTACATCTATCATCCAACTGGTGTGCTGCAAAGGGTTATGTATTCCACAAAAGATGATGCTCGAAACATGGCGTTCAGTGCTAAGTTGAAGTATAAGAATGTGGAACCCGTCACTGGACCTATTTATACTTATGATCCTGAAACATATGCTTTCAAACACGTTTAGTTGTCATTCTGAGATGTATTGAATAAATAAGTTTATTGAAATGTTAATAATGACTTTTACTACTTGCCCGCTTTCATGAAGTAATTTGTCAGGAAACTAATGGAAAGAAATAAACCAACTTTAGAGACTGGACATAATATTGTACTTATATTGACCACTTGTAATATTGAAGTAAGAACATCACTCGGTAGATAAGCCTTTTGTATTTTTTGTGGCAGCACTCAATCAAAGAAGGAAATAAATTTTTCATTTTTTGATTTTAATGAGGTGACCTCAAAAAAATGTTATACCGATCTACTGATTGTAGGGTGGTATTTTTGACGGATTGAGAATTGATTTCAGTAGATTTTCAGAGTCTAAATGCTCCCACTTCCTTGCAGTGTAGAGGGGGGCGTGGGTTGTATCATTTTTTTGATGCGAGCGCCGTGACAAAAAATACTTTGAAAACTCCTGACCTATGATGGTGGTGATGGGGTGATGTAGGCACTATGAAAAGTCAAGGAACTGATTCATACTGATTCTCTTCTTATATTTGTTAATCATACACATATCATTAGTAATGACAAAAAAAAAACAAAATGAAGATCGTCATCCCACAATCAAAATAGATATAAATATGGGAGAAAACGTGACATACAAAGTTGATTCCCAGCTTAAGATTATGATGACTCATCTCCATGAAATCAGATTATTTAATCTTTCTCTTGAAATTGTTATCATCATTAAACAAATTTTTTAACTAACGAGAAAGCTAATCTACTCCGAGTATTATAGTCATTAGAATTCCTGCTTGCCATAACATGCCAGCACACTCATACAGTTCTGATAATATCGTTTGATATATATCTGGGGTGGATAATTTCAGTCTAAAAGCAGCACGCAACTGTCTAGACAAGGTAACAGAATTAATAGAAAACCTTGGAACAACAGACTGTCCTAAACAAAAGATGAAAATATTTCTATAATAGGGTCCGTAAAAAAGTGTTTAATAAAAAAGATATATATCTTTAATGGCATACAAAAAGCCATCGAAAATACATTGTTTATTAGTTGCTTGCTAATACGATGGAATTTTTTAAACACGTTTAATACTAAGCTTTGAACAGAAATTCATAGCCCAAATAGCTTTTTAGGGAGTCATCTTTAGCAACATTTCAAGGATCTTATGGACCCATTCACACTATCTCACCAGAGTTGAGTTACACAATTTATATGAATTCGAACAATGTATTTTGGCCCACGTCAGTTTTACAGTTTCACCGAAATTAACAAAAATCGAAGTCAACGCGTCCTTTAGCAAAAACTGCATAGCACTGAAACGCTTTTTTTTCCGTGAATGGTAAGTACTATAAGAGCAACTGTAATTAGTGATTTTGTACTAAATTGTCACAGTTTTGATTTGCCACTGATTTTTTTGGATAAAAGTCTAAAGTTTGAAATGAAAATCAAAAGTTATCAAATATATTGTTTGTTATTATACTTATTTTTATTTTATGTAGTTATTCTAATTGACTTCAATGCTTAATTAGCACAATTCGGTTTTTAATTGTATAAATTAATTAAAGCCTACATAGTATTATATTTTATCCTAAACAAAGCATTGCTTTATGAAGTTACTTCCAAAATTCGTTTTGTAACAAAAATACTTTCTCATTTGGCACACCCTTAATAAGTCATATTAGCTGTAAATTGGTGCGGAATTTGATTTCCAATTTATTCCTTGAGTGAAAATACTTTAACAAAGGATGACCTTTAACTTTTCCTTTTTAACAGGGTAATCGAAAGAGACTACCAATTATTTGGATACTATATTTAGCACCTGATCGATACTTCAAATCAAGCAGGAAAATATTATATGAGTTTTATGACTGTGGAATGCTGTGGAAACTCAGTTTTAGTTGAGCAAATAGACTTTATACTGGATACAATGATACAATGAAATGTTAAAGCTCAGTCAATCTCACAACAAAATGGTCATAATCGACCATGTCCGTATTAATAATAATATTGATGATAATAATGAAGGTATTTCATTCTTGATTAAACATAACAGAAAAAAATGTCTAGCCACTGGCAACTCCACTTAATCATCAGTAAGCTTATGCCTAAAGTGATCTAAGTAAAATATAATTATTCAGAGAGAACTGGTGGGTGCTAAAATGGCTATAATAAACAAAATCGAGCTTATATTAACTAATGAATAATTTGTGATGCATCATAGGCTTTATGTTACTGTTCGACAATTAAACGACTTTATAATTGTACTTTAATTTGTTAATCGTGTACAAACTGAATTCCTCTGTAAAATATTGTATGACCTTATAGCATTGAATACATAACATCTCTGGAAAGCCGCGGTTCGGTGTTGAGGTATGGTAAACATGGATTTACGTCTAATATAATAAGCAATTGTTTACCTATTTTTTTTCGAGATTTAGGTATAGGCATTCCCTTTTATTCGTGGAGATCTGTGGTCGATGATGACTTATATGGACGACAATAATATTGGAATCTTTATGTCAATGTGTTTGTCTGAAATATTTCAAAATGTACAAAATGTCAGTCTTTCATATCAGATTTACAATCACTAAGTATCTTATATTCAAGATCAAAGATATGATTTTAAAAACCTTTTGTGGTGGATATATATCCATCTTCTTGCATATATGCAAAATTGCCATCCACCTTCTCAGAGTAAGTGATGTCCATGATGTGAGGAATAGTGGATATTTCCAAAAAACAAACATTATTTTGGCGTCATTTCGGATTCCCGGCGATTGTAGCCTATTACAAAAATACAGTTGACAAGTACATGATCTACAAATCAAAATAACTCAACGTAGTCTCATCTTGTGATGGTCGCTCTGGCCCCTTACACTTTACTCGAAAAAAAGCGTACTTACGTTTCGCAACCTTAGCAGCCTTTGCAGTATTTTGCAGCGAATTTTTTTTCTAGAATATGTGATTCCAATGTATGCCCTCACAAAGCCAGATGAATAGATAAGTCTATGTTACGGACATGTGTATATTATGTGGTCTCGCAATTCAACTACCGATTTAAATGTAAACAGTTTCAGGACGATTACAACAGAATAATCCAGTTCTTCAATTGATCGTTATATTTTTCGGGTCAGTGTTAACTTTTCGCAAACTTTTGAATGTTCATTCAACAACGACTATATAAACTTCGTATATAAGTTTACCCACCCAGTGAATCGCAAGCCACATGAACAAAATGTATCTCATCGGTATTAGTGCCGTTATCATTTTCGAAATGTCGCTTGTATCAGCAAATCATAATGATGGACCATATCCTCCATCTGGATGGAAACCAAGTGGACCCAAGTTTGAGACGCCTAAAATCGCCGTAACGCCGGTTAGTTCAGAGCACACCTCAACACAGTTTTCAAGTAATCATTCTACAGAAACTCCTTTTACAGTAAGTAGTTCCAGCAATTGATATTTTTTGTAGAAGAGACGAGTGAATATTATTGTTTTTATAGCATACTTATATATAATGAGAGAAAATTTCTAGCCTGCTCTGGCGTCATCCAAGGATGCCAATACAACAACTCTGAGATATTTATTTTTTAAACTCACTATTAAATGCCTAACCTCAACTTCTTGCCAGACATAGCTTCGCTACTTCTATCTACTCAGAGACTAGTTGTAAATCTATACCAACACTCCAGAAATATACAAAAGAGTCAATATCGAAGTTTCGAGAATTGTTTTAGAGCCAAAAGTGAAACTCCAATTTTACATATAAACACAGGAACAAGATATAAAAACCCTGATTCCATTGTAGTAAATCAACAAACTGATCCTTTAAACTCGATTTTTTCGATCCATTAATATTTGTATTTGATGTTAACTTACTCCTCAAATATCTTGAGTCAGAATGAAAAAGCTAAATCTACAAACGTGAAATATCCTAAGAAATAAAATACGAGTAGTTTATTACATGAATATCCTAAGTACATTTTGACGGCGATGGTTAAGGTTCTGTAGGGGTTTCCCTAAATATAAGAGCAAATATAGTCGCTAAAAAATATTTTTCCTAAGACATGCGAAAGAAAGAAAAATAATTTAATAGAAAAATAGCTAGACAGGATAAATAGTATGCTAGTTGGCAAGTATTCTGGTTAGCCTCTGTTAACAGTCCAATCTGATAGTCCGACAATGATTCAAATATAAATCGGGAAGAAAAAGATTCATTTATGAAACAGTGTGTTGAGTATACGATCTATTTATCTGCATGATGGAAGAGTTTCACCAAGTAAGAGTGTCTACAATCTACATGAGAAACAAATGAGACATGAAGTAGTTCATTCAACTACTAGTGTAACTTCACTTGACTGTATGGTACATTATATTATGTATGTGGGGCTAAATGTAGTTAGGAAAAAAATGTTTAATATTCCGAGATACATTTTTCCCAAATAATCTAATGCTATCTGAATGAAGCAATTTTCCATCTATAAACAATGAGAGAATATGTCAACTGAAAAACACTTGGAACAAAAGATCGTCAATTTTGACTGCTAGAATATAATAGTATCTAGTGTAGACGAGTTGATATCATTAGACTCTCAGATTATGAAAAAAATGAAGCCACTCACATATCAACAACATCAAATACATACAAAGGTTAGATATTCATAAACTTTTTCATTTATGTATTAACAATTCAATGCTGTCAAATCTATCCTGAATTAATATTGGGATATCTGTTTTCTAAAGCAAAATTATTATAGAGCCATCAGCACGTGAACTATAATCTGGACAAAATCACATGACAGTCTATGTTATATATGGTTCAAACGTCTAGTTCAGAAATATTATGCAATCATTCACATCCCCAGATTATCAAAATCTTCAAGCACCATGCTTCGTTAGCTTCACTAGTTTCAACAACTCCACCAAATTAATTTGCTGATATTTCAGTTAGACTCACGTCATCTACTTCCATTGATACTCCAATAAAACAATCATTATGTTACATTGTGTTTTAAGGAATATGGACTGCCACATAATAAGTCGTTAGTTCAAAACGAGCTCACAACTATCGAAACCGAGGAACCTACTACCAAAACCAGCAATAATAAGGACGAAGAAGTGAATATAGTCGATGAACTCAACGAACTGAACAGGAAAAGGAGACAGAAAAGTGAGAAGCTCAAAGATGTTGAGGAGTTCGACGTAACCACCGATCCGCCATCGATAGAGGATAAAAAGCTGGAGTCGTCGCCTACTACGAAGGATATGGGATCTTATTACATTTACCACCCAAATGGAGCACTCCAAAGAATTATTTATTCAACCAAGGACGATAGAGTCAACATGGAATTTGTTGCTCGGTTGAAATACGAGAATGTCATATCTATCGAAGATCCACTGTATACCTATGACCCAAACACTTTTGTACTGCAAAGAATACATTAAAATCTGAACAAATGGGGAGAGTTTGTGTGACCACCTCTAGAAAATACTAGCAGCGAATATTGAAAGAATAACTAGTTTTTTTGCAAGGTAATAATTTCTTTGACAATTTGTATAAAACAACCACTTCATTGTGTGAAAAGTAGGGATCTCAGAACCAAAGTAATATTTTAATAACCATATATGTAAATATTAATATTCAATGTATTGAATAGTATCGCACACCTATCCATTCTAAGACCTAGTTTGCTAACGTAATAGTCGGGTAGACGGTGCAGCTGTGGGGAACAGAAATGAAAGAGCAAGTATTAGCATACTGAGCACTTCTATTTATGTTGAAGCGTTTGTGAGGATCACGCAAATTATTTTGTAACCGTAGATAATTGAACAGCGAATAAAATCCAGGCATCTTTGTTGAATGTGAGGGTAAGTTAACCTAAATGCGTTAGACATCTAAAAGTTTTGACCTGCTGATATTCAAGTTGGTAGACCAAATCTTATACATAAATGTTAAACATCTATTCCACCTGTTTGGACCTAGGATATTCAGGTGCTATCAGCAATGCTGAGATTCTCCAGAGACTTTTGAAATTACTTCACCATTACTGACGTTTGTATCACAAATGAAATATTTCACCATGGATTTAACATAACTACTGTAAAAAAAACAATTTGGATCTTTTGTAGTAAAGACCTACGTAAGTGGATCAGTTGCGAACTACGTATTATTCGCATTCATCAATTTCGCTTATGAGTTTAATTGAAGACACATTCCCATACTAATAGTTGACTCTATAAGGATGTATCTTTGGATATGTTAAATTTTTGCTGAGATATATATCTTATTCAATATATATTTGGTCTTTGGAAGCTCTATGTTATCTTGTTTATAATGCATCGCATAGCCTGAGTGTCTTTATTATTTATTAAACGGTACCTGAGGAACGCGGTGCGGTATTTTATATGATAAACATAAAAGATATGTTGAACACATTGCGCTATTAACATTTCCTCCAAGCGAACTCATTATAATATTTTGCGGTTTGTCTAGATACTCTCGTACCCCGCAGATCTATATGCATACAATCGAACCATTATGTGTCGCGTCACTAAAAGAAAGAGTATTATTTGTGTAGCTGTGTAAAAACTACACAACTTTTTATCTACATGATGGAAGAGTTTCACCAAGTAACAGCGTCTACAATCTACATAATCGAACCATGTATTTTGAAGTGCATGAACATTTATGAACTCTCACAACCATCACTTGATCCTCACTGCAATATTTAAAAAGAAACATTAAACTAATCGGAAATCAATACTGTCCATACAACTCCATTCGTACCGACATACGAGTATAGCTTCAGATCAAATTACATCACCTTTGCGTGACTGGCATTCAACTAGACGCTACTCAATTTTTTCAGTAATCATGACCGCTTATCGTCCGAATATTCAAGAGACACTACTGGTCAATGGCGTAGATTGATGTGGCACATGAATTATTTATTACTAAAGCGAATGCCACACGGTGCGTCAAACGTTGGATCCAGCGCTGTTTCCAGTATTGACTGTAATAATATTTGTGGGGAATGTCACGCAAATTTCGATTTAGATATTCAGAAGAAACATTGGCCCACTGTGGGATTAGAACCACATACTTTCAAATGGCAGGTCAGACGATCCAAATTTAAGTTAAGATGACACTCTGCCTACTCGATTCATTGTGTCAGAGTGTCGACTTAGCCTAGAAAGAACACTGCCTTACGAGGATGGGTGCAAGGGGCATTGGTCCCGAGCCCTTGCGATTAGCAGAGGCCAGGTGAGTAATGCCCTAGATGCTTGGGGGTATAGCGAACTTGCGAAACCATGGTTGGAGAGAGATGACTGCAGGCATTCCAAGAGGGAGCTATGACTATTGAACTGGAGGAGGGATTCACTCCACTTGTTAGTAGAGATCCTCACAGGTCACTGCAGATTGGACAGGCATCTGACACTCATAGGAGTGTCCAAAGACCCTATCTGTCAGAGGTGCTGGGAGGATGACTAGACCTAGTTCCACTTCCTGGGTGAGTGTGCCGTATACAGCAGCCTGTCGTCGGACCCGATACTCGATGGTTCAGGCACAATTTATAATCAGTATAGAATGCAGCGTTGGTAAGAATTTTGGAACATTCAAATTTAATTTTGATTTCAAAAGATTAAGTATAAATAACAGTAATAACGATCGTTTCATACCATAGCACTGGTTGGTTTTCGTAAATGGTTCCATTGTTCATAAAATATATGTTGGACGACATTTTGATCAATCAAATATCCGCAATCATCTTCATCGTCCACAGAGAGACAATTGATTGACCATTGATTGTATACTCACTGATGCGACAATATGTATCAGATACTATATTTTTCATTAGTCTACTCCCACTATTAATCTTCAAAACATTTTAATGTGCGCCGCAGTGAAAAATGACGCCTGGTATGTTGACACCGAACACAACAAGGAAAAATGTTTACCACCTGATTTTCACTTTCGTCCATCAATCCTGTCATTGGCATTGTTAATGCCCCACTGCTGGTCGAGCAGCACAATGAATGGCCCAAAAATTGTCCACGTATCTGAACTGTCACTTTCAGAATTAATCTTGCAGACACGCTGGTGCTTATAATATAAACAGACAGGGGCACACAACTAACTTTTTGTGTTGCAGTAAAAGTTTTGGAACTTTTGAATCTGTGCTTATAAACTGTAAAAAATTTCTTTCATTGCTCCTTTGTATGGCTTTGTATTGCCTTCGTTTCAATTGGTTCCTTTAAAAAAAAGTACAAAACCAAAAGCGTTGCTTTTTATCATCGGCAAACTAATCTTATCAATACCTTTCACGAATTTTTTTCTTTATTAAATTGAAACGGTACCTTTGAAATTTAAAGAATCCATGTCATATGTTTCGTAACCTGATATAACTCAATCAGCCATTAAAAAAATGTTGCTGTCCAGTAATGGTTACTTCACCTCAGGTTTAATGTATAGTCCATTTATAAAAATACGTCATTTTTAGTCTTGGGGTTATAATTACACATTTCCCAATTATTTTAGGAACTTCAAATTCCAGGAATTTCTCTTGATCACTTTTACTATGAGTATAAATATGTTTATCAAATATTTCTTCACTTCTACAGTAAAAGGTTCACAAGATACAGAACTGACTCACTCGGTACAACTTTCAAAAGCCATAAAAGAATTACAAGAGCAAGTGATACAAGCCACATATTAGTTACGATTGAACCTTATGATAAACTTGCCTTTGGCAAAAATAACTATTGATCGGTAATGCAAAGTTAAATTTGTTTGCATCATTATGCAGGGTGTGATTTGGTTAGTAGCCAGCTCAAATAACCAGTAACTGGAATGTTGAATATGGATATTTATAAAAACATCCCCACATAATATGAGAACTACGTGAATACTGATATCGAATTGTTGGAAAATAAACGAGATATTAATTTATTTAAATTCAATAATATAGTTATTCATACCTACATATACACATATTTCAGTGCTAACAAGACTTCATATATATCCATTATTATATCAAATATTTTTTATTTTCTGTAAAATAGGTGAAATTTTATGATTATTTTCTATATGGGAAAATATACAGGAAGCTCTGAATAACTAATTATTAAACGCATTGATTGGAACTTATTTTTGAAACATACCCAGCTTGTCAAACTAAGAAAAAAAACAGGATTCTCACACTCATATCTAATCCGCATAACCATAGTCAGCTTAACATCTCACAATGCTTTGGATGAACTGAAACATCAAGGAACTTTTCGTAATAGTAATCGTGTAAGGGAATGACTATCACTATGATGAAACCAGATCTGGGTACTATGAAGACCCCTTTGTGGCATTATAAATAATAAAAGAATTCCGAATTTATAAAACATTTCAAAAATCAATTCCACTATACACGGCTGTTGTCAAAATATAATGTATCGATCTATTTCATGCTAAAGTATTTTATCACAAAAGCTCCATTGCCCATGGGCAATCACGTTATTATAATTTAAATATTTACGTACATATTATTCACAGTATATGGACTTTGTATCACATTTGAACAGCCGGTGTACAAAACTGACTGAAAAAAATAAACAAAATGCAATTAGCTGAAACGCATTGTTCAGCATTGCACCCATAGAGCGACGTTGGTCTTGATCTTATTTTCATGTAATTGTGTGTTCATACGAAGCTACTGCACATACGAGTATGTAAATAAGAAAGACCCTCAAATAACGCATGAAATAGTATTTGAAAATCATCTAGTATGAATTGGTTCAGTTGTTTTGAGTACTGAGATAGCATTTAATGATTTGGTTCCGTTACGAAAGTAAAACAACATCCTATTCCCCACTGCGTATGTGTAGAGACTCTCAGCATCAATCACATGTTTCATAGTTAAGATAAAGCTAAGATTCGTACTGAAGATAAAGGTTAGGTTTTACTAAGTGTAAGTTTTACTGTTCAAGAAATTATAACAACGGTTTTTTGGACAGCTCAATATCTGCCCATTTTTGTTAAATATCCCCGTAGGGATGCGGTTTGAATTTGTGTCGCAAAAAATTGGGAAACACTGTGTGATGTAGTCTGTAAATGCTCTTACTTATAGTCACATGCTCGTAAACTGACTGAGAGAAGAGACTTGTTGCATGTTAATTGTTGTAAACGTCATTCTGCATGAACATCGCCCCATAAAGATCCGCCTTTGCGTATAGGTGGTCTAAGATCTGCATTATATCCAGGTTTCTACCATACAAACTTGATATCACTGTTCATGAAGAGTGTTTTGCATAAAATCCATATTCGGCATATTTGTATGAAAGTCTCCGACAAATGTTCAAGCAAAATATTTTCTGCAACCGTATGAAAGAATGTAGTTAAAAGTTTCATTCGCAAAATATGAAATGCTATATGATCCCTAATTTGTTCATGTCAGCAGTTCATCGTTAGAATTGTGCTGACAAGGTTATCAGTTGAGTGAGTGACAATACTGGGATGTTGAAGACTTACTCAACGAGATGGAGAAGTTACGGGGGGAAAGAGAAAAATCATTCGGAGGAAAAGAGAATTGATCACCTAATTCTTTATGAATGTCGCAATGTCCACAAGTATTCAGCTTGGGACGGTAACCCACGTACATGAAATCCCTGTTTATATTACGAATAACGAAGATACGAAGTTAGAGCTGCCTAAAAGTAAAAGTAACCTAAAGCCTTCCATTATCGTACGTATAGTAGAGTAGAGAAAAACGGAGTGTGAGTTTGTATTTGTCTCTATGATCTTTTAAATATGTGCATTCTTCCTAATTTTGTCGAGTGCATTCCATATAATTGTTATAACCATAGTTATTTCACGTGAATGGAGACAAGCTTGTAAGCCGATTACAGGCAATTAGTGCATTTTTGTTACTTTATTATCTGATGCAGAGTAGCCAATTTGTAATCTTTCTGTGGTAGGAGAGCGTGATTTTTACTATTCATAGTCCCTCCGTAATATTGCTATACATAAAAGATGATCTCTTTCCATAATTTGAGCCGGATAGTCAACACTCTGCTGGACTACGAGCTGGAAACTAATTAGGCCATTTATTGCAGATTACATCATAAGACAACAAGGATACACTAGATATATGATCATATGTTCATTTTCTCCACTGCGGAAAATAATAGAGCTTTTTTAAAGAATTGATTTAAAATTTATGTACAGCTGTGAAATCTTCAATATCTTGAAAGACTTGTCACAATTCCTCCAAGAAAGCAGCTTCCCGATGCAATTTTTATAAACTTCTAATGGCTTCACATTTCCTGCAACTTCTTTCGAGTTCGCATCCATTACGTGATAGAAGTTATACATAATTTATAGCAGCCGGTTATTCCATACGTAGAGCCGTTTCTAAAAGTGCGGCCGTATCTCAATAACTTTCTTGTCGGAAGCGTCTTAATAAATTTTAAAGAGCTCAGTTTTTCGGTTTGTAAATATTGAGAATGAGTTTTTCAACAGTTACAGAGATAGTTTTCAATGTCTACCGGTTGCTATTTTTCTGAAAGGTATCAGTATTGAATTATGCAGATTAAAATATTTTTCTCTCAATGACGCTTTTCGTTTTATATTTAAATCATCGTCAGATTGTCAAATGATTCAAATATAAATCAAAAAGCGCCAGTGAAAGAAAAAATGTTTTATTTGTGGAACTGTGAATCTTTGTATATGTATCAATTATTATACTATTTAATTAGCTAAGAACCTTCTGGTGGTATTAGGTAACTTTTCTAGGAAAGTTCGAATGTTATCCGACTGCTTAGAGGATTAGGCTGGCATTCGAAAAAGACAAATTCGTACATTCGTGGCCTTTTCGTGGAAGAAAGATTCGTTTTAACCGTGATACATTTAAATCCAAACCCAAACTGCTAAGCCACATAACCAACTAACATCGGAATGTATTATTTCTAAACAGGAACTCTCCTTCTGCCAAACTCGTTATTCTGCCATTACCATAACCAGTAAATTTTGCGATCTGACAATGATTTGATATATAACATTATATTAGCTGATTATATTAGCAGCTGATTCCGTTTTCGACCTAAAATACCAATCATGTAGATTGTAGATGCTCTAACTTGGTGGAACCCTTCCGTCATGCAGATAAAATAATTGTGTATATACCACACAATTTCACAAATAAAACTCTTCTTCTTTCAGTAACATATAAATCGGACCGCGTCACTGTAAATGAGAGCATTTTATTTGTGTAAGTGTCAAGTGTGTGTAGACACATACTTTTATCTGAAAAATACTGTTGACAATGGCAAAAATACAAATGTTCATTCAACAACCTTTCATATCATGTTCAATATCTAATACAAATATGTCTGCCTGTGTATAATTATTTCAACTATTTTTCTAGTACATGGCTCTCAATCAATCGTCTGGATAATTGAATATGAATCAGCTAGACAACCACAATTTAACAGTCACAGTTATGCGTTTTCATGTAGATTGTAGATGCTCTTACTTAGTAAAACTCTTTCATCATGTAGATAAAAAGTTATGTAATTAACACAAAGTTTCACAAATAAAACTATTTCTTTCAGTGATGTGTTTCGATTTATATTTAAATCATCGTCAGACAGTCCGACGCCACTGAAAGAAAGAGCTTGCTTTGTCAAACTGTGTGATAATTACACAACTTTTTATCTAAAAGCTATGTATTTGTTAATCCACGGGATGGAGACAATATACAAATGTATATTAAAGCATTGAAAAACCTGTCCTACAGCGGGATACGAACGAAGCCCCTACTAATACTTGCTGGACATACCCTCTTCCAGCTGAGCCACAAAGGCACCTCTCTCAATCAGCCCGAATGCTAATGTTAGGAAGATACCCCGAATAGAAGCAACGTTTCTTTGAAATTTAAAATTACGTGCGCTGTTCGAATCTGGAGACCTAGCATCAGTGTGTTTTCTTAATTTCTGAATGGGTATATGGTCTCCATCTCCATCTATTATCAAATTGCCTCCAGAGTGGACATCGTTATTGCTTACCTTTACTGTTCCAGAACTCTGACGCTGTGTTTCGTTGATGTGAACAACGGAGGTATTTTAGGATTCTGAAAAATATTGGTCTGGAAGGAAATCTATCTAATATCCGTGAATTTGTAAAGCGTATGTCCGGCAAGCGGAAGGTTCTATCCCTGCCTTAAGCCAAATTTATTCCAAATTTGGAAATGCAAATTTGTAACCCACAAGGTAAGTTTTAAAAGCTTCACCATAGATGGTAATAAATTTCATAATCTGAGATTCAATTGTTGATGTAAAGAAGTTTCTTAGGAGTCATTCAGCTACATAATACTGAAACCGTGTTATGTTCCTTCAGCTTGAAAATCAACGACTTGTGTCAGATCCCACTTATTTATATTAGCGTGAATTCAACCATATTTTTATTTCTACTGACATAACCATAGCTCCCGCATTCTATTTACATGAAATTATTCCGTCCCATTTAAGTTGGTCAGGTAGTTCGCACAACAAAGTTTGGCGAAAGTTCGGAAGTCCTTCGATAACTTTCCAAAAGTTGGCGCAGACAGTCTGTCGTTAGTGTGCGGCGAAAATATGAAAAAAATGTAGTAACCAGATCGTTCTCTTTTTAAGTACATTTCTTAGGTTTGGTTCCCAGGCATAAGCGAACAAAATTCTGTGATCTTCAGCATTTACTAATTCGAGACACTGTTTTTCGAATCCGATAATTGAGCCAAGGAATTATTACGATTGCGAACATCTCATTTGAGAAAATACGTGTTTTTGATTTTATGATGTCTTCATGACCTATTTCCGTCGGCCTGCCTGTCTATTCTGTCTGTTTGTCTGTCGATCCGTCCATAGCTTATTGTCACCGCTGATCTCGGTAACCGTTACACAATATTGAGATTAAATTTACACTATTGGATCACATGAGGTAATGCTACTATATCTTTGAAGATAGGTACAACGGTGATGAAATTATTGACAAAAAACAAAAAAATACGAATACATTCTCAAAGATTCCTGAAAATATCATACGTAGGTTCTGTATATTCCTAAATTTCTTGATAGTTTTATGAATTATATAATGTTTGAGATTCGGAATTTTTTTAATTGTCATGCCCTTTTCGCATGAGTTACTTGCTCTTCTTATCAACTAATAAATAACGAAACGTACATTTTGAGGGCCTCTGAAGATTCTTATACTAAATGATAAGGATAAAACCATAAGCCACGAAACTATACAAATGTATAATCGATAAACGCAAGATATGCTGAGTTTGTTACTCGCTCTCGTAACAAGATAGTATAGATAAGAAAGGCCCTTATTTGTAATGTAATGTATATGTAATATTATTAACTAATGCGTAACAAATACTAATTCCGTCTACTTAATGGCCTTTTTACTATATTTAAGGAGAAATTCATCAAAATGGCAGAATTAGCTAGTATTGTGATAAACTTTGATAGTGCGCCCCATAAAGCATTATGCGTGATGAATAAAAATTAATAAAAATGCATAAAGGTACTTTATGACTCTTATGATGTGAATATTAATAAATATATATTAATTTTATTCAAATAATATTTCATTGAATTTGAGGTAGCGGCTGATTATCAAATACGTAGATCCTAAAACATTTACTCAATCAATCATTTATTATTATAATAATTATTATTATTATTATGGTATAGTAATATACAATACATATAATGAATATAAACTCCGTTGTCAAAAAAGATCTCTAAAATATGGTAACGAAGAGTTATCGGGCAGACAGTCTCATTCATTTCACGGACTTTTTGTATTGAAATATTATTTCTGTAGTAGTTTATCACTTGGATATTATTATTTTTAGACACGGTCCAATTAAAAATCATGCGATAATCTTGGCAAAAGGGCGCTTGAAGCGAATATTCCAGATCAACTGAACTTTTGGGCGAGTAGAAGAAATAAAAGAAAGACTATGACATGTCTTTGGTAATCGGTTAAAAGTTACAGATGAGTGGAGTGGATTTGAGAGTTATTTTTGTATTCTAGTCCGTAATATTTCGAATGGAATGTTAAATGTCTTCCCAAAACTTATTTACTTCTGAAAGCTGTGGCAATGATTGAAAAAAACGCAATATTTGCAGTTTCCCCAAAGCTCTCTTCAATATTAAAACTTATTCGATTTTAGGACGAGTGTCACTCCGGACAGAAAAATTTTCCATTAAACTAGAAGTTTTCCAATAGAGAACAGTGGTGGATATCTGAAAAGCAATGCATCTTCGCTGGAAGCAGTTCATTTTTCAAACGGTGTCTGTGGAGACAAAATGCGTTCCAAGGGAGTTCCCACCTTGAAGGACGAACATAAATTCTTGTTTTTCTCTCTCAGTGAAGGATCAAGGTAATCTTACGGGGGTTGAATTTGTCTCTGTCTGGTATATGCAAAATACGAGAACGTTTGAACAATATATTTTGTTTCAAACAGTGATATATCGAAGGCTAGCAACACCTGCAGTTTTTTGAGTGGCATAAGAATAATGGTCGAGCAAACAAGCTCTAGAAGGATAATAATCAAGATCCATTACTAAAAAATATTATTTTATAGTATTAATTTTTTCCTACTGTTTCGCTTGAACCCTATATCGTCATATGAGTTATGATTTTCTTCAAAAATTATGCGTTTAAACAAAATGCCATAGATGAGTTAAATATTAAGATATAGTCATTAATGGATCTAGCTATTCTATAGCCTGCATCATCTCGTTGCTAGCTGCAGGTGATTGTTACAATCCAACTTACAGAAAAAATATACTCTTCAGATTTTTCGAAGTTGTTACTATTGGAGAGGACTCTGGAATCAATTTTTCAATTTTAATTATAACGCTATGATATGCTATATACTGCGGTTATAGGGCTGGTGATATTGGTGGGAAAAGATTGGCCATGAGTTGGCAATTATCATCACCTTTAGAATGCTGAAAAGTCTCCGTATATTATGGAATATGCATTTGCAACATACACCAAGAGCGCTGACCATTTAAGTCTTATAACAGCAGCACTAACACTAACGTCCTGTATGTCAAACTGTCACAGCAAATGGCGCTTGGATCTGTTACAAAGGCACTAAACATAGCATCCTTTGTCTTCCGTGACAATCACGATTGAACTATTATTAGCGTTACATAATTACTTGCTGTCTCCGCAAGATGGAGCTTTTGATACATAAATTCGCATTTAGAAATCCGAAAAGAGGACCCAGTGCGGGATTCGAACCTGCATCTTCCGATTTCATGTCAGACGCTCTGAGCAACTGAACCAACTGGGTAGCTGGTCAGTCGTTACAGAGCGCGGATGATATGTTGAGCAGAATCCCCCTGAAGCCATTCTTCCGAATTTCAAACTGCCGCGTCGTTCGTATCTCGTGGTGCCACAGCGCCAGGGTTGGCGTAATGAATTCGGAAGATGCAGGTTCAAATCCCGAACTAGGTCTTCTTTTCGGATTTCTAAATGCGAATTTATGCATTATTAGCGTCTTTCACGTTTAAAGTTGACAAATGGTGCAAACAGATAGGGACATCTATCGCCGCTATTGACAATTCAAGGTAATTGTGACATTGGCATCGTGAGTCGCAAGTTGTAAATGTTGAGCGCTACTCCGGCTTAATGTACGTTACTATCACAACCCTACCTGAGATAGGTGTATGTGTACATAGGGCTTGTCCCGAACTCTTTGCCTCTGTGTTGAGAATCTAGGCTATAAATATAGATTTTCATGGGTGCTACAGAAGGTGCAACCTAGAAAGCACCTGTGCACATTATTACCAAATAACAAAGTAAATCATAAACCACGACCAGAAATGGAAAGCAACAAATGACGAACAACGACAAGATGCTATCACCCTTTCCCTCCTTATTTTTCTCGCTTTTTGCTTAGAGTAAACACCCCGCATCATAATCTCTGCAAAAAAATACACACTCACACATCGAGCAGGACACCCTTCGGTAGTGTTTTCTCCCCAGTAGTTTTCCTTATCGCGTCGTAATGGCTGCGACAGGCGCCTCGACGAGCAAACATTCACCCCCTTCACCTCTTCGCCTCCCTGTGACGCCGCCGGCGCCAGAGCGGTTGAGAGAATTTGTCAAGCTCCCACAAAATTAGCCAGCGAGTCTCTTCAAGAACAGATCGCAGACCTTGGAAGATACTAGAATTTTCATTGCGTATCAGCAAGTTCAAAATGGAGGGTGTAAAAATGGGGGATGACAGCATCACGAAATACTAGGTTATGTATTGAATCGAATTCCGATTATTCATACAGTCCTGTGTATCCATGATCGAACGTGCCTTTTTCGGGATTACCAGTTTTGATTAGTATTTATTGAACATTGAAATGTTTCGGAAAACAAAAAACTATCAATTCTTCTGGTATTTCCCAATATCGTTACTGGTTGCTAATTGAAACCACATTTAATTGACGAAATAACTTTACTGACGTGTCTGGTGCCTTAGCAGCATTTATGAAAATATATAAAGAAGTACCAGATCTCACAATCACATCTTTGTCTAAGTGAATACTTTCCACTATACATATGGTCTGCGATAGCTACTAGGAACTTCAACTTTATAATGATGGCAATGAAATACGCCAGGTTGCGCAACACTTGAAGATTAATGTTACTATCACACTTCTTTAATTTTCTTCAGCCCACATTGAAATACATATCATTTTCAAGGTAAATACGTGATTTCTTATAAGTAACGTCTCACAAAGGCAGACAGTCTATCGTACCCCAGAACTGCTGCGAGAAGAGAAAAATGTCTATTCACATTGACAATAAAATGTGAATTGTTACCTTCCGGGAATAAACTTCCTCGGCAGCTCATTTCACAACGCTGAGGTTCTACAAAGCAGCCACTTCTGCAAGAGGTACCTTCGAGGCGTTTGAGTTCGCCCATTGGAATCCTATATTGTTTGCTATACTGTCAACTCTTGGTATTATTTCTCGATATAGCTTGGTCGAAGATTTGCCGTCCTTTGTACTGACAGACATACTGTTTGCCTCTATATTGTGTCCAGCAGCACCAGGAAGTGCTCCGGAGTGCATCTCCATACATGCGAACAGTGCTGTAGCGATGGTCTGATCTGGCCCTTATAGAATAGCATTAACTGTTCCTGTAAATACAAATTATGGAACAAAAGAAAACCCATGTAACTTCTGGGACTTCGAAAAAGCGAGGCCAACAATTATCTTTGCACCAAAAGATGTTATTGTTGATGTTAATTCCCAGACGCTTGATCTAAGATGCCTCCAGTATTGGGCTATCTCCATGTCCACGGTGAGCAAATTACTCGTAGCATGTAAGTTTCATGTAAGGGCTATTAACCGGGTATTCTGTGCGTAAAAATGAACTCTTTATGAACTATTTATGGAGCCCCATTCGAAAATACTTTCGATATCCTCATTATAAATAAATACATCTATCATCACGTATAGGGACCGGTCTTTGAGAAAATCATCCAATTACCTGCAAAGACCAGCTAACAGCCTATGGGCAGAAAGCTTGATCAGAAATCTCTCATGCCACAACCTATCAAACCCCTTTGATATGTAGAGCGCGACGACTAGAGATTCTCCATGCTCCATGCTCAATCTCTATGCTCCACATATGAGCGACGTAGGTAAGAAGATCAAAGTTCCAGTTTATTCATTTGTCTTTGTACTCCAATCTAGTGGAAAAACCTTTTTAATTCTGTGGTGCTCTTGTCAGCTACAGTTTGTTATGGCAACCAAGGCGTCAAGCCGTTCTTATGTCACGGGCCTCATTATTAATGATTGTCCGACGAGGGCCTTTAAATCTCGGTGTTGAGGAATTCTCGCCTGTCTAATGATGTGACTGTTCATTCTCACTGACCCTTCAGTGCTAAAGTTAGATTAAGTGCGGTGGGTAATAGTTTCCACCTACCAATTTCGGACAGTGTGCTGCGCTATTTATGCTACCAGCAATAAAATCCATACTACCTGCCGCCGATGGTATACGGAGATGTTTTTTCCTTGCTAGTACTCATGACAAAACATGTAATGCCAAGAGTTTCAGGTACATGCAGCGCCCAGCAAAAACGATTGGATGACTGGAACAGATGTTCGCCAGAGTTGACAGAACCAACTATATTGCGAGTAGACTTGTAACGTTCTACTCCCCTACGAACAGGACTTTCACCATCCGGAGCATGTGCTAAGCCACATGTGCTGTCCGCAATGACAAAAATGCTCGGTGAATTAGTTTAATGCAAAAAATCTTGACTGTCCACGATTGGTTGCAGGGATAGAACGCCATCGATCCATGTGGACAGAAAAATAAATTGAGTCTGTCTTGCAATTTGAAAACTACTATTTGTAGAAGGAGGGATATTACTGTCTGCCTCTTAACCTTTTTGGTAGTATCAGCTCTCACATTTGAATGAACGAACACACTACTCAACCGGAAAGCAGTCATTTGTACTTTAATAAAGGCTGGTAAGGCAGTCAGTAAATTTGTTGATTCAACCACATGAGGTTTCAACGAGCAGCCAATACATGTATACGATTAATGATAATGAACAGGATAAGTTTCAAGAGGTATAGTCTTTGAAATTTGTCATTTCAGCATATGGATTAGATCTACTCTAGATCTCACCTAGGTCAAAGTTTTATAGATGACGGATAATGTCTTTTACCAGCACACATTTTTTAAATCAAAATTTTACCATTTATAATAACAAAATTAGTATACTAGAAGCCCATATAATGAAAATTATATCCTCAGATCTTCAATTATATCATTCCACAATATCAGATTTCTAGTACATGCGAAATAAATAACAGCAACGTTAGCTGAGTACCAAGGTTTTAATTGTACGTTATTGCATTTTGCTATGCTATGTTCTACAAATATTCAATACAAACGTCAATGGAATTCATGATTACACTGATACTAAAATCAATTAAAACGTTTTATATTACAAAGGCATCCATGCATACATTTTTGTAGCACACTCATACGTTATTCCATTAAATGAAGACAAAGGGCACTACAGTATAAACCCTAGCCAACAATCAATATTTTTTCATACCGTTTAATACACAAAGTACACTATCACAATCGCTCACTGAGGCTGCTGGACCCAATCCAGGAAAGAACAATGCGTCTGATGGAATGCACCTCACCTTGCAAATTACGTCAACATTGTCCCTATTCTTGTAACCTTACACCAAGAGTTAGTTACCAGTAGCACTAGAGGGGTCAAACGGACGGATCCTGAGCAAGTCGAACTTCCAACACTTTGAATGGGAGCTTTCCAGAAGCCATTCTTTCGGTGAACTTCACCATTGCCTAGAATAGGCTACCAATTTCCTTTCCCGTGTTGTTTCTTCGCCAATGCGATGTAATGGTGAACATTTGCAGCGTTCAAGGTCAATATTTATCCTCTTGAAGTACTGGACCGCGCTGGGCTTTCTGCCTTTGCAACAGGTTATTTACAATAAAAAACTACAGTACCTAACTCTGAAGTCGCAGTGCTCTTAACCTATAATTTATTGCCGGAGTTTTAGTATAACCAGACGCCCAATGTCACTTCGGTATTTCAGCTAATCCTAGCGTATCGCCCTGCGTGTGGACACAGCATAATCGGATATGAAGTTTTTCCATTGGGTGTGTGTTTTTAGCACTTTCAAATTTCCATCAAATCAGCGAGTCATGAGCTGTTGCATCTGCAGCAAAACATCCATACATGATGCGGACATGCAGGAAATGAAAAATCGGATGCTCTGCGATGTCAGGATCGGACTTCCATCATCGACAAAATAAGGCATAGGTATCAGTTTGCGTATTGGTTTGAGTTCGGTTGAAACAACTGGTCTAAGTCCCACAAAAATGCTTAAAATGGTCGATGAATAAACAAAGACTACAGAAACATAATAGTGGAATGCAATTACGATTAAACTAGTGCTCAAACCTCGCAAAAGTTTGATCACAGCCAGCACTCACCAGTTTCGCTTCAACGTCTACAAACATCAAATTAGTGATCCATAAATTGGAGTCCCAGAAAGTATTTTCTTACGCCCAAATATAATTGGAAACTCGAGATACATAAAACAGGAATACAGGAAATTTAATATTTTTTCACTCATTACTCCATTGGCAGTGCTCCGATTTCATTAAACAAAGCGGCATTATTAGGGATGTTTTCATATCACCTCCAAATATAATCGAATTCGGTGAAACTATGACGTATATAACGCGGTGATATTCTGTCAGACCAACGGACCGACAGACCGACAGACCGACAGACCGACAGACCGACAGACCGACAGACCGACAGACCGACAGACCGACAGACCGACAGACCGACAGACCGACAGACCGACAGACCGACAGACCGACAGACCGACAGACCGACAGACCGACAGACCGACAGACCGACAGACCGACAGACCGACAGACCGACAGACCGACAGACCGACAGACCGACAGACCGACAGACCGACAGACCGACAGACCGACAGACCGACAGACCGACAGACCGACAGACCGACAGACCGACAGACCGACAGACCGACAGACCGACAGACCGACAGACCGACAGACCGACAGACCGACAGACCGACAGACCGACAGACCGACAGACCGACAGACCGACAGACCGACAGACCGACAGACCGACAGACCGACAGACCGACAGACCGACAGACCGACAGACCGACAGACCGACAGACCGACAGACCGACAGACCGACAGACCGACAGACCGACAGACCGACAGACCGACAGACCGACAGACCGACAGACCGACAGACCGACAGACCGACAGACCGACAGACCGACAGACCGACAGACCGACAGACCGACAGCCCGACAGCCCGACAGATCGACAGGCCTATTTTCGTAACGCAGACAACATAATACCTCCTCCATTTCAGCGTATTTGTCCAAAATCCGTCTCTGTTTCTCTATGAAATAGATTATTCGGTTGATCCAGCAACAAACTTCGCTCAAAGCCTTTCGCATAATTCCTTCTATTTCACGTGTTTCACACCGATGGGCATTGGATATATACTGCTCTACTGCTGCCGAAAAATTACGTGTTACTGTTTGCGTAAAGCTGTACGTAATTTCATGAAAAGGACCTTTGTGATGAGCACGCTCTTCGTGACACAGATATCAGAATACAAAAAAGTAAGGTTCCAACGTTGTTTTGTCAGAATATAGCCTTCATTCCCGTTCACCGCCCGGAGTATGAGACTAAAAGATTTCTAAAGTTGCGTAACATCCTGTTATAGATATTTGCATATTTGTCTTACGTTCCTACCTCATTGCATACATACAGATCGTCTATTGTATACAAAAATGTTAGTACAGAAGCACTTGTGTCAGAAATCTTGCTATGCTCGATGGCTGATATTATATAGCCCAGATTCGTTTCATTCCATTCTTGTATATACCTGGCGAAATTTTTAGCGTCAAGCATATCACCAGCATCAATTTCAGTTGCCTCTGGTCATTTGTCCATCAACTACACCTGACTTTGTAATAGAAGAAAATTCCGTTTTTCGGATCTTACGAAATTATTTCGTGCAGTGTATTTAACATAAAGTCACTCTTTCTTAAAGTGACGCGTTTCGATTCATATATCAATCGTCGAATGATAATGGAAGAGTTTTACCAAGTGAGAATATCTATAATCCACAAAACTATTTCGCTTTCACTTCTCATTTAAATAAAATAATTATCAATTTTTAACTACGTATAGGCAACCGTACAGAGATATTTATCAGTCAGAAGAAAATTTTGCTTAAACATTGGCACCATATCGGGCTACAGCCCATCAATATTACAGTAAACTAACCCAAACCGCTATGTGATTTTCGCTCCGTGTACCACCGCGCTTTGCTTCTTCCGTGTGCGGTTTTGCATTTTCCACAGAAAATACGCAAGTGTTATTTTAGCATAAATTTACATTATTTCTTTACCTTGAGCCTCATTTTGTGTAAGAGATATAAGAGGGATTCAGTTTGAGATTTAGTAGCGATGCCTAGTCACTGTGCGTCGCACTTCTGTAGGTTCCATAAAATGTCCAAAAGTTAATGAAACCACGATAAATCGGGTTTTACTGAAGGTCCGATGATTTATAGCTGCGAACTATAGAATTAAAAATCAGACGAGTCAGTATTAATGATGACACACAAAACTTCGAACGACCCAGTAACTAACTAGGCAACAAAAGATCGACATGAGATTCTTAGCAAAAACTTCAATATTGTTGATTGTGCAATTAGTCACAAGTATCTTAGAGACATAAATAGATCACTAGTGAACTTAAATTATTGTAGGAGCGTAGTTTCATGGCTACTAGGATTGCAATTATCATTTTCGTATCATATTTTTGATCATGCAGCATCATCTGCAGTGAATCATCAAAGGTGATGCAGTTCAATCTTAGAATACTCAAAATTATTTATAGTTATTAATTATTATTTAGGCAAAGGATCATTCTGCTCAAACTTGCTAGCCAATTCGCTAGACACCCATAATTTTTGCATCTTTATACTTATGATTTTACTTATACCTTTTTGGGGCTCAACAGTTTTCGTTATAACTCCTCTTTGACATCACAACAGAACTCAGGCGTATTTTTGGTCTGTTGATCTTTTAAATTTCAAGAAAACATATTTGATCTACTGAAAGGCTTTGAATCTTTCATTCTGGAAGCAGACAGAATATATAGTGAACGTGGCAACCTGGCAAAATGGACTGTACCTCTGTCTTCCAACAAATATTTTGTTTTACATATCCTCTTACCACACCTTTTTCCTCAACCCCAGTTTTTGATCCTACAAAATTTTTGTAATATCAGGACCTTCGAAAATGTCTAAGAACTAACTTTTTTTCCCTCAGACACAGAATCAGAAAGACAGACCAACAGAAATGAGTGCCATGAGTCTTCGTGATTTATATGCCATGAAACATCAAGAGAACACAATGACAGTATGATAAACTGAATGTTAATTTCTGGCGAATAATAAATTTTTTAGACTTCACAGATTAAACGATAATTCACTCATATATTCATATATAAAATGTTATTATATAATGGAATATTGCACAAAATCTTCCAAAAAAAGTCAGTCACATGCATGCACTATACTTTCGGCGGCCTAACATCTATGACTGGAATATATAATTATCCAAATTTTCCAAATAAGCACCAGCAGGTCAATGCCGCTTCCATTATCGAATTTTCATGCATCTTTCATGCAACTATAAAACCAATATGTTGCATACCAGTATCAGTAATACGTCTAATTAGCTCCAAAGCACATCATGATCTCAAAGTTAGTGTTTTTGGCTATCATAGCGACTGTGATCAACGCGGAACCTCCAAGGAGGTTCAACTCTAGGTTTCCGGAACGTATAGTTGGCATGAAACCACCATCGCAGTTTCAACAGGATACATGGAAGCCAGTTAGGGGTCCATTTAGATTCCCAGAACGGCAGGAAGCCAGCCCTAGGCCTGAATATGGACCTCCGGAGACACCAAAACCAGTATACGGACCACCACCAAAGCCCGAATATGGTCCTCCACCAAAACCAGTAAGTCTTTTAATTCAAACGCATAAGTGAAGGACATAATTATATTGATCTCATTTTTTTTATTCAAAATAATACTTCTTTGGGGCGTTTGCATCGGTGTACCTGTCATTTAGTCAATGCGTTGATATTTCAGTCTGTTGCTCTGTCGTGTCGCCATTGTTGTCACCACATTATCTTAGTAACAACTATACTACCAGTGATGGAATTTTAGATGATGATGCCATAGTAAAGACCACTGCTTATCATGACCGATACATAAAGGGTCATCAGATCAAGTTTTGGATGAAGTTTGAGACTCTCCAGAAATTTAAAACATTCACTAAAACCACTTTGTCGTCCACTATCCATCGCATCACAAGAGTGCTGCATTTCTTCAAGATGGGTAGCCTCTTACTTCAGTTCGTACTGATAGTATCAGCACTATAGTTGGCTTCTTAGTACTTGGTTTGCATCCAGATTCATCGCAAATAAATCTACCCTAATCTGAGTAGCATTTTTATTATTTGATAGAAATGGTGGTAAAACACAATAAGGTTAGCGCTGGTAATCACTGATATCTTGGATTGCCAATAGCGGTACCTATTACTAAGGCAAACTTGACTACAACTATCCTGTATCTCTCGAAGGCAGTACGCTTCTCCCACTTTCGCCTCCATTCAGGATGTCAGTTGTTCTAGACTTATTGTATTTACTTTCTACTATCAGTCGCCGGACTGCACTAACCAGCGTCTAGGCTACGACCAAAACATGCAGGACACATGTATAGTGGCGATCATACACTTGACACTTGTGGGCAAGCTTTTCATCTATAGCTGTTTCTAGTTTTTTCTGGACATATATACATCTACTGAATTCGAATAGATATTTTGCCGATGTCTTGTGGGGGAACTGTTTAAGTTATTGATGTACCCTAAAGCAGTACAACCAACCACTCACTTTTTCAGTCGCTTAGTGGAAAAGAACATTTTATTCTCCAAATATCTGACTACCTGGAAATTTAAAAACTGGAATTAACATTCAACGCCTCATTAGATCTTTAAAAGCATTTCACCAAGCAAACCAAAATGCTTTTGGAAACGTTTCATATGCATACTATATAATAAAGGCAATACTTCACACTTACTTTTCATTTTCAATCTCATATCATTCAAGTCATTTCATATTATGCATACTGGACATTTTGTTACAACCTCCAATTTATATTACATGTAGTATTATGATCTTGTAGAATACTTTAAGTTATTGAATCGATTCACGGTTAAACATTTTTGAAATGTGTTCGTATTAAGAACATAATTACAAAAATAGATTATTGCTATGCTGTCACTTCCAAAGGTTCTCACCAATATGCTATCAGTCATAATCCAACATCTTTTCAGGTCTATGGACCACCAGCACAAGAGCCTATTACACCATCAGAACCTGATCTCATCACCGAGATACCCACAACTGTGAACCCAGATGTCGAGGTCGTTGCAGACCAAAGCGCCAGTCTTCAAAATGGAGAATACGGGCAATACTACATCTACCATCCAGGTGGCTTACTTCAGAAAGTGAGATATGCCACAGTCGATGATATGAGGAATATGGAGTTCAGCGCTAAATTAAGATATGAAAATGTGAAACCAATAACGGGACCTATATATACATATGATCCTGAAACGTATGCTTTTAGATTGTTAAATTAGCTTGAATAGAATAAATGAGTTAAAAATCCGCTACAATCTCAATTGACCAAGTGTATGAAGTCTTTAGTAAGAAAACTAATAATAATAAAAACTGAAGAAAATAATCGTAATTCGATAATCGAAAATAGTTGATGCCGTGACATCGAGAAATGCTTTGTGGTTTTGACGTTTGTATATACTTCTGACTTGGGTTTCTATTCAAATCAAAAGAACTTAAAGACAATCTTTATCACATGACTACAAATGATCAGTGTACCTATAATAATATACCGGCTATACTTCTTTGTTGGACATTCACACACAATTCCTAGACCAACCTAAGTGATTTAATAGAAACGCACCTCTCATATCCTTTCCTTTTAGCCCAGTAATTTTCAAATGCAGTTCGCCAAGCTGTGGCCATTGACGTAAATTTCAGCGGAATCCAATCTTCAAAAAGTCACGCGCCATTAAGCCTCTACTTTGAACTTCCAACTTTACCATAGTGAATGCAACATAATACAAGCGTTTAATGTTTCTACTATGCAGACATCAGAAACGCTCACTGAAGTTTGCGTTAAAGCCTTATTAATGAAGTGTTCTGCCTCCTAACGTAAAATCATGTAGTTTACATAAAACGTTTCAAATGTAAATGTCGATCCGTGGAGAAGCTTTTCGCTTTAATATTTAAAGCATCTTCAATCTGTCAAAATTAGCTATTTACGATGGTTATCCAGGTTGCTTGTAAACCTAGTTCTACCATAAATATAAAAATAAAGTTCACAAATTTAGTATCCTATTTATTCTGACAGCAGCCAAATTGTTAAAACAGTCGGTTCTGTGGTCATAAGTGGGTTTAATTAATGGCCATCTGAAGAAAAAATTAATATGTTAGTAATTTTTTGTAAGGCCCTTGATTCCAGTAACAGTATATATATATATGGTTTCGGGGCGATTCACTTGACCATATTCTAAATTTGAATATCTTTTACTAGAACCGCAGTCTATACAGTGGAACAGTACCGATGCAATCTCTCAGGATACTATTTGATCTAAGCAATCTAAGCATCCATGTGCCAACTCTCTAACTCAAAACTGAAATGAAGCCATGAGGTAGTTGCTGCAACCTCCTAAGCGTCAATGAGCTACAATAACTTTGTAACCAGCTGGTAAATAAATCGAGTTAGAGAGTTGCCGGGTGTTGATATACGTATCTTGGAAAGTTGAAGTGATATGACGAGAATGAGACGTTTTATTATACTCATTTTTTCTCATAATGACGATCGTTAAAAGGGCGCAGTTATTCATTTTCACTGAGGGAGTTTACGACACATAAAAAAGTCGTTAAAAAGAGCATCCTGGTTTTATTCTCCTGTTATTCGATATTTGCAACACGTCTCCCCCTCTGTCTTTCCTAGTGACTTGTCTATGATAACCGAGATATAAAGGTTGATTTACAATTTATAGCAAGATACAAGTTTCATACACGTCATACATTTCCTGTGTAAAACCAGATATTTCTCAATTATACGCAAGTCTTTTATGAGAAATCATTAGCCATAGCTGAACGGTAAAGTGTCTGTCTAGAATGCAGGAGGTTGTGGGTTCAATCACCACTGGCGACAAGTTCTTCTTCCTAATTTTTATTACCATTGAATACTTACACATAGATACGTATATACACTTTTTAATATGTGTAGATTTCTTTAGAAGCCCGAATAGGCTAATAAATAAAATTTAAAGGAAAACTGTGGAAATTATTTACAAATGTATAATTTTATTTTGATGATGGATGAGTTTCACCAAGTGACAGAATCTCCGTTCTAAAAAATTAATATTTTGTAATTTTAATAATATTACATACATACGGAGTGAATTAGTAACCTTCTTCTTAAAATTGGTTAAAAAATAATAACCAGGAGGAGGTCAACGTGTACTAAAGTAGGCAGACCTAGCGAAGACTTCCTAAAGTTGGCACCGCTGAGATCTGGCTAAAAGTCCCCAGCAGTGTTCCTAATGGAGATCTGTAGTCACTGTGAGGTAAATGAGGCGAGAGTCTCTCGAATGTCTTTAAATTCGGATAGTATATCCTGCGTACTGCTCCTCGCCAAGCTTTCTAAACTACGATCGGAAATTACCAAGGCAATACATTGCGCGACAGCTGCGAGAGACAATTGCCGAGGAAATTACCTGCGAGGCGCGGTTGCCATTCCTATTTATTCAATCGGGTAGAATGTCTAAAGAACGCATTGGGAGAGTTTCGTTGGGCGTAGCAAGTACTTGGAGCTACACTGGATCCAGAATAATGACATTTTCCCAGACAGGAGAAATATTCTATAGCCTTATCCAGAAAATGGTTCTAGAGAAGTATTCGGTGAAGCTTCCTTGCCTGATGTGGGGGGACTCAGATAATTTATCATACTCACTAAAACCTCTCAGCATCACCATCAGCAATATTTTTTTTGCCATGCTTCCATGGATAGCATCTTCAGATTGTGCGCGTTCTGAAGTCAGATAAACTGAGAAACAAAAATGACATTAATGACAACATACCTTATTAAACGCTTTAGATCGTCTGGTGTTGACGGTGATGTAGCCGAGTGGCTACGGCGTCAACACAGAATTCTAGAGACATGGGTTCGATTCCCATCCAAAAACTCAAAAATTATGTATATAATCACAATTTATTAAAAAGGTTTGTAGGATCCTACACCCTGTCATTTACTTGCGCATTCATTCCAAATTACCCCCACCCCGTAACGGCATTTTTTTCATCATCGTTCGCAAGCAAGACAACAAATAATAGTCGCCATTACGACGCCTTCTGCTAAAATTGCGTTTTTATTCAACGAAGCAAAAAATCGCACGACAGGCCGCAGCAAAGCATATTTTCTCCGAGTTTAATTCGTTCCTTAAGCACCACTCACATTTTGTGTATGATGCGGTTAACGCGTTAGTTTAATGAAAACGTACTCTAACGTGAATATACTGCTGAACTGAAGGTGCAAGTAACGTTTGTAACGCAAGAAACAACATTTAACCATTCTTCAACTTGGTGAATATGCGTGGGTGCTTCTTCATGCATAAGAATGACATCAAGTGCATTAACGCTGTGCCTCCCACGCAATGATATTACTTTAGAACCTAATATTTGAACCATATACAAAAATGTGTGATCCTTTCCAATCGAATTGAGAAAATGTTGCAAATCACATTTTTAACTTAACCTTAACTTGATTAACAGTCATAAATTTTACCAAAATGTTTACAAAACTGAGTCAACCTACTAAACTCCATTTTTTAAGAGGCTAAAACGCAATTTGTAATCATTTATCAGTCTCGTCAACATTCTTAACAAGTGAGACCAGTGAGTAACATATTAATCAATGGTGAAACACAAAAGTCCCTTGTATTTATCTATCAACCCACCGATTTCATGCACAGCCTGGCGTCACAGGCAGCAGTTCACCAAACCGGCGCCTGCCAATCAACGCCACGGGCCAGGGAGCGGTATTTTTCTGTTTAGTTCGCCCAACATGTCAAACTTGGAAGACTCATCTGCGTCATTATTTTGCACGTCTCAAAATATAAAGATTCGGTATTGTACGAAATAAAATGGATTAAAAGAAATTCGAAGACCACAACTATTTTAAACATATCCGAGGTTAAATTTCAAACTATAATTCATGTCTAACAAGTAAGAATAATTTCAAGTTTCTACGGTTTATTGATAATGGAACGTCTTTTACCAACGCAAAATAAATAATTTTGACAAAAACAAGGTTTGAGAGTTTTTTTTGTTCTTTAAAGTAACTCTACGGCCACTAAGCCGATTTTCAAAAACCTCAAGGTTCTTTCGTCCTTCTCACACTAATAACTTGGTTTAAAATGTACTTTTCTAGTTGATGAACCAATAATTACCGAACAGAGTACAGACAAACAGGGTGACAGACAGACTGAAATGAGTGACATGGTTTTCCGTGATGTATATGTGAAGAGTGATCAAGGAAACACAATATCGCGAATTCTAAAACAGGTTTACAGTTTCACCAGTAACAGTTCTTCTTTATTTAATATCTCAGAAAAGTACGGTACTAATATTTTTTCTTGAAATTATATGTCTTTGAAACATATCCCTCACTTTATGATGAACCCATTATTTCCTAGTTTGGAGAATTTTCAAATAATTGAGCGATCAATAAGTCAGAGCCTAATTACTGGTTCGCCGTGAATGGTATACAAAAATTGAGGAGAGTTTTTGATATACGAGTTTTGAACTGATTAATATTCACAGAATCTTGATATATAGAGAGCAATTGGGTTGACAGGTTCCACACACCATACCACATCGTTCTGTGAAATTTGTAACATTTCATTTGTTTGAAAAAATACTATGAGCGTCAAGTTATATGTAAAAATGTTCCTTAAGTCTCTCACACATCGTCGTTAGAAGAGGATGCAATGCGCGCATGATGTGTGTTTTTGAAATGTCTCTACGATTACTTATTTCTTCCTATTTCATTACTAGCTACTCCCTTGTGCAAGTGAATCATTATGCATTAAGATATTTAACCGGCACATGGCAAAAACCATATGAACACATACTATTATGTATGTGCTCCGAAACTAGGAAAGCACCTCAACCAAGAGATCTGCTGCAGATCCACATACATTCCTTACCCTAAGAATCTACATCTAAACCAACCAGTTCTACTCCAACGTTAGACATCTACTGGGTCACTAAGAGATCCACCTCGACTTAAGAAGGAGCATTATCGAACCTAGGGATAAACATGGAATAGAAAAATTTACCACATCTATGCCTAAGCATAGTCATTCAAAATTGAGATGTTATGAAAAGTAGCACCTCTCCTCCACTCATGAACAACATAGCTGTATTCCACCTCCTTTCCTCGTGCAATGACCACTCAGCAATAGCTGAAGCTAGGAAACCTAAGTGGTTTATAAATTTGCCTTTGCATCCGTTGTCTCCTGTTTGTGGGAGTTCATTCCTGAAGAACATCCTACAGTTGAATTGATGGGATAACACTCAATTACATAATAGGGCAACAAAGCATAGCATCGAGTTTACCCCAAGTGCGGTAACAACAGGATGCATACTTTGAGTTTCAACGTGCATGAAATTCCGATCTAATAAAGAGGGAACCCTACACTGGTTACCTTGGCAACCCTATGCCCAGAGGGCCCTCAAAGATCTCCCGGTAACAATATCATGCACGCGATTAACGAGGCATCGCGAACAACGTTTCAACTCAAGTTCATTTTGGCGCCAATATAAGAAGACGACCATGAACTGACCTTGTCTGAATAATCTTGTTTGGATGATCTACTGATATATCAACACATCCGACAGGCGATCTGGCCTATGGTTCAAATCCCGCAGTAGGCCAATCATTTCCCGATTTTCTAAATATAAATTTGTATGAAGGTGAAGAGGTTACGCATAACTTAATCGAAGCAAAAAGTAGGAAATTATATTTAATTTAAAGATAAAATTATTGATGAGAAAATGTATGTCTGTGGGATGCTTTATACTACATTTTTGCACTAACTCTGCATTTTTAAATAACACACAAATTATAAGAATTAATATCAAGCACCCCACGCTTTTAACATAATAACATTAATTTTCTCTCATTTTAGTTCTTATGTATATCAATAATTATTTTTTGCTGTGTCAATTGAATTAACTTATAAGGCGTGTTCTGTTATTTTTTGAAGTTGAAGAAGGCGTGTTGAAGCGCTAACCACGCCCAACGCTGCTTAGCTTCAGCAATCGGGCGTATTATATCCGGGTATTTGAACTTAATTATAATTTTTATCAGAAGGAATTTGGAAATGGAAAGCAATAATGTTACAAGCTTAAGAACAATTACAAGCTTAATAACAATTGTCATCGGTCCTTGATAAGTGTTAAAAGTTTAAAATTAAGCTGGTGTTTTGAAGTGGGTGACAATAGCGTTCGAATAATCCTTACAAACATACATACATACACGTGAAGCTAATAAAATGCGCGTTAAAAGTGAAGCTTTCCTGTACTGAAATGAAAAGTGACTGAAGTGGATTTCATGGAACTGGCAAAACTATTAAATTATGGAAAATTCACTAAAAACATGAGTATAGAATTGAGTTACGTTAGTCAAAATGTGACTTCTCTAGGGGTGAGAAATGAAGCAATTCCCTACTCACTCACTGAATGAATATTGAAAATATTTAAGATTATACTGTACTTTTGTAACCTGACATGTCACATTTTGAATTCTCAATTTTTATTCTCGCCTTTTTGGAACACTGTGATACTGAATTTTTGTGCAGCAACCACAAACACTACACAGTTTTGCCACTCGAAAAATAACTTTCTTGAAGCCGACATTTAATTCGCAAATTATGTTAGCTCAGGTGAAAATTAAGAGAGCTTTAATCTTCCCCTGATACTAACTAAACTAAAGTTGCTAACATAGTTAGCAAAACACGATTCGGGTTTAAAAAAAGTGGTTTAGCGAGTGGTGAAGCTATGTAGTGTCTGTATCAATATTGATTTGTCATTATTTAAAAGCTTTACCAGTTCAATTTCAATCCATTTTCGTAAAATGTGTATTGTAGTTCAGAAAATTTGCATTTCATACATAAGGAGGCTATGGCGTGCACAAAGACACCTTTTGTCTAATGGTTTTAATTTTCTTGGGCAAGTTCTTTACCCTTATAAAAATTTGCATCAAGTCCCTACGGCCAGATTCGAACCACACATTATGTTATTGCCAGTCGGACGCTCTCACCAGTTAAGCCAAGCAGTCACTCCGTTTGGTATATCTAAGCCATCGATTATGTTATGTCAATCAGGGAAAGAGCAATCCAACTTAACCGTGACACATCCTTAGCCAACCACCTGAGGTATCGAGATATAACCTACAGCCGCATGACTTATAACAAGTGCTTTGCGTTACAGTGAAAAATCCCATAAAATTTTGTATCCCCTGAATATAGACGGAAAATTTATTTTTTAGGAAGATATTCACCGGCGACAAGTAATTTTCATAAATTCCATATCATAACATAAGGTAACATAAACCGCGTCGTATCTGCTAACAATACTGCTTGCGAGGGGATTGAACTTAATAAGAAGCGGGGCTATATTGACCTCTGAGGTATAAAAATGTTAAGCAGCTTTGCAGATAATACGTTTTCCGCAGACCAAGCCATAAAAATGAAATTAGTCTTTCTAACGCTCGCTTAACGCCCTCTCAAGGATATCTTGATCAGTGACGTGCGCAGTTTAGTTACTGGGGGGGAAAATACTGAAGTCTGAACCTATACACCATCTCACGAGAACTTGAAATAATCTCTTGGAGTTCGATGGATGTATTTAGTGTTAGCTACGAAAAAGTATCGATGAAAATCTCAGAATATAAGGATTTTTCGAAATGAAACGTTCGAAACTTCTGTGATAGAATCATGCTTCAGAGCAAGTCATATTTATCCTCAGACGTAAACTCAACTTTATTTTGCAGCTGATTTGCAGTGCTTCCGGCCAAATCGTCCATGCTCATTGAATTTTGATTAAAGCAGAACCTTCATTAATTTAATATTGCGCAGTTATCACACTACCCTCACAAGTAAAAGTGGTTTTTTGATGACGCGTTTCGCTTTAATCCCAAAAACATCCTCAGAACATCAGTTTAACTGTGTTACAATTGCTACAGCTGGATAACCCTCTTGTTAACTAGCCAACCAAAGCCTATCTTGAATATAATCTGAAACTGTGGAGTCTAGCATTCTATTTACCCTGTCTAGCTATTACTCTCATATGCTTTTGTATATTATGTGCTACTGTTATGCACCCTTTCATTTTATCTCTTCTGTGTACTTGCAGAATATAGTTTATTTGACGACTGTATTTGCACTATGGATGAGGTAAGCCACCCAGGACACCCCTAAAGATTGGCGTAAAAATGTCCTCAAGATATCTTCATACATTCAGATACCTTTAACAAATTTTATTTCTTAAGATATTCAAGAGTAAATTAACAGACGTATATATATATAGAAATCTTTATAGGAAACATATAGAACCTCATGTTAGTGTAATTGAGTTCATTTACCATAGTGTAATGACGATTTCCCATATATTTGTGTATCTCTAAGAATTTCAATAGTATTCCCCTTAATTTTTTTAATTCACTCCAGAAATATCCCAAAGAATGAAATACCGTAAGACATGAAATATTTAAGTCATTTTGACAGCGATGATTAAGGTTTTTCAGGGGTTTGTTGAGAAGAATGGATGATCTCAGAATTTTAGGTAATAGATGACTCAATTCGACTAGTAACCTAGATAACCATTGTAAACACTCAAGTTGACGCTCTAAAGACGCCATTACAATATTAATATGAAACACGTCACTGAAAAGATTAATTTTATTTGAAAAAAGATATAGTAATTAGTAATTTAAACAAGTTTTAGCAAGAAAAATCATCTACAACCTTCTTGATACAACCACTGCCCAAACTATACTGCCTGAACAGCGTACAGCAATAACAAAATTTTTAGTACATAAGATGTCTCCGATTGCAATAAAATTATTTTCTATTTATCTCCCACAATTACTTATTCCTCTTATGATTGATAAACGCAGCTAATATTTTGAAACGAGATCTGGTAAATCTTTCAGTAATATCGACTGTTAATGTTTGCACGCATTCGGCTTTCCCGGTTATTCAACTACGTCGCAACTATCAAAGAAACTCGTTGCTTCCGCTGAACATTCGTCTACGAGCACTGTTTGAATATCAAATCTGGTTTCCACAGCTTTGTTGAAATTACCTAATGGCATCACTTCTGCCATTGATAATCGCGAATTAGCCTTGACAGTAATACAGATTACAGCAAGGCATTTGATCCAGTCAACCATCAAATTAGCATGGCTAATCATGGCAGCAAAGAACAGTTGTTACTTTGAGAGTTGCCAAGAAGCAGTGAAACTAAACAGACACTGCTATGGTTCAAAATCTATGTGCCCCAAAAAATCATTTTGGGCCCAACATTTCTTATGCTTCATACTGCAGAACTAACAACTAAAACTCTTCCCAAATAGAAATAGTATTGCTATACTGATTAATATCAAATTTACAAGTGTTAGTTAACAAAAAAACCTAGGAGAGACAAACTATACCCGTCACTGGTGAAAAACTACATTTTGAGAAACAGAACTATACATAACAGACAGCGCAGGAATGAAAAATGCAGATAAAAGGTCATCGGCAATAACAATTCCATTAAAAATTGCTGGAGGGTGAAGGGACCCTTGAATATAAAATATTCCGCTTGAAATATGGCGAACTCAGCGGATTTAATAAAGCATTGTTCTCTGGAATGTAGATTAATAATAATTGAAAGGATGGCAACTGGCAGTAGCGGCAATGAGATGTTCAGTGCTAAATATATCGTACTAAATTTAGGGCTCGGTCTTGTAACAATTGGGTTTGACCTTAGTTTTTTCTTTTGCCACTTCACGATACGTTTCCTAGCAAAAAAATGCAGAATGATATAATAAAAAAGAAGAACAAATAAACTGTCAACCGCCGAGCAGCAACTAATGAGTCTAGGTAATGGACGAAACATGCATGTCTATAGAAGAACACTTGTATAGTGGAGCCAAAAATTAAAGAAAGAAATATTATGGTTTTTGTTTTTGCATTATAATACATTTCAATGACAACATCATACATAAATTAATGACTTAATAATCATAAAAAAGTAATACAAAAGTTATCGCTAATGATTCAGATGCATTGGGCGTTATTTTGCTAACAGTCTACCCTGTGGAATAAATTAATATGGGATTCCAATCAATCTATCCATTGTATGAGGTCATAACACATATGTTGTGAAAGCCATTCATATCAGAATACCCCTTTCTACTACACAAGAAACAAGCAAATCAATTCAGACCAATCAAAATTTTGTAACGGCTCATATATGTTTCAAATTTATATATTCCTAAGGCGATTGTGCAGTTTATCGTGGTTCTTTATGATTGGCCACCATGCAGGTTTGATTTCTACGCTAGGCCTGCTGGTCATGCCTTATTGGCCTTTTAGAGATCCCAATGTGGCTCTTTGTGTATGATCTTAGCATCGTCTTAAGCTATTCTGTAGCTCTCGGGCCATACATACATTGTTTCCGATTCCTTAGTTTCGGCTTACTGAGGTATATTCTCACTGGTCTCCGGAAGATAAGAATCAAAGTGTTTTATATACTGTGGCCGCCAAGCAAAGAAACTGACAGAATCAGCTTTAAGGATTATACCATGGTTTTATCCAAAATTTTCCTTAATTCCCCATCCGTATAATAAAATGATACCAAACGTACTTTGCTTGCTAAGCACCTAGCTTCTGTGGTATGGTATCATTTTTCAAAGGTCTGTAGGGTTTTTGCCCCACTCCAACATCATCCCTCTTTGCATAATAATGAGGTAACTACGGCAGATTTCCAAGGAAAGCTCTTTTTTATTTTCAATAGGGTGATTAATACATTATGCGCGCCGACTTTAAAGGCTTTTTAAACAAGCCTTTTTGCGGGATATTTCTCGAGGATTTGATAAATTATATGAGACTTGTATTGTTGGCCAATTTTTTCTTTAGAAATGTTGTACCGTAACGGAGCAAATCGATTTAAGATTACTATTGTAGGAATATTTGAAGATAATTTACAATGCTAATTTGAGTGTATATATTTTCGATTTAGGGCATTTTAATAACTTTATAAGCTTCAGTTCTGTTGCTTCAATTGAAAATATTTTTTCTCTACTCACATCACTTAGGTACTTACATTTAGAGTTATTTTAGCACAATCAAACATAAATTTCTATGTGCTTAGCCAAACTGGTATATATAAATATATTTTTGCTTCTAATGACAATTCTACCATTACAGATCGGTACCAAAAAAAAGTTGAAACCCTCACATTACTTCAAGATGTAAATCTGAGGTAAGAAACTTACCGGTCACGAAATCACTGCAGCGTGATAAATTTACCTGAAATAGATATATACCAATTAATAACATACATAAACTCATTAAGATTCAATATTTCTTGTCAAATTATGATCAAAATAGAAACTGCTACCTCATCAAACTGACACCTCATTGCTCATAGCTACTTATATTTTGGAAGAATAGGAGCTTACTATATAATTCATATGTCACATATCACCAAGTAGAACCTTATATCAAATCACATACAATAAATAACCTTAGACAGAAGTTTCACCAAGTTGTTGAGATTGCATTCAGTTTATATTTTTTTTAATTTCATATACTTCGTCGCCTCCTTTATCAAACAAATCTCTTTTCCTCTAAAGATGACGAAAAAAATACAAAATTAACGCTGTATGGAAACAGCTAGTTATCTAATATAGAAATTTGAATGATTATCTTCTAAACCTGCAAATGGACCTTAGGTTTTTTCGAGATTTTATTTAAACTCTATTTATTATGTGTACGGAAATTAGTACATATTCTATTTAAATAAATGCTTATTATATTGTTTACACTAGTTTATGACAAAAGGATTGCTAATTTTTCAAATGGGTAATAAATTATCGTCCAGTGGTCATATATCTTTTAAATTGTATTTTTTTATTTCAAAATTCAAAATTTTCATCCCAGTCTCGAAACGATATTATGAAAGTAGCACGAAGATAAGTACTATCAATAACTGCTTTTAATGCTGTGTAGAAAGTCCAAAGAAAGCGGAGAAATAAATTGCATAGCTTCAGTTAAGTAGCTGTTCAATATCCTTTTACAAACTGTAAACAAACTTTAATAATTACAATTCCTTTTGGCCGACAATTTCTTCACTCAAAGGAAATAATAACTGGTTTCATTTAACAAAGACATGCTCTAATGCAGCTAATAAATAACTCCCAGGTTGTGTACTAACGGACTAATAATAAGGAAATCAACTTCGGTTGCAGTGAAGCATCCTGCGTAAATACAAGCGTAGCTCATTAAAAGTTGCCAAGCTGCAAGTTAAGTCTTTGTCGCTTCTTCTCTTTTACTCCTTCAGACTGAATAATAATTGAACGGTCAGAAGACAACTGGAGTCACAGGATTGTCTGATGATATTGGCAGAAAATTTACAGTCAGAATAATTGGAAAATTTTAATAGATAGTGACGTGAATCGAAACCACTCACTTTAGTAATTCCAAGACATTGCATTTATTAATGACGATACTGATAATCAACATAAAGGTGAAATTAAAACTATTAGTCTCGATGTTTTGATCAGTTTTTCAAAGGATGGAAGAAAAAGCCAGTCTGCTTAAGCAGAATTTTCATGGCTGGATCGGCGTATGTATGAAGTTTAGCCAGCAATAATAAGGTTTTTTATTTGATACTTTCCATTTTTGCCAGTGATAAACAAAGTGCAGTGTGAGAATGCAGTTTTCACAACTTGAGATGGCGGCTATTGCAATTGCTATTGATGGCCAGGTATTGAAATATTTATATTGCTTTTATCAGAAATAAGCAAAGCAAACATGACTTTACTACCTTCAATGTATTGATCCATGTTGTTGTATTAAAAAATAATGATGATAACTTATAAGATGCATTTCTCAAGATTCCTTTACTACCATATCTTGAGAACCTAATTCTTAATTCAGAATCTGTACTGTTTCATATTGAGGTTATAATTTTCAATACCATTTTCAAGAAGACACAGATGCCAACACAAGATTGAAAAGAAATTGGAAAAAATATCTAACCTCAAGCAAATATGGTTTTTATAAATGTCTATTTAAATTCATATGAAATTTGTGTCCATCTTCATGGAATAATGGAAACTCCATAAAATTACTTTCTCAAAATCTTCATTAATTTTGTGGTTCACAGAATACGGCATAATAAATATTGTATTGATTCATCAACTTTTCCTTTGAAGTTTCCTAAAATAGACGGAATGAAAGTCTCTTGATTTGAATAGAGCCTTGAAAAATCAATTCGATTAGAATTTTTGTTAACAATATCATGGTAAATTTATACCTGTAGCAGCCAGTGAGTTGATGATGTTTACAAAGTATGTTTGTGATGCGTGTAAAATAAGCATATGTTTATGTTGACAGCGACCTGTAACGATCATATGAAAGTATACTATGAATGTTTGACGGTGCCCCGTCTGTGACCCGGCTTGGCTTCGGCACGGTGTAACTTGAATCATTCTTAACCCTAGCAGGCTCAATCTGAACAAAAAAGTATCATTAGATTTATGAAACTGTTTGTTAAGTACAAAACTAATTGATCTACATGATGGAATATTTTCACCAAGTAAGAGCATCGACAATCTACATGATATCATTAGACTTTTCTAAAATTTAGCACTGTGTGTATTCTATGGATCTTTTATTATGAATTCGTTGTTGCTTTCGCTGAAAATCATTCGATGATAAGACTAATATATTTAAGTTTATCAAGTTCGTTGAATTCTGATAAACTAAATGGCCTGTATGATGAACGCTGTGAGCAAACCTTGTCCGCTATGCGATTATCTTCACTATATTATCAAAATCTGATTTTGTACAAAATTCAAGAGAATCCAATAAGACTTTTAACAAGATTATTATTTTTTCACAATAACTCAACTTTATAAAGACTATTACGTTGTTGAATCATAATCGTCTCTCAATCACTCAGTAGACTGTGACCCACTCTGTTTGCGTGAGTTGCAAAAAAGAATGGACTATAGGTTTTCTTCTAGTTTGTTCTGGGATCCCAAAATATCGATGTCATTATATCATGCCTTGGGATTACAGTATTGTATTTTCGCTCAATAAAAACAGGCAGCATTATATCCGTTATTACAGATTTTTTAACTATGCATATGCATTAGCTTTCTAGCATTTCATTATAGTTCATACTTATCTATACTTTGACTTTTCTTGTCCTAGAAACTGTTAATTAATTAATTTTGATGTCTATATAATTTTCAAAAAATAATTAGGTTTTGATGCTTCTATAGCCAAAGTATTATTAAGGATTTTTTAATAACCATATGTAATTTTGGTTATCAACTAGTGAAATATGAATCAAAAATACAAACTCAGGATAAGTTCTAGAAGTTACGTTAATCAATGTAGGACAATTCACCGAAAAAACTGCATTGGGGGGCTGATCTGAGTAGAACTAAAAACCTGAAGAAAATTCAAGACCATTTTGGGTGGCGGCAGAAATATTTTTCCAACACGGTATTAACGTCCGTTTTAATATACAACACAAATAAATGATGTGTACATATAGCAGGAGAAAAGTGGATAAAATCTTGACAGCGACTAGAGGATTAGCGTGATACCCATTTCTTCAGATTCCATTGCCGGCCCAGTATAGCAAGTGGAGCGGATCACACCGCTGGAGGCAATATCAAGGAGGTGAGATTTATTGCCTATTCAGATGCCATTGCCAGCGGTCGGTAAGATGTAATGGCCACAAGGTTCGATAACAGATGTTTACAACCGTGCTGCACCGTGGGGATCACTGGATCAGCAATTCAAGGAAATCGCATATTAAGCTAGTCGGCATTAAATGTTGTTGTCGTCATTCGATTTCATTTGACTAATTATTATCGATGGATGACTTTTCCCTGATTTGACATTGAATGTTCTTGATGAAACTAGTCGACCAATCTGTAGAGACAGTTGCCATATGTACGTATATATGATTTAAGTAAAACAGTTAAGGCAGATTTACACGTATCCTGTAGCTGACGTCAGTCCAAGTACGCAAAGTCGTTTACGCGAGTCTATCCAGGAGAGTATTTACTGCGGTAGGAATCATCTTTTGAAAAATGTACTGTTGTTAAATTGTGTAAAAGGCATGGTTATACTACTAAAAGATCTCTTATATCTTTCATAACTTGATGTAGATCCGATATGTGCGTTTTTTTCATATATAGCCTCCCACAAAGCCTATCGCGCTTCATAAGCAATGCGCGAGGATAAATGTCTATTAACGTTGACCTTGAAACGCTCTAGATTGTAACCATCTGAGAAAAAAATCCCTGGCAGTTCATTCCGCAACGCTGGCCGAGATTCTCCATAAGAAAGACTTTTGGAACAAGCTTGCTCAAGGCGTTGTAAGCTTGACCTGATGAGGATGCGCCTGATGAGATCCTCTATTATTTGCTATATTGGCAGCTCTTGGAACTATCGTGCCAGACAGCTCGGTCAAACATCTGCCATGATAAGATCAGCCACTCTTCTTCGATGTTTCAGACTTGTGAGACAAGGCGCGTATGGCTCGCTTTTGGATTGTGTCCAGAATCTTCAGGGACTTCTTTGGGGGGCATTTCCACACATGCAAGCAGTACTCCAGCAACAGTTTGATCTGGGTATTTTATAGTAGCAGTAGCTATTCCGGAGAATATGATTGCCTGGACCAGAAGAAAACCCCCAGCGTCTGGAATGCCAACCTAGCGAGGACAGCAACATGATCGTGCCATGGCATGTTATTGTTGATGTTAATTCCCAGAAGCTTTATGAAAGATGATTCAAGTATTGGGCATCCTTACATCTCCAGGGCTGGCAGACCAACATGCAACTTCTTCGATAGGTTTGTTGTCTGAGTCTGAGATTATCTTTGTATGCATCGCATCGTATATTCGATTAGGTTTTCTGCTCTTCATAGAGTTAAACAAGCTTAAAGATTTCAAATTCACGGAATTTTCTGAAAAAAAGCCAATGCTCAACCTTCTTAAATATGTCAGTAACTGGCGCGAACGGGTTTAAACGTTGTCGGTAACTCTATAGCGGGTGTTACGAAGTTCAGGTGTGGAAACTGCTGGCAAGAAAAGTTGACATGCCTTCTTTTCGCTCCGGTGCTGTCACAAGTCCACTAACAGATTTGTTGTAATTTTTTCAACAATCAGACATGGGAGTTTTTCAATCATACCGGAAAAACAATGAATTTTATTATATTATGTAGTAGACCAAAGGCAAGGTAATGTCATGCAAAAAGACATTAACTTTTTTATATAAACCACAAATATATGGTCCAGAATATATTGTTTTTATTGCACGTAATTCGTAAGGTCAGAATAGGCCGTAAAATTTTGAAAGGAAATATACATTTCAATTCGTATCCATGTTAGTCTGACAAGGTTCTCTCAAGTTCTGACAGTGACACTTTTCGCATACACGTCTTTCTCTGTCATAGTTAATAGTTTCCTGGACAAACCGCAGCTGCGATTATGATAAGAAAAATAAGCGAAGAATAGGAAAGAAGACTCTTTCAAATTGACGTTTAGAATACGATACCATTCACTTCACTCATCTGTTTAAGCTGTTCTCACTCCAACCACGGACTGATCCGGAGGACACGCTGCTTAAACCTCAAGACAGTAGATCTCACTATAGTTTGTCTTCAATACCCCTTTAGGCCTTCTAGGCTAACGGATTACTAATTATTTGATCAGTCTTCTTACTGTTTCCTACATAGTGGTACCATACAGACAGCGAATGCCAGAAGTATGTGGTAATATCAAGGACCAGAGAGAGTTGGAGACCATCTGTACCACGTTTCTTCCTTGATTTCCTTCACTTTAATTTGCCTTCAGCAGCTAACTTCCAGATTTTATCTACATTTGCAAGTAACTAGCAACTACATTGCATAAAAAGCATTACTACAAGTGACTTGCCAGCGAGTCTGTAGCATGAGATTTGCATGCAGATGTAGACGAACCATTACAAATATACATGTCATGAACAAAATATAGTCCCGTCTCTCAAGACTTATTCTGATGTGTATCAGCAAAAACCTTTTGAGCTTGACTTGTGAAGGTTTGTGTTCGATTTAAAAGCTCTTTTGAATTTTATTGGACTCTGTCCCGCATTATATCACATAAAACCTCCAGCCAAGCAGTATATCTACCAGTCTTGAAAAAAATTCTCAACGGAGCTTGAAAATGACTTCGGCTTCTACGACTCGAAGTTCTTATAAAAGTTTCCTCATATGATTTATACGGTGCCGAGGTAGACAAAACCTTAAACAGAGATTTGTGAGTGTGGATGTAATTTCCTGCTAGAAAAAACATATTATGGAAAATATTAAGAGAGGACAAAGGAAAAGAGGGAGTACAGCATGGATAATGGAGAAAGATCGGTGGAGTGTTTTTGTAGAGTCGTGAGGTGATTATGGTCGGTGAAGATAATAAGGAAGTCTCCTTGAAGACGGACTAATCTACAGATCAGGGAAAATAGACTCTGATCAGTTTTCCTTATCGCCTCTTGTATTTTGAAATGATTTATAGGTACAAGGAAGTCTTTTAGATATACCGCCGACATACAGTAGTCAGAAATGTCCAAAGCTGGTAAAATCTGTCTGTCGACATCTGGAACTTCACTACGACATTCTGACCGACCTCAACAGCCATCCCATCCCATCCGAGGTTTTCTCTTTATACAATCAAGTATGGACATTAAAAGTACAGATAGAGCAGTCTGTGAACAGTTCCTAGAGGTATATAAACAATTTCCTTGTTTATGGGGGCCAAAAAGTACTTCATATAGCAATAAAGTAAGATCCCTAAGAAACCTGAACCATCGTCATACAAATTAAAAAAAATATTCGATACCTTAAACTATTTCGTTCTTCTAATAGATTCCAAGAGTGAATCAACATATAGAATTATACTAAGAAATATATGGAGATTCAGCGTATCGATAAAATATTGAGTTCAAAAGGTCAGTCGTATTCTTGCAGATATTTTTGGATCTCCGATCTTTCCATAGATTTTAAATTATCATATTGTTCATTTAAACTGATTGGCAACAGGCGGACTGAGTGATATGCACACAAAACATCTCAAAGTGCATTTTCTGAAACTAGCAACTCAGGACCTTCCGCCACTGTTTGCTTTCATCACAAATGAGTCACTGATTGACACTGACGACGCCAATTGCACTGACATCATCGATTGCCCTCAATGGTAAGAGATTTATTTTTAGATATCTATTAAAAAGGTGAAATATAGTACGTAAGATGTATATGGACCCTTGGTGTATGTCGCTATCACACCCTTACGTGAGATTGACATATACATTAGTTACTCTTCATTGTTGACCGCCAAGCTAAACTGACGGGAGACTAGGATAAAGTCTAAATGTGTATATATGTAGCAGCCCGTATGTATAATGGAAATTATGCACTTTTAATTTTCACATTTAGAAAAACCATTAGGGTAAGTTCTTTTATCACCCTGACGTCCTCCAAGTTATAGTTCTGTACGTATACGCGTGATTGATATTATAAAAATACACCAGCGTGACGAAAGGAAAATGTAACAACGAAAATACCCATAGCAAAGTAGAACAAAACTAATCTAACTCCCGGTCCTAATGACTGGATCGAGTAAATAATCAACGAAAAGAGCAGAGCGGGGAGGAACACCTGTGCTTGATACTTTATCACTCGCTCTACATTTCCCATCGTCTCCATTTTAGCTCGTCAACAAAGTTAATGAACTTCAAAAATGAGCAGCATACTTTTAGCAATATGGCCGGAGATCACTAGAAGTGTGGCTTCCTTTGATCTTGAGCGAGTTAAGGTTTTTAATATCCTGATCCCTGTCGACCACATTTTATATACCAGAGTAATATTCAATCAACTCTCACTTATTCATGTTTTCACTTCCCTAGCCAATAGGCCAGGAGGTGTTGTTATCGCGAAAAATGTTCGTCATTCTGTCTGTTTGCCTGTCTCGTAATTTACTGCCCGGGTATAACTCGGAAAGGACTTTTCGAATTTCGATGAGCTTTCCACAATAAATTACTACTATGATAAGAAGGAACATGCTTTGTTATTTCCAAAAAAACAGTTCAGTATATTATCATGGTAATGATAAATATCGTTCAAACGACGTCTTTAGGCGTCTCCGGCAGCCCTGATCGTTTTCCAAAATTTTTGGACGAGGGCATTGCTCAGATAACCAATGAAACATTTTCCCACTTCTAGGTAATAGGCTCACTCTACGAGTATGTACCGCGTTCACAATTCAACTAATAAAAGCGCAGTAAGCTACCATCCTGAGCACAATAAACTTAACCCATCCATCTTTCAACAATATATGTCAGATATATATCGGATACAGTGATGTTCGTAATGGAATTACGCTACACGAAACGACTTTCAGAGCCTTATGGGAAAAAGCACCGAAAATCGCAACTTCTATACTAAAAGGAGACGATCAAAATTAAATCGTTTTCTGATTGATACACGATACTTATAAGTCTGCTGTTTGAGGTTTGTGAACAATGTAAATGTTTCAATAATATTGCTTCGGACATCCATTATCTCAAAAAGTTGTCTTGCACAACGTTTCGATTGATGCGTTATCAATCGTCCTTAAGCTCGTTCCGATGCTCTTTGTACTTCACTGACCGTCTTGCGGGTGCTTAATCAAGAGGCGTCTACCATCCTCCGTGGAGTCGATTCCGATGACTCACGCTATTAGACTGATTTTTACACGCGGCTGAATATATTCGGTTTGCGGAGCTATAATCACGTAATATCACACCACAGTTTATCGTTAACTACATCAACATGTATAGCAGACCTAGTGTGGAAATAAAACAAATCTGGCGAACATCATGTGCAACATGTATGGACTACACTTAAACTGAATAGCTTCAACCGCGCATAGGTATGTCTAGTAGCGTGAGTCATCTCCATCGAGCGCGGCCACAGAGGAGGAGATTGAAGGTACCACGGCAATCGAAATGTTGCGGAACAAATACTAAAGCAATGGGAATGTGGGCAATGGTACTCATACATATATTGTCTGTTATAGCAGATTACAGGTTAGTATATATCTGTAGAGTGCATTTGTGCACAAATTAAACATGGAATAAGAAATATGTCTTTTTTCTATGCGATACCTTCATAGTTTTTGATACCTTTTCCCTTGGAATTTTTAAATATCTTATCAAGGCATTTAGAACGATGTGGTATATCTTCAATCGTCTCCTTGTAAACTAGCAAACATGATTTAGTATAGAATATTGAGTTTGAAAAATGCCTTAAAGTTTGCTCACTATCCGTGAGACATGGGAGATTAAATGCTCGAGGCAATCCTGTTATGTATAATGGCGTTATTTGAAAATTCTAGGGAAGTGTCGCTTCGTTTATCAAAGGTGCCTAGGCCCTTTACTGCCATTGGGCTGCTTTAAAGCTGCTGTTGCCGCTGATGCTCACTGATGGGATTAGGATTTCCTTTGTTTATCTTAATTACAATTGGAAAATGGTGTACGTGCTTCCAGTGGCGCTGAGTGGGGAAGATAGCTACTACATACTCAGAAAATAGTTTCGACTAACAAGTCAATCACTCTCAGGATTGGCAAATAAACATGAAGTTCTTTGGATCAACACACTTTCTTCTTGAGATGGATGTAAAACTAATCTCTTGAATCTAGCCTTTACTCTATTGTATAATATCTATATTATATTCTTTGCACCTAAATCAGTCGCGTTAAAAAAATAAAAGGTATAAAATAATTAAAATAAAACGATAGTTAGACAGCCCTGTACCATGTCCTCTCCCTATATACTCGAAGTCCATCTAGTGTAATCAAGTTGATGGCTTGAGTATTGTCCTCCTCAAAACAATATACACAGTTAGTGTGCTCTCTCTCTCTCTCTTCCCTAATCTTCTTACGAGCTCTCAAAGCAACCATGTTCTGTCAAGGACTTTGCACGTAGCGATAAATTCTGTCTTACCGCCTAGTTATGCTCCATATGGCTATGTAACGTCATTAAAACTTTGATGACCAATATCTATGGAATTTCTATGAAATTATGATTGAATTAAGTAAATGCCACCCAACACATTATGTATAATATTTATCACGAGTTTTACGGAGTACACCATAAAATACCTTCTCGTTGCGCTACTGATTTTGTTCACCAGTGATATCCTGCTTTGTCTCTTTTGTACTTTCAATTAAATTCGCCCTAAAAGTGAATCACAAGATAAAAACAAAAAGATAATGAAATAGTCGTTGACTTGAGTGGTATTCAAGTAATTGCTTAGGTTGCATCTAAATTGATTTTTCTTGTTTTGCTGCAACAAAACATTGAGTAATTGTAGCGGAGTCTCAAAAAGGTAAAAGAATGAACTTATGTTTGTTTTTATATGGATAGATCTGACCGAACTGGTGAATTTGGATCCACAAAAGTTCTGATGGGATCGATTTTTTACTGAAGGTGGTAAGATTCCTTATGCAGTTAAAGCAATATCATAAGGTTGAGATTGTGTCTATATTGCTGTATGTTTCTAGCACTCGAGGTATTGCTTATCAAAACTTTTCTTCAAAACAGAAAATCTTTCAACGTGTAGATAGTAGAGATGGAAGGGAGTATATGAATCTAAAATCAACTCTAGCATTACTACATGAAACAATAGTGACAATGAAGTTCACCTGATTTATAAAACCATGCTTAAACTTCATACAACACTTAGGATTGGTTGTCAAACATGGATTTCTTACATGACCTATCAAGCACCGAACCAAAAATAAAAGTTATACAACTAATGGGAAGTGATAAATATCAGCATTTAGATCAATTGTCTTTTCAACTTCTCAGAAGACCGTGATCCAGTCTTGTAGTATCTGCCGCAATATCTTTTGAGCTCCACGAACGCAGCGTGAGAATGGATGTCTATTTACATTGACTTTAAAATGTTATAACTTATAGCTATCAGGAAACAAACCCCTTAGCAACCCAGTCCTCATGACTGTGTGCTTCAAGAGAATGACTTTCAGAAGAAGCTCGTTCTAAATGCTGGAAGCTGGACCTGGTGAGAATGTGCAATGTGCCTCAGGGCCGTATTAGTTTTCCGTTGTAACAATGATACTTTTGTTCTTAAAATCCAGTTTTTGCTGTTAGCCTGCCCATATAAAACCTTGTAGTATATGATTCGGAGGTAAATTGTCATTAGCACAATAAATCGCAGCTTGCGTAATGTCTCTTTACTGTCGTACCTAGGTAGGTTTCAAAGCACCCATCCCCTGTAAGAATTGAATAGTAAGTAATTAATCCGCACTACTCCCTCGTCAATCCAGTGTCTCAGATCCACGCAGTCTTCTCTGCCATTTAATAAATATCTTGCTCCCCTTTCGTGATCTCTAGATTTTCTACCTTTACTATAGGACTTTATATGTGCCTTATCCATTCTACGCCTTGTGTGCTGTGATTTTCACATCCTCATACAGGCATACCCTCAAATAGTGAATAGCGTCTTGAGTATGAACCTCGGCATTCCCAAATTTAACTATTAATGATGGTGGACTTTGGCTGTCAGAATACCACAATGTATCATCACCTTTATTTTATGTAAAACTAACAACAATCTATTATCCTCCATCCATATGATAATATTTTCGTATCACTCGATTATATCTTTGCTCCTGGTTGTCAAAAACATTCCAGGGCAGCAGAATATTTGATATCTCTGGTAAAACCTCCAGTTTTAGAATATCATTCTGAAAAACATTCCAAAGCAATGATCCCAATACGAGTCTCGACGTAATTCCCATGGTAATCCTCATAGCATTTTATCATACTTAGTAGATACGCTGGAGTTTCCAGCCTTTCAGATCGTCTAACAATCTTCTGCCCCTGAACGCACTTCTAACGTCAAATACTTTCAAAACTACAGTTTCTTGTCCTATAATAAATTCATTCCAGCTTTTTTTCTCAAAGCTTAGCACACACAAAGGCCTGCACTTAATTTCTATACCCTTGATTTTTTTAGGTTTTGCAATTATTACTTGTTTCGCCTACTTCAATCTCTGAAATGGTAGCAGGTAACCAAAGATTGTGCCTTATTAATTTATCGATACAGAAGTTTTTCTTTTTACCAGACCGAGAGCTTTACATAAAATAGCATAAATCGGTACACACTTTGTGAGCCCATCCCCCAGCATTATGAAAAGTAAAAGTGAAACTACTGAACAGGTATTTAATCAGTGGAAAAGAATCGTGATCCAGTTGCAGTTCTAAAGCTTCGACAACTAGAAATACTGAGAAGAAAACAACAAATGCAGATTATCGATAATCAAAAGATAAGATTGAGAAATTGCAAAAGTTGTCACAAAGCTTACTTTTTTCCAGGTGAAATGACAATTGAAGATATAACATCAATGAAAACATTATGTATGTGTGAATTTTTATTTAAAACGTGTGATTTGGGTACCAACTAGTTTACAAACTAACACCTTTTGTAATTGCGGAACAAAAGCTGCATGCAAGAATGTCGGATATAATCTGTTCATTCAGCAGCCATGCCGGTGGGAGGACATTTATCTTTATTTACTTGATTACCCTCGGTTTGCCAGACAATAGCTAGAGATTATTCTAGTCCATATGTGTATGTACATACATTGTGACGCTATGCTGCAGAAATCTGGAATCCCTCACACTAGCATACGCTTGCTTGCCTTTCTACGAAGACAAAACACGTTAAACATTGGATTAAGGATCTCTTGACAGGTTTCCTTGAGCTTGATAAAGTGATGAAAGTACTTATTCAGTTTGTACTTGCCTACATCATTTACAGACGTAACTAATGCTACATAATGGGATACACTCAGGTGCAGAAACACACACCTAAAAAAACCTCTAAATTTTCATTGAGAGAAATCAGTAAGCAGAGATTATTGTTCAAATAGAAACTTTATTATAGGTTTAGTATAATATCCCTTCCGGGACTTCCATCATTAGCAAAACCTTGTAAATTGAATAGCAAAATACACATATTGTTCTGTAAGATAAAATTGTGCAAATCATACACAAGGTTTCATCACAGGTATTTGTGAAACTGTGTGCAGACTTCGACCAAGTAAGAGCATCTACAATCATTATATGCTTCTATATTTTATTCAAAATTGCATCAATTGTGATGTAGTTCCCAATTCCAATGATAGCATATTCATAGGGACATATACATATGATCTGAGATTCAATCAGCTCGGAAGGCGTAGGATCATCTAGTGGTAGATGAACTCCGGTTCAGAAATGTAGTACCGCCCTCCAAATCTTAGTCCAATCCAAGACCGTGACCATTGAATATGAGTTTCTGGACACAGCGGTCTACAAATAAACTGCTGGGTTTAGTTAGTACTAAGCTGGTCAAGCCAATTGGCGAAATTGTGTCCAGACAGAAACGACTCAGAAACGACTCCAGGCAGGCCAAGAGGTTCACAGCAGCGTAACACACTCTGGATACTGAACAGGAAAATATAATCGCTTAACTTGCTGATAGGGATTCTCACTAGCCATTACAGACTGAACGAAGACTTGTCATGTAATTTGAAAAAGAACCTGTAGGCCCAATGGACTTCTTAGAGAAGTGTGTTATGTATCACAGTTTTAGAGGTGAGATATTTGGCATTAGGAAGGTTGACAGAGATTGAATGTGATCAGCGGAATAGTAGAATGTCATGACGTTCCTCAGAAAATCTGGTAGGCGATATTAAAATTGTACAATGTTAATTTTTGTGTTGGTATCCGAGATCAAGTAAAAAGGCCACCATTTCCAATGCAAGAAATAAGGTAACATTCTTATCAATATAATTATACATTTCGTCATATTTACTCATCTTATGATTCGATAACATGATCTACATTAATATGGTTAATTGAGAAAATTTTAATCTGTCTTGATACTCTCCTCAATAAAATATTAGAAGAACAGAATAGATTGAAAATGGTTGATCATAAGCAATCTTTCAAATTCCTTTAGGATAATATATCGCACAAAACCATATTTTCTCATTTCTCAAACTTCAAACTATGTCGATACACATCTTATGGCCTACATTCCGGAAGATTTTACATGTTTGTCTGGCAAATGCTTTCGAGAATGCAGACAATAAATTTATTCATTGGAATGAGGAATTTACATTCATATACTCGTATGTATATTCAAATGAGACTGTCAGACGGAGTTAATATGGGTTTCGGAAAATGTTCGGCTAAGTAATTACACATGAGGTTCAGCTGCACGGTGCAAATCTAGCTGACAGTGTTATCGTAGGCCACATAGCACGATTCAGTCTTACAATAGAATAACCAACTACGGACGAGCTGGTGACATGTCGAGAGACAGGGGAATATAGACCAGCGGTTCTCAAACTCTTTCCGCGTACCATTCGCTTGCAATGTGGATCAAAAGCATAACATTAAAGTAAAAGTACCATTAAACATCTTGAGTCAATACGACTGATGGACTTTTGAAGCGGCAATAAGAGAAGAGAGTCAATTAGAGTCAATAGACAAATTAGGGTAAACGTGAGGTCTATTCCTATATTTATTTTGAACTTCAAGCATTCAGTTTCACAAATATAGGTGGTTGAAAATGGAATTAGAAATGCTTTTATGTACAGAAATAGATACTTATCCTTAACTTGCTGCAAAAATTCGGATAACTCTAATTCGGCAAATTACACTTCTAAGTCTCCATCGCGGGACAATTCTATAAAATATTTTATCGTTTTTGTCAGTGAAAGGCGTTACCTGTGTTTCTTTATATTATTATTCGGATTATGTTCTTAGTTTATGCTCAGTTCAAACCAAATGCAAATTGGACAATTACTCTTTTTTACACACTTATATTAGCTCCACCTGTAACTATGTATCTGAGTAATGGATCATTTTCACCGACTAAAAGACGCTGACTAATTTGAAATTCTCCATACGTATTAAGGACAATAATTTGGAGAAAAATGTGTTTTTTCAAATTTAATGTTGAAGAGTATAGCATATAAAATAAAATATAGCTATAAAACTAAGAAACTCGCTTCAGTAGCGAACCGAACTAAAAGTGAAAAATAATGGTAAACTATTACACTGTTGTTGATTTTATTCTAACAAAGCGTGAGATGCTTGATATTAACAACTACCCTATTTTTGGACTACACTAAAGCTTTCAATTCAACTAACCATGACTTATTGTTACGAGCATTATTGTACTTTGGGTTATCACATGAATCTGTGAAATCTATCGAAAATTATCTGACAAATCAAGCTCAACAAGTGAATTTAACAAACTCAGATGGTGTACATAAAGTTTCCGGTACCGTTGCGCTCTGAGGGGCCACAAGGTCCTATCCTAGGACTAATTTCATTTTCCTTGTATATTTCTGATCCATCTTCTGTCATGAAGTATTGTAAATGCCATTATTATGCCGATGATGGTCAAATTTACTATACATATACCCCCACTGATACTCAATAGCTCTTACTTATATAAAAAGTGATTTAGCTAAGATCGTCAAATATTTTGCCAAGCACTGTTTGCAGTTGAATCCTAATAAATCTAAAGTTAAGCATTTTCACTCAAAATCTAAGGAATGTCTTTGATAGTAGATTAACATTTTACCATCATGTGACGAGTATAATCCTATAGTAGACTTAAATGCTTATATAAATTCAAATATGTACTTTCAACTGCTACCAAAATCAAGTTAACTTGATCTTTGATTATACAAAATTTAAAAGATTCAAAATTCTTGCATAGATACTACACCTTATCTGCTCAATGCATCAAATACTCAAATACTACTACAAATGAGCTTCCATCCAATTTATATAATAGACTGATCTTTAAAAATCCTCTACATTGAAATACTTTACGCTCTGGGGTTACCACCCTAAACATCCCACGACACACAACTGATTGTTATAGGAAATCTTTTTCCTATATTGCTCTTAGATTAAGATTCAAAGTTTTTAAATGTTCAAAAGTAAAGTGGAAGGTGTTATTAAATGACTTATATAGTTATAGAGCTATGTGGAACCGCATATTTATTATTTTTTTCCAACATGAGATAAACCTGCAATTATCTTTTTTGTATTCTTTAACTGGTAGGGATTAACACCTGCTTGTCTGAAACCACAATTGTGTAAATAAAGTTTATCATTATTATCATTAAATGTATTTGTAAATATTTGTAAGAGCAAAATTATCATAAAGAATATAGTAAAAAACACCACATGCTGTTTTAAAAATAAAATCACAGTCCTAATAATTAAAAATTATGTTTTACTGTGTAGCGCGATTTGCAATTACGAGCGTATTTTGTTTTTTGAAATATAATTTATTATTTAAAGCAATATCATTTATGAACTGACAATTCCTGATAAAAAGTCTTATTTTTCATGTACCAAAAATCGATTTGTCTTACATTAAGCTAGTGATGCAAGCCAAATGTTGTATGCTCACGTAGCATCTCTGGAGATCTCAGTACCACTCGTAGTATGCGTACCAGAGTTTGAGAAAGGCTAGTAGATCTTGACTCTTGATAATACCGATGTCTCTCTGTCGCACAAACTCATTAGGAAACAACCGTAATGCACCAACAACACAGCCTAAAAAATCCATTTTCTAACGAGGTGGCGGCAAACGAAATACATATTTGTCCGACATTGCTGACGAGCTTTATATTAATGTTTATAATATAGAACATAAAAGGCCCCAAAAGCGCTGCCATGTCAATTAATCTAAAAAGTTTTCCGACAGCTTGACAACAGGGAAATTAATTTACAGTTTGGCTATCGCTGCACACAAAACTTCTTAATGGATGCGGAAATGTGGTTTGTTATCAGTTTCCGGCTGAGGCGATTTGTCACATTGTCACTGATCGAACATGATGCGGACAGTAATAGAAGGTACTATCGTCTTTTGGCGGCTTGTTACAGTATTTCTGTCAATCGAAGAACCTGCAGCACTCAAAAGCGTTCAATTTTGGTAATTCGATCTAATGAAATATTATGATATGTGTTATCAAAGATGATGCTAAACTGAAGTGTGTGGTATGAAATCAGTCGTTTATCCTCACCGCACATTTCAGTTAAGCATCGTTTTGTATCGAACAGACTTGTTTGCCGAACAAAACCATCGAGCAAAAACGAAGTCTGTGCGGTCCATTATGCACAATGTATAGCATTATTTGGCCTAGCTTGTCTCTAAGGGATCGATAAGTACACGTAATAATAACCACTGAATAAAATATGTTTTGCCGGTATCATCATTTTCCAACAACATTCTTATAGTGGATTAAAAATGTCATGCAACAATATTTTCCTCACTATGCAGAGGTAAACGTGATACATTTGAAATTCGGAAGACTGGCTAGAGGGGGATTCTGCTTAACATATCATCCGCACTCTGTAACGACTAATCAGCTACCCACTTGGTTCAGTTGGTCAGAGCGTCCGACATGAAATCGGAAGATGCAAGTTTGAATCCCGCACTGGGTCTTCTTTTCGGATTTCTAAATGAGAATTTACATTATTCAATTCATTATTGCAGCAATTTGCCTCACAACAAAGTCTTGAATTTCTTCCAGCATCATGGATCGAGTTCTGAACATTTTTCAAATCAAATCACAGCCATTAATCCACTGGGTCCGGATCAGACGATCTTGTAGGCCATGAATTTACAAAATTTCTCGTTGTAACAGCATGATTGTTCAATCCTGCATAAAAATCATATTTAAAATTCCTTCCTATCGTGTGAAGCTACCAGCAATGTTGACCAGTAATATTTACACATACGCCCGATTCTGTAACTCCTTAATAAAGTTTGCTTCAATGATAAAACTAACTGTGGAATCGCACCAAACGGTAGATACAATGAAATCTAATTATAGAGGCAAATAGATTACATTTCCTTTTTATTACTAGCAAACTTTTTTGAATCATGGAAGACTTTGATACATACCCCTTACATTTTGATCTATACCCACCAAATAACTGTCTTTTTCTAATCAACAATTAAGGACCTGTATTCTCAAGCAATGGTAGGGTAAACAAATTCGTAGCTTAAAGATGAAACTGTGTGGTGTTTCTAAAAAAATAAAGCATATGCAATTCAGACCTGCTCTGCCAGCTTTCAATGCTCCTCGATATTAAAAATATGCAGCTTGGCATAGATAGCTGCTTCAAGGAATTTAAATCATTTCCGGTGCATGCGATCAAAAAGTGCAACTTCAAAGGCTGCTGAGAGCGTGTTCCTTGCATCTGCAATTGAACGGCATCGATGGCATTCCGATACGGGAGGAACGTCTGGTATTTTTAATACCAAGGTTTTATTGGTAATGCATATACTCTAACCCATGTGCATTTCTCCGTATGGGAATGCAGCCTGGGCAAGAGAAATCCGGGAACATCGCTCTGTAATGATGATAATATGGAGGCCATAGCGGGTAGAGTATTATTAAAGTCTGAGTCTATACATGGAGTGAAAGCTCAGAGCGTAAGGTCTCATGTTCTGTAAAATAACCACGAGTTTAGCATTTGCTCTGTAGCTGTAGTAGCTTGAAAACAGGATGACTTATCAATATTCAGTTATTTCCCAGCAACATGGAGAAACACAAACCTATATTAAATTAATCACGCGGTACAACCGCGGAACAAGCATCGTTCTCTAGTTCAAATGAAAAATAAATCACAACAAACCTATATGTCAAATATAATTGAGGAGCAAATATTGAAAACACAAACAGTTAACAACATCGAAACCCGTTTGACAAATAAACTGATGTGAAGCACACTTGAAACGTGATTGGTCAGAACACAAGAAGTGTTCACTCAATTATTTAACATTTTACCTGTAAAATATAAAGCCACGCTACACACAGAATTTTATGAATAAATGCATTGTTTAAAAACTCAGCTATGGTTCCACTCACTTGATGAGCTGTTATTTTTATGTATCGTTTATGCTTTTCTTTATTTGTTTCACTCAAGAGCTCAATAGTGGAATCGCAAAAATACATTTGTGGCTTGCTAAAAAAATAGTACACGCACATTCTTGGTTTTTAGAGCTTTTTGAAAAAGGCTATATTTAGGCGATATACTCGTGAAAAATAAACTAGTATTGATTTACACATATTTTCCAACTGGAACTTGAAATGGAATTTTCTACAGAGTGAACCCTTCAAATTTTCCTCAGGGCTGTGTTGTGACGTTATTCAAGCCAAAAAATTATGTTTATTGATAAATGTTATTTATTATATTTTTCATCATCATATTAGCATTAGTAGTAGTAGTATTAGTTATATTTCTATACCTCATAAAGGACTAGCGTGTAAGGTGGCAATATTTGTATTTGCTGTAAGAATATACAAAATGAAGAAGTCAAAAGGCATTGTTAGTGTCAATATCATTGTAATATTCTTAATTGAAAAAAATATAAGAAACTGCTGTGACAGATGGAACATTAAAGACGTTCATTCATTTGATAGATAGATGAATATAAAAGAGAACGACTAGATACGTTTCAGATGTAACAATAATCAAGAGAATCATTCTCTAGTTATCTTATTTACTGTAATCTGCTCATCAAATAAACGAACAATTCAATTCAAGTATAATCTTTCACTTGAAACCTAGCAACATAGGTTGGACAGTCTTAAAACTGTCTATCATATTCTAGTTGTACTAGAGCACTAAAAAACGTAAGCATGTTCGCCTGACATTATCAGAGGATGCATCAGCTGCAGAATGTGTTCACCGAATAATAATTTATCATATCAAGAGTTAGTGAAAGCTTAAGTGTATTAATTCAGTATATAATTAATTTTAAGGCAAAAGGTGCTTGCTCCAGACGGTTACCTATAAATTATGTCTAGTTCATTAGACTTTCACCTGGTCGCTAATTGAAATCTCATGATTGACTATTTTTTTTCTAACGTTTCAGCTACCTCACCGGCCCCAATCAAAGTATAATCTATAAAAAATTAAATTGTAAAATCATAACGTTATTACCATAGAACAAGTTTCAGAAGCAATATTATAATTTCTGTCAAACTTCTAAGATTCGATTTATAACAATCACGGATGGGATGTCTTCTGAAGTGACAACCAACAACGTCGAGTTTGAGTGAAAAATACACCCCTCCCCCCCCCATGATGGTTTCGGTCGCGTGTCATTGAGATGGAAATCGTAGAAATTCTCGAAAGGGAGAGGGCTAACGCAACCCAGTCAGAAAAATCCGTACTCAAGCATGCCCGAGTAACTCAAGCATAACACGAGTATCAGGATGCACTTATAGTCCAGTAAGATGAGCTGAAAAAAATATTCAGAATTCGTACATTTTAGTGAACACGAGAAGTTAGTATAAGAAATATACTACTCTTAACTTTCTCGATTATCTAAAAAATATCGGCCTCAAAAATGAAGCTGATTGCTTTGCAAGTCAAACTCCCTTTTGAATTTTGGTTAGATATTGTCATTTGAAGGGGAGCCAATAAGAGGCACATTACAGTTCTTGCAACTTATCCTATGGTTGCCTCTTTGATTTACTGTAATTTTTCTGGCAATCAACACAATCCAGCACAATTACTGAGCGATATTAAATATGGTTTTGATTATCGCTATCCAATACAAGTGTAGGGAGTTAGGAAAGAAGCCAAATACCGTTTGGTATGAATTGTAACACGGTGCTACCCACCATGACGAAATCCAATTAGTACTGCCATGGGGGATGACCGAGAGGTTTTAGTGAGTATGCCATATTTCGGAGAGTCTCACACTTCAAGCGGAAAAGGAACAGCTCTGTCGAGTTTCATCGCCTGAGACGGGATATAAAAGCTTTCCCCTGACAAAAGAAACACAAGTTTTTAGAACAAAATTAGTTAACAGAGTTAGAGTCAACTTTCGCAACTGTGTAAACACAGAAAAAAAAATTAAGATAAATTGTAGTGAGGAAATTCCTGAAAAGATGTTTGAAGCAAACGGGCTTCAATCCCGTGTTTACCGTATTGCGTACTCACTCCATAACTGCTGAGATAATGTAATGCGTTGATGTGAAAAGATTGCTGGTTGGAGTGGCGCATTCTCCAGATCAGTGCGCGGTTGGAATGAGACCAATTAAGAAACATGAATCATGAGAACGTAAGTCACAAAATATCTTATATCGTCTGGTCTCTTTGTTACGGTAGCTTGACTTCCAAAAAACTTCTAAACTTTATCACTGCAACTTAAGTCTTTCATTTCTCTTTTCTAAATTTCTGTCCGCTTTCACCTTTGATCATGATGAGACAGACGGCCGTAAATTGTAATATTTGACGTTTTCTTAACGACTCCCAAATTACATGTAACTTCGAACATAGTAGACATAGAAAAAATTTGATACGTGGCATCTCACGGCAAAAAGCTTGTTACACAACAGTCTAGCTACACCTTTAGATGCCTCCTAGCCTCCGTTCCTGCTATTGACTGAACTCTACTTGACACCCGCACCTTTTACATACCCCACTAATTATGCATTGCATACAGTGGGGGTCCCCTTCCTGTAGAAGTGTAGAAGATAAGGATGAGGGTGTGAGCCCGGGTGTGTAAGGGATGAGAGATATAAATATATCAGCTGAAAAGACATCGACTGTATCTAACTAAATGAGAAAGGTGAAGGAAACAGGAAAGTTACGAGATAAGGTATCGAGAAATTGGGGATTTCGTGTTACCGCTTGTAAAAAAAGATTCAGATGGCGGCTGACAAGAAAGAAGGATCGTTGAAAGAAGGAGCTGTTCAGATGAATATAAAGTTACGTCAATTTTTTATCTGAACCTCTAGATTGCAAAATGTATTTATTACGTCCTAAACACCCCCGAGTTTTATTCAAGAAAGTGGTTGTAATTTTACATATGCATCCCATATTTTGTACACTACCTAGGGAGTAGAATGGAAAACATAAAAGACCATTTGAATGTCAAGGAGTGTTGTAAATAATTTGTGTGGATCAATTTAATATATCCCAAGAATTCATATCGAACTATTTTTAAAGAGGCCAAATTTATATTTTGGTGTATCTTCTTCCATATTATAAACATCCTAAGTGCTTGTCGCTTACAGCCTGCGAATCCAGGATATGAATTTTCAAAATCATTCTACATCCATACTACATTTGCATTAAAAGCAGCAGCACTTGGTAAAACCCAGCTGCATTCCAAGACAAATAGCCACAACCTTTTAATATCTATTATGATAAATGAAAATTTAGAATCCATGTTATATGTACTGAAACCCATTGCATAATTAAATTACAGCTGATAAAATAATATGTTTCTTGTTCATAAATTAACATGTATCTAAAAAAACTAAGGCCAACTCAGGCTAGTTAGTGCAAGACTGCTGATTAGTAGATGGAAATATTTTGCGATTTTGGTCTCGGAAACCCCTTTACTGTTCTCAACTGCTACTGACTACATCTTTCCTAACCTTTAAAACAATCACTACAAGCAATATTATTATTATTTCGATAGAAAGTGGCAAAATGTCTCTAGTATTGTCAAACTTGGTGAATGTGCAATGTATTTCGTTTATTTGGTTTATGGTGAATGCTCCATAGGACTTTTTAGTGCGAAATATAATCTTTGTGAGGGCCTCATATTAAAACTGTAAGCAATCCCAATTTCAACGGTTAAACAAATTATATAGCACCCCTCAAAGCAACTGAAGTCGGAACTAGTGTTATTGGAACATTTACATTATCTAAATGTGTGATAGACAATAGCTTCATAAGATCCTGTATACAGTTTTTGCTCATTGATCGTGTTCTACAACTGGAACGCTACGAAAGCAAAAAGATTGTAAAATCCTCATTCTCATTAATTCGTCAGGACATCAGTAATTAGGTCACCATTGGAAAAGACTTCTCGTAAAATAAATCAGATCAAAGCTCTTGGGTCTCTATAGACCAGAAAAAGGTAAACTTCAACCTCAAAATGGGTTTAATGAATGTAGACTCAGTGTCGTCGAGCGGTAGAATAGCGTAGGTGATGAAAAGCTCTGTGTAAATTATGAAACACATATTGCATTATCTTTCATACCTACATAGTTTAAAAAAATTCGATAGTTCTGCTACTCCATGAGTAATTGATATAATAAAATAAATACAAAAAATACTAAATGAATCAATTTTCTCAGAGTTTTGCGTTGAGTAAATGACATAAAAGGCCATCTATCGATGCTAATAGCATAAAATGGATATTTTGAAGAATATATTGAAATATGTAGATTTCTCAAGTTTTGGTCTTAGTAAACATATCGTTTAAGGAACAGAAATCAAATGAAAGTACTGTCTTAGTTGCCTCGCATAGCTAAGGGAAGAAAGCGCAAGTATTTTCTGATTTCAGACGTTGTTATGTTTCGTGAAACTCTTACATCATGTAGATAAAAAGTTGTGTAATTATCACAAAGTTACACAAATAAAGCTCTTTCTTAATCAAAATCAAAACGCGTGACTAAAAAAAAAAGAGTTTTATTTGTGAAACTCTGTGATGATTACACAACTTTTTATCTATATTCTGATAGTTTTTTACGTTGAATCGCAGCTCTCATCAGCATTACACAGACTGGTCAGAAAATACAACTCCCATAAAGCTATAAAACCCTAAATCCCGACACCGCTTTGTGAAAAATTGTTGCGATCGCTTGAAAACTACATCAATGAAAAGTTACTTGCTGTTTACTTTTTACGTGCATACATTCCAAATTTTCTGATGAACTATGACCTTTAAACTGTCTGCCACAAGCCGCACTGAAAGTTTAGGGCTGAAATATCTATACATGTCTGTAGCAATAGGAGAGACTATGCTCAGATATCAAATATGAAATGTAGCTAATATCAGCCGCATTTATCGTAATGAGTACAAAAGCCAAATGTTGTCACCTCTAGAAAATTTTGCAGAGTCGGTTACAGATGATAAATTATTGAGCCAGTTGGAGTGAAAACGAACCGATGTAATGAAGTGCTGGAAATAGGTACGCCACTGCTTTCATTATTAACCAGCCAGCAGTGAACTTGATTCCGCAAATCTCATTACCAGTCTCAAAACCTGCGGTGACAAAAGGTGTCTAAAGGTGGAACCCTTTGTTCTAATAGTGCCCTTCCCAGACTCTGAAACAATTTCTCATTTTCTGTGTACAGGAGTGTATCAGAAATTCCCACTGCCAAGTAAACTTCTGATTACACAGCTAATAATTGCTATTCGAACGAGGAATGAGTTAATATCTATAGAGGTATATTTCTTCTCAATAAATCATAGATAATATCTATGATCAAAGTGGAAATCTGCCACTCTGAGGGTGTAGCAAAAATGATGTTGCTCCCCTATCGAACGAAATACTGTAGACCGGTTGCAGCTTCGTGGTAAAGGTCTCACGTATCTCTAAGACAATTCAGGTTCAATTGTTGCTGGTAGTAGACTTTTTCTTCTAGTTTTGTTATTTTACTACTAGATCCCGACTTTTCAGATTAAAACGCATCCACTCATTTGATCCATTTCCATGTCAACTTATAATCAAATCTACTACAAGCTACACACAAATCAAAAATAAATGTTCATGACATATATACGCAATTGTCCACATGACTTCACCACTTTAGGATTTTTGTCAGTGACCTTATGAGTGCTTTTCTCGTTTGGCGTCATAAGCAATATTTTTATTAATTGATGATCAGTCCGTTCAAGAGTTATAAAGTACGAGTTATAAAGTTTGAACTTCAAGTAAGACGACATTGTTCTGTAACCAAGCAAAAGAATCGATACATCGAGGAATGATATACCTTTTCGGTGGATTTACGGGCCTTTCCAACCCACTCTCCAGCACATTATACGAGATCATAAAGAAGAATGTCTTTCAGTCACCGAAGTCGGGGTAATAGAAAGCCACCCATAACAGTTATCGCGAGGTTTGATCTTGCCGCATGGTACAGTGTTGCCATTTTGTATTGCTCAGTGATTAAATGACTTCTCCACAGCTGATGTCAAAATAGTGTGCAAATATTGTACATACATTTCTGCGAATCGAAATAATGCCATTTTTAAGTATTTGAGATAATAGGGGAACTCTCGTTCATAAAGAAAGTACGCCCCTGTTCAATGTAACCTCTCCAAGTTACTATATGTTTTTTATCATACTCCTAATATTCGATTCCGTATTTTCAGATCTCTTTTTGGACAAATATCACAGAGATAACTGGAAGAATTGTATTTTTTTGTAACTTTGTAGCTATGAAAGTCGTCTTTTACAGGTTGGATCAATTACTATCTGCAGCTGTTACTATAGGTGTAATAAGTGGGCAATTATTGAACCACAAATATTCCGCAACAAATATGGAAATAATTCAATATTTATTGTATATTATTTATTAGGTTACAGATATCACGAAGAACTTTTTTTTTAAATTTTGTTAGGTAGTAAAAGTCTCATAGATTATTAAAACCCACCCGCTACAATGACAAACAAAACTATCCACTTATAAATGAATGAATAACTATATTGAGAACCTTTCATGTATCATAGCTCAACCATTTGAGAGTGATTTATAAGTTTGACACAAAGCTCCAATTGATGAACTATCAATCAAAGTTTATTGAAAGAATTACGTAAATTGTTTGTATTAAGCTTTGTTTCGGTAAGATATGAAATACGGTGGTGCTGATATTATATTTCTCTACTTGTTTGCTGATTTGTCGCATTTTGTTACTACTTGAGAACAAAGTAGAAAGCGCAACAAACACTATGACGAAACGGTACTAAATATCATTCAAGTTCTGTCAGTAGCAGTAGCCTACATAAAACCCCAAGTATATTATAAAACCTATACAAGAGTTTTATTAATTTCGATTGTTTATATACCTAAACTACAAAAGACTGATTTTTCTGAGAACAAAGTGAATCTGAGTAGCCTTCGTGTACTAATAACATTTGAACTTATTCAGATGCTCATGCATCAAAACTAAAGTAACAGTGAAGAATGGGTCCTTGAGGAACGTATTTTTCCATACTTAAGTATAAAGACATATGTCCTTGAACAACTACAGTCTGCAACCTGTCATTGTTAAATCTGGCAAAACTTTGACTAATATCTCACCTTTGTTACTTTAGGACTATAGAGTTTGATAATGTATAAGCTGAATCTATTAGATCCATATACATATAAATTATGCTTAATCATAATATCATAATATACCTGTCACTGAAATTGAGCCTCACTATATCGCTAAATTTGAATGTTTATAAGGAATCTTAGAGCAACAGTAACCTGAGGGGCTGAGCTCCTCCAACGCATACTGAGTAGATGGCAACTATGTAGCCGGTAAAATAACACGCATTGGCACGTATAATCACGCTAAGGCTTATAGGATTTCGATATTGAACTTGACAGAGAGAGCAGAACAAACTTTATTTTCCTTTCATAAGTTAAGGCGCTTAACTATTTTTCTCTAAATCTAGGAGTGTTTTGGACACAAAAAAGTAGTTTAAAGAATGTTAACGCAACATCAAGACCTCTATAAAAGAGTTAAAATGAATTAAAATTGTACAGTTGAAGGAAGTGTATGTTTTTTGGCGACTTTATCCACTTCATATCAAGTTCCGTAACTATTTTTAATTCTACGTCTGTCTATTGTTCTCGATCTCTTATTCTCACTCATTTATTTATGAAATTGTATAACACTTGAACAAAAGATGAATATAGACATATATTTTTTTTGTAGTATACGAAACAAAGCATTGAGGAACATTATCGGATCCTCAGATTGCAAGCCTTCTAATGAAAAACAAGACTATGAAATACGTACAACAGTTTTAGAAACATACATACACGCATACTGAATGGTTTGGTTGGGTTGAATGAGTTCTGGCATGATGTTCCCCTCGAGGGTATTGTGGAAGCACAGGCAGTCAGCTGTCATGGAGCGTTCACCTTCTCCTTAAATAGACATGTTCATCATGTCTTCTTGATTTTTTGCTATTGAGTATAGAAACCTGTTACTTGATCATAATCTTTATATATGTTCTTCATAATATTATTAGCAGCCAAGTATTATTAATTCCACACACCTTTTATGAGCCATAATTTGATAGACGATTCAAAACTAGAAACATATTGGATATTCTATTCGTTACACATCGCATTTTGGATTTTCCGTATTATAGTAGCTACTTAATGTACTTTAATTGTGTGCGGAACATGATATAGTGGTCGAATTAAGAATTGATTCAGTTATTGAGAAGTTCCATTACCATGCCTTTGTTTTGGAAGTGAATGCTCTCAATTTACCTGACAAATACACTGCTAACAATCTGATCACAAATCAGCCAAAAAGTGCGCAAAGCTAAGCAGGTTTGGTTCAAAAAATTAAGGGACTAGGTGAAATACTGATTCCATTGTTTCAGGAAATGTTCTTTACACGTAAATTACACAATCGAAAGTGCGGAGTGAACCTAATTGACTCCATTTTTTGTATCTAACTTTAGTTCCATGGAAGTAATGTAAACCTTATGGCAAGTAGTTATCACGTCGAACTATTGAAGCAAAAGGTTTCACTCACTTTGTGTGGTGATCTGTATATTTGGACACGTTTTAAACCAAAACCAGCTAAGTAGTTAAAGTCAATGTCTTGCAGACACTTATTCCGGTAACAACAAACTCCATGTTGTAATGTATTCGAAGACGAATTTCTTCAGCGATCTATACACACTGGCAAAGAAATCCAGAAAATCTGGCGTAAGGAGAATGACACACCAAGAAGGTAAACACTCCAAGACGGCTGACTGCCAGCCTGTGCCGTCAGAATCCCCCCGAGGCGAACATCCTGCTGTAACAGATTTCCAAATCACTTTGCATACAAAAAATCTACATAGAACGCCCGAGGGCATCAACAACATCACTTTGTCACATTATAAAACATCATTATCCTTCACATACGCAAGAAAAAAACTTTTACTTTCCAGAAAGAAAAAACAGCTTACGGGCCATATTACCTAAATTCGATATTTACAAACAGCTATGGGGGAGATACATTTCTCACATGGAACTCTATCTTGAAATTAAATTTTTTTACCGGAAATTCCCAGCTGAACTCAATATAGGAAGTGAGGATAATGCTTTCGAAGCGTGATCATATATGCCAGCAACAAAGAAGCCAAGATTGACGGAGATACGATATATATGTATATATATATATATATATATACATATTTCAATATTACATGGGTTGTACAGCTGTTACGCGGGAAGGCTAGGCAACCTGTTCTGTTTATGATTGGATTTTGAAATTATCACTGAATGTGTTATACGCGAATAAAATATTTTATCGTAAAGAATCAAAATGATCATATAACAGTGTAATTCCAAGATAAAAACATAGCGCCTCTCATTTGGTATCCCAGAATAAGACATACGAAACCTGGAGACAAACTTTTGGTGCGTATGTTGGTTTGAATAACATCGATTTTAACCACTTATTCTAGAACAAACAAAGTCTATGTTGTAATATTTTCAAAATTAAGGTGTCCTTGATTTAAGTATGTCCTTTATGGACAGTAGTACTTAAAACGGAACAACTCTCTACAAGTATTAGGAAGGAAGAAAAGCTAGCGCGAGACGCGTGTCACATCAAAGAGAAAGTGTGTCGCCACAAATCCCCTGCAGGTGAACATCGTGCCATAACAGAACCAAATCAGTTTGCATGCAAAAATCTATAGAGAAAACCAAGAACGTCAAGATCCTTATTTTTCATATGATGAAAAATCATTATTCTTTGGATAGGCACGAAAGCAGCATTTTCTTTCAAGAAAAAAAAAACGTCTTAGGGGCAATATTATCTGAATTCAATATTCACAAACAGCAAGGAGAGGGTCGGGGCTTCATTCCTTCCATGAAACTCAATCTTGAATTTAAAATTTTTGCCAGGCAATTTCAAACTAAACTCAATATAGAAAGTGACGGTAATGCCTCCGAAGCGGTGCTCATATATGCCGACAACAAAGCGGCCAAGATTGACGCTGACACGTTATGAGGATTTTAATAAACAATATTATATGACATGGGTGATGAAGAAGAAATTTGGCCTACACGTGGTAAATTCAAATTCAATATTTTTATACTTCAAGAATCATCATGATGGACTTTCTGCTTCTTCACCGGAAATGTCACCAAATTCATCATCAATTGGATTATTCCTAGATGCGTCCTCAAGAAAACTGGGTCGCTATTTGCTGAAAAATAAGGTTCAATTTTATAAATGCAGATTCCTTGACTTCCAGCATGTAATTGTTACGCTCTTTGTTTAGAAATGCCAGTTGCACCCTTGTATGTAGTTTGTCAAACATATTTATCGATTGCTGATTTTTCTTTCAAACAATAAAACCAACAAATGGAAGCTTGAAGCACATGTAATAAGATTTAATGTTCTTACTATAAACAAAAATACAGTTCAGTGATAGAAATCACATTGGATACATTGAATGTAAAACAAAATATCACTTTCTGGAATTAAGCACCAAAATTTAACTTATAGTCGTCATGTACCTTTTTGTGCATGCAATGCAATGTGAAGGATATTCTAGCATAGGTTTGCCAAAGTGATTTATATTTCCATTTTAAAAGTTGTCTATTTTATAGGTATGATTCAGCTACAAATAGCTGAATATCTTATTTTTGATATTATCTACGTAAGACTGCACTGCATTAAGCTCATAATTCCATCAAGTAAAATACATACAAATTCGGAATTCGAAATTTACAGAAAAACTGTTCTAATAATTCAAGAAGTTCTTGCAATGAGTCCGAGTAGACCCCCCCCTTCATCTTGAAAACCATTTGTTTTGCTTAGATTTCAATTGATGACCCCGTTACGATATTTGCAAATTGTTTTTATGAAAGGTTTTTCATTAACTATTAGACCGGTACTACAGTTATAATTTTCGGTCTCACTTTATGCGACCATAATTATCTTCAGGAGAAATTGTATAAAATAAGCACTTGGATTGCTTGAGTTGCGTGCCTGCTTAGCTCAGTTGGTAGAGTATTAATCCGGCAAACAGAAGATGCATGGTTCGAATCCCACCATAGGTCCTGTTTATTTCCAATACGAATATAGACATCGATATCACAACATTCGCAGTTGATTGTACGCATCACCAGTTATTTATGTTAGCATTGCAAATTATAATGTTCATTTTTGTCAGGTGATTAAACGCGGTCATACAATATCCGAAAATTTTGCATTCATCGCATAATCAATATTTGGATGAGTTTGCTAAACGAATCTATGGTTGAATTGATAACCAGCCTTTTGTGTTTTCGGATTATCCTACAACGATAGCGCACACGTGTGTATGTTGGCAACTTTTAGCATTCCCAGTTTATCGTTTAATTTTAACTGCCCCATTTTACGTTCAATCATTATACCACTGAAAAAATATAGATGAATGGTTCTGTGGTGCATATTCGATAAAAAATGCACCTATTTATGAACGTCAGAGGCAGTATGAGGGAATTTTGCTATATCATGATGGCTTGTCTTGATGCTATCGAGTTTCCATAGCAGATCAGACAAATGTTTGACATGGTTTGAGGAAAATGGGATCAGATACAACCAACTAGTTGCACTTTATACGGACAAAAACGTCTTAAGGGATTTGTATATTTCTCTATTGGTATATTCTTAGTTAGGTTTGATGGAATACTTTTTATGTAGGAAAGACTGCTACTAGTATACAAATTTAAATTGAGAAACTGAAAAAAACATAATTAATGCAATTAATAAATCATATTTCACTCTTTTGTTTAAGGATTGAAAACTGTAATTTTTTTGGTGGAATTTTATTGTGATTGTGAACAGCAATTAAAAGCTTAAAAGCTTTTCAATAAACCTTAGTTTTGAGTGATGAGATATGTAGAGTGGTACTCCAGATTTTTTTTTATTTTGTATGTTTCCGGTTTACAAGGACAATATATACAATAACTATATTGCACTGGATACATGATAGAATATTGTGTCAACCTGATTTGGAAGTACATTTTTTTATTTATATATGGATCGAGTTTACCATGTTTGCATTATACTAGTTACATCATGATGAGTATTAATGAAAACAATCCGTAGATTTGAATTTTTTTCCTGCAGTTTGAATTTTGCAGCCATTTATAAATAGGTGCATCAATTTTTTTAAATTTTAGTGAAAATGCATCGTATTAGATTTCAATTGCAAACAGTGTGCGGTAGAATTTTTGATGATGTCAGCTAAATCACATTTTATATTAGTAAGAGCATTTGCAGCATCAGTGGTGGCATAAGTATAATAATTTGACTATCATCGGCATGATAATGGAATTTACAATAGGTACTTCATGACAAAAGGAAGATCCGAAATATACAAAGCTAATGAAATTGGTCCAAAGATTGAAGCTTTCTCTCTAAGCGGATTCAGAACATCGATGATGTCAAGTGCAAGACTTTTAGGTGTTTCTATATCTGAATTTGTATATAGGTATCCTGCAGATTAGCAAGTGAATAACTCTCACCACTGCTGACATCATATTTAGGTAGGACAGCATTGAATCCAGGTTGAGAAACTTCTCTCTATAGGGAACAGGAGACACGTGTAGCCTCTTGTAACTTTTCAATACATTCGCGTGGAAAACCGAGCTGTTTACGTTTGGTTGGAGGGATGGAGAGCAAAACTTTGAAATTGCAATGCTGCGACGGCCGGTTTTTGAAGCAGATCTACAGCTAATTAATGGTTAATCATATTTAGTTCGAGCAATATCATATGATTCCACTGTTGTCATTTGCTATGCCACAAGGTTTACATTATTGGAATTGACATACTTAAAACACGATGAATTTACTTAGAATTATGTAAGATTATTACCGCGATAGACAAAGTAAATGTCAAATATATTCCATCAATTCTAATGCAATGTTATCTGTATTTTTACTTTACTGATTACTATAGGCATAGCCTATAAGTATTATTTTAAATTATATAAAGTGGTCCAAAGCGTATAATTTGCAAGAAGGTACAGATACAGACTATAGCTTCTCATATTTTCTTATAAAATTAGGAAAAAGATTGTTATTATTCATATTTAAACAACGGTATGATAAAGTATACAGGTCTCTAATTTTTTGTTATACATTATTTTCTTAAATAATTTGAAAATGTGACTTATTTTAATGAATAAATGAGTTGAATAGTGTTTGGTAACCCAGATTATTTAGTTCCTTATTTATCTCTTTTCCTCCATTAGACAGACCGTTTTATGACAACAAACATAACCTATATCATTGCATTTTTGCAGTTGTTTGATAGAAGTTGTGACGTGCCGCATATGCATTGGCTTTGCAATTACCCATCGGAAAGGTAGTGATGAAACTTTATGAGAGTATCACTGTAGGTTACAAGCTTTTTTGATGCATTTTGGACTGTATATGAAAGATATAAATATAACTGTTTGTAAGTTTGAATATTCATATATTTAGTGACAATGTGCTATGAACTGTTTGTTTGACGTGCTTATTAAGCTTATTTTTTCCAGAACTGAATGAATCGTGTTATCCGTATCAATTTTTTTTACGATACTGCACAACTTTTTTTTTTAATTCTTTGGAGGTGAGGTGATCAATTTCTTCCCTTTCGTATTATTTTCACGTATAATGAGTTACTTAAAACAGAAAATTATTTTAGCCCAGAAAAAGATTCAGGGTTGATTATAATAATATAATCCTTGCGTGAACTATAAAATAAAACTGAATTCCTACAACCAACCTGTTATATTCATTGATATAATTTTCATTGTCTGGTTTCATTCCAACTATTATTTATTCTTCTTTAAAATCCCATATTTATCAAAATCCCGTCACCTTCCATAACTTTTCATCTGTATGGTTTTCCTATGAAGAATGCAAAATATTAGTGTAAATTGCTTATACATACATTTATAAAAAAAATTCGTACATCAACAGAAATAATCTCCAAAAACGACATCCACTCAATGGTTGTTCTTACTAAGTTACAAGTAATAAAAAACCAATCCTACTTAATATTAAATAAAAAATAATAATTTTAAAAGGTCAATACCGCTATTTTAACGACCTTGATTCAATATTATAATTTTTCAATTATTTGTTTGAATGTTAACAACTGATGGATGAAAATTTCGGCATATTTGGCATAAGGTATTCAAATTTCGTTGCATCCTGATCAACGGTGAACTTAAACCGATATTTGTACTGCAAAAAGGAATGGTAAATAAATACAATATCTCGGATTCAGCCTTATCGGTACATTTATGTTAATTTTCGACAGCAAGTACGAACAGTCAATGATGTTATTCAGGATTTTGTGTAGATAATATAAATCTGATATTACCCTTCTCTCTGCCAAAGGTAGGACGTTGAAATGTTCATTATAGGAGCATAATCATGATTGCTGATTGCAATAAGCATTGCAACATGTATGACATACGAAAATTTTAATACCGCGCCCGAATAAATCATAAATATTTAATTTCTAAAACACTGAATACAAGCCTTATAGCGTGAAACGATTTGCACTAAGTCAAACGCCATAAACAATTCCTTTGGTATTCCTTTTTTTAAGTTTATTTTCTTACAGCCCTGCTGGTGCAATATACGTAAAATGTAAAGATGAAAGATTATTCGAAATTAGGTTGGGTTGGGTTGAACTAGACGTCGCCCTCATAAACTACTCCTATGTACTATCACATCATAATTTTGTATAATGACTTTTACATCTAATATCCAATCGGTCTACTAAAACCACACGCACGGAAACCGCCCCCCTGATCCCGATAAATTAACAAAATTACTTTAGGGTTGTGTCCGTTCCGTCAACATATACTGTGCACACATCTACAGGTGTACAGGGTGATTCATGAGAGCGTGTCGTGCTTTTATCTAATCAACTACTGCAACAAATCTGTCATCAACATTATTTAGGCCATTAAAGACGATAATGCCCTATAGTGAGTCAGGATTTATACATTAATATAATATTATAGGATTAACTGGATTGAAATTTCATTAGGGTATAGACATAAAAATATATCAATTTTCTCTAAATTGTCGAGTTCAGGCGGCTGGATGTAATTCACATATGGTTGCACAATTTCAAAGTTAGTTGATTAAAGAGACGTTCCCTGACAACAAAAAATATGTCGTTCCGTTCCCACCTTGTATTCGTCGTTGTTTATTTACTATGTAACTGGTTGTGTTTGAGTTTCTGATACCAGTTCTGTATTCCTATGTCCAGCCTACCTACCTGCAGTGCTGAACAAGCAAACATCCATACAATGATTAATTTCAGAAGAAGTTTAGGATGGGAGAAACAGTAAATAGAACAGGTTGCAACATGAGTCTTGAATATTTACCTTTGCATTTCAAACACCAAGGAGGAAGAGGAATTTACCTGGACCAGTTTTTGATTAAGCGCATACACTATCATAATGCTAAAATATTATAGTTACAAGCAAAGCACTTTCAAAGGTAATTTGTTTCATTAATATTGTATATTCACTGCAGTGCTGGATTAGGAGGCATTTATGTTCACATAACGGGAAATCACAGGGTGACTGCGAAATCTACCTGCGTCTGCTTCTAATTAGTAGGTTGCGAGGTTAGGGAAATCACAGAAGCGTTTAGCAGATCTCAAACTACCCGTCACTCATCGAAAAACTAAAAGAGGTGTTTTTGCAAAAATACAAAAATATTCATAGGTTCTGCATTCTTTTTTTCAGTTGTTATCGCTAAATACGCTATCCGCGTGTTTAGCTGGACAATGAAATGAAGTATTTTGTTGGTATTCTTTTAGCATAACCAGTTTCTATCTGATTGTAATTGCAATATGTAAATACATTATATATATTACGAATTAACAGATCTACAGTTACTAGATAGTAACTGTAGATCTGTTAATTCGTAATCCGCTAATAAACTTTCAAAGAAGTATTGCATTTTTTAGACAAAATGTGTACATAATAACTACGTAATCTTGGAGATAAACAATCCTTTGTCAACATACAAGGGCCAATCAATATGCACCCATGTTAGGGATTAAAACAAAAATATTTACAATTTTTTTTTTCATTTTTCGATATAAAAACATTTCAGTTCGATACACTTTTCTCAACATTTTAAACATCTTTAACTCCTCCAAAAATATTACAACCTCCTCATTCGAGCTAATTTTTTCCATATCTTCAGGTTTGGGAACACAAATAAAGTCATGGAGAGCGAGTTGGAGCAACTATCGTTGGTGCGGCAGCAATTCGTTTGTGAGTCAGCTCTTTTTCTACAGCCTGAGGGGGCTGTGTCTTCTTTAATTTCTTTCCGAATCAGTTTAATAATTAACTATAGTACGATCCTGTGCTCGTTCTTCCATTCTGCGAACAGTCCATGGGTATTTTTTTTAATTTATATACAATGCGTGTGTTTCAATAACATTGCTTGCGTTTTGTTACACAACCTTTCGATTAACCTGGTGAAAGACGATTGAAAATACCACATCAATAAAAACATTGTGAAGCGCAAAAATTCTCAAAACTATTGAATGCCGAAGTATTGTTATTGACACTTAAGGATAATTCCTTTCGAATACAAAAATATCGAAACGTATATGGCTTTCCGGCTGGCGGAACCGGCTCTGCCTTCTTCGGAGTAAATTTACTCGAAAAAATCCATTGTTGAGACTGACGCTTTATTTATGTATGTTCCCACGATTGATAAACAATGACGACTCGACGCAAAAAATCCTGGGAATTTGATATCAAGTTGTCCAAACATCACTTCTCCATTGACAGCCGTTCGCATTGTTGTCCAAAGTGGTAATTGGCGGTATCAACAGTGCAGATGACGTTTTCAAATAAAATATTGATTTCCATTCCGTATATTACTCATACAGTCTCTGCACTTTAGCTCAGCGATCAGCGGCAACCAAGTCCGGGACCTTTTCAACACTTCCTAGGTAATCAAGTCATCCGAACACCCTGGTCACACCTCATCAAAAACAGATGCATGAATAAGTTTTACTTCGTTTAAGCAATACGTGAGATTTGTTGTTATATATGGTGAAGGGTTCCTATAGAGATCGTCCAAATTTGCTTTTATTACTTGCTTGTGCCATTTCATCGAGAACCAGGAAACACCTGCATCAAATTTGTATGATGTCAGTACACAAGAGTAATACTAACTTCCTTCAGGAGTACCGTGACAAACATGTGTCACTATTGATTGGCCCCCATATTGGGTTTGTTTTCAACACGCTTTTTATTAGCATCACATGTCTGTATGTTTGTAACGGAATCTTCTAACGCTATTTTCACCCACTTCAACACGTCAGATTAATTTTTAATTTTGCATAACCTTCAAGGACAGGTGACACCATGAGAACACCGCGTGGCGTTAGCTTTTTGACACGCTTTTTTCTCCGCTTCACCTGTATGTATGTATGTTTGTAATGATTTCTTCGAACCATGCTTTTTACCCACATCAAAAGGCCAGATTAATTTTGGATTTTGCACACTTATCAAGGACGTATTACAATGAGTTTGAAACGTTTTTCCCATGATTTATTTTTATAAAGCAGTATGTTTATAAGTGATGATCCGAATTAACATAATAATTAATAATCTAACCAGATAGAAAGGTTGTGTAATTACACAATCTTTTATCTGCATGATGGAAGAGTTCCACCAAACAAGATCATCTACAATCTAGACTTTTATTAGATTGACTTGTATCTATAGAGACAGAATCTTTGAAATATAATGATAAGGGACTAATTCGTGGCCTCGTTAATGCTGATAATACCCTTTTCAGACCTGTTAATTAAGATCCATTGGACAGCAAGTCTGATTCCAACAGAGACGTAATTGAGGCTTCAAATATCAAAGGGCAAGGATAAGTTCATCAATTAATGAACGATAGTTTGGAAAAGTAAATGAACACGCTTCTATAGTTAGTCGAACTAAAACTTACAAAATAATTCTTAATACAAGAATAAAATTATCAACGAGAAAATTAATGTCATTGTTCGACATCAGTAGCTATAATTTCTTACTATTCCTATTTCAAAATGCAGAGTTAGTGTAAATTAGTACTACAAGAATCCCACGCTTTTATCACAATGACATGGACTTTCTCGTTAATCATTTTAAACTCATAACTATAATAAAAGCGTGATTTTTAGTTACTATAATTTATTCTAGCCTAGCCTGAATTCGTTGGTTAAAAATAACTCCCAAGCAATTACTAAACCTACTCAATAGGAATTAAAACTTCACTTCCGGACTAATTAGACAATTAGAATAAAATGATACTCTAAGCAGTTCGAAACCCATTAAATTAAAATTATCATTGTAATTATATTGTTATCGGAGGAGCGGAACAACCTCAGGTCAATTTCATTCACAGATTCCTAATTATCTTAGTTGGATATTTCGCAGATAAAGTTCTTTAATTCAGCTGATAAGTAATTGGATCTGGAGTCAGACTTTAACATGGACAAAACTTCTTAACTGGCCCTGAGATAGACGTTTGGCTAAATACGGATAGAAAGGATCAGGGAGAAGTTTAGCTGTTACACGAGATTCGTTTCACAGTTGGACTCTTTGTTACGGTTCAAAGATGTAGCGGGAGTGTAATTCTCATATTTTGCGAATAAACTTTGGAAACTTATAAGTATCTTAACAAGTTGAAGCCAATTTCCGGTAAGTTTCAATCATGTTATTTTATGCTATATAACTATAAACCATTTATAGTATCATATGAAATCATATAAATAGCTTATCATTAGATCTGATTTTAACAATACTGGAGGATGTGGTTATTCGTAATGCAATCTTTATCGATAATCCAGACCTATTTAACATGCTATACTGTTACATATATTAACACATTAAAGTGAAAACAGTATTTATTCTACTTTTTTCTGTTTTTTTTGAAACATCAATTTTGGTAGTTTTTGACGGTAGCAGCAAATTCCGATTTGACAATCCTTATTTACATTAAAGTTTGTAATAATAGATGGAGAGAAACTGTCCAGGATTATTTTTATTGTGAATATCTTAATGTCTTTACAACGTATGAATGCTTAAGGCCCCAGTACACAATCGGCCATGATAGGCCACTGCAGGCGATAGCCATTGTGTACATGGAGGAATGGTGCATGATGGCGGACCGTCGGCAGTGGTTAATGGGTGCGTGGCGCTCAATGGCGATGTTGTCGGTTTTTTCGTCACACTTCAAAGGGTATCGGGGTGTAGCCTGGCCTGTAGTGTTCACACAGTCGACCATTGTTCAGTTCGTTACCAACCCACGGGGTGTGCTCTTCATGTAGTTGCGAAAAATTTAATTGTTAGTCGGTCAAAATGTCATTATCGTGGAGCAATGAAGATACTTTCAAGCTTATTGAATTATATCAATCTGAGCCGTGATTACTTTGACGTCCATCTTGAGTACTCCACCAGGCAGCAATGAATCATGCGCCATTGTGTGAACACCTTTCAAGCTGACGGGCAATGATGGTCCACGTGGCGCATGGCCCATTGTTTATTGGAGCCTTTAAATATTCATTCTCGTTTTCATTTCTGATGGGGATAACCCATGTACCAATACAATAATAGTCAATTACAGAAGCATTTAATCATTAACTTGACCTATACGTTGACTGTATCTATGATTTCGCCTCAGAAAGATATATAAATTAGCGCAGCATATGACAAAACTCAAAGCTTATCACGATACTACGTTGAAGTGACCAGTTTGAAGCTGGTAACATAGTAAAAGGGAAGATATTAAATTGTGATACATTTATTGAGAAAAATAGCAGTAACTGTTCACAAGGGAACAAATTACTGATGGGCGTACTTTCCATAATAGTTCGAGGCCAGAAATTTACAGGAGAAAGAACAGTATATCAGGAGATGGAGCACTCTTAACAGTGTCCTAACATGAATCACCGATCGATGGTATAGAAACTGCTGTAGTTATGGTTACGTCCGATCACCGCATTTGAAAAATACTTGAAGAAAAAGTGGGTGAGCACAATGATTCATATAACGAGTGGCATCTACAAGAGATATGAAGAATTGTACTATTCAAAATACATTAACTAATCCAATATTTCGTTAAATATCAACAGAACCCCTTTTTGAACGGTGTGAGAGGGTCACCATTTCAATCCCTACGAACACGCTACTGTATTAACCCCATTTTTGTTGTTATCATTATCGATCACATCAACCTATTTCTCTATTTTCGAAGCAACCTTTAGGAATATTAATGTCGCTGGTTATAAATATAAACGACCTTACCCAACAAGCCGCGAAAGAAAAGATCTATGAATAAAAATGAAAAGTAATAGAGACAAATAGAGACATCGTGATGAGAAACGATTTGAACGGCTTTGAAGGACAAACGCAATTCGAGTGAAGATCGAGAAAAACAATTTGTCATGCCTACTACTTTCATAATGATTTGCTTTATTGTCCAATTCAAAATATATATTGAAAGATGACTTTTGTGTTATTTCGAATGACAATAAATTCACAGTAAATTTTATAGCAGAACAATTCGATCTTTTTGCCCGATGGACGTGACGTAGAACGGGTATATTTTGAATATAATAAACTCAAGAAACGCTAGGCAAAATCTGGATGTCTAAAAATATTATGACTCTCCTTTCTCTGCTAATGCTGTAATATAGCTATTAAGGCTAAAGACAAGGAGGTGAATTGACAGATTTCAGGCATTTTTATACTGGAGATGACTGAGGTATGGTTTAGAATCAATGATGAGTGTCTTCATGAAAATGTCACCGATTAAAGATGTTTAATGATTCGCAGATTCAAATAACCAAAATTGCAACGTTTTGATGGACATGAAACCATAAAAGCTGCAGAACACAAAGCCAATGTTCATTGGTTGGATCTACTTGTCTAACTACCTTGAGAAAAATTCAGTCAATTGTGTATTCCACGCAGAGGGAATTGCTGCAATGTTATATTTTAAAAAGTGGAAAGAAAAATAAACACAACGAATAATGCAGAGCAGTAAACAGAGTGTTCAAGAGAACGGCAGAATTCTAATTAAAAAGTGATGGTTGAATATATATCCGGCACTTTTGGCCTTGTTTCACTTAATTACATTCAGTAAAATAGATTCGTATTGTCCATAGAAATGTGGAATGACAACTAGAGTTCCTCAGCAACACAACAGTTTACGGACCAGACAAAGTAATTCGAATGGTATATACTAACTGCAATGATTATACAAATACAAATTAATATAAACTATGTTGCAATTGGATTGCAGTTGATTGATATAGTAATCAGTAAACAAAGCAAGTTCATAGCTTGGAGAAAAGCTTTGAAACCCATCTCATCTCGCTTAACTGAAATGTGCTATGAGATTTTTTAATTACAATGGAATTAAATTAACTGTGCATTAATTACAGTTGTTTATTTGATAACGCGCAAGATAGAAATGGATATAAAAATACGCTTCTAGGAACTAGGAAGAAAATTTGGTCTACAGTAAGATCCAAAAAACAGGTCTTCTGCTTGCCGGGGCAGACGGTCTACCATCGACCAACTAAGCTACGAACGCAATTCTCTCAGAGTGTCAATGCTAGTCAACCTCTCATGAAAACCATTCTTCTTAGATTGAAATTCGTCAGAAAAGTTGTTTTCTGGAGAGCCAGTCGTTGAGATGAAGGTACAACCGAAACTTGAAACATCAAGCCATCAAGTTTCTGGAGATTAATATCAACAGTAGCATGTCCTGACACGATCATGGTGTCGACCTTGCTAGGCTGGCGTCTCTGAAACATTCTTCACTTCTGCTCCAGAAAATTCACCGTAACGGCTACTACTACTCTACAAGGCTACAGGCACTATCTGAAGCTTCTGGGTACAATCCAGAAAAGAACAATACATCTAATGGAAGCCGTCTATGGTAAATTCTGTGCGAGATTAGTGTAAGGCCGAAACAGGAATTGAGAGCTTCAAATTGACACGTAAATGTGGAATAATATTCAGGCTTCACCACGAGGTGAACATTATAACATTTTCTTGTTATATCAGTATAAATTGCTCGTCTTTCAGCCAACGAAAATTTACATCCTTTGTCAGATGGGTAGGACAAAAATAATGTATATATCATTAATTACTGCAACCAAATTTGAAATAGTCGAGTAATATAAATTTTGAACTCAATCTTGACATGCCTCACGTAAATAATGAAACAACATATATTCTCTTGAAGTCAGCGAAACAGTCTAAATCACAAATAAATGAGAAATTCTGAAAAAAAACTTTGGTAAATTAAACTCTCTTTCCAATACACAACTTGTATCTGGATGATGGAAGAAACCCACCAAGTGAAGACCATCTGCAGTATCATTGATATTTTATATATCAGGATCCTTTGATTCTTTGTAACTTTTTAATTTGATATTTAATGCTTGCGAACTTTGCCTTCAGCAAGCAGGATAATTACCTGTTGATTAGTAGTAATTTTCAGTCAAAGCGGCCTACGTTTAAAATAAAGTAGGTAATTCACTAATTACTTTCACCTCAATCATTCAAAAACTACTACAATACTAGTACTGAACTTATCGCTAACTTCAATTACCAACGTTTTAAATTGTAAAAAAATCGAATATTTATTTCCATCTTATAGGGGGGAAAAGCATTTCTGTTCAGAGTAGGAACAGCCAGACAGACCGACGAAAACGAGTGACATGATTTTCGTGATGTAATACTTCAAGAACACACTAAATCTCAAATCCGATTTTTTTTCGCGACCGGAGTGGGAAGTAAAAAACTGGGAGGATGTATTATCATTACAAGCATTTGAAAAGCCTACTTTCTACAAGTTATACAAAACCTGAGCTCTATTTCTGTCCATAGTTCTCCACAGTAAGGGCATCCTAATCCATTATATTTTCTACTGCCCTCTAATGGACCAATAACTGATTATCTTCAATAATGTTTCGGCCACTTCCAGAAAGGCAGACGAAACGTTAGAAAATATCATATGTGGTTTCATAGAGTTTGCAGAAGGAAATGTAATGAAGCAGAGACAACCACAGGACATATTGCAGAAGTTACATTAGAGTCCTAATCATTCTTATGTACTCGTTTCAAAAATATTTCACCGCTTAAAATGTTTGTTTGTAGTTGAAAAGTATTAAGGTAGACAAGTGAACTTACCACATTCATGAAAATTACTTCATCAGCGCTTTACCTAAAACAAAAATTCAGCATTCAATACTACACATACATATAGATATCCAATAAGGTGCAGCAATTTGCGTCAAAATTTCGATTTTCAACTGTTCCATAGTTCACTATTGTAAAACCTGATAATATGCTTATATTGTGAATAAATGATGAATCAGCTACAGTCGGACTGATTTTAGGAAGGGAAGAATCACCTTATTGACTTCTGATTTCAGCAGTTCATTCTGCTTGGGTTCACCCCAAATTCTTCTGACATATGTGCGGATATGGGTGAAATAATACCCGTTTTGTACAATAATCCCCTGATGTGCATCGAAATACGGTTAGACTGCGTCATTATAGATTCGTTATTTGACCATCTGGCTCTCATGAACCACCTAGGGGTCAGGAGATGCTTTGTTATGTGCACAATTCTTGTATTTTCATGAACGTACCAACACTATATTTTCGGAAAGGATCTTCTATTTTGCACTGTTGGGTATGTGTGTATGTATTTATGTACGTTTGTATGTCGGTAATTTATGAAAAACACGATTCGTACCAACTACAAATACTTTTTAAACTATTTTTCATATAAAGACGCGGGTTTCCCAAATAGCCAAGTGCATATACAGAACACGCACACTTGATTCAAGGGTGCACCCCAGTCAGCCGTGCGACGACAAGCCCCCTTCGTCACAAAGCGCGCAAAAATCGATAAGGTTAAATCAATATTAAAATGAATGGGACTGCATGGGGAGGGGGAGGCACAAAAGAAGGATACGCTCAATTACGAAAGCCTTTTGCTCTATTTTATGAACCACTGTCTTTATAGTGCCGAGGGATAAGATAATATTGTCGCTGAAGGTTCTGGTTTTTTTGTTCTGTGTCAGGTGCGCAGACGATGTGATTATACATGGATTGTTGGTGCAGCAGAAACAATGCAAATGAGGCTTTCCTAGTCTTGCGTAACTGGTTGGATGTGTATACCTTACCTATGAATACTACTTGTAAAGGGTGATTCAAAGCTATGGAATATGGAAAGTGTTCTTATGCGTTTTAAGGACAGTATAGCTGTTTCAATCTACATTTTTTTGTATCTCGCCGTTTCTAGCAATGTGCGATTTCGAATCGTCTTCAGCAGCCTATTTCTGGGTATCAGAAGAAATATTTGTATTCATTATAAGTCAAGTATTTTTCCTTAAACTGAAACAGACGAAGACATGAGATAAGTCGATAGCATGTAAATATTTATAGTGACATGTCAGATTTTTTATTTGAACATTTAGGATAGCTAAAAAAAGCAAGGATTGGTTATAGTGGTTGTGTTCGAAAAGGTAATATACATTATATAGCTAAGTTCACATAGGTTAAATAGTACGTATATTGCACAATTGGACAAACTATCCACTAAGAAGATAATCGGAAATGCACGACTTGAGATAAATTAGTGCAGTTCATTACGAGGTTTTCGACGGCTTTAACATGCAGAAGCTAAGGAGGTATGGTTGTACAAAACTTGAATATTAAATGCTATGCCAGTTGCGCAAAAAAGGTGAAGGCAATGGAATAGAACTAGCACTTTATACCACACTAACGTCATGTATTCTGATTTTTGCCATCTTTCTTAGCTTAGGTATAAATGTAACAATGATAATAATACTAAATACAGAAAATTACAATAGCAGACACATCACTAACAAATGACAGCTGTAATATTAGGCTAGGTTCGTTATGGATTGAGATGTCAGGACAGAAACTTTATTTTCTGTCTTACTTATGCGCATTTGCATTTAAGGATTATTTTGGTAAAAACCTTAGGTCAGTTCTTTGATTACAAGGTTTTATAGTTGCTTACATATTACGTAACATGGTTAACCCAAAGATTAGCAAGGCTTTCGTCACATATCAACTTAGCCCTAGTATAAGTTCCACCAAATAATGGGGTAGGTTGATTAACATTAAGCTAATGCTTCAAGTTCATACATCAGCATATCTCGAGTGCTTTTGTATACTGTACACTAATTTGTATATCTTGAATATTTTCCGTAAACTTCAATGCGTATAGAGGAACAAAAAGTTTAAAAGCATTTAGTTAACCTCTGATATGCAATATCAAACAAATCTAGGATATGAATGGATTCTTTATGTACGTATAACTTATTTTTTTAATCTATATTTCATTTTACCTCCGCTGAATGTCTATGCTATTTCAAAGTACTTGTCGCAAGTATCTGTTGAAAATAGGCAATTTCCCACATATTTGACTTCAACAACAGAATCACCCTGCGTCCACTAATATTACCACTCTCGAAAATCGATGCTTTCCTGCCAGAACAGCCTTCGTTCACACTTCATTGCATTTAGAAAATACATCCTAAACACTTTTCACGCTAAGCCCATACCTACTTTTGTCTGATGTCCCCACACCATTTTCTTTTTATTCTTCGTCCGCTACCAGCCGTAATAACGTTGAAAGAGTGGCTGGTGAATTTTTTGCTGGGATGTAGGGCATACCACATTTGTTTTTATTGAACAGGGAAGAACCGGAGTCGTAACTCAAGTGTTATAGGATGAAATTGCTTGTTTTAGTACATCTGCACATTTTATTTGTGCGAAAATATTCAAGAAATCAAAGAAATCCAGCGCAGACTAATCTCACAGCTGAAGTTTCATCAATACACCTTTTATATACCAACTATTCATGTAATCATACATTCATATAGACTAATTCGTATTTAAAAATCGAAAGAACTAACCCAGAGCTGGATTTGAATCAGGGATCCTCAACAGCATTTTGAATTTCAATTCGAGAGCGGTTTTTGTATTACACGTTTCACTGACATGTGTTGCCTAGATTAGTCCCATATTATCTAGACAGGCAACAGATCATTATCGCTAACAATACATTCTCATTTTAGATAACTACCTTGAATCTTAATTCTGTGTGCTTTAGTCCAACGACTGAAAATTATTTAATATATATAATTCTCAATCTCAAGAACACTCAAAGTTTGAGCAAGCGCACAGGTCTTTTAAAAAAGAATTAAATATTTCATAAACTGGTTTGTCTAAAGTGTATCAATAATTTGTATGGTATATTATTAGTATATCACTATTTTTAGAATAACGTCAGATTTCATACCGTTTAGTGCTCGACATTCATGGCAAATAAACGTTATTATTACAAAAATATATATTCTAGCACATAACAATCCGTCTTGGAAAATGCTGGTATAAGGCAATTGAACTTTTATAAAGGAAGTAGTCATAATACTGAGAGATAGGCTTTCACTATTTCCAGTAATTTGTTATGTTCAATCACTTCCCTTCCTTCAGCAGTTTGACTGGAAGGCCGGTCACCGCATGTTGATTAAGGAAGATGTCTCGTGCTTAGTGGGCTCGAAATAGTAGCGGTATACTTGCAAGGAATTTTCTGTGTTTCTCAGTGTTACTTTGCTTATTATTTAGCTGCCGTGGAACCAGGGAAATAGCATAAGCGCTGAGAGACCTTACAATACTGTAGATTGTAACTATCGGCAAAAAAAGTTGTAGCTCATTACACAACTCCGAGGTTCTCCAAAAGAACGACCTTCGGAACAGGCTTGTTCGAGGCGCTGTAAGCTCGACCTGGTGAAGATGTTTCCGTTGAGCTCTAGTCTTTGCTGTACTGGCGACTCTTGATGTTATTATGCCAGACAGCTCGGTCGAACATGGGCCATGATGTCCTAGACAGTGAAGGTCCTTTGTGAGTCAGGCACGTCCACTGGACGTATTGCTCCTTTCTGAATCTCAAGTAATCCCGAATTAGAATATTGTTGCTTTAAAACCATCAGAAACGCTAAAAAAGCTAAACAGGTTGGTCATACCTACACATACAGATACACCTTTCTATTGTCTGACTTTTTACTACGTAGTAAATATATATTATCTATAATGGTATGACGTTTCCTGGTTGGTTAATGTAAAAGCTTGTTTGATCACTGATGGAAATACAAATGATGCCTGTAGGTGAAAATAATGAAAACCTGTTCACACCGATAAGTGATTATAAGTGAGTTGGAGGCTCAGGAAATCCATATTCGGTACAAAGGATATAAATGTAAAAGAAAATATGATGAAGTGAAACTTGCCTGAAAAGAAAATCGCTTGTCATCCGAAGTAACATCAATTACAATGAATATACTACCATCCTCAAAACCAAAAGTTTAGTGCCCCCAAAGGAGAAAGAGGGAAACGATACACTGGAAACTGCCAAAGTTACCAGCCAGCGTAACGAAATATGCGTACATTCACTTTCTTAGAGTTGAAATCAGTGCCGTGCCGTGTCTATTGAGAGAGACTTCAGAAAGTCACAGATTTATCGTCGAAAGGACCATTTCGAATTAAATGAGTAGCCAGGATAAAATGTACTGTCTTGAATTTATTATTGCATACCAAACGGAAGTACCAAATAAATTCAGTATCTTAAGTTGTGTAGCTTAAAAGTTATAGTCCAATCGAATAAAGTTTTAGGGTTATTGTAAATATGGGAGGTGTGATTATTTCTGGAATTAATGAAATAATGTAATTGAATACCGGTTAATACCACTATTTATTTTTTCTTGTGCTATTTTCCCAATGCTTAAATCTAAAAAACGCAATAGGTTGTTTCACTATTTTCCTCAATTTACTCAAAAATATCAGTTGTAGAGCATAAATGAGTAGCTGTAAGCATGAAACTTCACTCGAAAAATCAGACATTCAATTTCCATAGGGATGGAAGCGTAAATTACAAAAAAATATATTAAAATTAACATGCACGATTAGATTCGAAAATATTAATAGATAACAACAAAATATTTAATTTAATTCAATTTTTTATTCTTAATGGTAAGATTTTAAATAATATTTCAAGCCCTGTGCATGCATTCCTACTCATTATTGCCGTATAACCGATGTTTTAAGGTAAATCAAAAGATTCCAAAAAAGGGCCTATTTGTTTTTTTAATTTAATTCAGTGTGCAGAACTAATTATTTAAATCTGGGTTTGAGGAGTTTTGTGTTCAATTTCAATTGTGTATCATAGATATAGCTTATGATTCAAGCTAATCCTAGTAGGCTGGAGCTTTTCACTAGGGGTTACCTTAAATGCTTAAATACCCGAATGGAGAGTTATATTGCCCAGAAAATGGAATCCGAATCCCACAAAACTCATGGACACTCTTCGAGCGATTTTTTGTTATAAATTAGCTCAAAACAGCACCCAACGTTTTTACATTTTAGTACCAAATTGTAGTAATCCTGTACCTGAGAAGAACAAGTACGTATATCTGATAAAAATATAATATTTTTGCAATGGTCCGTGGCTCCGTGCTATTATTATTTGTTTCCAATAACGGCTGATATTTTCGATTCAGAGAACGAAGGGGTTTTCCATGCTTAGACATATTCGAAAGACTGTGTTCATAAAAGAATTTTCCCAGTTACCAATGATAATTATCCATTTATTAAATAGTCTTGATGTACTTCAGACCTACCTATAGTTATAAATAACTATTGTGAGCTACTTTGTTCCTATCCTATAATGAATTAGAGCTTTGCTCTGGAACTGTAATTGTGTGAGCATAACAGTGAACAAATTTTTGATTTCACTGTGACATCACGCGGAACGAGATGTACAAGCATCGGATGCGGATCGGCATTCCCGGAGTATCATGAACAAAATCAAATATGTTAAGATTTATATGCCGGGGCCTCACACCATTTCTGCTCTAACCTTAGCCTCCCGTAAGTAGCCCTCGGAAGGCAACAAAGCAGGTGTGCTAAGGTATAGAGAGGCCCCTGTCGCACGGCCCGAAACCGTTTATAAAAACGCTGGGTGTTTCATTAGTTGATAAATGCTTTGATTGGGATCTCCATTAAGGTTCTTGGGAAGTTTCTTAAGATATCTACAGAAAGCTCGTCCAACTGGAGAAGTTTTCTATTTCAACTCAAGAAAATTCCACCGAACAGAATCTCAAGATCCTTATTGGACCAACCATACCATTTAGGCCAAAAGACACCCAGGGTTTGGTTATTCGATCACGAAGAACGATGTTGTATTGCGATTTTTGCATATCCATTAAATGTTATTGTACATACGATAGCTATGTATATTGAACGTTGAGAGCTTCTCGGTGCTGACCTCTCATTAATTATAGTCTCGGCACTGTAGCGCTCAAGGAAATCCCATTGACGATAAGTACGATATTTATAAACAAATACGGATGCATCATGAACGGTTGCAATGTTAATTCATAGATGGCATAATGTAGACTAGCGATTTTAATCTTTTTGTTTTATAGATAACCTCATACAAAGACAGATAGCCTATTGCGCTTGAGAGGCACTACGTGAGGATAAATGTCTATTCACGTTGACCTTAAAACGCTGTAGATTGTAACCATCCGGGAACACTGTCCTCGGTAGCCCATTCCATAACACCAAGGTTCTCTAAACGAACGAAACAAGGCGTTGTAAGCTCAACCTGGTGAGGATGCGCCCGATGACCTCCTATTGTAATTGCTGTGCTGGTGACTCTTTGAGTTATTATGCAAGACAGCTGGGTCGAACATCTGCCATGATCATATCTATAGAATAGGGACAGATCAGCTACCCTTCTTCGATGTGCCAGACTGTGGAGGTCGTTTTTTAGGTCAGGTCCATCCACTAGCCGTGTTGCTCGCTTCTGGATTGTGTCCAGAAGATTCAGGGAGTGCTTGGAGGCGCATCCCCATACATGCGAGCAGTACTCCGTTTGTATAGCCCCATTCCACAATTCTCCCAATGTCCCCATCGATCTAAGCTGCATGCTGCCCTCGCCGAAATACGGTATTTGGGGATGGTAGTGATTTGCCCGGTTCCATGCAGGAAATAAGGGTGCTGTTATCAGCGAAGCTGTAGATAAGATTGGATGTTATTTCCAACAAATCTTTGATGTACAGCAAGAAGAGCGTTGGAGAAAGAACAGATCCTTAAGGAACTCCCGCATTGATGGTACGTACATCGAAAGCATATCCAACCACCACCACAAATAAGGAGCGATCCCTCACAAAACTATCCAACTAGTGGCACAAACTCGATGGCGGCCCATAGGTAGCATGCTTGATCAAAAGTCTCTCTATTACTTTAATATACATTTGTGTGACGTAGGCCAAAAGATCTCCCGTGGATAAATGCTTGCGGAATCCATATTGGGGATTGGTGATGATATTATTTTTGTCCAGGTACTAGAGAAGCTGCACATAAGAGTCTCCATAACCATAGACTGAACTTAATATAACTACATGCTTCTTCTGTAAGAAAATCCCAATTGCGATCTTCCTGATAATCATAAGAAATCTAAACATCTTTTCGCTTCCATAGACCCAAATCGAGGTCGGATCCGACTCCTTGGAGTCGATATAGACCACCTTGAGAAACCTACCTAACTATCCAGCCAGTTGCACAAACCCGGTGGCAGTCCATAGCCAGCAAGCTTGATGAACATTTTCTCATGCCAGATGATCTCCTGTGAATCTATGATTGCGGAAACCATATTGGTGATCGTTGATGGTATTATTTTAATCTAGGTACATCAGAAGCTGAGCACAGGTCTATAGTTGCTGGGTATATTTTTCTTGCCCTTCATAGGTATTGGTTCTACTCGACGAATCTTCCAACCAGTAAGGAACACTCCTCGCTGATAGGAGATTTTAAATAGTTTGCAGAGGACAGGTATAAGCTCTAAGGCGCAACGTTTTAGGAGAATTGCTGGTATTTGGTCTGGAGCACTGGCTTTCCTTTCCTTAGTTTTTCTAGAATGCGTTTTATATTTCGATATTGAAATTTAATTTCATTCGCTATCATCAGAGGTGGTATGGACAAGTAGCAGAAGCTCTGGCTAACAGACTTAGCTACAGACCAAAATGATCTGGACGAGTTGGGACATGGGAGAAGCTTACTCTTAGTTTTCTGATTGTGCTCCTCATTGCTGTTATCAATGACCCGCTTGGCAGTGGCTTCTGGAATTGATGAAACTGCGGTGTAGTAGAATTTCCTCCATTTCCTGTACCGTTGGTGTTTGCCGTAACTGCGTCTCTGCAGCGCCGGTTAAACCAAGGTTTGTTCTTGAAGAAGCGTTTATCAGCGTGAGGTATGTAGACTCCCATACCTGATGATACCACCTCTTTTATTTTATTGCCACGTGAACCTGACATCATTCCATGGAAAGGACTGGTAATAGTTCCTGAGATCATCTACACTTTGCTGATTTGTAGTGCCAGACTCTTGCGTGATTTAGTATGTAGTTGATTCGATATTCGCTTTTTTCTTGTCTCGCACGACAGTTTCCTTCAATTGAAATTAAAAAATGATTTATTCCCGTACAATGTTCTTGATCCTAAACAAGTATTTTGTAAGTAACTGGAAATATGCTTATTACAGATTCCATCAGTCTGCATTCGATCCTATAAAAGTTGTAATTTAAAAACAAAGCTGTTATCCTCGAGATAATTGATCAATCAATATTAATGCCATTGTAATCTTAATTTTGTTCAATGTTGCGTATGATAAAAGTTGTGAAGGCAGCCGGAACAATAGTAAAGTTCTTGTGGCAGTCATATTTAGTTTCAAATAACAGCCAGAATAACTAAAGAAATACGGAAGATACAACCACATTGTATACTATATACTTTTCTCAAAAGGTGTTGGGAAAAATGATGAGAATTTTCTTACCCTAATTCAACGAGGATAAGTTGTAGTTCCGCCCCTGTGAAGGAGGGTTAACGACAACCGCCACCACATCGTGTGGCGGCAGTCCTGGTTTTTCCTTTGTTCTATACGGTTTCCGACATTGTAAATAATTAGTGGGATAGCAATGGCGCTGAAAGCGAAAGATAGTTTACTTTCTGCGAAGCTTTTTTGCCTGTATACATAAGCTCTTTTCGCAAACTCACATACAAAGAAAAGAGAGTCGGTGAGAATGAACTGGTTACCACTATCTCTGAGGAATTTAGGACGCTGATATGGATCTTTAAACAGCGAAGACAAGTGGTGATTACGTTAAATGTAAACTTGTCAGCATATCAGCTACGTGCTCTTAGAACTCATTGATTGCAGCTACATTTTATTGTTTTTAGGACTATTTGAGCATCAACTTAGTTTTTCATGAAAAAATTAATTACTCAGCTCACAGATCCAATATAGACTGAATGGTCATCCCAATGTCATTTTAACGACAAACAAGGTATGCCTTTTGAGAATTCAAGTGTTTTGAAAATATTAACCATGAAATTTATTTATATCGACAAGGTATACTGCCTAGTGACATCAATCTCAACCTCTACTATAATTTGACAACTCAACTCACATTTTAGGTGAACTGGCGAACACGTTCCTTTCATTCCTATTTATACCCCGTCCGGTGACGTGTCGTTGTGCGCGGTCTGTTCTGATTGGTTTCCGATGCGCGGTATTCTGGTCTGCTGACGTGGCTGTTTGTCGGTCATTGTTTGTTGTCTGGTTCAGTCGTAGTCTATTAATCTTCTTTATGAGTGGCTGCCAGATTGGTTTAATGTCTACGCTGGGTTTGCTGTACACTTTGCTGTTGTTGGTGATGAATGAAGCATAGAATAGTTATTTCTTGGTTGCCCATTCGGTATCCTTTCAGGGAGCGCACACTTTTTATTATTTCATCCATAATGATGTTGAATAGAAGAGGGTTCAGGGAATCCCCTTGTCGAATACCACGGCCCGCAGCTATTGGTTCAATCAAGATTCCGTTTATTTTTGCTTGAATCTGATTTGCATCGTACAGATTTTCTATGATTTTAATTAAAAATTGAAGCCTACCCGATATGTTACCCATAAATACTCTTCTTTAAAGTTAAGAAAGCTATTTTTTTGTCAAAACAGCTGCAAGAGGAATAATATTACTATATTTTCAATTGAAGATGTCACAAGTGGAGTCTTCCATTATATACATTAGGTAAAATCCAAATAATCAAATAAAATTGAAGGTCACCATTAACTTCCACATTGAAGATCACTAAAATGAAATCATTGACGTTTTCACCGTCCATGCCAATAGAAGTGTAAGGTCAAAATTTTGAAGGTGGTAAGAGAAAATCTTTTTGTTTCGCTAAAAGACGTCCTATCACTTATAAAACTATTGACCCTAGTGATATTCCGCACTTGTTAGACATAGATGATGTTCACACATTTGCTTTCGAAGGATTTATTTTCAATGAATGTCAGGGTTGTAATACATCCGACTTATGAACATAGTCCACTATTGATGTAATTCCAATGTTTTGAACTAATTCAAAGTATTTAAAGTGATATACAAGTTTTGGAAATTATAAAACAATTATTAATTTTCCTATATTTTTCTTACTTCAATTCCGAAGGTGCAACAGTTAATAATAAAGTATAGCCGTTATTTTTTGCTACTGTGTATATGTACTTCATTTAACTTACAGACAACTGAACTAACTAAAAACTTACGAGGAGCAGTAATCAGATACACCACTTATACCAAGTTTTAATTATGGAGCCTCAATATTGCCTGGAGCTTTTTCTCATCTCTGGCTATACGGTTAGCGAAGTCATTAATTACAAGCAAGTACGGGAGATTTGAAGTGGGATGCCTTCCGTACGATTCCGGATATGACGATATCGATTATGAAGCACTGAAATTGAAATGTATGGGGAGTTCCGACGTGGAGTCATCAAGCGTGTGTCGATGGCTGAAATGTTGTGCTTTGACTCTTAGATGTGACATTTTTAATGCTGATGATTTACAGTTCATCCGCAGTATTTTGCAGCAAGAGTATGAAACAAACTCATCATAATTAAATCAGATAGAAACAGCAAAAATGAATCTGGGCATGAGCATATTTGATGCCAAGCTAAGTTACCTTAATTGATGCTGCATCTTCAAACAATGTATTATTTTCACATTAGATTGACTGTTTGGTGTGAATAAACCACAAAAATGAGAGTTAGCAATGATAAGTGACACTATGATCGTTTATATCTCCCCTCAATCTTCCATTAACGAGCCACCCATGGAAACTTCTGCAATCCCAGAGTAAGTGCATCGCCCGGAGTTCTTTGCACCCTCGGTATCTGTTATCTTCATCAATTTTCATGCTAAGAAACACTTCATTGTGGTTACACAAAGGAAAACAGGCGATTCAGCCTTACAAGTCTCTGAGGCATTTGTGATTGATTTATTTTGCGAGTCATTTGCTGGCGGTATTCAAGCAATATGCCATCCAAGAACAGGACTGCTTGTACGGTGTCTTGATGAGAATAATGAAATTTATTGGCGAATGCACGTTGAGGAGACAACAAACATCTGAAACCTGAAAACTAATATTAACTATTATTGGCCCAGAACATATCACTCCAAACTTCATTAAGAGCAACGTTTACTGAAATTACACCGTAACAAATATGACGACATACTTACACTCGGGCAGAATTTCGAAATGTGTGAGCCTCCTATCTCCAATGTTTTATATCACAATATGGTCTCTTGGTCAAAGATAATTAGAATCAAAACTAATGTAATGTAATCAGGTCCATGGACACTTCTAAAAATGGATAATTGGAACTTTGGAACACCCTTAACTTTAGCAAAAATTAATCAAGGGTGATTCAGATCATTTTCATAGAATCACCGTTGGTAGCACTAGCAAATTGGAGTTTTCTATTTGGTTTATACAATCAACTCAAAAATAACGCATTGTTCACTCATGTTTGATTTTCCATCGAGATAAATATCAATATAGGTGCACTCGAATTCAGACCTGCATGCCAATAGGCTGTAATTACTCATTTCCGAAATTAAGCATTAATTATTTGATCTAGTTGGAGGCCAGAAATTCTGCGTTCTGTAGTTATTGGAACTTTACAACAAACGATTTATGAGGTCAGCACTGCATCCATGCACCTTGAGGAACATCATAAGGTATGTAATATAGCAATTGGCGTTTCCTAAAATATACGTCGCGAAAACTTATATGTTACTTATTATGGAAGCCTTAATAAATGGTGAGATTTCGTTTTGGGACTACTTCTGGGCGCCGACCAATTTTTGGAGTGATAGAAAATAGAAGTGTGAGGTTGGATGATGGGGAAACACTCATTTTTTTCTATGTTAGTTCGTTCTATCATCATCCATGAACTTTTGACCCAGTAGTTCTCCGTACTGGTTAGACATAATATGTATCGTTTTTCACACATTTGCCTTCATAACACAGGTGTGCTAGATTTATTTTCAATACCTTGTGACTTATCCAACATACAATTTATGAACATCGACAATGCATTGCGGATGTTTGGAAAAAAATCTTCCTATTTAATTCTGTCCGGCATTTTTTCGGCGTTGTTAAAGTTTAGTCTAAACGGGGTTAATTTGTTCTGCTTTTGTTTCAGCAACTTCAGAATACTGCATTGGATCAGAAATAATTATGTAAAGTGCTGTTTGGTCTCTCAAGAATTCGTGTCAAGCAGGTTGACTCTGATTTTCGCGTTCAGTGGTGTCAGGGTGTTGTTGATTATGATTGAATTTCAGAACTTTTTATCCACTTAAAGTATACTAGTTTATAATGCGAGTCATGGGAATATTCGACAACAGAAAATGCCTTTTTTGAGTTTTCGTAATTATTTAATATCCAGTATTTTGCAAATAGAAAGATTGTGTAATTAACACACAGTTTCTCAAATAAATCTGTTTTTCTTTCAGTGACGCGTTTCGATTTAGATTTAAATCATCGTTGGACTGTCCGAAAAGAGTTTTATTTCTGAAACTGTGTGTTAATTACACAATCTTTTTATCTGCATGATGGAAGAGTTCCACCAAGTAAGAGCACGCACATTTCTCTTGAAGTTTACACAAAGCATCTTTTTCATCTACTTAGTCAAAAATGTCTTCAGATTCAATTGCAATTTCAAATATATTTCCTATGTAAAATATTAAATAGTAATAATCAAGTACAGATCCTTGTGGGTTACCTTGAGTAATTCACCGGTACAATGCCGCCATGTCTCATTCTTTTTCAGTATTGCTTGGAGTACAAGGATAGAGATACGAACGATGCGAAAGAGTGACATTGATGAGCCCAGGAGAAGACTTTTATATTTTCTCATTCAGTCAGAATACAATAGGTAGGAGGGAAATTGACGGGAAATAACAAATGCTGTTGACGCATTTTAACACGATGAAGCTGCAAGCACTACAATACATGGCGAACCGGAAGAGTTGCGACCCTGGCGTATCGTCCTGAAGGTGAAAAGGTTGATAGCTTTTTCCTGGACTATTGAATGCAAATTATGTAATTGACAGTTTTTTTCTCTATTCATATTGACTGTAGATGTTGTAAGGTCACTTGATAGGAAAAATAAGGTGGTAAACTTTTTTGCTCTTTACTCAAATCCTTCGTTACAATTTCCTGTTTTTTTGTCAAATTTCTCATGCACTTTTTCGACCTGAAAACACTGGTACTCCAAAATACTGAAATAAAAGTCATTGACCTATCCACAGAGGGTCAAACGAAGGCAGACCAGAATGTCGATCGATTAATTTCTGAAATTAAACGTCCATTATTTAATCTAAGCAGAAGTTAGGAATTTCGCATCCTCTCATTACTCGAATTTCACAACAAACTGTAGCTTGAACGCGATTTATGAGGGGGAAGCTATACGCGCATTTTCTGTACGTGAGGGTGAGAGACGCCGCGACAGACGAAGGGGAGAAATTTCATCCCTCGCACGACGCATAACCATCGAACAAATTCAACCATGGGTGGAGTTGAAAGTTTTTACGTAAGGGTAAAATGTTATTAACAGAAATATACCGCTCACCCTTCTTATATACTTTTCAGACCTTCAGAAAAGGTGAAGACCTGTTAATCTTTATTATGCAGGTTTACATAGGAAAAAAATCTGGATGGTAGTGCTTTTTATTCTAATTATCTTGCAGTTTATGAAGCAGCTGCTGTTCTGATACTAAAGTTTTATTGATATTGTTTTTACCTAATGTATGTTTAGGATCCAAAAGATATTAAGCTATATGTTAGATTTTTCGATTTTTGTTTCCAGATCCATTTACTATAGCTTAATGCAAATGCAGAACTGTTGTACTATATGAACAGCTTCAACATAAGCATATGAAAAGCTTTAGTAATCTTACTCTCACCAATACATAATTTGGCATTTTTCGTTCCGAATATAAACGAATTAATAAATTCCATTCATAATCAAATCACGATCTAAATTTCAAGAAGTTTTTATTATATGACAATTACTTACTTTCCAATACGAAAGGTGGAAGTCAATAAAAAAGTTCTCATTTATAAACTCACCCACTATAAAATTTGAATTCATATCTGCTGATTGCCGGTCAGATGCTCTACCTGAGCTAAGCTGACGTTCTTAGTTTGTGGGTTTGAATTCTGCAGTGGGAAAGGTTTTCTCCGGTTATTCGATATACTGAAGTATATATTTTTTTATCAAAGTCACAAAATATCTTGTTTATAGGCACCTCACCACTAGCAATCCGGTTATTGCCTAAGGAAAATGTATGAAAAGTGTTCCTATTATTTCTATTCAAATAGAGGAGGACACTAATTATCTAATTTCCAGAAAACTTTATTTAACAGGCAATATTTCAGTGATAATAAATGAATATTTCTACACTAATCACATTTGTTTTCCTGGTGACAGTTGTATACTTTTTGCTATATTTTGATTATCTTCCGATGATGGTCTCCACGTTACTTCTTCTGCATAATAGATGTGCTTACAAATTTACTTGTCTCAAAAAAACAGCTATTATTGCTGTATCCAATGTAATTCATTTTCTTGCTATTTTACTGGTATTTAATAACCTTTCATTTGGACACTGATCTATCAATTAAGTTATTGGAAATAAAAAAAAAGAAGTTTTCAAGACTATACTTTTTAGACTCAGAATCCGCCATATGAAATGTTTATCCTAAAATAACATGATGGTTCACTAGCTTTTTGTCAAGAAGATCTACACACGTTCTTCATATCTGGTCAGAAAATAGAGGAATCAAAACCTCTGTCCAGGTACAAATCAGACTGAAATATCTATCTGCTTTTGGCAGCAATGTTGCGAATTGCATATAAACAATTGAGCTGTACAAAACCAAATTAACTATTTCTCGGCCCACTGTGACCTGGAAAAGCTCGTTTGATGATTGCAAGCATATACATTGTTCCAAAAATCAATTATAGGTTTAATATTTTCAAAACAACTACCACAATTTTTTATTACTTGAATAGTCAGGTAGACAGTGAATTGAATGGTAGTTAAGTGCTGTACCATAAGTAAGCACTAAGCTTTCAGATTTCAAATTCATATTGGCTCAAAACTCAGATTCAAGTAATAGAAGTGATATGTTACACATGATTTGCGTACAAAAATAGGCAACTTTTATATGGTTCTTAAGTGTTCCTGCACTATCTAAGTAACAATTACATTTTTATGTGTTTGAAAAAAATCTCGAAAGCTTAAGCAGGAGACATCACAGCATAAGCACCAGGTTAGAATGTAAATCGTTAAAGTATTGTTACAGCTCACAGCTAAAGAGTATAAATATTACATTCCATTTAAGCATAAACATAAAAAGGTACTCACTCAATCCCAATTTCCCAATCTACCTGAAACTTTTACCTATACTGTGAATAAAGTTTGATTATTCAAGTGCCATACTTATGGTTGTGTCGGTAAAAAGGAATTAAAAGTATAGGCTCCTAGACCTCACTTTGGGAATGTGTACTTAGGATATATATTCCAGTAATCGAACAAAGATGCAAAGTAATCTAGTAATCATAGAACAACGTCTATATACAAGATTATGATGGCTGTATTAAACAAAAAACTATATGACATTTTCGCATTCTATTTCTGTTGCCCTATGCATAAAGTTGGGATCGATAGCCTAGAAAGTTCAATCCAGAGCACAATGGTAATACATGACTGAAGAAAGCTGGCCAGCTTGCCAACTGCATGTATATGGTTGGCTCTGATTCAAGTGCTGAGGTTATACAAGCCTGCTCTAACCAGTTGTTAATTGCCGAATTAGTCGTTACATCATATTATGAAAACGATTAATTATGATTTAACTAACAGGATTATCATATGGATGGTAGCGAAGCTACTTTTCAAAAATAAATGGTTACAATATAAAGAGCAATCGGGCAATCTGATCAGGTAAGCTTTGGCGATGTGATTACTCCACTTAAAGCAGAAGTAGGGAAATCTGTTATCAGTTTCTTACTACACTGATAGCCATTATAGATTAATATTAATAATCAATGGCAATACTAATAGAATAAACGTCAAACAAACATGCATACTAAGATGTTGTGAGATACGTTCATAAACATTTGTTGAATTTATTATTTCACTATCAGTATGCGGTATACGGTTAAACTATGTTCGAAAAGTATAAAAGTTGTTTTTATTCGCCAACTGAGATATCACCATTATTTATTCTATTCCTCTTATATAAGTAAGTAATATTTTTCTCCATAGGTAAATATTGATATTAGATAGTTGTATGTCATTAATTACATCATGTTATTTTGACAATTGAACTCCGAGGTTACAGAATAATAGGAAGATGTGTGGTAGATGATTAATACCAAAATCCAATCAAATATAATATGGAAATATATAAGAGCAGGAGCAGGAACAGAAAATATAGGTTCGTATCTAGAGAAACATGCAGCGAGTGCACTTGATAAATCTGCAGATTGAGGACCGACAAGAGTAGCGCAACACAGTCAAGAAGAGATAGAAACTTTTGTTTTATTCATATATTTTTTTAATATTGAAGCGCTTGTAACTTTGGGTTATGGCAAAACATCGCTTTGATGAACTTGAAAACAATTAAATATATACTGTGGTTCTGAATTACACTATAGACACGGATTATACAATTATATTATAGAAAATTATTATCACTATAGTCAGTACTATTATTGTCATTATTATGTGAAAAGCAATGTTTTTTATCTAAACAAAACTTATCAAAATGCATTAATGTTTTGTGCTTTAATGAAAATTGCCAAGGCTAAAGTTCTTCCATCAATCGCATCAGGTTTTAATTAGCGACCATTGGTACAACTAAAAGATTAATGAGATGTCTCAGTAAAACTCTAAAGAACAGCTATTATTATAATGTTCAGGTCCACGTTTTTTGGGTAAGATTGTAATTATTGGTAGATGATCTTAGGACATGAATATAAATTTCACCTTTTCATAAGATTTGATGTAAATAGCAAGGTAATTGTTATTGTCAAATTGAGTGTATGCTCTCCACTATGACTCAGACTTGTTATAGACACGCATTTTTCGTCTTTAGCCTAGACTCGTCAGTATAGAATGGCGGTCTAACTGTAGAGAGCAATTGGACCTTTGACTTCGTAAGTTGCGGATGAGCAGCGCCATAATGTGCGACGCTTGGAGATGAGTGTGGATATTGTCAAATTTTCCATCTGCCACAACTGGACGTAAAACGCAGTAAAATCCTGATTGATGCTATTTTTTATGCACCCTATATGGCTATCATATCCACAGTCATTACTGCCATAGCATATAACATGTATATGCTGTCTAACTGGCTTGTTTGTGTTGTACTGTTATTTGCTGGTCAATCGGTGCTGGCAATTACAACTTCCCAAATGTCCCAGCAGATGGCAAACAATGCACCCATTGCAGTGTGATTGCTACCGATTCTAATTTTCGAATGAGTTGAGGTCCAACAGACTGATCGTAGTGCAAATAGTAATATCTGAGTGATATGTTGACCGCAGACCGCACATCCCCATTTCGCTTGGCTAACAGTCAATAGGATCATCCTGTACAGTCAATAGCGTTTGAGGGAACTGAGAGTATATCATAGATGAAAGGACAACCGTATGTCAGAAGATACATGTATTTTTAGAACGGCTGAACAAATTTTGGAGTTTGGAGGTTTAGAATACAAAAGTACATAACGTAACTATGGTATGGCTGTCAGAAACATTTTATCCCATATTTTAGGATGAAAGATTCTTATCTCGGAATCCACTACCATCTGTGTTAAGAGATAATATAGGTACTCATAACTAGACTGACAAACAACAATGACAAATTTTTTTTCGGCCCTTCTTAAGGGATATAAGGGTTAAGGAAGGTATATTCATTGAAAAATGTGTGCAAACTGAAATCTACATTATAACGACATGTAGGTACAAAACTGGTAAAACGAATATGGGAGAAATGCAGACGATAAAGTGTAAATTGTAGATGGAAACTCCGAGCACAGGAAGAATCACCTTGACCCTCTTTTCATAATGCTTATAAGAACAGTGGAGTCAAATTGATTTACTCAATCCTTTGGACGACTTAATATTCTTATAGAGAGTAGTAGTAGTAGTAGTATAACGCATGCTTTAATACCTATTCCTTTTTGGCACTAGCATTATTATTTACATGTTTTATATTCATTACTTCTATGAAGTTAAAGATCTCGCACAACAATCTACGTTCGTTTATGATATCCTTGGTTAACCATTCCTAATTATTCGGTCCATTCTGAGCACTGCATATTTGCAAGGGGAAACAAATATCCATGACCAGAAAAATTTGTAAATTTTTCATGCACTTTTTTTTATATATATAACCTCACGTGAAGGCTGATAGCCTATCGCGCTTCATAAGCGTTGCGAGAAGATAAAAATCTGTTTACATTGCCCTTAAAATGCTAGAGATTGTAACCAATTTGCAGGTACCTCATTCCACAGCGCCGAGGTTCTCCAAAAGAAACGAGATTTGGAACAGGCTTGTTTGAGGCATTTCACCTGTAAGCTTAACCTAGTATTTGCTATATTAGCTAAGCGACTCTTGGTGTTATTATACGAGATAGCTCGGTCAAACACCTGCCATGATAATATGTATAGAATAGGGACAGATGAACCACACTTCTTCCATGTCCTGGACTGTGGAGGTCCTTTGTTGGGTCAGGCGCATCCACTAGACGCATTGCTCGCTGGATTGTATCTAGCAGCATTAAGAAGCTGCTTTGGAGCGCATCCTGTGCTTAGTGCTGTCATCAGAGAAGCTGTAGATAGGATTAAATGTTATTTCGAACAAATTGTCGATGTATAGCAAGAAGAGCGTTGGTGAAAAGACAGATCCTTGAGAAACACCAACATTGATGATAAGTACTTCGGAAGCATATCCAACCACCACCACAAATAAGGAGCGATCCCTGACAAAACAATCCTACTAACTAGTAGCACAAACCTGGTGACGGCCCATAGGTAGCATGCTTGATCAAAAGCTTTCAATAAAAAGAAAGCAACGACTCTCCATGAAGCTCTATTACTTTGATCCTCATATTGTGTGACGTAGGCCAGAAGATCTCCCGTGGATAAATGCTTGCGGAATCCATATTGGCGATCGGTGATGATATTATTTTTGTCCAGGTACTTGAGAAGCTGCACATAATAGTCTCCATAACCATGGACTGAACTTAATATTACTACATAGTTCTTCAGTGAAAAAAATCCCAATTACGATCTTCCTTATAATCATAAAAAATCTAAACATCTTTTCGCTTTCATAGACCCAAATCGAGGTCGGATCTGAATCCTTGGAGTGAATATAGACCACCTTGAGAAACCTACGAATATTTATTAGTATCCTCTAAGCTTAGTTAAAATCGAAGGAGTAATGCTTATCTACAGTTCGTATAAAATAAATGGCATTATTCAAGTGAGTGAAAATATTGTTCGCATGAAGAAGTGAACGAGGCTAATTGACAGAGTCGGAGCTAGTCTAGGACAAGTAGGGCTCTCGCCCCCGTAGCAGTGTGCATAGGCTGCAAAATCATGGATGGGCAAGAAATGTTGTCAGTATAGTGAAGTTTCAGTTTTTGGTCTTCGAGTTTGTTGGATGAACGTCCTATAAGGTGGGGAATGGTTTCGTTAGGGAGGTTTTTTGCCCCTCTGGTTTTTCGGGGCATGGGAAGGGGGTTTTGTCCTCGAGAGGAGAATAAATTACGGAATTTGCTCTGAGCGCCGCAGTTCCTAGGTGGACTATGCTAATTAGAGTGCTGTATCGCAAAATCCTGTGATATAAGCTTATTTAAAATGACTGTACGTTCAGTTACTATGGTATAAATAATATAATTATGTATAATTTATTATTCTACGAGATCTGACAAATGTGTTTGTGTGTGTGTAATAAAAACATTGTTTTCGTAAGGCAGCGTGGCCGAGCGGTCTAAGGCGCTGGTTTTAGGCACCAGTCCGAAAGGGCGTGGGTTCGAATCCCACCGCTGTCACTATTTTTTACTAGACACTTGTAATCAAGTTTTACTTGTTGAATGAAGCTCACAACACATTGTAATGATCCATGATATAGATTGTTGGAAGTCAAGCACATTTCGGTCATGGGATCAAATCTAACCCAGTTGAATTAATTATGTAATTATCTTTTTGAAAAAAAAATTAAAACGCAATACTCAAAGATATTATTCTAAATTACATCACACTTTCACGCAAAAATATTGTGACGTCTTTCAGTATTTATTATATGGAAAAAATTTGTTTCAAGTCTCCTGACAGCTGTATGTACGTATTTTTACCCCCCACATATTACGAGGAAGTGTCGCAGCCTTACAGAAAATCAAAAAGCCCGTCTTGTTCTAGAAGCGGTATAAGACGATAAATGCCTTTTCGCATAGATCTTTTGAATATGTAAACTGTAGTTATCGGGGCATAATTCCCTAGCCACTCCATTCCACAATGTTAAGGTTCTCCACAAGAATCACTTTTGGCAGACGCTCGTCCGAGGTTGCTAAATGACTTGGTGAGACTGAGCCAGTCGGGTTTTTCTACAATTCATAACTGCCCACGTTCTATCTCTTTTTCAACATCTTTAAATGCGCTAAAACTTCTTCAGAGTTCACGTCTCTCCTCCACCAGCATATAAATTGTAATACCAGCCATCAGCAGCAGTGTGTTTGTTGACACTGTTCTATGGGCAAACATTACGAATAACACCGCCTACTGCTTACTTCTGAGCATCAGCTGCATATACTTCTTTTTCAATACTTTTCCATATAGCATGCTTGACTTCGTCACCCCTGACGGACCCCTACGTTTTTCACTAATTGGAACTCTGTCACTTAACATCAACCGAGTCAAAGATGCCACAATCTCATCCACAGTATCCACGATACGCCCGAATGCTCAATGGCATTTTATACCACTGTGATTCCGAATCTCAGCAGTACCAATCCCATCTATCACAATGGTCAGCTTCTGTCTACCAGATAGAATCACCCGTTTTCTTAGAAGCCACCATTAAGCTATTTTCCTCCATCAATATAATAACCCTAGTATCTCCATCTGCTAGAAGCTTTTCGACTTTCCTTGCTCCTCGCTTGTCACGATCATCTCTAGCTTATCAGTATTTCTTATCAGGTGAATCACTAACAGCATTTTTTGCATCAGAAATCATCTCATAGTAAGTTTTATTGTTTCTCTGGGATTTCCTTCCGTCATTCCGTCTGGAGTCTCACCAGAGAAAAAGTGAATAGATTAAGTAACTGCAATAAAGAAGGTTTTAATCGTCGCAATGCCTTGAGAATGTTCCGTTCAATAGTGATTATGAAGGTATTCCATGCATGCCAGACGATTAGGTTTCATCAGAAATTGAGGAATGAACTATTGACTATGCCTGTCGAATTGTCCATACCAACAAGGTGAATATGTATCTTAAATCAGCCCACAATAAAATAGCATTGTCATATCCCTGGTTTCTTATAATATATGGATTTATAATGTTGGGTTTGTGCAGGTTTCCTTTCACGGAACTAGACAAGATCGAGCACAGTGGAGTATTTACCAAATTGACCTATGGAAAAAATGGCGAAATATTAATGAGATCTATATTTAAAACAACAGGTTGAATCATCGGGGTCAGCTCATCATGCATAAATAAATGATAATTATATCGCATGGGCGTAGGCTAAAAAAAGCTGGTGAAACATCATATTAAAGCCTTTAATTTTGCTATGAAATGTATCGCATAAGTTAGTTACGCCTGAGTCCAATTATAAATATAAAAGTGAAGTTTTCTACACAGGGTTGAAGCTTACCTCAATCATGTTAAAAATTAGAACCTCATATGAAGAGCGATTTCTTATGTTTCCACGATAAACTCACCAAAGCATATTAACGAAAACCACTCTAAGTTTGATGAGGAATCTATATCCACCAAAAAAAATACTGAGCAGTACTAAAAAGGCGCTGAAGCTCTTCCATGACAATATGAATCCTCAAATTATTTTAAATTTTTGTGTGGTAGATTAAAAACGTCTTTTATTGCAAACCGTCGAGCTTTTAGAAAAAACTCCTAGAATTCAAAGGAAAGCTCCACTAGAGTGATATTCTTATAGATGTTTTCAATAGATAATCGAAGTAAGAACATCTGAAGTCTGCATTAATGCTCAAAGAATATGTCATGTATTACATTCAAATCAAAAAATAGTGTAATAGCTCGGATCTGGTGGGAATTTCAGTTCCTCAATTATTATTAGATGAATATTCCTATTTTCTGATCCCAGGAATATATATGTTTATGTTTCCATGAATATTGCTTGTTCAGGTGACACCAGGTTAGAATTGCAGAATATTATATATTTATAGGAGGTAAATTAATTCTATATGAGGTCATAGTAACTTTTTCTGATGAATTTTAATAATACCTCAATATAGCGGTATTTCACGAATTTAGATGCATATTAAATAAAACAGTAGCAGTATTTTTTGCAAAATTATTATAGGAGCCAAATTCAAAAATTTCAAAAATTTAACCAAAAAGCTAAACAATTATTTTATGCCACAGAGAATGAATTCCAAGTTGTAACATAAATAGAAAACATGATTCTGCACATGGTACTAGTATATTGAAACTAAATATGATGAACTAGAATACTTTTAGGCCAATCTAAAATTTATACGCGCATATAAGATGTTCATATAAACATATTTAATCTGCGTATATACTTTAAGATCCCACTCCTTCGTAGGTACTAAGGGTACAAAATATATCGTTTATTGTTCATTATTTACGAGGGTAGGGTTTTAAATTCCGCACCCTAGCTGCGCCAAGCGGCAGTATATATCTAGAGAATAAATCTTCATGCCGAAGCCGTGAACGTTCGCCCATAGTTCCGGGTCATCCCCATCATTAAAATCGCAACAAGGACGCGAGAAAGAGATCACTGAAATAAAACTGAAACTCGTGTAGGAACAAATTAATTATTTGATTTTCATTTCCGTAACATGCTACCTCTAATTTTGGAGTAGATTATCAAGATAATCATGAACATATACGAATCTATCTTCAATAGCGAACACAAGTAAGAATCAACAAAGTATCTTATTCCAAATGGTGATAATAATATAAGGATATTTATATTCACAAAAATCTGTGAAAATGTACATAATTATGTATTAAGTTAAGACAATGAGATACTGATAAATTTGAAACTTGATTTGTTTGAAAACGGTTAGGAAAGAAGGCGTTCTTAGTGTTACATGGCGGAAATTGAAAGTACCTTCATTTACTATAAAGCGTTTTGTGTGCCTGACAAGCCGTTCTCATTTTATGACAAAAAAATGGAAACGGTTAACTATGATTTATGATATATTCCATGCATTCTTGGATCAAGACCATTCAGGTTTTTGTATTCAGAAATGTGTTTCTCTAGGAATCAATAATGAACTCAATTGAGGTAACAAACTTTTGAAACACTGTTCAACTCGAGGTAGGCTTGCCTATTATAACTTGGATCGTTACTGAGTGAAATTGATTTATATCATAAGCATAGATTGTAATAAAAACAGAAATACGACGATATTTATACTGAAATACTACTACGCGTAAAGACTATTGGTTATTGATTTTTTGAAATTCTCGGGTATCTATAGTTACAGTTTTTGTGACAGATCCTCCATACACCATGGACAATATGAATTGTATTTCACTATGCTTAACCTACTTCTGGTGGTTATATTTTTGTGATGATACCTCTGGTGCTCGATATGGATCTAGACTCGATTGAATTATAAAAAATTTCTTCCATCCTTTTTAACTTTGAAGGCAAAAAATACGCAAAGCCGATTCAACGACTATTCCAGATTGTACACATATTTCTGCATAACCGATTGTATTTTCCTTGGACTTTTGAATTTTCCATAATTTTGACGTTACGATTCGGTTTATGAAATCTGAACCATCATTAGATATCTTCAATGGTTGAAAAATAATTCTAATAGTAAAATATCCTTTCCGTGAAAAAAATCATAAGATACATAAAATAACATAATAAAACGATAGAAGGATACAAATACTAGTCTTAGAAAAAATAACAAGCATTAAGTGGCAATTTAATTATGGATGAATCTTCACCAAATATGTAACGTTCATATTTTTAAGTTAGTGCTAATTATTTTTTCGTAGTAGTTTTTCATACTTATTGTTGTTATTTTATTATTTTATCACGTCTATTTAAATCTAGATACTATTTAAATGATCATATACCTTAATATATATTATATTATGTATATATTATATAATGCAGTTAGATTTTCACATTATGCTTTATAAATTTTATATTGATAGACTTATTTTTCAAGAATTGTATATAGCAGATTATGAGTGTATTAAATTGTTGACAGAAAATCCAAGGAAAACCTAAAATATAGGACAATTAAATAAAATCCATGTGACATTTAAAAGATATAACCATTTGAATATTTGACAATGTGGTATTTTCATGGAACCCACATACTGTGTATCTTCAACAAATAAATAATTACTTAAGAATATAGACTATCAGGTTTATAAACGTGAATATCTAAACTTCATCAATTATTGGGCAAAATAGGTTGCCCACATACAAAGGTTGTTAGCGTAGCTAAGCTTTCCATTGAGTGATGTTCTTTGATATAGCTGAATCTACGCCATCATGTTCTCCTTGTGAATTATAAAAGAGAAATTTCACAGAAAAAACTGTTTTATTCAAGGAACCCCTTATAAAAGTATACGTCACCCAGTTAAAACCGCTGTGAAGTGAATAAATTATTTGATTGTTTCTATTAAATAGATTTTCATCAGCCTTATTATTTACAATATGTAATATTATTTACAATATTTAATGATATCTCATATAATGATATGCCAATTGATAAAACCAAAAAATGGCTTTGAACGACTTTTTCGTTTATTATTCACCTTAAGGATAATTTCTTTATTTTGAGAGTTTGTTTATCTGCCAGTTTTATATATCCATTGCAAAATGATTTAAACATCGTCATCTATAACTAACGGCGAGGGAACTATTACCAAGTATTACAATTTCTAGTGATGCAATCAAGAAAGAAATCTCTCACATTCTAAGCATATAGGTATTGGCGAATCCCAAATTTGTTCCAGAAACGTTCGTAATATTCACGATTTTTTATTGCTGGGATTTTGTAATGAAAGTATAAGTCAGTTTTATAGAAAAATACTTTTGTGGTCAATGCTCGTCCTATTAATAATTTTAATCAAAATATGCTTTTACAAAAGAATATCTATTTCTATCAAAACAAAGTTTACCTTTGATTGTGCGTGGTCCCGCTGTCCGTACCATGGAGCCCTGTTGTGTTCTTAACTCAAAACATGAAAAATGAAAAACTCCCCTTCAAGAACTTCACCAGAGCGCACTAAAGATACTTTCCGAACGACGCGTGTCGCCGCGACGTCAAGTCAAGGGCGCTGAAGTATTACCGGTTCGAAACAGAGCCAAACGCGCGTCCAACGCGTACTGACGCCGCGCCGGCCGGTTGTTAGCGTCGGGACGCCCCAGAGACGCGCCGCTCGCGGTGGACAGGCTCACCCCCTGAAGAGTGAGGGTGAGACAGTGGCGCGCCATGTTATGAGATTTTAATAAGGTAAATGTCTCATACTTAGTAATAACATTGAGTAACTTATTAAACCTTTGATTTGAGGTAATAATAGTAATTTATTTTATATTATGAAAAGGTCAATCCTAGAAGACTATTCATACGGATTTTTTACAAACATGATATGAATGATTCATGTATAAAAGCTAACAGGCCATTTTTTACCAGAAAGAAAGCAGGATGCTACAAATGACATTTACATATATTCAATGTCATTTGTTGTCAACTGTTTCGTAGATAATCGTATAGAAATATTGCATTAACTATGGAGGAAAGAGGTTAAGGAGCTCCGTCTCTGTGTATCCAAAAGTGTCCATTGGAAGTAGTCAAACTATGGTACCGCTAGTGTAGTACGTGGCTAATTTTTTAAAATAGGAGAGATAGCGTAAGTAAACAAGAAAAAAATACCTTTATTATAGAGTACTTTTAATTAATTAATTATTAAAAGCTCACAGAAATGTATTACCCACTACGCTACCTCGCAGCTGTTTTTTTTTTCAGGTTATATTTAAGAAATTATTTTGGACTACGTAGGTAGTTCAGGTTTTGCATACTATTAACTACTCTACTCACCAAAAGCATTAAATTTTTCAACTAAAAGCACTTCACACCGCCTACAACTGCTAAATCGCTTCATACTCCTTTGCTACTCTAGCGCTATTCTGGAGGGATTCGGAACTACTGAGCCCCATTTTAAAAGATCCCTCATATGAGGGTACTCCTTACCTCTACCCTCCCTAGTATCAACTGTGTAAGACCTAGTAAATAGTCTAGTCTAATCCTTCCATTAAAGGAGACTGTTACTTCGAGATGCGTTCTTTTTAATAGAATGCGGTTCATTGGTGAATAAGTTTGCAGAAAACTAAGCTTTCGCGTAGTTTTTTTTTATAGATGTACTGATGAGGATGTGTTTGTTCGCATACAAAAGTCTGAGATGCAATACTTCTTTATATTGTTGCTTATACTCATATATACTTAACGAATATGAAAAAAAACTGTTTTATTTTTTGAATAAAATTAGGCTCGTGTTTTTCTACCATACAATCAGGAATGTTTGTTGTATTTTGCATATTATAAATGGCATCTGAATCATTGTTAATCAACTAAGTGCTATTCTGATCTTCCTCAAATTAGCGAAATATAATTAAATTTTTTACAACGTACAACGTCTAGAGTTCCCCTGCCGTTTAGGTATTTTGCTATGTCTCTAATCAATTTATCAATGATGTGTCATTAAAGCTTTCTAGAATGCATTTATTTTTTGCTGAATGATTTTAATATACTATAGATTTACAAATATTATTGAAATTGTAAACTCAATTAGTAGTCAAATTCTATGTCTCCGATGCATCATATCGCTTATTACAGTTCGCTAGAAGTGTAATATAAAAATATCTACGTTATGGTTTCCAATAAATTTTGAGACTCTCCAGTACTATGTTTGCTAACATTTAATAGTTCATGATGATGTACGATTTTCAACGCCCAAACTTCATCTTGTTTATTCCACCGAAACAAGCCAAAGAGAAGCATCGATTGTTTTCAACTCATCGATGTTCTTACTAACTACTTACTAATATTGCAGATATTAATATTTCATTTATACAGTAAATTTTCTATCTGAGAGAATACGTATCGGAGCTTGGAGCTATAATAGTAAGAGAGGGGTTACCTATGCCATTAACCTATGTAGTGTTGCGCATAGGCGAGCCGACGTCAACCGATTCTATATTGTGTTAGGGAACAAACATCGCTGTGGAAGAAGGATGATAATTTTAACTATTTGCCATCAGATGGCACGGATATCCAAACACTCAGCGGTGACATTCAGTGCCGAATACAGACATATGTCAATATCTCCAATGTGTCATTCAGAAACCACTTTCATCTAAGGAAACAAAAATATTGTATTATTTTGAAGATAAACTGTATTAGAATACTACGGTGCATTGCTCGTGTAATGATATAAAATGGTAGAACCAATTTTCGATTATCAATTCCGATTAATATTAATCGGAGACAGTACGGTGGGCAAGAGCTCTTTATTAAAATACTTCACTGATGGCAAGTTTGCAGAGGTAATAACATTAATACACAATAATCCACTTAGTGTAATGATTTCCACATTACAGCTATCAGACCCAACGGTTGGTGTGGACTTCTTTGCCAGACTCATAGAAGTGAAAGATGGGACCAGAATAAAACTTCAACTTTGGGATACTGCAGGCCAAGAGAGGTTCAGATCTATAACAAAATCATATTATAGAAACTCTGTAGGAGCTTTATTGGTGTATGATATATGTAATAGGAGCAGCTTCGAGCACATACCTCAGTGGATGACAGAAGCAAGACGGCATATTGAGCCCCACAGACCTGTGTTTGCTTTAGTTGGATGTAAATTGGACCTAGTTGCAAATGGGGGCCAGAGAGAGGTGTCCAAAGAGGAAGCTAAAAATTTTGCAGGTACATTGGATTCTAAAATGTGTGTGATTTACATGTAGAATAGCTTTAGAGTCTTGTCTTGTGATTGTCATTCATTGAAAGGAGTACTATTAAAAATTACTATTAAAATTGCTTCAGTAGTTTCAACAAATTTTCGAGAGTTATTTCCGATGCCAGTAGGCGAAGAATTATTGTAATTGCAAAAAAATTATTTGGGATAATATTTTTTATGATTCTTGAAGGCTGGCTGTTATATAGCAAATAATCCTTTGCACCTATAAATTGGAAAGCACTGATGTAACCTTGATAAAATTTTCACAGTAGGTTGATAGTTCGGCAATAATGAAAAAGCTTTTTTTTTAAATTGATATGGCTTTGACCAAGTAATCAAAAAATTATGTTCCTGGTCCTCTCTATAGCTAGGAAAGTAGTAATCGGATGTTAAATGGTGTTTTTACTACAAATCATTGCAGCTGCAAGAACAAAAAATCCATTTTTGAAATTAAGTCAGGGGCAGTGAGATAATAATTCAAATATCTGAATCAATTGAAAATAGTCTTATTCACTCAAGATGCTTTGAATGATAAATTTTACTCAGAAATGAAATACCTTAAAAAGGTGTATTCGATAGGCTGATTTGAAATGAGCTAATTGTTATTGACATCCTTTTGCTTAATGAGTTATACCACTTGAGGCCATTTTTTTGGCATGCATAATAAGGCGAAATCTACTTGATTCTGATTAGTATCTACAGTTACCACTCTTGCTGTGACAATAATAATTTCGATTATTTTTATTAAATTATAATTTCATTTACTTGTTTAAGTGCTGCGCTCTGTGGGGGCGCTCATTAACATCTTACTAAGCCAATGGTCCTAACATCTGGAATGCCTTGAAGCAACATGAGATATCCCTTATGACATCCGTCAACATGGGTGAACTGTTGACAGCAACATTTCTTGTTCTTTGTGAACAGTGTTACGATGTACCATTATCTAGGCTCATTCATATCAGAAACTGACAATTGATATTATGGAGAGCATACACTTATAATTTCAAGGCAAAATTAAACTTCCATAATCCACTACTACACTCGACTATGGTAGTCAGTCAATTATATTATAATATTCTTTTATCTGCATTGCATATTCATTATTAACTCTTATTCACTAATATGTACTGTGAATATAATGTTATCAATAACTTTTTAACAGATCAGCATGGATTATTTCATGTGGAGACCTCAGCAAAGAAAGGGGAAAATGTGGAAGAGGCCTTCAGGTGTGTGACTCAAGAAGTATATAACAGGATACAGACAGGAGAGTATAAAGTCGAGGATGGATGGGATGGAATCAAAACAGGATTTGCCAGACCAAGTGGGATGGACTTCAATATTGCTGAAGCTGAACCTGCCAAATCTTCATGTTGTTAGGTAGCATTCTAAGAGATTTATTCATATGAGGTGGGCACTTTCATGTAGCATCTACCAATGAAAAAGATCAACATTTAATAGATGTAACTATAGTGATGTTTTTCTTTATAATAACAATCAATATAATTTATATTTAAACAATTTATTTATCCTAGTCAAGCTTGTGCAATAACTCAAAAAGTTATATTTGTTTTTAAGAATATAGGTGAGAACACACCTGAAAGTGCCTACCAATATTGTACATAGATATTGATGATTAGAATATATTTATTTTATAGAATGACAATTAGTAAGTTCAATTTTTATAAGATAAGTATTGATTGGTTTACAATTCCTATATACATAATGTGGAATCACATTAGGCATATTATTTATAATCTGGTGTGGAAAGTGAACGTATTCAGTTTGAACATTTTTCTATTATACTGAATAAAATAATAGAAATTCAAATATAAAATCTTTCATAGTTTGACTCATTATAAAATGAGTTTTATGAGGAATAAACTGCAGTAGTACATCAGTTGAAACCACTATACACATTACTCTTATTTTGTAAAATTTAACAAAATGTTACTAAAAAATTTCCCATCATTATCACTGCTCACCAAATACCATGTACCTATATGAATAATGGTTTTAATTTATTTTCAGTAAATCATCTGTACCTAACTGTATCTGTAACCTGAATATAAATTCTCGTAATTTATTTTTGACAGATATCAATGTTGTATATTCACAACTTATATAGTCATCAGAATGAATAAGTTCATGTGGCAGAATATTTCTCCAATGGAACTGTTGTAAGGTTTCATGTAATCCCCCGAATAATATATTGTGTTATATGATCTACTAATCCAGTTTATAATGTATATATCTCAACTGTCAAGGTATTATTAGGGAAATGCTATACTGCTGTATAATACTTATTACATCATAAAACATGGAAACAATCATGAGACCAGAGAATCTTCACTATACATCAGTCAAACTTAACACTTTCCAAAACAACCTGAGGTTTGTTCACAGCGTATCTCAAATTGTTGACATCTGTATCATTTTATACTTTTTATATTTATGCAGAGAAGTATGTTTGAAATTTGACTCAAAAAATATTAAGTTTGCTGAACATGTACATCACTGTTTCAAATGTTTGATTTATATAATTATCAGGGGTAATAAAACATTGTAATTATGAAACTTCATGAATTGGAGCTTTTTTAAGATTCTTGAAACTCACATAAAACACCATCTTACTTCATTCTGTCAGTCTACCATATGTCTCTACAAGTCATTGATGCTTGAAAGATTCAGGAAGCACTAGGCTGATTTTTAAGAAATTTTGATATAAGGTTACCAATGGGGTCAGGAGAAAAATATTTATATTTTTTCAATCAATCTGGTGGTGGTATAGTAATCAGCAAAAGAACAAGACATATGAAAACCGATCTATCTTTGTTTTCATTTTTAATGGCTATAGATGTGGAGTTTTCCATACATTCAACCTATCTTTGTTTCCATTTAAGTAAATTTTGTTATTACTGTAGCAGCTTTACATTGCAAATTATGAAAATCAGTCCAATGACAAGTTATTTGGAAGTGAAAGATGACGTCAGATAGATTGAGTCAGTACTTCCCATCTTCAATGATACCTTTGAGTCTGTGCTCAAAAATGAGTTTATTTTAATAAATATTTGGTAATATGAATATCTCTCGCCTGATTAGTACTAGTATAGTTGATCATTGCTTTTTATGATGTTTAAACAAATTCGTAAAATTTAGTTTGGTATAATTGTAACCAGTCAACCTTAAAAATGTTATTAACTGACCAACAAATGAACAAGGACTCGGAAATGTGATAAATGGGTTGCAGATAGACTGCAAGAATGATGTAATACAGAAGCATCAAAACATAGGACTAATCCAAAATGCAACAACAGTTCAACAACTTTCTTGTATAAATACTAATAGTAAGTTGGTGCAGATTTTGTTGGTTGTGTACAATTTACTGAGGAAAGGTCGTCTAATTAATGGGTTTACACTATAATTGAATAATATAAAAGTATTTATATTTTGTTATTCCATTAACTCTTGAATAAAATGCGTATTATTTAACTTTCACTAGGAAGTTGCATAGGTTTTGTTCTCTATTTTTATTCTGTGATCCCAGTTTCTTTTATGATTTATAAGAAAGGTTTGAAAAATTTATATGAACATTTCTTGTAACATAGTTTCTAGTCCCGGAATGTTCGCTTATGGTTCTTATGAATTACTGTAGATTTTTAAGATAATTTTGTATAAAAGGTTGTAATATTCAGCACCAAGACTGGTTAATAAAACTTCATAAATCATAGACTTTTATTTATAAATTCCAATCTACCATCGATCATAGGAAATGAACCATATGCTGTTATTGTAGAATGAAGTGCTACAAAACTATGGTACAAAACATAATATCCCATAAATATAATATTGTGTGCATTTCTGTATTCTTATGTATAAACTGTCCTAGTAGTAATGAGTTAGAAAATCACAGTATGTACACATTGCTAAAAATATAAGTTCACCTCCAGAAATTCATGCTATGAACTGAATGGCAACGTCGCACTGCTGGCTGGACAGGTAGATAAACGGTGTCCACCTTAGGCATTGACCTTAAGCCGTGGAACGTGTAACCTTTTATCTCTACTCCAGGGAATACGTCGTTTCTGTTTCGCATAATTCAGGATATTCTGCAGGCGAGTTTTATTCTTTCTCAATCTGAACTATTCATATTTAATTGCAATACTTTGATATTTTAAACTGATATATAGTGATCAAATTCCATCAATAAATGATGCGTTCCAACAATTTAAACTCAAAATTTAGTAGTGAAAAATCTGAATTTTAAATTGGTTCTAAGTCTTTATTTCAACACAGGCTATGCCGATGCTAGAAGTATGAAGTTGTGACTAATAAGCAAAGTTGGAAGAAAGCTATATTCAAATTATATTACTATCAATTTAAAATCTCACACCACAATATTTGAAAACATTAAGGAGAGGTCAATTTATTTTGGGGTGTCTGTACATGTGGTTATTGGGTGGTACTGATATTTCATTAAAGATTACATAGTTTCAATTAAAAATTGGTAGTAATCCTTATCAATCCTTTCAAATTTAGTTACATACATTTTTTCCATTACAAATTTCATTGTAATACTTCTTGTGAATACTACTTTTACCGACTCAAAGCTGTTACTTAAAAAAACATTTTAAATTACAAATAATTGCCACCTTCATAAAAAAAGTCGACCCTCAAATTTGGCGCTCGAGACGAGCTTTTGAGAGGGCCCTGGTAGAACGTATATAGATTATGGACAGGTAGCCCTACTATGCTAGGTACCCAGATGTATTCAAGTTTCTTTACAAATAAGTTATAAGGTGTGATAGTGCCATCAAAAAATACCTAAGTAAGAATATCTGTATTCCAGTGATCAGGTGACTTGATCTCAAGTTCGCTTTTTTCATATGTCTGTCGGTAAGGATTTCTATGGAATTCTCCTTGTTTACTGGGAAATGCCCATCTCTAATAAAAATGACATTCGAAAGATGACCTTACTTGTCAGTAATGACAGTTGTCATAATAGTTTGCTGAACTGTAAACTAACCTTTTGTATTTGTGATATAGACTTCAAAGTCAACAGTATTTGAAGAGTAAATTAGACACTGATCTTCAAATAAATCAACAAATATGCCTAAAGTTAGAAGAAGCAAAAAAGCACCTCCTGAAGGATGGGAACTTATTGAGCCAACTTTAGACGAATTGGAGCAAAAAATGAGAGAGGGTAAAATTGCACGACGAGTTTGTTCAATGTTTTACTGTTATTTTAGATAAATTATAGATCGCAGCTCCTCATACTTATTTCGCTTATGGAGTCTGAAAAATATATACCAGAAAAACTGTTTTTGCAATTTCGAATGTTTTTGCCTCCTGATGTTCTCCGATCCTCCCAGTGCCATTCTGAAACAATCTAGCACTCACAAAGAAACATTATTGTTTACTTTGTATCTATGTATGATTGAGATAATCCCAAATAAAAACAGATTATTAATCCAAATTGGAACATCCTGGCTGGGTAATCAGTTCAACAATTGAATCTCATTCTATCTATCTATCTACTGACTGAATAAATTGTTTAGGAATATTGCTCATGTAAATCTAATGAAAATAGACAATACCCTGCATAAATTATATATCTAAGGTATTAATTTTAGCCCCTCAAGTTTTTCAACATAATCATGGACAAAAGCCTGGCAGTTGTAGAATCCATCCAGCATTAAGTTTTATTTATTTTTAACAACATTTACCTGTGAAAGTTTTTTTAACAAGCTGCGTATGGTTATTTACAGCTGAAACAGAATCTCATGAAGGAAAACGAAAAAATGAGTCTCTTTGGCCAATCTTCAAGATACATCATCAGAAGTCAAGATATATTTTTGACTTATTTTATAGAAGAAAGGCAATCAGCAGAGAATTATATGAATACTGTCTAGCAGAAAATATTGCTGACAAGAATTTGATAGCCAAATGGAAAAAGCAAGGGTATGAAAGTCTGTGCTGTCTACGTTGCATACAGACCAGGGATACAAACTTTGGCACAAACTGCATTTGCAGAGTACCCAAAGCAAAGTTAGAGGAAGTGAGTATGTTAAAGGTCTTTCATTTGATCACAATTTTTTTTCTGTAATCAGAATTGGTGAAACAATAATGAATCAGATGGAGTATGACTTGAGTTGTCTTAGGACAGTATGCTGTGCTTGTTTTGTCATTGTCAGATGATTCACTGGATAAAAGCTTTATTATTATGACTAATTATCAACCTTATTTGAAATGACAAGGTATTTCATAATATAGAATACCTTCATAAAATTAGCTGATAAATGATTCAACTATGCAGACCTAATGAAGTGACTACTAAAATTTTGATGATATGATAGGTGATGATGATAAAATCTAATACAAAATATGTATGACGCATAAAATGCTCTTGCTGTATAAATGTCCTGCATTGTCAACAGCAACTGTTGTTCTAACCTTAATGTGGAGTTTATGAATTATATGTATATTGAAACTATATACAGAAAAGTGAGCTTTCATGTACTTTTTTATTTTCAGGGACGTATTGTAGAATGTGTACATTGCGGATGTAGAGGATGTTCAGGGTGAAAATCTCTCCTGTTAGTAATAGGTTATGATGGAATTTTAATGTGCATGTAAATAAAAGTCATGTAATTCTAACAATAAATGTAATTAAAATGCATCCAGTAGGTAACAATGATCAGTTTTCCATAATGACATTTCATTTAAAATGGACAACAAAATATATTTCACACAAAAATAAAGTTATGGTTTCAATATTGAATTATTTGTATTCAATTTTAATCAACACATTGAGAGTTTGTCAAAACAATGATGTAATTCTTCCTGTAAAAATGTGTTTGGATTAAGTGGAACAGTTAAACAACATGGATAATGAAATAGAAACACAATTGCAGCAGTTTCACGAAATTTAATGTTTTTCCACAGTTCTGCATTCGAACTAGGCTCTTAATGAAAAAAAATTAATTGATCTGCTTTTCTATTTTTTATAGTACTTCAAATATGAGTCAAAGTACATGCTGCCATTATAAATTACTTGATTCTGAGTGAAACTTTTTGAGTTTCAAGTTCAAAACCAAGAAAGATTATGAAAATTCTGTTGCAACAAAATCACTATGATGTTAACCTGAATTCTTTCATGATTACTCTTGGATATTTGTGCCCAAAATGAGTTATACCCCACAAAATCAGGGACCTGTAACATAACTACCCCATTCATAGTGAAATTAGTTTCATATGCAAATAATGACATCATATACATAGAATATGGTATACACAAAAGTATAAATGAAAATCCTTATTCGATTGTCAATCTCACGTGAAATGCTGCTGATGCCAAAATAGCATTGTACCATAAGATAAGCTTTCAGATGCTATTTATTGACAGATTGAGATCATAAACTTTATAGAAACAAGCATATAACATCCTTAGAATGAAAAATGTAGTACGGCGTTTTTGGTAACAAGTAAAATTATCTTTCTTCAAGCTGGTTCTGTGTTATTCATACAAATAATTTAATGTATACTTAAAGTTCTTTCAGTTATCAGTTTTGTCTTGTGTAGCTGCCCTACAACAACTAGCAACATGTACACTTCTGATGACAAGTGATGTATGTATGTATGTCTAGAGCTAATAGAACAACTAGACATTTCAACCTGTGTGTATATACAGTCTAGTTAGAAGCCTACACTACATAAGCCAAAATAGGTTCAGATTCACTACTTCAAACACAATACCATAACTGTATTTTTTAATATATATTATTTGGAATATGAATTGGTGTACGATCTTGATCTTTGTGATTTAATATTGTTCTTAGATTAAGCAAAAAAATGGTTTTGAATATTTTTCAATAATTGCGAGAACACCATTGATTCCAACAAATAAAATTGATGTTTACTTTTCAATATCCTCTCACTATAGATAGAGATATCTTAATATATACTTCGCCAATTTCAAAACTAGATAAACTACTACAACCTACAGGGCATAATTTTTTCTAATGAGGTACAATTTAATTTGTTTTGTTCTTGCTCATACTTGAGCTGCTACACTCAACAACACTGATACTTCAAAGCATCATTATTACATGATGATAAAATGTTACAAACAGTTTTCAATTTGTAAGATGACCATCCAAATTCATTAATTCTTCCGGAATATTCAAACTACACATAATTGTCAAACCTTGTTTCATTATGTAACTCTCAAAAACTTCCTGCGGTTTGCTCCGACACCCATTTTGTCTTTCTGGCCGATAAATTGAACTTGTGACCCTACATACCACATGTTAACCAAATTATACCAGTATATTTTCTTCATGTCCAAACTGGCATCTAGTTCGGACATTCACTGGTGACATTTTCATTCGGATTTGCTCCCGGCAAATTGACCTCAGTTATGTTTCGATTCCGTAAAAAGAATTCTCCTAGTGCAAAGGCAAAAAACCTCTGGGAATGGCCAATTCCACGTATTTTATTTGTGAAAATATATGTAACATTTGCATAGTTCAATCGTATCTTCCGTATCATTTGGTTTCGATTGGGGTATGTGAGTATCTATAAATAGAATTCACGTAACAAATTGAGGACTGCTCTGCTGTTCCGTTTCAAATATCAACACTTATTTTACCTTGATAGCGATATTATAGAATTTAGTCACTAAGAAGATGGAATTCTGCTGACACTACAGACATGCAAAATGATATACATAAACCCACCACTTTCACTATAAGAGCACGGATCCTCTGGTGATCCTGTTTCCAATACAGGCACGACTTCATGTTGGTAATTCGTGGGTGAAAATTATATATCTGTAGTTATTGCCAGCAGATATGATATTCATTATTAAATATATGTAAATACTATTCTATTTTAATGACAATATCCCATGACAACAGTAGACATGGAATATACATCACAAAAAAGGTCACATTGAAGATACTCCGTGATACTGTTTGATTTTGAGCTGATGGTATCGAAATCAAACCTGAGGAATTTTTTGTGTGGAAAAACGTGGCCGGTGTTCTCTTGAATTTTAAGCGGGGAACCATTTATAGGGTTTGTCACTTTGGAGCAATGCAAATATCCGTACCTCTTACTACTAAATTCTCAAGTTTGTATAACTAGGACATTCCCTATATGTATATTAAAATAAATGAAATACATTAAAATAAATAATTAGACCCTGTAGTGTAACATGCTGTGAATATAAAAGATTATGATAATACAATTCAGATTTTGTGCGAATGCCATATATCAAATATTTTGTAACCTTGTTTCAGGAATGAGGAGACTAAAAGCTATAAAGCTTGTTTTAAAATTCATTTTGTGATTTGGTCAAGCGGCCAGATGGACAAGATGGATACCAATATCATGTTGAACAACTCGATATCTTAAATCTATAAAATGATGATAGAACCTTAGACTTGAACTTTGTAAAAATGTTTTGAAGAACTATGAACAGCAAAGGTGGTGAAATATGTAGAAATATTATTAATTGCCTCGTTCACTCGAGTCTCAAATTCATTCTAGCTTGCTTCCGGAGTAGTTCTCACCGTTCTTGCGGTATTCGGAGACCTCGTAAAATTTTACTTTGCTGGAAAAAAAAATTACAATAATGACTAAAGTTGGGCTATACCTAACTAACTCACTGAGAACACATTCACTGAGTGCAGATTGAATGTTTCCTATCAAATTATTAAACTGTTCTTTTTTGCTTTACATTAGACAAGACTCACTAGCAAAACATTTGCCTCCAATATTAAATTTCAATCTCTAAAACAAACTTGACTATCCACCTTATAGTCAATGACAAATGTATACAATATATAACACGACTGTTTTCACAACACATATGTTAAGACTTTACAAAGGCGACAAATGAAAATTAATGATAATACTAAAAGTCATTATATAAAATAGATTGTGTATGCAGCAAATTGGTGAGTCATCACCAATCAGTATCAAGTTTATAGGTAAAGGTTTGTGAGAAGGTCGCTCCTCGACTTTCTGATGTGTTCTGAGTATTACTAATGGGGAATACATCCAAATTAACACTCTGTGGGAACGGGAGAAGAATGAGAGCAATTCTTTATACTGCAGAAATACAATATCAATTAAAAGAAAAGGAACAAAGAAATCAGGATGTATAAACTTAAACCATAACTGTTTTCAGAAAATCTTTAGTATTTGTAACCCATTTTCAACTATCAATGTTCTTCAAATCGACAGATGAACTAAACGATTGTTTTGATTGTTTTTTCAGTATCCTTATAGACTGTTCGCGTATATAAAAGGAGGAGTGCATTATTCGTTTACAAGACAGACAACCCGACATTTATTTCTGGAGCCATGATACCATTTTTTCATTTTATATTTATCCACAAAATAAATGCATCACTTTGTATTCAAATATTTCATACTACCAAACAGCATCAAAGTTTGAATTTTAAAACAAAACAATGATCCTTGGGACAGTTTATCAACGTCAGTATTACTTTGTTTATTTTTTTTAATATTCGGTTCTTTGACAAACGCTGTCAAGGAAGCCGAAACTTCACTTATGTACTTTCTATCAACATATATAAAGCGTTCAGCTGTATTTTTCCTTAGATTTACTTGTTTGTTTGATTTTGGTCTACTTAAGGTGCTAAATCGATTAGATGAATAAGGAACAGCACTAGCACTGGCGTATGCACAAAAAACTTCTAAAGGAGAAGAGTGAGGAAGCATCTCCACAAAAGATTTTATAAGGACTATCACTTTCTCATGAATTGGGGTTTACGAATTGTTCACATGGCTCATCATCAAATAAGTTGTTCTCAAAGGAGCTATTGTCCCAGAGCCCCTCTTGGATACGCTAGTACCAATAATTGTTTCAGCATCCTGAGTATATAAAAACCCAACGGGCTCATCCTCGCCTGGTGGAATTTCCAACACATTAAACAATCATTTTCGAAAAGTTCTGCCTTGACTTGAGGTTACCTGTAAAAAAAGATGTGGAAAAAATTAAATTGTATCTACCTGATATTGCTGTTCGCTATCGATCATCCCAACAACAGCGACGATTTGGTATTGGCGCGCCTTCATGGCGGCCTCACTTTTCCTCAACAGTCTGAGCGCTGTTGCCGTCGCGGTGCTGTTCGTGTCCCCCATTTGCGCCATCTGCTGAGGCGCATGACTAGGATCGAGGACTAGTAAGACTAAACTGCCGTCTCGATGGACTTCAATTCCCATGATTGTTCGGCTGTGACCTGAAATAAGCTTTCAGATTGAACGAAGTCTTAATTCACAGGTTTTACTTTTAAAATCATTACTTTTTGGCGCGTGAATCATTTTGTTTCACGCGCCAGCACTTGTTTGTGGACGCACATTTTTCTTTTTAACTAAAAATATGTCTTTCATTATTTAAAAAAGGGAAAACGAAAAGAAATGTTACCAATTGTGGTAAACAAGACAGAACAGACAACGTAATGACGCCACAATTCCACGCTACTCAAGTATCTCATCCAGAATTTGAAGCTGAAGTATCATTTCAACGTTTGTTACGTGAGGTAGATGCGTCATCATAATTTCGTATACTCCACACCGATAGAGTCTGTCAACTTTGTACTTTTGGATTTCCTAATAAATCTCAAGGTTTTGGATCAGACTGGTATATAGTTCTGAATCCAAGAGACTTAAAGACTCTGTTATATTTACGATAAAAAAGTAATGATATCTTATTTGGTCTTGTTCTTTTATTTTGAAAAGTACATGAGTTACGAATAAGTTTCCTTAGAGCTATGTTCACAAGTTAGTTCTACAATGTTCGTATCATACCTATAAACCCTAGCCACTTGTTTTATGGTTTCGTTCTCTGTTTGAAACCTTTCGTGACTTGAAGGAAAATTGACTAGTCGGTGTACCAAAAAATTAAAACTAGTTATTATGTTTGTGACAGTGGTTACAATCTCCGGTTACGTAACGCATTGTAAAAGTCTCTTTCCTATATATACTTTAAATTACAAATTTTTTTACTGTTTCATAACCAAAAAATTCAGAAAACGGCAACTGTCCATTGTTTTTAATTTCGAAAATAAATTCAATCGAATGAAATTATTGCTATATATTATTACATTATAATTCTTTCGATAAATTTTTTAGTTGTGTAGTAGTGCTAGTTATTTTTTTCAAATTAGCAAATTATACGTTTAAAAAAATGAGCTTTCCTAGATCGCGCACTTATTTATGGAGCTAACATATTTCAGTTCTGCTCAGCTTGTCCTGCAATCGTAGGAACGTAAGTTTTTGATCTTTGCGAACGTACTGCAAACTAATTTCACCCTAAAGACCAACATTGTTCACATCATAAGTACAATTGAGTTTATCTTATCCAACACTGACGCAGTAATTAAATATATTTCAAAATTAATTATATTTTCACTCGAGCATAAGCCGCAAAAACTTAAAAGCCCTGTACCTACCTTGATGTTGCAGATACAAGGGAGGAGTGAACTCGCCACCCACCGAACTTTCGAAATACTGCAACACCCAATTGAAAAGCTCCGGATGAGTGCCGCCGGCGCCGGTTGGACGGTGAAAATCCACTAGTTGACATTTGATGCGCAGATACGACAACAGAGTCACTACCTCTGTCGCGCCGATCCATTTTCTGGTATTCACCAGTTTGCATTCTAATTGTTCAGATCCCTAACGTACAAACAATTGTTATCAGAACTAATGTGAAAAAAGGCCAAACTTCGGAAAAATTAATATTTAATTTTTGCAGCATAAAGATATAAGAATATTTTTAACACAGACAACTCAAAGTACCCAAGAACGGTTAATAACATGATACCCTAGCTAAAACCGAATTAAAAGAAAGAAAATATATCCATTAGAGACGATTGAGCAAAGTGATTCTATCACCATCTTATATTAGAATACTCAATCACGGCTGGTCTATGATTCAAACGCCACAAGTTATTAAACAAGCTTGAATCCTGTGAAGTAGGCCACTTTTGAAACTTTTTGCGACCTCGAAAACTAATAACAAGACTAATAGATCTTCTAATAAAGGTCATGATATGCGACCATTCCGTTGAGTATACTTCTTCTCTGGTAAATTCCAGAGTACTGAACACCTCAGCGCTAAGGGTCTTTTTCTACTCAGGGCCCACTATGAACCCCTTGGCCTTGCAGACATTTCTCTCTAGCCATACTTTCACCAGTTCACTGTATGACAATTAGATTAGGGTACTACTAACTTGGCGTCTGCTAATTCAAAGGATGAGCCTCTGATCCCTATTCTTGCCAAGCAATCTGCCTTCTCATTACCTGGTACATCGCTGTGCTCAGGTACCGACATAGGGGTAACATTCTTAGATTATGCTCAGCTACCACCCTATAAAGACTTTAAAAACGTTTCGCCTGCCTCTCCAACCTTTTTCTAAGAATGCAGTGAAAAAATGTAATTTTGAAAACTGAATTAATACTAGTAGTAGTATTAGTAGTAGTAGTGTAAAGAGGAAGCCTGGCAAGTAGGCTACATCTGGCCCTTTTTGCCGGCCCCTCGAACCTATCGGACTTCTTGATAAAGATCATCATGACCATTCTGCTGAGTAGACCTCTTCGTCAAATTCCGTTGTGCCGAACACCTGAACTCTGAGGACTCGGTATACAGCACACTTTCCTAGGAAGTGGTACGAGGTCTCGTCCTCCTCCCAGCACTTTTGGCAGACAGGGTGTTTTGCATTCCTATGAGTGACAAGTGTCTGTTCAATCTGCAGTGACCTGTGAGGAGCACTACTAACATGTGGAGTGTTCAGCAGCCATAGCTCCCAAGAATTGTGAGGGCCTGCTATGAGCCTCTTCGACTGCCTTCAGTCATCCCTCTCCAACTATACTTTCGCCAGTTATTTGTATGCCCAATCATCTAGGGCATTACTAACCTGGCATCTGCTAATACCCAGCATGGGTTCAGTGCCGAAAGATGAGGTCCTTGTCCCCATTTTTGCCTATATATCTGCTTTTGTATTACCTAGTTCTCCACTATGACCAAGGCCCCACATAAGGGTCGCGTTCTTGCATTGGGCTAAAAGTTCCAGGTTCCTCGGAGATTCTACCACTCTCAGAGCGAACTGACAATAAATGGATTCATTGCTATGGCCGGTTACTGATAAAAGAAAAAAAACAGCAGACTGGCACATCTCTCACTTGTATATCAAATCCTTGCTGCCATGCCTGCTCGATGAGTCCCTGTATGCGCGAAATGCTGGGTACGGCGCTGCGCGGAGGCTTCTGTCCTTGCCACAGTCGGTACAATCGTTCATTGTAGCCGGTGTGCGTGAGCAGGCTGCCGATGAGCATCTGCGCGTTGCGGTAGCCACAGCCCCATCCCCGGTCACCGTACGACGACGCGTAGTGGTCCACACACGTGCATAGGTAGCAGCGAGACACTGAAGACAACGAAGCGGTCATAGCTCGCACGCGAGGCACCTAGGTAATCAAAGGTTAAACTTTTTTACATACTATATGCATCCAATGTGATAAAAGATTCGGTACCACTGCGTTATAATATATACTCACAATACTCCTGGTGACGGAACTACTGTCATCGACGCCACAGCTCTCGGCCGCCTTCAGGTCGAGCGTCCGTTCGTAGTAGTCGGCCACGCTCATCTCGCCTGCATAGACTGCGCGCTGCATATTGTGCACGGACTGCTCCCGGAAGTTCCCCTGGTCGTCCATGCCGTACTGAGCGCGCAGCTGCTCGAATTCGCGCCGCTCTCGCTCCCGTAGAGCAGCCCGATGGTCCGAGGAGCCCCCCGCGGCTCCCCCAACTGCGCCGCATGCCCCCGGGAAGTGCGAATCCACGTGGCGGGACGCAGACTCGCTCTGTAATTATAGTCGGTTTCCTGGATGTTGGCGGTAACGTCGCAGCTAGGGTCCGATCGTAGTTTCTATTTCGACCAGTTTGGAGTTGACCGAAACATAAACTACGTTCGTTGGAGAACGCAGCATTAGAAATACAGTCAATCGAATCCATTTTTAATATTCTCAAAGTTTGAACTTTTGATCCTCATGCATTGGGCGCGTTGATTAGTCATCGCTCATGAGGTTGCGAAAAAATAGCAAATATGTTTAACAACTAACTGTTATAGATGGAAATTGGTTCATGAGATGTATGCTTAGGAGTTTTGGCGTAATTAAGTGCCTTCCAAAGAGTTATTTATGGTTTTCTATAATCACTCTCAATCTTCGCGTGCTAGTTATTCCAAATCTTGTTCAGTGGTACAAATAACAATATACACACTCAAGTCTGATGAGGTTCAACATTTTGATTGTGTAACCACCTAATTCGAAAATGTCATACGTTTTGTATTGCATGTTAGTATCATACTCACGCTGTATGTGTTGTCGAAAGTAATCCCACATATCGGGCAGGATTGAGTGGAGGGACTGGCCGGCGACAAGATGTCTCGATGCTCGATGTTGACGTGCAGTTCCAAATCCGGAGCTGACTTGAAGCTTTTTATACATAGCGGACATGAAAAAGATTCGTTCGTATTCGCTCCCAGAGATGGCGACGTTAAATCAAAGTGACTCCTACATAAAAACACATTTTTAGACTATTTGCAATCACTATGATTCTTGGTGGTCTGTGAAAGTGGGCAGCGAGAAAATCCAAACTAGGCGTCTAAAACAGGCCCATAAAGATGCGAAATAGTCTTGAAATTTGTCCCAAATCTCACGACTGCTTCTATGTCTTGGTACAAAACTGAAAATCCGCCTAAAACATGTTGGTTTCTCAAGTTTTCACCACCGCTTGAAATATTCCGATAAAGCCTAATATGAATGAAATTATTCCAATTCACCTTCAACATGATCTCGTTACCGAATGCTTCAATGATGAGACAAAAAAATGCGTCAGTAAATTTACGCTGTACTTCCCACGCAAATACTTCAGTTGTGAAATTAATATTTAGAAAGAATTCTAAAATATATACAGGAAACAGTCAACCGGAAATGTATGATATTGTCATTCGTCATGTATATATCATAAATTTTTCGCTATAATAATACTTCCCCGCCCGTTGGCGTGAGAAGTAAAATTGTGAAAATTGCTGGAATCAAAATTGTTCACCTGAAGACGATTGAAAATAGTGTATCAATCGAAACGTTGTGATACTCAAAATTTTATAGACAATGGAAGTCCGAAATCAAACTTTTGAAAAATCGACCTTGTCTACAAGTTTCAAGCAACAGATAGTTCTGCAAACTATATAAATATAGAGATACAAAAAGCATCATAAAAATCGTTCGTCATCATTTTCTTTTAATTTAGATAAACAGCTAAACACTTCCAAATAAGCAAACAGCCATAAATGAGTGGCATTGATTTTTGTGATACATCTCAAAATTTTCCACAAATAGGCAATACTATATCACTAAAATTAGAATCCTTCACCACCCCTGAGCCAAATTTAAAAAACTGCCAAATTCACATTCTGAAGGATTCTTTCATATTTGATTCATTTAAGTCAATATTACAACCATAGGTCGATTTAAATTTATTTTACTACTACCTGTTAACATGTTCTTCAAGTTCACTAGGACTCAAACTGGTATAATTGCACATGGGACATTGCAGCTTACTCTGGACGGCACTGGCTGAAGCGCTTTTCAATTTTAGATCGAGATTCGAACGTAAAGGAGACCCTTGGCCGCCGTGCCTGGAGTTTGCTGGACTCAAGGCTCCACCACCATTCACCTGAAATAAAATTAAACCTTTACTAATTTTAACATTGTTAGAAACTTTTCGTATATTTATACATGGTAATAGAGGCACTGAACAGACTGCCAAAGTTGATACCACTTTTTTTCTCAATCAAATGTTTTGCAACTCTCAGATGCTCTTTATAAGGAGCAGAGATGAGAGAGGTGGCTAAAATGGAAAATTTATCGTACTATTACTAAACAAGTATGCAGTAATAAACACGTACCTCCGCTCAATACTATTATACCAAAAATACACACAAAACGTACAAGAATTTGTATATGGTGGTATAAATATGCCATCAACTATAGGCATTTTTTTACTATCTTTTCCTCTAAAGTGCTTTTAATATATATCGAAAAAAGTTCAGTTACTGGTAAAAATCTCCAAACTGTTTTCTGTTTAGGGGAACAGCATAGTAGGTTTTTTTGAGGACAACAGAAACCGGAACAAATGCTTCAAAACATGGTAAAAATTTCTGCTAATCAGCACAAACAAATTTAAGTAGAAAAAAAATTCACCAGCAAGCATAAATTTGTGAAAATGGAGAATCAAATCTTAACTTCCTACAACTGACTTATGCAAACTTGATGATTTATGTTTTCCTTAAACAGGGAATTGTTTTTAAAGTAACCCACTGGTTTTGAATCTTAATATGCCATACATACATACTACACTTACCTTAGGACTTAAATTAATATTGTTGACACTACTTCTGACATCTAATTGATTTTGATTGCTATTTGAGTATGACGGAAAATTGTAATGATTGTTTTCACAGTTCTCTCCATTGATTCCATTGTATTCACTGAAACAAAATTTATTTGTAGGAATAGGGTATATTCTGTCTGTTTGTAATCCAGCAAGTATCAACGTGTACTATGCTCACTTGTATGGTACTGAAATGCATCAATGATTGATTATTTTTTCGCTATACATATACTAAGTGCCACAGGAAGGTGAGACATGTTTATAACGGTCATATTAATCATTGGATGTTGGTCAAATTTGGATTAAATATATTATACAATAATTTAGTTTCAACCAAATGATAGTGATAGAAAGTGGTTTAATTGAAAATAGAGGCGTTGCTAAAGAGTTTTTTTTTCAAAAAGATTTTTATTCTTACATTTATTCTCAAGTCTGCATGAATATATTAAGTCACAAAGTGATGTGCAACAAGCTTTACACTGACCATGTTTTTACGCCAATTCCTTTCCCTCAAATGAAATAATTATGGGTCATTTATAAATGACACTTTGAATTAAACAAAATTGAATATGTTTTTGGAAACAGGATATGATATTTGTCAATGTGACTACAAATTTTAACGGGAATAATTCAACCATGATGAAATATAGGGAGTTCTATTTAAGAATCCAAATATGAGGATATTTTCACTAAAACCAGCAGTCAGCAGTCTTAATTATTTTTATCAGAAAGCCAGAACTTGCATATCATACATATATAATACAAAAGATGATACCAACTTTGATAAGGAAGCTGTCTTCTTTGTTTTTCCTCAGCAGCCCTAAACCAAACATCGAAATACCTTCTCTAGATGATGTTACAAATGAAACGTAATGACATCTATAGCTCCAAATCCAGTTCAAATGAAGTGCAAAAAGTTTAGCAGTTAGTAGATTTGCATCAAATTTGGTTTGGATTTTGATGACAAGCTACATTTCTGTACATGAGCATTTTTGTTTTGGTTGTTAATGACAAACTTAGATAATTTTTGGGTCAAGATTCAAGAAACAAGTGTCAATGACAGTATGCATCAGTGATTAAGCATCCTCAAAAAAAACTGTTATAGGTTTACCATAATCAAACATAATTAATTCTCTTTTGTACAGTTTCCATTCAATTCAATGTCATTCCTAAACAACAATTACTTCATAAAAACAAATTGTAATCGAAATTATACTACTTACTATTACCTACCTACCTGTTTTTCACGTATTTGGTGAAAATATAACATTTATGAGTTCAAGAGTCTCATCTAAGTCATTCTTATTACTGTTTGCTTTTGCCTAGTTTGATTACATGATAATGAATCTTCCACAATTATTTGAAATTTGTAGACAATGTAGATGTTCCAATAATACTGCCTCAGACTTCCATTGTGTGTTGGTCCTTTCACCTAGAGAGTAAGGGTGCCACATCAATTGAGACATAGTGAAACATATGAGTTCTCAAGCTAATGGAAGTCTCAGGTAGTATTACTGGAAGATTCCACAGTATTGTATTGTAACCTCATGATCACATGAATAGTATCAGCTCTGCAAATACTGAGTAAAACATAGTTGTCTGGTTGATGCAGAGCACATACACATACATAGTTAATATTTAGCACATCATTTCTCGGCGAAAACAAAAAATATGACATTCAATAGACTCAAAAGTACATGGAGGGTTGAAATAAGTAAATTTCCAAACCATTGGTCACTAAAATAATATAGTATTAGACAATATGCATAAAACAAGCAGTTTAATGTCAAGCAAAATTGTGAATAAAAAAAATCAATAGGTGCAATGCATCATAATAATTGACATAGGTACCTAGGGCTAGGATCATCAATGAAGGAAATGTTGTGCTCAGTTTCAGGTGTTAGGAAATCTAGATGGGCTTGATTCACATGTACTACAAGCTCAGGAGGCGACACTGCAGAAAGTTCACAGAAAGGGCACACTGCATTTCCCTCCACATGTGCTGTACGTGTATGAGTCCTGAATTCCTCCTCGCTCAATCCCTCGAGTCCACAAATTTCGCAGCAGTAACTAAGATCTTGTTCTTGGGCATTGCTTGCCATATCCTACAATGATTGGTTGAGGTTTCAATATAAAAGTGGGATTATGCCAAATAATATAATTTATAATAAATATGTACTATTTAACTTATAACGAACTTACTTTGCTTGTTTAATTAAACATGACGGAGTACTTTTTTGGTAATCATTTCTAGCTTCAGCCTTTGAATTTGAGTGACCCAGTTTCCTTTTTGTGCAGTCCGCAACCCGCATGACAAGCCTGCATAAAAGATTGCGTGCTAATTCTAGAGATGTGCACTAAGTGATACCTGTAAATCTCTCTAAGGTTTGAATCATGGAATTGACACGTTTCATTAAGGATTATCATATTTATAATTTATATTAAGTATGATATATATATCCAAGTGTGTGACATACCACAAATTCATCTTGATATGTGAGATGTATATAATTAATATGATATATGTATATTGATTAATATAAATCAAAGCTTCAATGTCATATATCAGGTGTTTTGCAATTACATATGAAACAAAACAAATAATAACAATCTTGTGGTGCCAGAAGCGGATATATCATGAGAGACACAACGAACTACCTATCTATATACAAATTACCATTCTTGGATAACAAATTTGAATTATCACGGGCTGTAGTTCTGCATTGAAAATTTTGAACACACTTTTATAAAAAATATCCTGATAAACTTTTTCTTCATAAAAAAAAACATTATAATTATATAATTGCTATCACATGAAACATGCATGCCTATAGCAGGCCTAATGCATAGTGGAGAGCATACACTTTTCGGTGGAATTCTGTTATGGTACTCTTCAATATATCTGATATGTACAAGATTCACACTGACAGCGATGGATTTATATTGGCCAATTAATACTTCTTCGTCAGTACCTTATCACAGTTAAGAAACAAAAACGTAATAAACATTTTAGAGCACATACTAATTTAAAAAAAAATAAATATGACATTTTCTAATTTTGGAATTTAAATTTACAATTTTAATTCCTGATCTCTCATCACTAACTGATACCCATTCACCTGATAGACAAATGTCAAAAAATATGATTTGAGGTTAGGATGTGAAAATCAGTGACAATATGATAAATACAAATCACACCGCAAATTTGAAATTGGATTATGGAATATGGATTTATTGATTCAAATAAACATAATTTAATTATGAAATCTAACAAATTATCAAAAAATGTATCTCAAACGTTACATTTTGTCCATAATTTACCTTGTGATACTAATGGTTTTCCATGTTTCTATAAACTATTTGGATTTTACAGAATATTTTACTTCAATAACTTTCACGGAAGCTGACTTTACTGAGAAAATATATGATTATATTGTAGGTAAGTAGTGAAACGTATTTTTGACTTGTTTCACAAAGAAATTATTTTGTTTAAGTGGGTGCAGGCTCAGCTGGATCTATAGTTGCTAGAAGGCTAGCAGAAGATGAAAATGCGAAGGTGTTGGTACTTGAAGCTGGAAAACATGTGAATAAATTGCTAGATATACCAACTTTAGGAGTTGTTTTACAAAGAACAAAATATGACTGGCAATACAAGACTGTACCACAAGACATGTCTTGTTATGCTTTAGATGACAATGTAAGTAGCAATATAAAAAATATTTTGTTATATTGAAAGACCAATAGCATAAAAGTATATTTTGTCATAAACTGGAAATTAAATATATCTGGGATGAAGTTGGCACAGGCATATATTATCATAGGAATTAACAATTTTACATTATACTGATTATAATGTTACCAATAGTTGACAATGCTATCATCAGGGTATAGGAACATTTCCAAATATTCATTTCTAGGGCCTCAAAGTGCATTAAATGTAAATTGTGATTTTGTTTATTTCATGAAGCCTTACAAATTTAATATATTCCCCATTTTTTCATAATTCATCAATGATGGTTAAATATCAAACATGCTCCACTTCATGACTTTCAGATAAGCCATTGGCCAAGAGGAAAGATTGTTGGTGGTACAAGCAGGTTGAACAATCTGATCTATATTAGAGGACATCCTGCTGACTATGATGAATGGTTTCAAAGGAAAGAAGGATATCATTATGCCAAAGATATTCTACCATATTTTGAAAGGCTGGAGATATCACCCAGTAAGGAAATTACTTGTCTCAATATGTTAATGGGAAACAAATATGGAACATTTTATGCTTCTGTACCCATCAGCTGGACTAGAACAAACTATAATAGTTAATTAAATAATATAAGTGACACAACTAATTGTACAGTGTAGTGGTGGGTTTTCTAGGAATAAAAACTATTGCTCATTGTCTAAGGAAGACATTATTGCAGTGCCAGATCCATGGGGGGGGGGGGATCAGGGAATTTATCTGCCCAAGAGCTCTGTACCTTATAGATTACTTCACTACTGTATAAACATCTTAAATTGAGAGGAATTAGTACATTTAAATGTGTTACTTGAATCTCCCCAATATACTATTTTTTGTTTGTTTTATTTTGTTTTCATTTGGTTTGCTGTATTTAATTACTTGTATGTAATTTTTTTTGCAATTATTCCAAATTTCATATTGACTTATATTCCTTATTATCTATTGTCTCCAGGTTTCAAGTGCAAATTAATTTCTACCCCTGATTGTTGCTGTTATCTTACATTAATGATTTAGTGGACCATAATTTTTTACAACTCATAATAAAAGCATTGTGAAATCAGATATTACATTTTAGACAGTGACTAATTTGAGAATTATTGCAAAAATCAAGGAATATCCCAATATTCAAACATATCTATAGAAAATAATCATGATCTTGTACAAACAATGACAGAACAGAAAATTTGCATTAAAGAACATAAATAAAATAAGCTCAGTTAATTGTAAAGGTTTCATTATTGTCCAATAATTCTATACAACCAATCACTCTTGTTTTCAGAAGGATCTTGAATTCTGATGAATGATTGTTCAAAAAACTAAAAAACACCTTAATAGCAAACTGCACTAAAAAATAAACAAGATTTTGAAATATAGAGATTTTGTTGTTGATTCCCAAAAAGCATGAGGTGCTTTTTATTATATTTTTATATTAAGACTACTATTATAGTCAGCTACTAATTGAATATATAAGTTGCTATCAACCATCAACATATTTTAGGTAATACTGGAGGATCTGTATATGTTGATAAGTTACCTTATATAACAGAACTACCAAAGGTACTACTAAAGGCTGTGAAGGATTTAGGGTTCAATATAACAAATGATATAAAGACAGTTGAACAAGGTATGTGGAATGACTCTTGAGCCTGTAATGTTTTTGTATCTAGTTTATTATTATTTTGTTATATTTTAGGATGATGACAATCAATTGATCATTAGCATTAGATAAATTAATCGATATGATCAATTAATCTAGAAAAACTATATTATGTATTTACTAATTGATGGGATTTTTCATAAAAATGCCTTAAGCAAACCGACGGCGCTGTTATTTAACCATAATGATTTCATATGATCAAACAATGATCCTAATAATCACTGCTAGAAATAACATAGTTTCACAGTTGAAATTTATTAAAATATGTGGTGCTGTTCGTATAACAAATTTTAATACTTAATTTGATTGTGAAATTTTATGTTTTATTGCTAGAAGTCATTTACCAAGTAGAACATCTATAACTATATATCTACACAATCAGAATGGACTAGTATTTGTTTATTGTCACAATGATCACTTACCTCTCTGTTCAGCAAAACGTAATCAATGTATGTACAATGTACATTGTCCTTTTCTAGTATTTTTCCATCTCTGAATAACATCATCTAACGTATCAGAAGGTGATTATCGACACTGTGAATATTTGAATAATTAGTTGGTGAAAATAGAAGAAAAAAGAGATCCCATGTACTTCTGTGTCTTGTTTTATTTTTTTCTCGATGTGATCATCTATTTTCAAATCCAAATAACGGAATATACAATTGTATATCAGAATTCTTGCTAAACAACAATAGGACTTGAGATTGCACAGATGTTTTTGACAGTCAGGCTATACACACTGGGATCCGATTAATGCACATGTTAGGCGATTAAGTTTAAACTTAGTTCATACATTTTTTCTAATACAAATTAAGCTCACCCGATTGATAAAGCATCTGTCACATAATAACAATTTTCTAGATAATTTCAATCATAAATTTGTGTTATCTAGAAAACTGTTTACGGATACTTTATACTTGATATTTTCAGATTTTGGTGTTCCAAAAGTAAATACTATTCGTGGAACACGATGGACGAGTGCTAGTCATTTAACACATTCGCAAATTCCAAACGTTATGCTTCGTACAAATGCGATGGCGGAACTAATTCGATTCCACGACAACTTTGAGGCGTACGGCGTTGAATTTTCGTACTCTGGAAATAGATACTTAGCAAAGGCGTCAAAAGGAATTATCTTGTCAGCAGGGGTTATTAACACACCAAAAATACTGATGAGATCGGGTATTGGTCCTAGGAAGCACTTGAATGAAATCGGAATTGATGCAAGAATTGACTTGCCTGTTGGAGAAAATTTGCAAGATCATATAACCACGGGTTTCGATCTCGTTTTACTAAACAAGACTCTAGATATTGGAATTGGGACAATGCTATCACCTTCATCCATTTTGAGTTATTTACAAGAAGGTAAAAGTAAATATTATTATTATTAATAATAATAATATGAGACATTGCTTAAACCTTGAAATAGATTACATTTCAAAGAGATGAAATTGTTTAAAAATAGCAATTTCATTAATTAATCCAAAACCAATTATTTATGTGATCGTTCCGTCTTGTTGAGGCTCATTGGCATGGTGTAGGTTTCAGATGAATAAATGAAATCACATAACATCACATTACACGTCAAAAAGTTAATATTAAATGCAAAATGTTTTTAACTCTAGAAGTTACAAGAAAATGCCAGCATGTATTGCAGATGTTATTTATTTTTTTTCCTGCGAAGAATAGGAAAGACAAAATATGCATCTTGATGAGATGATGAGAAGGATGTACCAAAACTGTATTTTGGAGTAATAGATGTATTAATATCGCTGATTCTTCACATGTATGTAAACAGAGGCAAATTAATTGTAATTTAATATATTTTATTGCATTTCATACAAACTGGAGTATGTGAGGGTATAAGTGAATATATTCAGATTTTTCCAGAGTATTACTGAACCGTATAAAATTCAACAAACATTTACTGACGAGCCGGCAAACTTCAGAATAATATTTTTCAAGGTAGAGGCCCTTGGACAACCATTGGTTGTGAATTGGTCGGTTTTATAAAAACAACCAAGGGTATTTCCAACCAAAACGATTCCACCAGACCAGACTTGCAATTGATGGTCATGCCATTGGGAATTGTAGAAGATACAGGGTTTCATCTGAGGAAACTAATGGGTATAAGCGACTACACGTGGAACAGGTGAATGTCGATGATATAAGCATTAATAGGATCTAGCATTGTTATGAATGTGAATATTTTGTTGTACCGTCAGATTTTTTGCAAACTTACCCAAAACAAGCACATATTATTTATTTATTTGATGTGTTAGTAAAAATTGCAAAATGTCTATTAGTCATCATCATGGAATATCAAAGCGACATTTGTGATTCTGGATAAAAACAAAAAACCAATTCATAATGTGTTTGCCTTATTGAAGGATTTGAAATCAGTAGTCATTGTCAATCGGCAATGTTTTATTATTTACTTTAAAATTTTGATGCTGGGAGGGCATTTCGTCTGCAACTAAAATTGTTGTATGTCTTTTGCCTTGCTTTGTAACCACTTCTTGTGAGAACAGTGTTCCATTCAGGTTGCGAGGTTTTCAATAAATAGTGAACAGATTGCTGTCAGATCTCACCCAATCGGTATCTCCAATTCTTCACATGGAAGTGTAAGGAAAATCAGTCTGTATGACGAACGTTTTCAATTCAGGTATCTCATCGAGTATATGGCCGACAGATGTTAATTTTGATCATGCGGGAACAATTTTTCGTTGCTTGCAAGGTCTGCTCTAGATTCAGTACATAGCCAACAGATTGCTATCATACGTAATATAGCCCCGTATCCTGGTTATCCTACAATTCTTGACAAAGGACCAGTCGCTCCGTATACAGATAGTTATCAATTCAGTTTACTCATCGAGTTCATCGGCGACAGATTGCTCCGTGTTTAGGCCACCACTATTTTACATAAAAAATGTGTTGGTTCGAGTGCAGACGATTTTTCGTTAGTATATTGCTGACAGATTGCTTTCATATTACCCTGTGTGGTTCGTTGGGATTTTTCTCTGAGCGAATTCACTGGGAGTAATTAGAAGTAATATCCTGCTAATAATAATCCAAACTTGTACAGCAGATGAAACATTACAGGTACTTCTCTGTCCTCAATAACGAGAGCACCGTTACGTTTCTACCAGTATTACTGCATCCTAAAAGTAGGGGGTATGTTAAACTGCGAGACAGGAATCCTGATAGTGATCCAGTGATCAATCCGAGATATTTGAGTCATAGAGAAGATGTGGATTTGCTGGTGAAAGGGATTAGATACGTTCAAAAACTTATAGCGACGAAGGAAATGCAGAAAATTGGAGCTAGATTGAATACCAATGTTTTTCCAGGTACCAAAACAAATTAATAATATTCTATAACACAGACATGCTCAAACAATTCTACATCACAGTTTGATAATCGACTGACTTTCAAAATTATCTTTCTAGTTGTCACACTAATAGCATGTTATAGAGACATGAGTATGATATATGATATATTGGAGAAAATGCCTGAGTCGGTCAGCTCATAAGCTGGCCTGAATTTCCGTATTATACGTTTAACACCTTCCTACTAAATAGTGTCTTTCCGATTTCGCTTTTTTTCAGGCTGTGAATCTCTAGCATTTGACACAGACTCATATTGGGAATGCTATGTTCGACATCTGACTATTACATCATATCACCCTGTGGGAACCTGCAAGATGGGACACGAAAAGGATGCCTCGACAGTAGTAAATTATAACTTCGAAATCAAAGGTAACAAATATAATAATTACTAGAATTGTGCCACGACTTATAAACCTGGAGGTTTTGAATTTAAAATTTAGAAAATTTTCCAAACTGGTTAATATACCTTGTTAGTTAGGTTGACAAGCATTTGAATTGGTCAACAAATTTGAGTCAGAGTCTGTCATTGCAGAGCGACTAATAGCGTTAGATTTTCCATAATACTAAAATTATGTATGATCCATTAATAGTTTGTTTTTCAAATCATGTACTATTTATATAAAATATCATGACTGTCTTATTTGGATTAGCCTGCTAACAGATGTTGACATTCAGCCTCGTCAAAAATGCTGAATGCTCCGAATATATTTTTTATGAATTGCTCATCGTTCATAATCAAATCCATAAAGAAATAGAAAGATACAATTTTTTGATTATTTTGAAACTTAGGGATAGCATCCAGAATGAGGAAACAGACTTCCCATTCTATAAGAAATTGTTTTCCAAAACTCCCTCTAGATGTCATTTCGATATTTTCATGTCACTCATATGCCAAAAAACTGCTAACCGATTTTTATATAAACAATAAAAGAGAGACGAACTTCACAACTTCACTGTACCATTCATATTTGTGTAGTAGATCCTTATTTATGCATCCACTCAAAAAGCAAATAATCATGATGTTTAGTTTGTGTGATGTAAGTAGTCTTCGCGACTCCGTTTTCTAGGTACTTTCTTGTAGGCACCAACAAACTGTTTGTCGTGGACGCATCAGTGCTACCAACTCTGCCTAGTGCGAATCCCTATGCTAGCATCATGATGTTAGCTGAGATGGCTAGTGACGTTATCAAAACTAGATATATCTATAGTCATTCCACGTGCGATATCATGGAGGTTTTTATCATGAGAACTATATGTTATAGCCATATGAATTATTAGAAATCTATTTTTTATTTATTATAAGAACTATTTGAATTTGTTTAACATTATGCTTTCAGACACATGAACATTTTGTTGGATTAAATAAAACATATATCTAAAGCACTCATATCATTGTCTTAGTTTCATTAAAATACGTATTGTGAACTCTGAATCTATAAACGCAAGTGAACTCCTTTTTACCATAGTTGTTCATTATACTCAATTCGACATATTCGAATTGTGAACTGCAGGGGCCTCCACTGCACTTGGGCTCTATAGGAAATGTTTGGGATGGTCTACCAGTTATATTGTAGGTGAACTGCCCTAGGAGAGTCACAGATTCATCGTCAGGATGTTTTAGACCCTGGAATGTTTCAATGATATCAAATTGAGGAACATACATATATAGTGCTGTAACAAAGTTAAAAAAATAATCAAAATAAACTATATATTGCTATATATGTTTTAGCGAGACACATGTATTTTTTAAGTCCTTGAATTTCAGATTTAATGTAACTTCAGAAACTTTCCTGTGGTTGTCTCGCTGATTTTTCTTATACTTATACCTTGGCAGTCGAAACGTTAGTAAAGTTAATTTCAGGCCGGTATTGATAATAGTTAAAGCACTGTGAACTTTCTAGATGCGTCCTATTGTCTCAAAATGGGACCGTATCAAATGTATGACATTGAAATAGCTAGTCAAAATGTTGTGAACTTATTCTCCGATACTAGGGTTTTCAAATACCACTCTTCCATTTTTACTTACATAAACAGCAAATACCCTAGGGGCACTAGACATATCGGGTGCCAACTTGTTGTGATCAAGTGTCACAGCGGCGATACTTATTTTTTTCCCTAGCTTGATCCTGATCCTACCAGATCTGCCGTGGAATGCAAAACAATTGCCGGGCATGTTATCAATCTGTATTAAAGCCTCCGGATTGGACATCACATCAACTGTGACCAGTCTGAAGAAACTGATGGTTTTATTGGCTGGGTATGGATAGGTTTCAGGTGTAGAGATTATATAGCCACATGCGTATACAGCAGCATAATCTAAAAGCAAAGTGGATATATTTAGAAGAAAATAGTTCATCGATTCAGAATATCTTTCATTCGAATTTGAACACTTGATATTTGGTCTATAATAATTTATCAATCTATAAAATTATTCTTGTATTTTCCATCTTATACATTTACTGGCCGCTACTTGAATGCACATATGACTGAAGAAACAATTTTTCTATCGTTTTGGCTCCTTAGGCAGCCTTTCATTAGAGTAGAAAGGATGAAAAAAAATTATAATCACATTGACTGTTTCCCAGGAAAATAGTATTTTTTTTGGTTTGAACTAGTATAAAAGGTTGGAATACACATGACGTATTTGCATTATTGATAAATCCAAATAAAGGAATATGATGCCTTGTTCCATTAGAAGCTCAGCGCTTCTCATCAGAGCAGAATAGTAACGAGGAAAACATCCCGCCACTCTAAAGTTCAATAAAAAACCATAAGAAAACCTGGAAAAACTTATCGTCCATCAAGCAAATGTTTTCATTTTGATGACTAACATGCTATTGAACATATATTCAGTGATTTAATATTGATTTTTAGCCTCTCACAATAATAAATATCATATAAATGATGAATCAATAGCGAGATGGGTTTTTCTGTTATCTTCAAGTTGGTAATTCTGAGTGTCTCCATCGAATCAACCCTATAGCTTCTACTGTATGAATTAAACTGTTTTTCAGACATGTCCGTTGTTTATAGACTCCTCACTTTGACGATAAGAGTTTTTATTTATATTATATTTTACACTTATACATGTTGATGTTCCAGTAGTCGGATTTTATTTGGGCCTAGCCTCAAGTGTTTTGTTTGCAGCCAGGACTTTATTTTAGTAGAGCTCAATTGACAACAAATTCAGAATTCCATGAAACACTTTATTGCTCTCCATTTCTTATTCCAGAATTTTTTAATAAATTTTTCTTACGAATAACTAGTCATATTGTTTGATGTTTCAACCTAAGCATCAATCTCATGTTTACAACACTTGCTACATATTTATTATAAACTAGGTAAGCACTTTCCTCGCATACTGTGAGTCTACCGGATGTGCGCATCCAGTCTTAGATATGAAAATCAAAAAACACCATCTGGTACATATGTATATTTAACTATCTGATTTACCATAAAGTCCAATTTTATCTGCATCATAATTATCGATTGCTTTTGTCACCACTTCTTCGATCATAGTTTCTTGTTGTAAAAATATTTTAGTGAAGAGATCATCTAAATGTATCCTAAAACAAAATGAATGAATCAAACTAGCTAAGTCATTTTTCTTAGATACCTAATTTTGTCAGTTTAGAAACATGTCCTCCCATGTTTTATTTACTGGTATCAAATATTTTGGAATGAAATGAGTTGATTACAGTTGCATTAAGTGTATATTATAGTACCTCCACATATCTGTCTTAGCCAAGCTGTCTTTTATTGCCTGAAGTTCTTCCAAAAGCAGTTCAAGTCGATTGGAATCTAGATTAGGTGTGTTAGTGGTTCCTTGGAATAAATCCGTATGATCTTCCCAATCTATAAGAAATACTATGCTTATTGTGGATGCTTTTACATGGCGAAACTTTGCCATCATTCAGAGTTGTATAATATATAATATTATGTAATATTTCATAAAAGTACAATTATAAGTTTATGTCAATGGTGGGTCATTCCATACCAACTCACCTGGCAAAATTATACCAAGTGCCAATTTTCGTATTGCGTATGTGTATTAGGGGAACATAAGCTCATAATTCTCATTTGGGATCCAAGAACAAACCATCAGGAATTAAGAGAACCTATGATTCATCTTTAGGTTTAAAGAGCATTTAAAGTAAACGTAATGGAATCTGCTAATGCAAAGCTAAATGATGATAGTCTTATTATAGAAAACATAGTGTTGTACGGGTTTTTATGCCGTCTGCTGTTGTGGAATGTTTTCCTAACGTTTCGCAAGCACGAGTGGCAATGTTGTCTGGTAACTCTCGCAGTGAAAATACCGACCTCTGAAGATGCTAGCCACTTTAGCTTGGTTTAAAAGGTAGGAGTTTGAGCAACATTCACGTATCTCTAATTACTACATCAGCTTCAAGCCAAATAATTTTTCTGTTATTCATTTTCTCAGTCGAACTATTATCAATTTATTTTCATTATCAGAATGAAATTGTTTGATGTTACGCGGTCAACACATTTCCATAATTTGCGCCCATGAAGATTAAAAAAACTCCCTACTAAAGGCCTTTCCCGCCTTTTTTTCGCCCCGTGCAGCCTGCACTCTTGGAGCGGGCCCTAGTTGCCCTGAGTTAAGACACAGTATATGGGTATTAAAAAGATACTCACAAAAGTATAGACCAGCGCACAATCCGATGGCAAGCATCATTGCCAATAAATGGGTAAGTATTCCTTGAAAAGAAAAGATTTAGTTATATTTATATATTATCGTATTCAAATCGGAGTTTACCTAACATTTGAATTAATTATACTTGAATTATTTTATGTATAAACGTGGCAATAATGTACTCCAGTCCACCAAGAAGAAATATATTAAATTGAATTCAAAAGTTTCATACATATAAGCTGAATATTAGGATTTAATCGTCCTCACCACTCATATAACTTCTGAAACTTATTATGTGGTTGTTTCTTTGGTTCATTATTTTCTATACTGGCCGCTAATAGAAACCATAGACGAATGTATTCGAATTATAATGAAATTAGACAAAGGAAACCATTACATGCGCTATTCGTCTGTGGTTTCAATTAGCGGCCAGTAGAGAATATAATGGTCCTCTTCACTCTTATCGTATTCTTAATTTCACAAGTTTGAGGTTTCAAATCTATCGTAAATTTTAATAAATCATATTGACCACGCAACGGCGGCACCCTATAAAATATTATCGAAAAACTTACTTGAGCAGACAGATTGTTGTTCTCTTTGGCAGGTATGATATGGATTATAGCCAGGAAAAAAATCTATTGGTTCGACGTTCATTATTAATATTTCTCTTCTAACTTCTTCCTTAGTAATATAGTGTATAAAATGAGAAGCTGTACCTAGGATGCCATATTGATGATAATTTGGAATGATGCATTGACAGTTTCAGTGATGCGCTTTTGTTTTATTTCAGTTTTCTTTTGGCATTTTGATTCGCTTTTTACGATAGACTTTATGAGCTGTGATGAGTAGGGCAAGTGATATATTTGTAGTCGAGCATAGGCAAAAGATCAATCCGATTCTTTCAAGGTATTTCAGTGGATAAATAGTGGTATAAAGCTTTACAAATTAAGTTTTGAAATTTCCTCTCACTTTTATTGACTAATAAAATAGGCAACCTACTATGCACAAACATCTTTATTGTATTCAATTGCATTTTACCATTTTTTGATCATAGATTATTATGCTAATTCAAATGCAATTGAATATTGTGTGCCAATATTCTGTTCCATCAAAGACATTTTTAATAGTATGATATATCGTCATTGTCAAAAAAGGAAGAAATAAGCGTTTACTTGAAGTACTGCATATCTGGTTGCCTGCCTGACGCGCTGCATAAGTGCATAACATTACTTTCTGTATCAGCAAATATTCACGACTATAGCCATGTTTAATAATGTTATAGAAAAGCTTTTCAGAAAGTTCATGGAATTTTCTAGAATGAATTCGGTAATAATAATTTTTGCATCTCCGTGAACTGGGAGAATCGGATATGTGACACAACAATATAGTGGTAATTTCATTATTGTTTATTCTAATATTGTTATGGGATCACCTTGGCTATGATAAATTATTACCATCTTGCCAATAATACAGGAAAAGCAAACCAGTTCCAGTACTGCCAGTTACTATTTGAAAATGAAAAATGTTAAATTAATGATCTTCATTATGTATCTCGGTCGATCTTAACAAAATTGCATAAAGAAAAGGATTGTATTATTGTGAAACATTCAACTTAATTATTGTTGTGCACATTTCTTACAACCTTCTATATATAGTACTCGTATATAGAATAGTGTAGGTAGGTACCAAGCAGGTACTCCGTAAGTAGCATATAGGATCAACCAAGGAAGAACAAAAATTCTCATTCAATAAAAAGATTGTGTACCTAATTAACACACAGTTTCACTAATATAACTCTTTCTTTCAGTGACGCGTTTCGATTTATATATCAATCAATTATATATATATATATATATATATATATATTTTTTTTTTTTCAGGACAATGTGAATAGACATGCGTGAGGTTATCTATAAAAAACATATCTGTTTTTTTGTTTCCTCAACTAATTTATAACATTCAATAATTTGAGCTTAATACATAAAAGCTGTTTTTAAAAAAATTCAAGACATTGTATTAAGTAGATTCAAACAAATGTATATTTAGTTTTTTCATAAAATGTGACTTGGTATAACTTTATTCGAAATGATGGGCCTCTGATTTTTTAAGAAAGTTCTGCAGAATGAATTTTTCGAGGAAATTTATCAAAATATGAACAAAAAGCTATAATATACTATTTTTTAGAGCAATCTGTTTGGAGTAATTGACAAAATAAATAAATGCAAACTCTTGATCAAAAATGGGCTCTAAGTCAGTGACAGTAATGAAGCATGTTAAAATAATTTATGGTGTATCAACCTGAGTGCAGAACTTGTATTCACAAAATCTGATTGACGGATCCTGAATATGTTATATATTGTTGTAATCCCAGCAGCGCAGTTTTGTATATTCCAAATATTCCTTATAAAATCAATAACATTCCTCGGTTAGAGCACTAGTTTATTGTTTGGCACCAATTTGCTAAGCAGCTCTCACGCTTCAGATATTATTATTGGTTTAGCAGATTGTTTCAAAAGTGACAGACCAGAAAACTTTTTTGAGGATAATTGCATTATTCATCAATTTGTTGAAAAAATGTCCACGTTGTTGTCTAACAGATTACTACTTTGTCGTCTACTGCTGCATGTAGCAATAAAGAAATTAATATTTCAACTTCCTTCATTTTGGTAGGTATTATGAGGCGTGAATAAAATAATCAAACGCCTTTAACAAAATATTTTATTAAAAATATCACGTATAAAAATCCTATATGTATAATTCACTTAAATATAATTGTTTACATAGCCACCTTGTTGAGAATATTGGTTATTCCCTTTTTGACTGCTATAACCCATATTATCTTGATGATTATAACTCGTTCCTCCATAATAATAATTATTTTTTCTATAATTACGATCATACTGATGTTGGTTGTAGTTGTTATATTGATTTTGACCATTCAAACCTTGATATGCATTATTATAATTATAAGAAGTGGTATCATTTGGTTGTAACCACCATATCAAAAAAATTACACTGCCTGCTATCAACAATAGTACTAAAGCAGGAAGTAAAAAAGTTCTGAAAAAGCTGTTCCTTCTCAAAATATTAAAAAACGTCGTGAAACCGTCGACGATTTTCAAAAAGATCAAAGGACCATAACCTAGAATGCCTAGACCTCTGAATAACTTTTGTAAATCATTTTGTTTGCCATAGTAACTATAACCGTTATTATAATTGTAACCATAGTCATTGAAATTGACCAGATCGTAAATTCCTCTACCAAAGATACGTTCTATGATTGTGGGTACAGCATTTATGACGTGATCCAAAATTTTTACGATAATCGTGCCGATAATATCAGGTTTCGAGTTTGTAACTGGATTCAAAATTGATGATTTAGTGTAATCCAGCATCAAGTTAGGATTGTACAGTGGTTGAAGTGGCATCGGTAAATGATAAGCTGGCGGGTACTCATTGCTCCTTTGCTGGGAACCAGTTCGCGAGCGCTCTGAAAATGAAAGGTACATTTATTATTTGTGACGCGTTTTTCCATGTGACATAATCAGTCTATCAAATTATGTTATTTCAAGGGTCGTATGCACAAGCAGTCTCCTTGGGGGAAAAGACTGCAGCATCCGTATCTGTATAAACAAAAGAGTGGTGATTGAAAACACACATTGAGGTGAGTCTGTTATGCAGACCACCGACGTACTTTGTCGCTTCAATAACTGGAGGATAGGTCTGAGCATCGGTTCTCGAGATCGGTGCTCGGTTGGAGTGAGAGCGATGAAGAAATATGGATGGCGTGCACGAAAGTGAGACGCTAGTTTCTTTCAAAAACTTTTGAAACATGCAGTTGTGAGCTTTATTTTCCCCTTTCGACGTTTCTAACGTCGTTAGATCAATTTGAAATAGTTTTAGCGCAATAATCAATTTAATCAATAAATATTGTTAGTAGTTCTTTTAAACGTAAAAAAAAGAACGAACATACAATTATTATTTGGCAGTTTGGACTCAATAAGCAGTAATCGAGCAATACTTTACTTGATTTCATCGATGATGGTGTTTACGCTGTTTGTATACTAAATATTTGATGACATCTGATAACTCCAACACCGGTAAAATGGACTGGTATAAATGATATTGAAAAAATACTTAGTAGTGAAAATGCATTGATTTGATTTGGGATATTGAGAAAACTACTTATAAATAGATCGTACTATGGATATGCCCAGAATAGGTTTCTATATATACTTGAAATAATTTTACAATAAGCGCTTATATGGTTTGCGCTGTGAAGACCGTTTATCGAGATCATTTGTAGTATTGCTGGGAATCTACTTTTCCTTTCCTATCTAACGTGCTGTATATGATACTATTTCACTTTAACCAGTAACATAGACATTTAATGGGAGTTTTTCTAGCCACTGGCTTTATGAATTTGATAGAATAATGATTCACTGAACTGATATTACGATATTTTCTCTACAATTCTACTCTTGGACGAACATATCATAGGTAGGATTGATAATATCATCAGAAAACGTAGTGGAAAGAGTTTTTAAATAGGGAGTTCAAACAGTCAACTGGATTTAAATTTAACAACTTCAAACAATGCTGATAGTAGCGTCTTTACACTAATAAGATGAAATCGTCCAATTTATACAACAGGTTTCACAAAAAAAAGTTTTTTGTGATGTGTTCCGATTAAATCTTTAAAGCATCATCAGACTGTCAAAATTGACTTTTCTAATATTCTATTTCTTGAGATAATTTATCTCTTAACACATCGTATTTATAAAGCTATTTAATTCTTGAATTATATTTTTTAACTTAGGATATTTCAATAGTAAAATCGATCAAGAGATCAGTCTGTTCATCTACTATAGTGCAGTTAATGTTTCGCAGATATTTTTAGATCGTTAATGTCTCCATGAAATTTAAATCATGTATTTCATTACAAATATGAAGTCCGATTGTCTATTGTCATGTAAATTGCACAATTATATCTTGATGATGTAAGAGTTTTGCTAAGAGCGCCTACAGTTTGCACGTTGAATTATGTTAAGGGTGGTTGATATCCAGATATAAGCAGTATTTGCGGGCTCCCATCTGTGGACCCGGCCTTATACTACACAAATTCATATTCTGGAATATATCTCACATTATTCTGGGAAACTATGCTTATAGCAATATAGTCTCTTTCATGGTAAATGGCTAGTATTTCATAGATCAGTAAACATTAAACTTTCCAAGTCACTAAATATTATCTGAATATACCACACCCAATTTTCATTTGTAAAGAAGTTGGGAGTATGAAACTGTAATTTTAATAGCAATAAATTTCACTAGGGTATGATAATAACAGTTTTCATATTACAACCGCTTGTAGATTATCAATCCTTTATGATTTGTTCGTCCAAGTCTCACCTAACTGTGCTTTCAAGTCTTCCGTTCTTCTTTGGCCATAGTTGTATGTTTGACCTCTGGATCCATCCTCAAAAATGTATCTCTTCAGTGAATTGGTCAGCTCATCGTAGAGTTGACTTACAGGATAGCTCGAAGGGTCCACAGCTCTCCTGGTACGTTTTTTCACATACCCAAGAGGCGGAGGATTGGGTAGAGGTTTGGGAAAATTTGGTTGTTGTGGGGGTTGAGGGATGTTTTGATCCACGGTAGAGAGATTTGGGTTATAGGATGATATCGGCTTAGTATTGTCTCCATTCATGTTGCTCTCATTATCTGGAACAAAATATAGCTGTATTTTAGTACTTGGAGTTGGAAAATAACTATTATCATGAAAAAAAAATCTTAATTTTGCTAACCGCTATGAAAGATTATAATAACAGTATGCATATATTTTTATATTATTCATATTACTTCTCCGAGCTAACTTAGAGGAGTGAACTGGAGTGAAGTATTTACAAGAATTGCTCAAAAGAAATCTGTTATAAACCATAAGCCGTTATTTCCCAAAGTGTTTAAAATAGATCTGCATCAACTTCCTTCGATCAATAAATCTATTGATTCTCAGCTGGATAATTACTTATGCGTCTGAATTGAATAACTGCTTTTGTTAATGATCTTCTATATAGATCAAACAGGCGAACATATTCCGTGAATTAGTTGGGATGTAAAAAGGATGTTTGCAAGATCTTTTTAACACATTAGATTATAAATTCAACCAAGATGTATGCAATATTGCTGGAATTGAAAAAATATACATATCTAAACTATTGTAGCGTTCATTGTCTAAACAATTGCACAAAATTTAATTAATGTATATACTTACGTATTTCTATCTGTATGAATGTATGGATGTTTATATTTATGTATGTACACACTGCGTAAAAGTAAAGTGCGCCTCTAGACTTCTTGAGCTATGATAAAGGAAAACCTCGAACTACGGGCAAGTAGAAAAAACGGTAGAATAATCTATTATTCAGGATCCGAGATAAACACTCTTAATCTATCTTGCCGGGAGTGCAATGTTACCGTTTCAGATATCTAATGCATTTTTGAGGCGAACTTAGTTTTTTCGCAGTTTGTACCTACCTATGTAGGTTTGTCTGTATACATATATGTTTGTCATACGTTTTCTCTCAGAAACTAACTAACTAATCTAATTGGAGCAATCACAAACACTACCTAGTCTTACCTCTTGCCAAACCACTTATCTAAACTCGACACGTGTTTCGCTAACTGGTAGATGTTAAAATAGTTTTAATCTTCCCCTGAAAATGCTAACACAATTAGCAAAAGACGTGTCGGGTTTAAAAAAGTTGTTTGACAAGTGGTAAAACATGTAGTGTTTGGAAATGGGGGAAATTTTAATCAAAGCCTGTTCAGGTGTTTATAGGACATAGAAAATATCTGTTGCCAACACTAAATAACTATAACAACATATAGATATAGGTATTTATATTTTCCGCTGAAACCACCTACGTACGAATGAATATCCATACGTTTTCGAAACTTAAGCTAAGATATTCATCCATTTGCCCAGCGAGAAATATATTGAATCCTGGAGATTATCACAGGGTAATTTGTAAAAGTATTCATACCTACTATTACCAATAACGAAACAAAAATATGATTGATTGAACGGGAAGCAATAATACGTTTTGTATCCACAAAATGCACCCGAAGATAATATTGGACAATTTTAAATTAACGATGGAAGAGGTTTACCAAATAAGAGTATCTACAATCTTCGTGATAAATACTCAAGGATATGCCTAGGGCCAATGCAAATGCTTCTTAGTCATTGAATTTATACGCTTACCTGCCGGTGTATATAGTCCTGACGTCTCTCCGCCATTTGCTCCGCTAACCTCCTGAGCTGGCCCGCTGTTTTGAGGAGGTACATCGTAACCTGATCCAGGAAAAAACTGAAAGCCTCCTGGACCTGGTTGCTGTTCCTTATCTAGCGGTGATGGTGCGAAGCTTGGTTGTGGTCTATATACGGATTGGGGAGGCTCATTTCCAAAATTGGAAGTTGGAGGTGCTCCAAAGTTTTGTTGAGGTCTGTGAATGGATGGAATATGCTCATTTCCGTAATTGGAGATAGGAGGAGGTCTGTAAATAGGTTGAGGAGGGCTTCCCCCAGCGTTGAATAATGGCCGATAGAGTTGTTGGGATGGGTCTCCCTCAAAAGGTCTATAGTAAGGAGGTAGCTCTCCTCCAAAATTCATTGGAGGTCTGTAAAAAGCTTGAGGAGGTTCATAGTCTTGGTAGGGGATTATGCTTGGAGAACGAGCTGGAGTAAAGTCAATCCATGATGGTCGACTGTACCCGTAAGGTTGAGTAGGAGGAGGTCTGGGGTATTGTGATGGAGATGAATAGAATAGTGGGCGGTAATTTTGGTATCTGTTGTGGAAGGTATTTGCTGGGCCAGCTTCGGAACCTGAAATCGATTAAGAAAGTTATTAAAAGCCTATTACTTACTGAACCGCTACTGGATATGGATTGGAGAACTAAAGGTACATATTGGAGGCGCTCTTATTTGGTGAAAAAACTAATATAAAACATATATTGATGAAATCGTGAAATCATAAAGGTTTCGGTTGATTGCACCAGTCATTGCAGACAAATTGTTCAAGGAAAATATATGACTCAAATCCCACCAATACCGCATTGTTTTCGATTTTTTTAATGCATACTGGTATCATTGATATCTTCTGCATCAGCAAGTAAATATGGTTGAGATGCATCTATGTCGTAATAGCAGCGTTAGTGCCTTTGTGATACCACTACAGTAGCTCGATGCAAGAACAAGTCGGGGAATGCGTTGAGAGATTTGGACTTTTTGCAACTACTTTTAAGCTCTGGATGAACATGAAAAACATGGTTGAATCGTTAACTCACATTTTCATTTTGATGGATTTACCCACAAGGTATTCTGGCCATATAGGTTAAAACGTAGGAGTAAAGTTTTGGTTTGTGGCGTGTGTTTAAAGCACAAGACAAAAAATTATCATCTAAATATTTTTATGATTGCAGTTATGACAACTTGAAGCATTATTTTTGTAAATAACAGAAATGTTGTGAAAGGATTTTGGAAAAAAATATAGACTACAGTTCGTTCGTTAAAGATATACGTAATGATTTTTTTCGAAATACGCTACCTTTATTGCCTAAGCTGATATATCGATACAATTTTCAACTGCAAGTTTGAAGAATATTGAACTGAAAACTGTAAATTTTAGTACAAATAGTTTCTCAATTTTTCTGATTTTCCAAGATTTCCATTATTCCCAGTATTTCCACAACTTACTTTAAATTGAAATCTAAACCTTCATTAATCTGAAAGCCGATATAGAAGATATTTAACACCTGAGTTAAATGGCACTTTCGTAATTATTTATGACCCTATTTCAATTAAAAATGAAGTAACCTGTAGTCGCTCTTGTTGAACCAGAAGTGGAGTATGCTTCTAATTTACAGAGGGAAACAGACGACAGACCATATATACAGACCGACAAAAATGAGTGACTGGCTTTTTGTGTCATGGCAATACAATTTGAGATTTTTCACGATAAACAATATCTGCCACTTATTAGCCTGGGGAGTAACAATAAAGTAAGCGAGATTAAAAACAAAAAGACTTGTACCTCCACTACTCAATCCTCCATAACCAATGTCTGGCATGACAAGATTACCTAATGGCCTATGACCCATATTCTGCCCAACAGGGTTTTTTGGTCTATCTCTGGACTGAAGTAGCTTTAACAGCTCCTGGTACCTATCAGTTGGTATAGTGGTCGGAGTGTTTTGCAAAGCTTTAGTAGGACTAGGACCATTTTCTTTGCTCAGTCTATCTATCAGTGCATTCAACTGTCTGTCATCAATCATGTGATTGTCTGGCAGATTAATCTCTTCTTTGGGCCTGAGAAATTCTATGGCATTTTGTAGTCTCTTGAGCTCACTGTCGGCGTCATCTATTCTACCTGGAAGTAAAACAACGACTGTATTTTGAGAGAACGGAACTGAAAACCTCAATCATGATTCTTCTCTTAAATCTCGAATAAGGATTAGGAATCTTTCAAGAATCTCAAAAAAACGAGATTTGAATATGTTTCAATTTTTGATTTTACATTTTTGATACCTTTTGTGTCACTGGATCGATTTTTAAAAACGCTAAAGCTTCTCTGTTCTCATCACAGCATTAATCAGGTAAATTTCATTACATCAAGTTGTAATTTTCAAGTTGATAACATCAAGTGAACATAATCAGCAATTTTTATTCTAGATGAACAAGATCTTATTAGAACTCAAAACAATATTTCTCTAAAAGAAAAAACGCTGAAAAGTATTCCTAAAGCCAACTTAAAACGCTGGTACGTATACTATTTACCAGCAGAATCATCATTAGTATATGAAAATTGATTAATTAATTCACAAGTTGAAGGAAATGCAATATTAAAAATAGAAGCATGTAAAACATAAGTTTTTTTTATCAGAAACATAATGATTTTCAGCCACTCTTACAATCTCTTAAGCGGAAAATGAAGAATGGTACAAAAATCAAATGTTTTTAGAATAGCTGGTGCTCTGAAAAACTGATAATGGCACTTGAAATGGGTCAAGTCGAAACTTAAATGGTCAGAATCGTATAACTGCCCATAAATAGTAGTGAAAATCACATAATTTTCCTCAAATTTCCTCCAAATTTCAGAAAGCCATGAAAAAATCTCAATAGCCCTCACGTTGTGCCTAGATACATTATAGTCTGAGAGCTAGTTCGAACTTTGAATAACAGATTTATTCAATATCTCTGATAATTGCATTACACGACTGCTTCCATTCTCGCGGTAGGCACAGACAGATGACAGATAGACAGACGGAAGTGATTAGCATAGTTGTTAGTGATGTGTGTGTATCATCAGTATTTCGAGATTACTATACACCCCTCTGATACTCATGTGGGTAGTAAGATGTTATGTTTACCTTGTATTGGCTGTTCGATGAGCCTTGCAGCTAGCTGTAGCACTCGCAATAGTTCGCTTTCATCACTAAGATCCCTACCACTCGTAGATGTTTGTCCACTTAGGTGTTTCAGGAGGTTTGTCAGTGAGTTTTCTCTATTCCTTCTGTCAATTGCATCTTGGAAAAAACTCAGTTCATTAGCGCGGATTAAACTCTTAGATATTTATTCAAAACTAATGTGTCTAGAAAATGTATAGCATATGTAATAATATGGAGAAAAAATAGTGTTAGAATACAAAGTTTCAAAAATAAAAGTCTTTCAGTAACGGTATCAATTTATATCATCCTCGGACTGTCAAATTTATTTATAAATCGAATAAATTGTGAAAGTTATAAGTCTGGTAAAATATATATAATAGTTTTTAATTTTGATTTTTCAACTCCATCCAATTTTTTTTCACAAGATTTAATATAAGCCGATTGGGAAAATATGTACCAAAAAAATTCACTGCCTCTAAGTCTATACTGTATAGAAATTAAAAACATTTTACAGCCTGAAAGTAAGCCAGGTAATGGATACCATCGTTATGCTGGTCCTATAACTATAGTTTTGCTTCAAGTTCGATAAACTTGTTTATATACTTTGAAACTATTACCCATTACAAATTAAGTGTCAATATATTATTTTGTATCCTATTATTCATAATCAATACATCCAATACGTCTTGAGATATTTATTCTTGGCACAAACTCAAGGTAATATTAGGTTTTTCATTATTCAGATTCATCAATTAATGGATTGATGAAGCGTCGCGGGACATGCTATCAGGTGAAATAAGTAAATCAGTACAGAAACAATGGCGATGGATAGTCGATACTCTTTTTTGTAAAGATGTATCTTCAAAAAACTTCTTATATATATATATATATATATATATATATATATATATATATATATATATCTGGGAAATAAGTATGTAAAATGCAATAGATCTTATTTCAAAACAAGGATTTGAGGACGTAATTTTTTTTGTTAATTGCTTCGTTGTTACTGCCACTAAATTCTCAACGTATATTTCTCTACAAATTTCTCAAAGATCGTTGAATTGATCGCTCAGATTACGTGACGACAATGACTGTCATAATTAGTGAAACATCAACACAACATACGCCACTGAACATTCTTAACCTAAGTTTCCTGAATAGATCAAAATGTTCGAAATTCGAAACGTTTCTTGACCACAACATTCAGGCAACCCTTCTTTTGGCAATTCTCAGTATACATATTTTGATCCCGATCTCTCTCATTTATGCTAGTAAAGTACAGCTAAAAAAACCAAGTATTCACCTTGGATTAGCCTTCCTAAGTTTCCTAGATTACTAGCTCTGGCTTCCTGACTACCGACCTCTCTAGTTGTTGGAATTCTAGCCCCCGGCAGCCCCTTCGGTGGGTGAAAAGTAGCTCCTAGAACTGGTTCATCTTCACTGCTCGTATCGTTTTTCAGCATCCTTTTCACAACGACTTTCAAAAGATTTAATTCTGTCCGGTGTCTCTTGATTTCGTCTTGCAACGACTTTTCAATTTGCTTGTCGTAAGTGATCATTTGTCTCGTTTTATTCAAAGCATACTCCGCCTTTTTCAAATCGGATCTGAGTTTCTCTAGTTCTTCATGCACTGTACTCTCTGTGTTGTGTTCGGGTACAGTTCTGGGTCCAAAATCATCCAAACTGGTATCACCTAGATGTTCCAGAATCTTAAGTAGATCTTTTTTACTGTATCTTTCAGCAAAGTTATCATCTACATCTTTGGTTTCATGGTCCAAGAAAGACATGACATTCTGTTGATCTTTTAGTAATACTACGATGTCATGCAGGTTTTTGATTTCTTCTTTTAGTTCTTGTATCCTGTGATTTTCCAGATCTGTATCTCTGTTGCAATCGCTCTTGGCTTCAGCGGTATGCTCCTTATTGATAAGAGGTGGCTCAACTACAGTAACTGGTTGATCAGAAGCAGCAGATCTTTTTGATCTTTTGATAAAATTATCTAGTATTCCCATAGTTGTAGTTTCGAACTCCTTTATAATTTTGTTATCGAGTTTTACTGATACTATCTTGTTTACGGCGTCTTGCAAATTATTAGAGTTTTTGAGCATCTTAGTAAATGCTTCAAACTTATTCTCAGTGGGTGAAAGATTGTTTAAAACATTGCTGAAGTGTGCCGAGTCTGTTCCTTGTTTGATTATGTTACCTAAATTTGATATTGAATTTTTTACATCATTGGCAAAATCATGTTTTACTGGCACCAACTCTTTCAAAACGTCATTCAGACTAGCAATATTACTCGTGCTTTTTTTGTTAAAATTTCCGTTCGTTGTCGGTCTCACGCTATCAAAGAAGTTCTTTAAACTTTGTAGTTCAATTTGACGTTGTATGTTGTTGTAATCGAGATGCAGTGGATTTAAGTCTTCCAATATACCTGCAATACCTTTCAAATCATTATTTCTTTTAATCAATGTTTCTGGTTTGGTAAGAGTTTCGATAATTTTTGAAGGCACTTTGATCACATTAGCGATGTCCGATTTTATGGGTTTGAGATTTTTCAAAAAATTTTTCAGGCTTGAAATACCATCTTCAGTTTCTTTATTGATGACGTTACTCAACTTGTCGGGGGTCGATACAACTATAGAAATGGTAAAAGTAAATTAATACATTAGATAAAATATATGACAATACTGAGATATTAATGATACACATTTTAATTTAACGATATCACTTCATGTAGATTGTAGACGCTCTTACTCGGTCAAACTCTTCCATCATGCAGATAAAAAGATCGTGTACTTGTACTGTGTGTTAAGTACACAATCCTTTTATCTGCATGATATCACTACAAATAATTATCATCAAGCAATCCTATGCAAGCCTTAGTAATTGTAAGTGATTAATCGTCTATAGTGAATGATCGAACCGGGTTAAAAAAATGTGTAACATATTTCAAATATAAATAAATTCATTTTGACTGAAGTAGAATAGAGGAAGACTGGATAATCAATTATTTGTATTTGAAAACAATTGCTTGACTTCAATTTAACATTCTTTGGTCTGCTGCAAAGACAATGAGGATCAAGGAACAGTTCTATAATGTATTAAAATGGTCATGTTTGAAACTAACAAAAAAGCAATCATGTTTTTCTTTCCAATTATTTTTAGGAGCAAAACATGAAGTAAGCAAACGTCAAACTTTACACTCTGAAAATTAAAGTACTGAAACAGATTAATCTGATTAAAAACTTATTAAGGGTTTGTAACCTGAATTAAATAAACTTTAAGGTGTGGTATATGCCAGAAAATCTCCCAATATCGCAAAATTATGCAAGAGTGACATCAAGGACTTTCTGGGGGACTTCAAGTCCCCTAATTGTTTTCTGACTGCTCCTCACTACAAGAGATTAGGAACTTGGGAAGCATGCAAAAATAAAGTTTCGAACTTGCTAAAATTGCGAAATATCTGCTGTCTCCTTTCTATCTGAATATTAATGACTACGCCTATAAAATTATTTCAAGCTTGTATAGAAATGAAAATTAGAAGTTAGACAGTTTTAATATACACAACACACAGAAAATGGAAAAATAAACATTCATTTTTTTTATCCTTACTAGAAATTGAAACACCAACATTAATAAATATAAGGTCATCAAAATTCTATTATGAAATGTCTAAATAACGTGTCATAAAAAACAGGCCACTAACAGGCTTTCTGTTATGCGCGTGTGATCATGGAACGGAAAACCTACCATCAATAGACCTCTTCTTCCTGTACTTCCCCAAACTGACCGTTGCCCTTTCTGGTTCATTTTTGATGAGATTTTTCAGCTTGTATGGTTTCTGTTGAGTAATTTTACTTAAACTATTGTCACCAATTTCGTCATCGTAATCAGCATTTATGAGCAGTTGAGCGTCTTTCACAATACCATCAATGGCATCGAAAATCAGGTCCTCAAAGCCACTTCCTATTCTGTCGATGTCTTTCTTGAATTTCACTATTTGCCGCTCACTATCACTGATGTCACTGTTTGCCGCGATGATTTTTACAAAGATTATGTAAAAGTAAATAGTTCTGTGGAAAGACATTTTTGAGACTGACCATTATGATTAGGTATTGTACATCGAATCGGGTGACATACTTTCCAATAAAATGTGCAGGTTCAGCATCTATGTATACGTGCATGGTTTTAAGCGATTTGTTATCAATTCATGGATAAATACAGTTTCCATTGACGTAGGAATTGTAGCATTGATAAAGGAGGTCATGTGATTGTTATAAGCTATAACAGGAAGTATTGCAGAATGTTATATATTTCCCAACCATGCTTTCCCTGACTAAAATAATTTAAACTTTATACGATTACGTTGAAATAATAAATTGCCCGTTCTACTATTTTGCCTGGTGATGTGTCCCATTTTATACTTGTTTCCATATATATATATATATATATATATATATATATATATATATATATATATATATATATATATATATATATATATATATATATATATATATATTAGTATTTTTATAAACTTTTCCACACGCTACCTTTTACAATTTTTGTACCCGGGGGTGTTGAATTTTATCATCTTTTTTGGTATTCCCAGGTTCCCCAGCTTCTATTTTATGTATATTTTTGCCTCCCATATAATTTTTCAGGACTAGCATCACCTATGCTTATTAGATGTCCAAACCGCTTAGTTGATTTTCCTCTACCTTCCTCAGGATAGATCAGACCATTTCTTATAATCTCTTTCCCAATTTTGTCGCTCCTAGTAATTCCTTTGCTCCTCTCAAGTATATCATGTCACGAGGTTGAATTTTATTTTCTGCCGATTTTTAAGGTTGCAGTTTCAAAAGCCATCATAGGTGTGAAGATGGTTTTGTATGCAGTCATTTTTGTTTTACCAGTTATCTATTTCTTCGATATGAATTATTTTTTCATATGATACAATTTTGATGTCTTTTATACCTTTAGTTTATTTCTTTTTCTAATGTTTAATCCTCCTGTATCAGAATTCATAGATATTCGAATGCCTGTATGTGTTCCTTTAGAAACTATCTTAATTTATTAGTGTTTATAAGTGGTCATTACCTTTGTTATAATGATATTTATTCTAATTTTTCTTTTTAGCAGTTCTTTATTCAGACGTTCGATTTGTCTTGGAGATATTTTGGATTGTTAGCATTTATAGTAACAGGTCAACTGCGGACGCTCACTAGTCTCATTTTGTACAAAAACCTGAATGTTTTTAGTTGTGATTTTTATTGCCATGTAGATTGTAGATGCTCTTACCTGGTAAAACTCTTCCATCGTATAGATAAAAAGTTGTGTAATTATACACAGTCTCACAAATAAAACTCCTTTTCTTTCAGTGACGCGTTTCGATTTGTATTCAAATCATCGTCGGACTGTCAGATTTAACTGTTAGCAAGGCTACCCAGATTACTTGCCAACTAACTAACTAGTTCTATCATGGATACAAAACTAGAGCTATCAAATCTATCATACTATCTATTCTGTCTAGCTATTTTTCTATTAAATTATTTTTTCTTTTCTTTTGTCTGTCTTAGGGGAAATATTTATTTGGCGATTGAATTTACACTAGTGTTGAGGGAAACCCCTACAAAACTTTAAACATCGCCGTCAAAATGTCCTTAAGATATTTCATGTGATAAACTATTTTATTTCTTGAGATATTTCACGTTTTAAGATATTTTATTCCTCAAGATATTTCATTCTTCTTAGTACATTCTATAAATTAAGATATTTCAGCAGTAAGTTAACCTAGAATACAAATAGATGGAAACTTATAGTAGTGTATAGATACAAATTGGGTTTAAAAGATCAGTCTGTTTATTTACTACAATGAGGTCAGGGTTTCGCAGATACCATTGAATCTCTAAGTTTAAATCATGTATTTTATTACAAGTACTCTATTGTATATGCAAAATCAAAAACATCAAAAAAATGGCATTCTGCGATACGTGTGGCGATATAAATAAATTTATTTATGAAAATAAACAAAATCCTGTAGGATTCAAATGAGGTATCTGAAACCACATAATATGTAATATATAATGTTCTGCTCACAATAATAACTACTATCCAACATTTTGGTATGAACATTTTAAAGTGTACCATTTGCATGTACTGTGAATTTAATGTATAAATAGATCTCATAGCTTTATTAATAATCTTATATCTTCAATTCTTTTCTGATTCTTATAATTATGGAACATTTCTTCACATAATGACGACTTCGAGTTAAAACCTTCGTCAACTTCAGGAAGATAGATAGATTGAGAGATAGTGATAAAGATGAGATAGAGAGAGTACCTATCCACATACTGAGCTTCGTAGGTACTAGTACTACCTAACTTGCAAGGCCGGTAACATGACTATGCCTTGACTAGATATTGTTGAGATTAATCCCCAGAAGCTTGATGAAAGATGATTCGAGTATTTTGCATCCAGTACTACAGCTGGCAGATCAGCATTTACTATTCTCAGGGTAGTTTTCTGAGTTTTCTGAGCGTAGGTATGTAGTAAAAGCTTATGGAAAAAGATTGATTAGTTTATTTAAATAAAGAAAAAAGCTTCAGGAAGATAGATAGATTGAGAGGTAGAGATAAAGATGAGATAGAGAGAGTACCTATACTTGTGATCTGATCAAAGGCTGCTGAACAGGATCCTCTTTTATATAACTATGTTCCGTTACTGTTAAATGAAAAATATATATCATCAGCATATTGTAACTAATTAATGTAAACATCAATGGAATTTCTTAATTTTAAACGCGAATACTCATATTAGTCACATTTTTATTCCTTTAAACGTGTTCAACTATATATTGTGAACAAATCATGTCTCGAACAGTTTAATCAATATGCTTCAGTTTTGCGTTTGAATCTGTAATTTAAACTAATTCCGCGAATAGGTACCTACACATTATCTATTGTTTGAAATTTGTGGAGTTTTCAGTTACACTGTTTCGGTTTTCCATAGTCTTCAGGTTAAGATGACATGATAACACATCAATTGAAACGTTGTTAAACGCAAAAATCTAAGACAATGGAATTGGAAAGCAGTCCGGTACGGATGCAGTATCAGCGATATGTTCCAAAGCTACGAAGGTACACATCAAAATTGATAATAATGAATTTTGATGAATCTTTGAGAATGTTCTACTGTTCGTTCATCAGCAAAATGTTGTGAAATGGCCGGTTTCTATGACTCCCTGATATATAAGGATTGAACATAACAAACATTGATTTCTGATGGAGTGGTTAGAGTATTTTCTGTTTTCCGAAACATTACTCCATCTTCTTTCGTATTGGTATTTGTGGTGTTTCACTTTCTATATCTCCACATAGATCGGTTACTAGGTTTTAACTGATTATTATGTGTACAATATATCAGCAGATTGTATTACAAACAATGAATGCAAGCATAAGTTTTTGTTTCACTCTTAGAGGTAGATATTTTGAGAAATACTCCTATTTATTGTTTTTTTATAACTGAACGGTTATATTATGATATACATTCTTCAGTTATTGTTGGCAATAATTTAACATTTCCAATAAAACAGGGAGAAAACCTTGTGGGATTTTTGAAGATGTTTTTTTAAAGCTTCTTCGATTTTTTCTACTATTTGCATGATTACAGATTAGCCCATACCTATTAAAAATGAATGAGATTCATTGGTAACTCCAAACAAGTATGGATGCCAGACACGTGCTATGAATACTTTTCCAGAGAACCATAATGAAAGTTGGTCGCGAGACACGCAATCCTATATTCAAACGATTATATTGATGGAAAAGGAATTCAATAATATCAAGCAAATCCTTTATGTAAACAATCTTCTTTATTCTTGCGTACATTCAACGCATTTCGTATACCTACACCGATCGCTTCACAGGGACATAGTGATGGAAATGGGAAATGGTATTGAAGCTTAGAAACACTGCTCGTCAAAAGTGAAAGCTACCTCGAGGTCGTGGTTTCACAATTATGACATTATGGATATATATATATATATATATATATATATATATATACTATCCAATAAGCTGTTGTCAAAGTTAATTACAAATATTTATGTTTTTCGGAAACTGTATGCCATAAAACGTAAAAATCGTAATATATAAGTTAAGAAACTTTTTCATGATTACGGTACTTCCTCCGTCTGTTGCTGTGAGAAGTACAAAGGTTGCCGAGACAGCTGAAAGGTCGTAATATTTGTCAAACGATATACGGTTTTAATTATCATACCTGGACAAGTGCAATGAATCGGAAGCTGGTGTCAAGTAGGATGACGCTGTTCTTCCTAAGCACTGGTATCATTTTAGAAATAGGAACTTGAATCAAATTCAACATTGTGGACAGTTGGATAATATTCAATGAACTGATAGAACTGAACGTTAGCCCCATTTACAAAAAAAATTACTACCTTAAAATACCGCGCAATATTAAAAAATTCGAATGGTTTAATTTTGTTTGGAACATCCGAAATGCATCGACAATCTATCTTGGATGGTCAGAAGAATTGTAAAATTCAACAAGTTTTTAATAAAATTATGTACATCTAATTTGAAGACAATGTGTGAATAATCAGCAATGTCGGTAAGTGCGGAGAAAGTACAAGGATCAAATATTCACAGATAACAGACTTTCTGTCAACAACGTCAAAAAAATTGAGGCTTCCTCCTCCCCTAATTTTCACCCACAATTTTTGATGGGGAAAAATGATTAAATGATCAGAGACATCAGAAAGGTTTAAAAACAAAGTTTGAGCACTTCTTCAACTTCAACTGAGACAGGTGGAACATAGAGACAACCTACTTGAAGCAATGAAAATGCATCTAATCTATAATAAAATTACCAAAAAAGAAACCAAATATCCTTTAGAAATAACAGTTAACTATGCTGTAGAATATCGTACAACTTGAAAAGACACAATGATTTGAGCTTGCTAGTTACTGGGCCAATTTCCGAAAGCAGAGATTTTTTGTCACAGTAGTAACCCCGTCTCAAATGTAACTAACATATCCAAAAGGTACTTTTCGTGTTAAGTTAAAAAGCCGTATAATAACAGATCAAAGAGATTGCTTTGATGTCAGATAGCATCCAGTCAGTGCAAAGAGCCATTTTCAGGAAATCCTGACATTCTAAGAACCAGTCCTAAACACCAAGGCAACATGCAAGAATCATGTGCCACTGTTTCCTAACATATCCAGACTTTTGTCACCTAGTGTACACATTCAACATCTAAGCAAGTGCGGGCATATTCTTCCATCCTTTAAATCCAGACGTATTCAGATCATAAAAGAAATCCAATAAATCAGTGAAGTGCTGATGTCTGCTATAATACAATCGTCTTTTTGTATGAGCTTTTTTATGTGCTGCCATTTTTCTTTTGGCAGTTCCACGTTTCCATCTTATATTTTATTTTATTTATCACGGAGGAATAGGTTACTATTCAGCTTTATCGGATTGAGCAGTTAGATATAGGTCAGAGCCAACGTGGCTCTTCGAATATTCCAAATATGCCCTTTACAGTAGGAGCAGAGTTTACACCGCATAGTTTGGTTCCACCAATTCCTAGATAGGGTCATTATGTGAATACGTATTGCAAACAAATGAATGAATGTCTCTGTTTATTCGAATATCGACTGTGAAGGTTCTTTGTAGGGTCAGCCGCGTCCACCTGACGAACGTTCTTTACTGCTTCAGGGCGTGCTTTGGAGCACATCTACATACTGAGCTTTGAAGGTTGAGGTTGTTAAGGTTGAGGTTGTTAAGGTTGAGGTTGAGGTTAATCCCAAGAAGGTTGATGAAACATGACTCAAGTATTTTGCACCCCTCAATTAGTAAAGCTGGCAGACCAGCATTTAATTTTGTCAGGGTAGTTTTCTGAGTCTTCTGAGCGTAGGTATGCAGTAAAAGCTTTTAAAAAGGTTTGATTGCCCTAGATTCTAAAATACATAAATTGAAATAGTTTATTAAATAAAGAAAAAAAAGCTTAGTATAGTATATTATATCGTGAGATGAAGTTACATTACAAAATAGTTAGCTGATCATTAAATCCCATAGAACTTTATACTGGAATACTTTCATGATTATAATAGTTGTCGCCTATTGGAGTTGGGAGTAAAACTAGATCCTTCGTCAATCCACTTCAGTTAATTAGTGTACCAGTTATAACGGGGTGACATCGTGAAACGTGTAGTGTTTTTCACACGCGAAAATGTGTTTCTAGGGTGTCGTCCAATGTATCGCGTGATTTTCACCGCGTTGTACATAAAGATTAAGAGATATGGGGAGCGGTATTGTTGGAATTCCTGTGTGACTTTTTTTCACTAGATTTCTACTCCATTAACATACCGGATGGTCCATTTAACTTGAGACAGCCGTGTGTGGAAAATCTGCGATGATTAGAGAAGAGAGATTGATTAGCGCCCTTCGTTGGTGAATGTATGGTGCAGAATTATGCATGAGAGGTTGATGGGTCCATATTCTATTGAAGGAACGTTGGAAGGCTAAAAATATCGAAACTTTTTAAACCATTTACCAGAGCTAATCGGCCATATACCACTTCAAGAAAGGGCAAGTACTCGGATGTGGCTTCAACATGATGGCTGCCTTGCACATTATGCCAGAATTTCACTGCAAGTGCTGGTTAGGGATGAGGTGGTCCCGTTATGTGGCCTGCTAGGTTACCAGATTTAACCCCTTTTGATTTTCTTTTATATAGAAGCTCCCACTACATTGAAAAATATGACGTAACGCATATGATATGCTTGTAGAGTAATCAATAGAAAAACTCTCCTTGGGTATCATGAAAACTTTATAAAATGGATCAATGAATGGATGGATAAGTTGGAGGACATCATTTTTAACATTTGTTATAATGCCTTCAAAAGTTTCTATATGATAATTATGTTATTTATGCCTTCGCGAGGAGAAAAGCATTTCTGACAAACCATGTAATTATTTTGAAATTTATGAAAAGAATAAATATTGTATTTTTTATCTAATCAAGTTGCAATCAGATTTAAAAATTTTGATAACAAAAGGTATTTGTTTTTTCTCATAGAGTAATATTCTGCAATTAAAAATATATGTTCCCATTAAAACAACATGGTTGACGTTGCATAAAAACCTTGAAAATGCTGTCAATATCGAAAATAAAAGTCATTATTAACTCTCCCCCATTGCACCCAGGAACTTTAATCTGAATATTTTCATCTAAAAACTCACCGTTGTCGCGTTATACTGCTGTCTCAAGATAAGTAGACCACCTTGTATATTCGAGGAGAGCAAGAGAAATTCATTGGAAAAATATAAATTGTAGACGGGTGGACAGGGCAAATCGCCACTACATATATTCGATATGATGTACCTATTTGATCAAGTTTCTAGACGTTTCATGCCATATAGAGAGTATATTGCTCATTTCTATCAGCAGGACTGTCAGTCGACTGTCCAGTGATTATTGACCCCGCTATAACTCCGAAATTACCCCTCAGATTTTGATATAACTATGACACTAAGTTACAACTGCGGCAAAGACGGTAATGCCTCGTAGTTTTTAATGCTATTTTTTGTTTACTTTTTAATCGTTTCTGAAGCCCCAAATCGTTCGAGGGTATGCGATTAATTTTTATTTATTCTCGTGTGTTTGTGTGTGTGTGTGCTCACAAAAAGTGTGTTATCTCGAATTTGAATATCTTCGCGATCACGATACCTACCACATGTATGAAGTGGGAAGTAAAGTGTTTGGCTATTGCTTCTGTATTTTATTTTAGTAACGATTCCCAAAAATTAGGCGGCATTCCTAATTCAGAGTCCTAGTTTTAATTCTTCCATCCCAAGTTTTACCACCAACGTCTGATAGAATTATTCAATAATAATGATAATAATCGTCACTCACTGACGAGCATGAACCAATCACACGCAAATCGTTTGTTCTATACACTATAATATTCGATGACCATCGTTAACGTCTGTGCAAGGAAAGTAAAACTGCCGGTATATCCCAATCCGGTCATTTGTCACTCGGATATGGTAACCGGAAGCTTCAAGGCCGGAAAAATAATTAGGAAGGAATCAAGACGTGCTATTCCGACCCATAGAGCGATAGCCGGAGAGCGGCCTTTCGCGCAGCTTTGAGGTTATGTTCGAACGATAATTGACAGTTATCTTGCATAATTATCTGAGATGATATTATGCAGTTTACAGTGTAAACCATACTGCCCGTTTGGATCACCACTAGTGACCAGTTATAATTAGGAAATTATTGGAAGCAGACATCCGCCACCGTAGATGATGAGGGTGGGGAGGGGTGTTCAGGTGCGTATCATGATACTTTCTTTCAGGTTCATGGTGAAATTTATGTGAGGCCTTAAATATATGATGTTCTATTGTAGGTTCCGGTTGTTTAAAGATACGGTTAGTCAGATTTCTCTGTTGTTGAAAGTTACATGCACAGATTTTGATCCATTTTAGTTTGGGCCAAATTTCTGTTTCAATAAAAATGTTTTTAACGCTTTTATCTGCATATGTGTCTTTAGTAACGTGACAATTATTGGTATATCGGCCGTAGAGAAATATACAGTATTCCAGAATGATACCCTATGGATGCTGTACAAGGTAGTAACATGAAAATACATATTTTAATTAAAAGGGCTGTAAATTTAGTCTTGGTTAATAGGATATAGATCGCTACTCTCGTTGAGTAGTAAAGTATCCGTATATAAGTCAATAACAAAACCATTCTGGTGCTATCGCTATGTGACTCTGCCTCCAATTCTAACATCAATATCTTAGAACGGTTCAATCCAAAAAACTAAGAATTTGGACAAAGGCTGCCTGGTATGTTCGGACGCGACTTGAGGATCAAATCACTGAAAGAAGGGTTCCATGTCCGAGAAGTAGAAGATTTGGCTACAACATCCTAATTTATTAGCAAAATACTTCATGCAGCAACAGAACTGGCGCTAGCATAGGCTGAAGCATCATATCGCAAGTAATCTACCGGCAAGGTTTGATTGAGCTTTTTACCTGTAAACATGATTGAAACACCATACTCTTTAGTCCTCTTGTAAAGAAGTACATGGCTTCAAAAGCTGAAGTCCAGACCAAACACCAACGTAGCAGACCTTACACCACTCCATTGCAAACTTTTTAGGTTGTTATACCAGCAAGACGTGTTTCCTACTGGATGGAAGAGCGGTCGCGTACAATTTATTCCTAAGAAGGTAAGAAATGACCTGCCCAGCACGTATAGGCATCTGACTCTGACTATGCTCTGCATCAGGTCCAAGGTTATGGAGGATGTCACTACCGTGCAGTTTTGCAAGTACCTGGACAGTAACAACATCATCAATGATCGCCAATACGGCTTCGTCAAGCGGAGCATCCACGGGAGATCTTCTGACCTTTTGTTAGTGTGTGGAATTGAATACTCCTGTTCGAGATTTCTGTCTATGGGGTTCTACCGGGTATATGGCAGTGGTTGGATTGTTTTCTCTGGGACCGATCCTTATATGTGGTGGTGAATGGATGTGCTTGCTGCGATATATTTACCGTCAACGCTGATATTCCCCAGGAATTTACCCTTTGTCCGATACTCTTCTTGCTGTACATCGACGAACTGCTGGAAATGTCAACCCCTTTAGTGTTTCGTAGACGACAGCACCATTATTTCCTGCATGGAACCAGCCATTCACTTCAACGAGAGATCTTACGTCATCTGGAGTAACAAGCTTTTCAGATTCATGTGGATATCGAATGGAAATCTACAAATGAAATCCAGTTTGATGCACAAAAAGCTCAGACCACAACCCTGACAAGAAAGTCACATACTATCCGTGGATATGAATGGACGCCGAGTAATTGTGTAATCTCTCATCAAGTTTCTGGAGATTAACAATAACATGTCCTGGCAGGATAATGTTGCTAGCCTTGCTAGGTCGGCGTACCAGAAATTGGTGATTCTCTTTCGCTCCCGAAAATTATATTCAGCAGATCAGCTGCCACTATTCCACAAGACTCAGATCAGACCATCGCTGGAATATTGCTGGGATGTATGGGTATTCGCTCCAAATCACTCATTAAAAATCATACGGGTGGATGCGTCTGACCTTACAAAGGACCTCCATAATCTAGAACCACGGAGAAGGGTGGATGATCTACATCTATTCTACAGTATTATCACTGCAAATCTTCAACTGAGCTATAAACAGGCCAATTCAACAATTTCATTTCACATAACAGCCATGCTAAACAGTATATCAAACCAGAGGCTTGATATTCGTACTATCAAATATTAATAAAATAAATATCGCTTGAACTCAGACTAGGAAAATTTTTTTAGAAAAGCGAATACGAATAATTTAAAAGTAAGTACTAAATAAGGAAGAAGTTCTGATTTTATTATCACGGATCCTTCCAAACGAAAAATGGTATTTTTACAATCTGGAAAGCTAATCTACTTGAATATATGTCATATAGTAGTTCAACTAACCTGTAACATAGAAAGTTATTAAGTAAGCTAAAAAGACTTGGAAATGCTTCAAAATAACTTTGTTTGCTATGCTAGAGGTGTCAATGCACCCTTAAGCTAGGAAAATAAAAAATAAAATACCAGTAACAAACTAATGTAACCATTAGAGTTTAAACAGTGTTGTGAAAGCCCCCATTTCAATCTTCCAACGCACCGCCCTTAGTTAACCTCCCCTCCCGAGTCTCTGACCCCCCGATCGCCCTTCGCGCATCCCCTTACCGTCACATCGATAATAGCGCTGCGAGGGGGTGAAATTCGACCGACTGACTGTGTATATACATCTACCTAGATCGCGCTTCACCCCAAAATCGCGTCACCGGAACTCAATCGTCGTTCTATTTTTTTTCTGTCGGTTTGTTTGTCGTTTTCGGGTTCTTCAGTCGCGAAAGGCCTGCGTGATTCTCGCAAGGGTGAATTTCACGCGAACGTACCACGTCGGGCGCCATTTTTCGGAGACAAAAGACTGTTACGGGTCATGGCATACTTTGCGTTCCGGTATATACATTATTGCAATTAGAAGTATGAAGAGCAGGCAGTGATTTGGGTGGTCGACGATTTCTCAGAGTGATCGGGAAACTGGAAAACAGTGATTCAGAGAAGGTTACCCCAGTGTGTTGTGTCCGCCATTTTGCTCTAGGTATACGCCTAAATTCGGTTCTATCGGTGTTATGTTGAGTGATAAACTGTTTAAAATTGGATTACCGTGCATGTAGGATGTTTTTGAAGGTATGTGTAGCCTGTGGATGTTGTTGTGGGTGTGCCGAGCTTTAAGGATGAACGTGTTGGTACGATAGCAGATGTTTTTGACATGTGATGGTCGTTGTAAACAGGAATAGAGAAAAATCGCTGTTCTGCATACTAAATATGTATTTAAAGAGATTTTGATAACAATTTGCTCATGAATTGTCGGAAAACTATAGGAATGAATGCTAATACCGGAATCTAATTCTAGGGCACCTACATACATGAATGTCTTTCTTCAATTACGACCTATTTATTGGCAAACATTAAAAATGCATAATAGAGAAGGAGGGTATTTTAAGTTTAAATTGCTTTTCCAGTCAATAATTCCGTTCGGAATTGTGTTTCTCTTATGGCAAGATTTTTCAAATCCTTTTCTTTTGAATATTGATGATAAATCACTATAATTGTAAGCTAAACTGCAAACATCAAGTTATCTAGAAATTTAAGTGACTACTTACTCAAGCTGCTATTAGTAGTGCAGAATAATCCAGTAGCTATTTTTAACTACTGTATCAAGTTTCATGGCATATATATGGATATAAATTAATTTACCATGTTGTATAAACTGAAAAATAACCAAATGCTCCAAACTGTCTTGCTTGTGATCTGCGAGGTAGGATATATTAAAATTTTGAAGAGATCTAATAATTCTGCAAACAGGTTTGGATTGAGCATACATAATTACATAGGGAAATATTATTCCTGTTTTTGTAGGTTTGTGCTCTCGGAAAGAGCGGACCAGCGACGTTTCTTAAATATGATGGATGTGTTTACACGTTTCACTACAATGTTTGAATAATGGTGGAGGTGTTATTATACCTTCCATTTTCTCAGCTAGGCTTTTCACTGAATCATAATCACTAGCAGGTGTCGCTATGACTGGTGGTTCAAAGTCGACTCTTACGTTTGGGATCTTAGAATTCAGTGAAACGTAAGGAGTCGATCAAATTATGTAAACTGGTGTATCAGTGAGTCAGATGAATAAGCTATTCATTCTATCGAAAATTTGAAGTTATTTTCAGTATTTCCACACCAACAGCACTTGCGCCTAAAATTTATAAGTCTCATTTCTTTGCGTTGTCGTATTTAATGTATTGAAAGCCTTCGTTAGGGGGTAACATGTCGGACAGGCTTGCTGCCTATGGTCTGTCACCTTGAGAACAGTTTCCTCAAGGCGAGATATTTATCTATCCCTATCAACGCCAGTGTTCTCCATATGGAATCCGTTTCTCCTCAAACACTCTGTGGCTGTACATCAACAAATCTTGAAAATAACACTCAATCCAGTCTACACATCCGCAGGTGAAACCATATTGCATGAAGCCAAGCAAACCACGACCATCCTGATAAAAGGTTCTCACCATCTCGATAGACATCGGCCACAGCAACATGCTATTCAGATCAACGAAGATCTTAACAAATTATTGAATGAGGATCTACAAATAGAGTTCAGTTTAATGCACAGAAACTTCAAATATTACCCTAACCAGGAAAACAGACACTTTGCACACAAACGTTTTCTAAAAGTTATACTTTTGAAATATTTCAGCCTTGTGGTAAATTTGGATAGGCATTTATCCTCTCACAGCGTTTCTGAAGCACAAAAGGCTTTCAAATTTTGTGAGAGGTTACCTGTAAGAAAAATTGAAGCATCAGCCACTACGGGCTTTCACAATCACATAGACCTGCGGTAATTTTCCTCATGGTCGTTCCAGAACCTGTATGTGTCTTCTTATGCTACTCTCAGTTTGAAAATAATGTTACTATTATACTTTAGTAGACAGATCACCCAATAATAGACCGCAATTTGGATTCGGACCGCTGAACTATTTTCTGCTGAGCTTAAATAGTACAATATATAACGTAAACTTAATTTTCTTATAATAAAATAAAAAATAAAATATTCATGTTTCTGTTCGTTTTATTTTGTCATTGCTATTTATAATCTCAGGTATATTTACAAATTCAAGATAAGTATTTAACTTCTAACAATGTAATAAACGCAATGATCTAGAACCTCATCTGGTATGAAGCGATAGTCAGATTATTTCAAGAAACGGACCCTAAATAAAACTAATTGGTGATTTCTGCTAATTGATAGGTCGTAAACAGGATTGTCGTGAGGGGAACTTTAAAAGGAGGCTTGTATGCACTCCTTTGAGATAAAATCCGGGCCCTTAGAGGGCATCATCTGGGATGGCATCCACTTTAATACCACTTGATAAGAATAATAAAAAACTAAACAAAGAATTATCCTATGAAACCCTGAAATAAAATGGAAATGATACGTAATGCTAAAAAGTTATGAAAATTCATAGTGTCCTATTTGTATTTTATCTGTATTTGTTTGAGGTAAGCTATAACATAGTCGGAAATCTGTTATAATGTTGTGTACAAAGACCCGAAATAACGTATGACATATTTTTATACTTCAAAACGCTTTGATTCTCTCAATTTACATAAATAACTAATATTTTGATGCCTTGTACTTTCTATTTAAAAATAAACTTATCCCTTAAGTAGTTAGTTATGCGTTGATATTATCATTCAACTGAATCCAATAATTATTATGCTATTTATCCGATTTCCTTTTACTTGACATTCTCATATCTAAAGTATCGCAGTTCTATCCTGAAGAACCGAAAGCCCTCTGGACGACGTAGACGAGACGGTGCGAAATGTCATTATTTTAATAAAGCATTCGCTGCAGATAACACAGATCCTATTAATTTTATCACATCTCTCTATCTGTGCTCTGAGCTGCACCACTAGCGGTGGAATATATATTGAAAGATTCAGTAGCGGCACATCTGGACTAAAGTTTCATCGAAAAGTTCAACTTTAACTACTCACTACTAGAGTCATTGTTAAAAGACTTATTATGATTATAGATTATGTTTTTCGCTGGCCACTAATTGAAACTACATACGAAAGAATAATATTATATGTTAATGGTATTATATTTTCAAAATATTTTTTTATTGTTTTGGCGGGCAGGCGAAACGTCAGTAAAGATTTGTTAGTACGTATGAGGTTTCAATTACCGGCCAGCGAAAATATAATGTATTTTTCAGCATCCTCTCCGTCAATTAATTTCACAAAGCTGAGGATCCACAAAATGATTGCCTTTAGAGAAGGCTCGTTCCAGGTATCGGAAGTTCCACTTGGTCAGAACGAGCCCATTGGGATTTGCCAATTCGCTGTGGTGATGGCTCGCGGTGTCTCTAGATTGTGGAGGATATCAGGAACGTCCATTAGGGGGTGCATCGGAGCGCGTCCCCACACATGCGAGCAGTGTTATAATGATTTAAGCCTTGTATTAGTAGCTCATGTTGATAACGTTTTCTACAATTGAAGAACAAAGCCCAGCTACTGGGGCGACTACCTAGCCAGACTGGCAACATGGCCATGCGAGGAAGGGTATTGTTAATGTTAACCTCCAGAAGATTGATGGAAGATGACTGGAGTTTGGGTGTCCGTCACTCCATCTCCATGTCGTGTGGACAAACATGTGATTTCATTGTCTGGTTAGTTGTCTAAGTCCTAGTTGTGTGCTATACTGAACTCTATTTTCAGATTCCCATTCGATAATTATTTCAAGGTGCTTGTTGGTTTGGATAGCATGTGGCGGTCACCGATGCAAGGTCTCTTGGGGTAGTATTGGTTTGTCTGGTTCCATGCGGGATATAATTCACATGTTATTTCCAACAGTCCATTGATGTATAAGAAGAGAGTTGGAAATAGCACATTTCCATGGAGAATGCTGGGGTTAACGGTTAATGGTATCTATACATGGGAAGTATATTAATCTACAACACAGTGGTTGAAAATCTGGTCAAAATATGAAGGTCAATTGCTATGTCAGCATAATTTACTACCTTATAGTATTTGGCATCGCTGAAAATGAATTTGATATTATTTACTGAAAGAAGAAAATGGCGGATTCAAAATGGCTGACGTGATTGACAGAAAGTCATCTGAACTCGATGAATATCGGTGTATTGGTGTTTTGAGGGTTGCTGATTTCAAATTTGAAGTATTCACAAGTTTGATTTCGGACTTACATTGTCTATAAAATTTTTGAGTATCACGACGTTTTGATTGATATGCTATCTTCAATCATCTTCAGGTGTATTGAGGGGGGGGGAGACTGTTCACCTGAAGACGATTGAAGATAGCATATCAATCGAAACGTCGTGATACTCAATTTTATAGACAATGGAAGTCCGGAATCAAACTTTTGAAAAATTCACCTTAACTACAATTTTTAAACACCAATTAAATTTGAAGTAGTTTCGTGAATACAATTGCGGATGTGTTTTGAAATAGCCATTTAAATTCCCCGAAAATCGGTATACTGGGGCTTTGAGGGTTGTTGATTCCAAATGAACTTCTCAAAAAGTGACCTTTTATCATGTATATTGTATTTAGATGTTCTTACTTTGTGAAACTCTTCCATCATGTAGATAAAAAGATGTGTAATTATCACACAGTTTCACAAATAAAACTGTTTCTTTTAGTGACGCGTTTCGATTTTTATTAAAATCGAAACCTTTTATTAGTCTAAACATTATTTTGTAAACTTCTATTCAAGAGCAGAAATATTTCCGTAATATACTTTTATTATCTAGAAATAATTTATATTGTGAACGTAGAATAATAAGAAAAATATGAACAAGAACTTCTAGTTTCCAGCTCTTGATTCATTCAAATGTGTTGAATCACGTATCCATACACTTACATGAAAGAAATTCGTTATAACGCGCCAATGCGTCTACCTATAAAACCGAAAGTTGCAAATAGTTGGTTTTTTGGTATGGTTGAAATAAAAGTTTTGTGAATACTAGTTAAACATTCAAAATTAGTAGCTCTCTGGTGTTTCCGGTAACCCTTTCATTTTTATGTTTTAGATAATTGGATGATGAAATGTCTATTTTAGTTGACAGTGGACTCATGTAAAACATTTTGAAATTCTGGTCGACCTTAAATACTGAAAAACATTACTGATTCGCAGGAAAAGGTTCCATTCTATGAAATTAGAATTGGTCAATCGATTGATAAGTTGTGCACTTCATGGGAAAATTACGTCGGAAATCGCGTTTGACGTTTCATTCCTGATGGTCAGCTTGAGACTGACTACAAAAACAAACACTAAGTGTTACCTATCAACGAAAATCCATAAATTTTGGCCAGCTTTTTACGACTTTTTGCCACTGTGCACCACCATGAATATGGATGGATGGTCGAGAAAACTAGGCCATTATTCGCATAGATCCAATGTCAGCCTATAGACCACACTCGATAGGAAGTTTTCCATATATCAAGTCTAAAAACTTGATACTTTCCATGTGATGGACAAATGTATATAAGAGAAGAGCTAGAAATGCTTATACTCAAGAACAAAAACTACATGGCTGTCAATCAATTTTGCATTTTTTTGAAAACATCCTGTTACAATAATCTAAAGATATTTTTCATGACTGCTGCTGAAAAATGTCAATCCCAGATCACGTTACGACATACATATGAAATCTTTCTTTTCTATTGTGCCCCGTCCATTCGTCCCCCCTATCATCTGAAGGCGGTATGTTACGCCAATGGATCACATCAGCTGCAGGGTGCAATAAGCTTAAACTGAACGTTGGCTTCATTCCAGTCACCATATCGGCTAACCATATAATATATCAGCACAGTCGAACTTGCTTTTATTCTCCCGTTAAACAGAACTAATATCGTAAATTGCATTAGATTTTATTTAATAAGGAATGCCGCACTCAAACCTGCAATGCTATACAGGATGTAATAGTCTTTTAAACTAAACATGGTTATCTACGTATTCGTCGAATATTGCTAGGAATATTTATTGGTAGATCTGACAACTTGTTCATACTGTAAACATGCCCATAATATCTCTTCATTGAGATTCTTGAGATTTAAAGAATGGAAGCGAGTAAAGGCTTCTATCGAGAATGGTGGGAGGGCGTTACTCAAGGTATCACGTATCGTTCAGAAAATGATTTTTGTGCAGAAAAATCAATGATAAATCGTGTTGGAGGTGACTGTTATTATATTAATTCAAGAATGTTATTTTTAATTTTTTTATTGATTCAACTTTTAGTATGGAATTAATTGATCAAGTTCAATGTGATGTGAGCTCACTTAGCAACATAATGTCAGAACATATAGATACTATTTTAAGACAATGAGTTTCAAGTACTAGAAGATGCAAAATTGCTTGCACTGAAATGTCCCCTATCATAATAATACTAAGAAAGATGAAAAACGAATCTCAAAATGTGAAATACAAACATACTGAATAAATTTTTGTAAATTGTAAACATTCTTACTTAGAATTTTATTCCATCACTACAATTGGATTGCTAATCGGTCACAAAGCTTCCCAAATAAAGCTGCAGAAAATCGATGTTCATATGGTAACACGAGTCCTAGCTAGGAACTGTCACGCCCAGGGCAATTTTCGCCCCTCTTGTGGACATAACCCTCCCTTTCCCCAGAAAAACGTTAATGGCGACAACTTTTCTGCTGATAACCATCTCCCATTCTATTGCATATTTTACCTCTCCAAAACTTGAGGAGCAGATAAACATCACTACTGGCAGCATTTTCAATACTGCGCCGAGAGATAGATCCCTACTTATCCTACCCTAGCTACAATTGCGATGGTAACAAATAGTTTGCTTTTGGACTATAAGGGTTTCACTTTCCACGCATAAATGAAGAAAATACTACGTAGTCTAAAATTTCTGAGTGGGAGAAGTTCTATGTTGTCTAATTCCTGAAAATCTATGTCACTCATTACCTTGGATCTATCTGCTTATCTATCTGTCGCTCTTTCTTGACTTCACAGAACAATTTCAGCGGTTAATTTTTCTTTAAATCCATCAAACTTCATATTTGGATGTTTTTAAGAAGCAGGTCACTTTAGACATAATCATTACCATGTTCATTTAATCATCACAGACAAAATCAGTTTACATGTTAGTTGATGTTTGTGACCTTGTAATCTCAGTGACCACTATAGTGAAATTTGAGGCAAGATAAGGAATACGCTGTAGGCTAAGAACGCTGGTCTATTTATCTTGACATAAAAAAAATGGTGGTTACATCAACACTCATCTCCAAGCGTCGTGCTTGGTGGCGCTGTTCATTGTCAAGTTAGTTTAGGCTAAAGCCGGAACATGCATGACTATAGCAGGTCTGATGCATAGTGGAGGGCATACACTTAAAATGGCGGTTCTCATAAAAAACATGATTTAAATTGAAGAATTTCTGGACCCCAGACTTCTTAGTCAAATCCTTTACCATATGAAGAGTGTCGATATTTTCATCTTTTATATAGTACGTAATAATTCCCACGCGAAATATATTTGTCACCCTGAAGCCCCCGTAAATGCTGGATCCAGTAGAATTAAATAATCCGCAAAACATTACCATAACTCCGAACTCCGAACTTCGTCTTTCGCTTTTAGAGATGCCTATCAATTTCGGGTGCATTTGTTTTTTCGGCTTAATAATTTTGAATTTTTATTGGGTCATTTATTTATAATTTGCTTCAAAATGTTTGCACATTATTATATCCAAACTAGAGTTATAAATGAGTTATTTTATTATTATTATTCCATTACTGCTGTACTTTTAACAGTCTAGTTTTATTCCATATTTTATTTTCCTAAGTTCCCCTTCATTTGTCGGCAAGTACTACCAAATATGATAATTTGTTGAAAATACCGCCTTTCCAAGCGAATTAGAGCGTGTGGAGTACCAATTTATTATATTTGGCATTTTCTGGTAGCTATTTTGATTCTATAGTTAGTCTACAGCTCAAAATTATCCACTGTGTATACAACTCCAATTTTCGCAAAGAATAAAGACAAAAAACGTTCTACCATCTGAGCTAAGCATTGAGGAGATCCTATCCTATAATATATAGGAAACTGGACAAAATGCATGGTTTACATGTTTTATACTTTTCTTGTTAGTCAAATGCCTTTCAACACAAAAATGGCATATCGAAAGTTAGCATTAACGAACAACTAACCGAAGTATTATTTCACGCAAACCTCGTGGTAAGGAATCACTGTATCATATTACGAGCGGTAATAACCTTTTCCTTCTAGTATCTACTCTAAAATAGAGAAAAGCCCTCACATCTGGGGAGCAATATAATAAAAACACACAACTTGTTTCGCTAGAAGCGAGAAATATACAGCCAGATAGGAGCCTGGGATATTATCATAAAGTACATTCTGCTTTCTTTGCCCCATCCCACACTGGTGAATTTCCAAACCATAAAATGAATAATGGACGAGCGTAGCATCCACGATAGTGTAGCCCTTTTTTTCTCGGTCATATTCATAATAAATATATTCACGGAGTCATTATGAAAAGAGCAGGTTCGTTGCTGGTACAATAATGAATCATTTGCTTTGGTCTGTGCCGGTTTTGTTATGTAAAACTTTGGAAAAATTAATATGAAATTGTTTGCTGGAAGAGACGTTTATATTCTAACAATGGATTTATGTCTGGAGGTATACGCAAGAATACATTCCAGAATTTGTGACTGAATGAGGTTTTCTTGATCTGACCTGGTTTGTAGTAATTTTTCATCCAGCAACAGCACGTCAATAGCAAAAGGCGTCAAGGAGGTTGGCGCTTTGCTTCCCACGAAATTGTTACAGCTTATGAATGTAGATTTGGATTCGATTATGAACCTTTGATAATTTGGAATTAAATTTGAAAATTTGTGTAAATAGTGAAAAACTGTTTCCAAAAGCTGTTACAAAATTTCCATAATTTCCAAAACGTACTTCATAAAGCTCATACCAGTTCACGTGAAATTAGTCAGCTTACTTGATGCTATAATTTAAGAGGCTAGGTAGCAGTGATTCGTTATGAACCACAACCAGTTAAAATGCAAGACGAAGACAATCTAAATAAGTTAGTCTGCTTTAGACCAATCTGACTACGATATACACCACTGTAAAGTTTGTAGAGAAATGGTTTGAATTTGTTTAAAGCAGTTGAAATGCATAAAAAATTTCCACACATGTTGGATTGGCCGTCGAATTCTTCACAGGGATCAGGAGGGAAATATATGTGACATTCTATAAAAAAACAAACCGGAAATTATGAATGCTGTATTTCTTCCAATTAAGTGCAAAAAAGGAAAAGATCGACCACTTCTTTATCAAGCTACTTTACAATCTCTGCAGTCAATATTCAAGGATAAAAAAAACTATCTTAGCCATCACGATTACGTGCTGCCAAATCAGAAACTAGATAGCAAATTACATATTTGTGTTCCTCATGCATGATATGCAAAAGCATGAAACCTGGAATCGCTGAATGTCATCACTTTATGACCACCTTTGTTTCCAGCCCTGAACAACTGACGGAAAAAACCGAGTTCAGTTCTCGTTGCATGAGGTTTCCATGGCAAAGAGTTGCGAAGCGAATATATTGACAATCATGTGTGTTGAACGAGTACGGTTATAGATAATGGCATGTACTTTACCGACATCCAAAAAATATCTGCCCTTCAATTCACCCCCAATCTTTGGCTAGTCCCAATATTGTTTGAACATGTCCAGGGGGTTCGGAAACGTTCACAAACACGAGATCCGAGATTTGTTTTCAATTTATTACGATAACTCCGCCGCCACTACATTGATTTTCAGAAACTATAAAGCTTCTTCATTCTTGCGATAATAATAACCTCAAAATAGCACTTTCCAAGTTACATATGGTTCAAAGATTCCCGGACAGGTAGAGACAGACCGACGAAAATAAGTAGTGTTTCTCTCACGGCGCTTCTGGAGCGCAATATGGGCATTCTGTTATCTATAAAATACTCCAGAAGGTTCACATTGTAATTTTAAGCTCTTTCAAATTGAATCACTTCTGTCACTGGTTACACCGGTATTATTTGAGCCAGACTAATGATTCCCATAGCGCTCTATCAATCGATTGAGCCACCTTTAATTTCACGCCGGCAATTCAATGGCAGAGTAGAAAAAGAGAAACAATACGTCAAATACGTGTCTCGACCATCGATGCAATCCAAAAATAATGACGACGGCTTCCTGAAAATCCATTTGCTGTAAAAGTCCCCACCAGATATTTTACGATATTGTATTTAGTGAATTTATTGCTCTCCTTTCCGAGATGTTTCAACAACACAACATGTTTCAAGGAGATTTACTGGACATGGCTATTTTATTTCTGGATATATAGGATATGACCATTGGGATGTTTTATCGTCGAACTTATAGTGGATATCTGAGATGATTTTAAGTAATGGATCAGGATAACATTTTTCTGTGATTATTTAGGATTTAACCGTTACTCCAAATTTTTGTTTTCTTCAATGCGAGTGCAGTAAGCGGTCAGCACTTCTTGTCTTCCTATCTTTTACTCCCCAAGGCACAGGTGAAGAAAGTTTTGTGACCGCGACAATTTTTCAAATCGCGTTTTTTTTAAATGTTTTGTGTCATCATCCCATTTCCATTGGTATGTTGGTGGGGTTTTGTCATTACGTAACGTGATCTATCATTGGACCTAAATTACCAACTTCTGGAAACTTAGTTCTTTATGTTCATCGAAAATTTTTTTCAGGGAGGTGGGACTCAAAAATTCTGATAAGTTTCCAAACCTTGTTTTTATAGATTAGTGTCCACAACAATATTTTATAAGGTCAATTTCCAACCCTAATGTAGTTTTTGTAAACGTTGCTACTTGCTTTCTTTTAAATTTGTCAGATAATTTTTGGACTACTCCGAGTTTTGTGTGTCTAAGAACTATCAGGATCTAGATAAATATCCAAAAATGTAATTGAGATAAAATTGTCAAATGTGTAATTAAACCACAAGCTTTCACAAACCTCAGCAAGTGAGAGTATCTACAATTTACAAGAAAAATGGAATTATAAGTTTTCCAAAACCAATTCTATATCTGCTTCTGAAATATTTTTAATTCGATATATTATGTTTCTTGGATGTTTTATGACACATATACAACCATGTCACTCATTTTCGTCGATCTGTTTGTCTATCCCCAGATGTTGGCTCCTCGAAAATATCAGACGAAAGCATCGCCGATATTCGGCTACGGTTTGGTGATCATTGCACTGGACGATTGCAGAGCATTGGTACTCAGTTCATCGGAGAAATATCAGATCTATTCTCATATTTATCTCTGTCTTGCCCGTTTGCAGGCAAATATGATCTTTTGTGTATTTCTCTATATTAACGTATTTGTGTTCAATAACGATCAAGATCCTCAGTGCCTTATACTTGGTAATACAACTTTGTACAAGATGAATTGAGACAGTCGTCACATCAAACTCACTCACTCAATCTAGGCTTTGAACAAAATGAATATTTCGAAAAAATTAAATAAAATTGGATATGTCAATGCTTGGCGAGGTCAGGTAGGTTGACTAGGAACTTCCCCTCAGTGGTATCAGTTAAAAAATAAAGACTCTGATCAGATTTTGGAGCATTTGATCCTCTTGAGGTACGATTTAAAAATAACACAACAAGATGCAGATTGATAATTTATAGATTACTATTTTAATATTATGTTTGCAAATATCAACTTTCATGTTTAAATCCCAATGAAATGAGAACAGAAACTCAGATAAAATTGTGCAACAGATGCACACATACCACGAAACAAATAAATGCCACCTTTTGTAACGCGTTTCGCTTTAATTTTCAAAGCAGCGTCAGAATATCAAAAATGACTGTGTACTGTAAAATCTCATGAAATATCGTTAGGACATTTTGACTGCAATAGTTGATCTTTTTTGAGGGTTTCTCTTATAAATTCACCAATCAGATATTTACCCTAAGACGCAGAAAATATAAAAAAATTACAGAAAAACAGCTAGACACGGTAAATACAATGTTTGATTTGAGAAATCAAGTTTTATATTCATACTAGAATTTAGCTGGGTGACAAGCAACCTTGTAAGCAGTCAATTTTGACGCAAAGGCGCGTGTGAGTCACACAATTTCTTCCTAATGATGGAAAAGTTTAGCCAATAAAACATAAATTAACAGCAAACATTCTAGACCTCGAGATAGTTGTTTCTACAGAGAATTGTGGTGAACAAACTTCCAGGCAAATAATAGAAGAAATACCTCTCTTATTTACACAGGCGTTGCCGACACGTTCTTTTAAACTGGCACACCGCTAGAAATGTATCGAATGAAAAGTTTTTATTTAATATAAAGTTTACAATAACCTCCAACTGTATTTTCCCGTGGCGCGAGAATTCCTCCAGGAAACTCGAGGAAGGCATTACAACTTCACCAGAGAAAATATACGCTATTAGACTTGCGGTGTTTTCAAGAAGTTCATCTTAAAAAGTGTTTATTTATTCATAATGCCAAGTGTGAGCGATGTTCTACAATAGGATAGTTTACAGGAAACTAAACAAGTTTCTAAATTAAATTCCGCTCGACAGTGTTCTCCTGCAACGTAAAAACAACACTCAGTGGAGTAAGAGGAGGGAGAAACAATGCTTTCTTTGTAGGTTTGTTGGTCTGTATATTAACTTGTCTGTGAGTCTATTGGCTTTTTCATCACCTCATTTTCTTAGTAACCGCTTTATCGATTCTGTTGAAATTTGGAAGGGACATGATGTTGAATAATGAACAAAACCAAAAAAACCATAAGAAAATTCCCAAACTTCCATTTAATTTTTCGTATTTTTGTCTATGATTAAAAATTGGCATCACGTAGGTTGTAGCAGTGGCCGCTGAATTTTAACCGAATTACTGAGACCACGGTACTGTTTACCATTGGTTAATTTTAATGATGGTTAACTGAACGCTATTTAGTTTCAACATTCAACACCGAAAAAGAATTATGCAATAGTCATGCATGCTACACTATACACTATAAAGCCAGCAAAAAACTTGAAGTTAATGAAATTAATTCTCTAAATACAACCTAAACCAACCTTAGCCTGGTTTCTGCTTCAATTCAATTCACCAATAGTCGCGTATTTGATTGGTCAAGGGAGGCACCCTCCTATAATACGTAAAATCTGTGCCTGTGCATAATGGGTTGCCTAGTCTAAGGATATTTACCGCAAGCATTTTTAAACGAGAGAAGAAGCATAGCCTCTCCGTATGGATAACGTTGATGGACTGTTGCCATATCGCCAGTGCCGAAAAAAGCGCGCTGTTGCGGTGGTTAGTCACTAATACAAAAAGATAGCTGAATGTTACTCAGTAATGGTTCAATTCGGACAGAAAAAAATATATAGAAAAAAATTATTTTCTTCCAAAACGTCATGCGGAAGTCTTTTGTCTCCTCTGACCGGTCGCCACTGATAAATTGACGCTATACTTGCCACACAATCAAAATACTCTGGAACTAAAGATTTGAAACGTTTGTAGCTGTTAACCTTTGAATTTCAATTAAAAAAACAGAATATCTACTGTAAAACCTTAAATACGGCTAAAATGGAATACGTCCCATCATTATATTGTATTATGTTAGATTTTGACCTCGGCAAAACTCCCTACTTGTCAAACATATATTATCGTTCACACATTTGCATTCAAATCACAATCTATATATACATCCCATTCGAGTAGTGATATAGTTTCGATGATTGAATACATTTCGAGTATTTTAAATAATCTTACACCATATGAATTTAATTCCCAAAAACAAATAATTTTAAGGCGTAGTTAATCCCTTTGTTGAAAAGGGGCTTATTTGTTCAGTTTCTGTTTTTACTACAGATAACGATATTTTAATTGAATGAAGACCATAAATAATGAAAAAAGTGACAAAACCAAAAAATTGCGTCAAACTGGTTGACTATGTATAATAATAGTTCTTAAGACATTTGGTCAACCTATACTTGATTAATCGTGTAATGTGAATTTCTGACTTTATTATTTTGTGATGTTGAAAGTGTCTCTTTGGTTCAATTGATCTAATTTATTCCATTCCTTGTGGTTTATCTGCAATATACTAACATATCGCGAACAGACAATTTGAGAACGAGAATGTCTATAAATCAGTATGAATAAAAATTGTTGTTTGTTCAGCACACTATTTATTTAACAATGAAATATATGAGAATATATACTTATTTTGTAACTTGTTTCTCTTCTTGCAGATTCATTCCAAAATATAAACATGTGGTAAAAGGCGTGGCTGGGGGGGCTGGCCCCTCTATAGTCGTGGCGCCGCCATCATTGATCACCACGGCGACCGACACAGGTAAGCATGAAAATAAAACTTACAAAAACTAATTTAGAATATTAATCGACTTCAGAATGTAAATATACATATTTTTCTAACGTATGACAAAAGAAACATTGCAATGCAAGTATTTTGAGATGGGCTTACTAATTTTTCAATAGTGAAGAATTTATAGATGCAATTGGTTTGACGCCTGTTTTGTCCGACGATAAAGGCGATATTACATTTACGAAAGTACTGTCGCGAAACTGATTATTTTCCCGTAAGTATTTTCGTCGATCGGAAACATGTGTTGAAACGTTGAAAGTGCTGTCGTGAGTCTAGCTTCATATTATTTTCATGCAGTTGAGAAAATGGCATCGCGATCGGTTGCATTACGTGTGGCCGTTGTTGACGTAATCAATCAGATGATCATCTATGTGTTGAAAAAGGAATTGCGAAGAAGGAAACGCCGATGCTGGGTTCGGAACTGGCTCACTAGAAGAAGTTTGGGTGCCCAAACCTTAATGACTGAACTATCATTCGAAGATACAAAAAGTCTACTACTATTTATGAATGACGGAAGATAAATTCAACTTTTTGTTGGGAATAGTAGAAAATAATATCCATTTCCATAGCCTCTATTATCCTATGATATGCAGCATCTCGAGCTTCTCTATTTTCATATAAGGGATGTTTAGTGTCCCACAAACACACAGTATGGTGGTATGCTCCAATAAATTTTATATTTGTTGCGGAGTTCCACTTTTTCTCGCCCGCCATTGCCATTATCAAGTTGCGACTAGTTACAACGATTACATTTGCGAAAGTATTGGCACGAAAGTATATCCGAGGTAAAATCGCGCAGGACGCGATTTTAATTTCGTCGTCGTAAAAGCAGGGTTGCCGTCGTGCAAGTGCGAAAATAACACAAAAATAATTCGAAAGTACCGTCGCGACGACGTTTTCGCGACGGTACTTCCGTAAATGTAATATCGCCTTAATGAGATGTTTGCACACACATACTTCATTCGGCATAATATCTCTTTTCATACGTAGAAGCTCACTGTTTTGTACCATTTTTATCATACGTCAAACAAGGGAAAGTAGATAATCACTTTGTTGAAACTTTACAATGAACTTCTTCATGTACTAACATTTTTTCTTAACGCTAGCAACCTTGAACCAATACTATCTGTCTCGCTCTTGAGTAGGAAATACTGAAAATCGCCAGAAATATCCAATTCGAAGTATTAAATATATTTTGATTTGTCGATATATGTCAATGTGAATGATTATATGTCCTCTCGCAGCGCTTTTGGGGCATGATAGGCTTTCTGCCTTTGAGAGTGGTTATCCATAATAAAATTTAAGTTTCATGATATATGTATGTATATCACAAAATAATAAACCACTAATCTTTGTCGGCCTGTCTGACTATTTGTCTGTTAATTCCTGACTCCTTGCCCCTCTAGTCACATTTTGATGAAATTTTGACGTTTGATTACTAAAATAGTACGCCGGAAACACTGCTATACCTCTAACTGATTTTGATGAAAGCTTACCATTTCGATACGAATATAGTGAGGGCCGAATTAGTTTTGAGGAATAACATATATTATTAGTTTTTTAAAATCGTTGTAATGGCAGGAGTAATCGTGAATAGAACTTAAAAAAACTGTAAAAATTTTGATCGGTTCCGAAACACTTCTTCATTATCCAAAACAAATTTGGACAATCAAAAATGAATTTCGAAATGGATGGAGAGTCTGTCTGAACTGGTTACCTAGAAACGAGACAAAAAACTAAAATCCAAAGAAAAGATCATTACTACTTTGTAGTCTATTTTAAACATAATAGCATACATTTTGTTGCATATATAAACAATTCATTGACGCTTGGTTCGCATCAATCAAAGGATATTAAATTAGTGACTATTCCAATCAACCAGCTATGGATCTCTCTGTGTTAGTACTCGCACTACTATCGCAAATAATGCACCGAATTCAAAATTTTCAATCCATGCCTCGTACAAATGCAATAGGAATGACAGTATCTTTTAAATTCAATAAAAAGATGTTTGAATATAGTTTCTCATACAAGTTCGCATTTATTTAATGCTGGGTTTGTAGAATTACACAACTTTCTATCTACACGATGGAAGAGTTTCACCAAGTAAGAGCATCTACAATCTAGTAGAAAAAGGGTTGCAATTTAATTCATTCATCCAAAAGTCGTGGACGTCGTCATTTCAAACTCATCAAGACTCGTGAGCATAATGCATATTTCTAACAAGTAAATGAAATCACATGATAATACCTATTTGGCAAACTCATATTTTCATGCGCAGCAGCGGCCAGTAAATTTATAGCATGATGAGTCTGGGGTCAGTGATACAAATTCAGTGTCAGCAAAACAAAAGTATACTCTACATCATCAGTATACCATATTTTCCAGTCGATAAACTAAAAAAAGAGTAATAAACTGGAAAATTCACTTACCGAATACAAGCTACTTTCTGATTCAATTAAATGTATCGAAATACGGAAAACCAAACCTCTTCGCATCTGTGATTGATCAAGGAAAGTATCCTTTTCTGGATACGTAAAATCTGCACCTATGGCTTATGGGTTGCGTAGTTTAAGGGTGTTACAGCCTGCAGTTTTAAACGAGATATGAGACAATCACAGTGCCTCCTCTCCCTGTATATTGCGTCTATTTCCATATATACAAAAAAAATAGCTGAATATTATTTGAACTAACACCATACTTAGTTAAAATTCGATTCATCAAGGACAGAAAATTCCAATTTTATTATCCTAATTCAATTTTTGTGTATAAACATAAAATGAATCCTATAATTTAAGTGAGATGGATGATTGTTGTGGAACTAGTAATCTTATATTAATATTTTTCTGATACATTCTTTCAGACTGTTTATAGAGTTTCACTGAAAGCGTGGGCAATTTTCGATTACAAAAGTATCTTTATAGGAAAGCAATCATGAATAAATAATTTCTATAAGCGATCACAACATCATATTGAATAACTGTATACTGCCCAATGATAAATTCCGTATAATGAAAATGAGTTTAATTATTTTCCAATAACATGTAGGCTTCCCTATCTATAAATATCTGTAGTCATAAATATCAACAACTTGACCCTCAGGATAAGCTTCTTCAAAACAGAACAATTTCACAAGGAAGGTAATATGTCTTTATGATGCTGAATCATGATTGTCTTTCAAGATAACTCAAGCTTGCTCTTGCATTATGTTTCTCATCTTGGATTTATCAACAACGAAAATGCATCATCTTTATCCGAACCTTCCATAAAATTATACTGAGGTCTTATTCTACAAAACAACAAATATCTAATTTTAATTTACAGTATCTGTCACTGTATCGAGGGTTTGGAAACCTCCATCAACTACTATCATGGAATGTTTAAAGTTGAAATGTTGCACTTTCACTGTTAACAAGTCCAAAATGAGAAAACAGTGTATGACCACCTAGAAACGTATTAATGAATTATGATGTAATGTTTGGACATACAAAAAAGCAGTACAATTCACAGCAAAAAATATTAATTTCCCATTAAGCAATATAAAGCAAATACATTTCAAGTGCATGCATATACAACATTCTAAATTTCAGATGAAAATGCTAGTGTGCCAATCGCTTTCAAAGAATGGCAACTTCTCTTTGCATGATTATTATATAAACTGACGACTCACATTAATCATGATTTCACAATGACAAGCAGAAGCACAAGTACTGCAAGTAGTTTCCCGATTCGCACAAAAAAAAACACGAAACAACTTTACGCCTCACAAGCCTAGCTCAAGAAACATGGAAACCAAATTTACAAGAGAACAAATAACGAAAAAACGTCCTACCGCAAAAAAAAAGATTTGCAGGGAGTACTTATATTCAAAAAATAAGTCAAATAGCCATAGGCAACAAATCTCGGATTTTTGAACCGTATTTCGGATATTTGATCCGGATCTCGGATATAAACATTATATCCGGAACATGTTTAAAAATTCGGATCAAATCCGTATCTGATCCAGACTGAAAAAGGATCCGGGTCTGATGTGCACCACTAAACTCTAGTCTAGATGACTTACTTATATAGCATTTGCCGAAAGCAGAGTTGATTTTTATGCATATATCAATAATCTCATTTATTGACGCAATACTTAAAAAGTGTTTGACATTTTTTCAGCTTATGGATATGAACTACAAATCGTGACTCGTTGCTAGCATTTTTATCCTGCATCTATCAACTGGAGTCCAGAAGTATTTTTTAATTCCGCCTGTTACAATTAATCTATACCAGCGTGCAATTTAATTTAGTAGGTCTGCTCACGAAAACGCCAGAGTATGCTTCGAACTCAGCAGGAAAGCCGGAATACCTATTAAAATTACCGTAGAACTCAGAAATATTCCAAATATTTGGAACCCAATCATGAAGCTCAATATTAGCATTGCTCTTAGAGAGACTGCTGTAACTCTTATTGGTTGTGCAGCCTTCAAGTTTGAGGAAGCTGGAAAAAGGATTTGTTTACGTGGAAGTAAAATTCTCGACGCAAATGTTGTTACTTGTAAAATACCGTCAGCTGGATGGACACGAAAAATCTCTGCATGCATTGTATTCCCTTATAGAAGACTGAAATGCTGAAATGCGGAGCACTGACATTCAAATAATCTCCTGCAAGGGTGTGATTTGAGGAAAACAGGATTTTCTGTATTTTGCTTTGAAATCCAGAACGAAATGGTTTTCGTTCTACTCCTAATAGCTGAAAATTGAAACAACTTTTTGGCTGTCGCGGTAACCACCATGAAAGTATAAAAAGTTAATAAAATAAATATTTAATCATTATGCTGCTGACGTTGTTTAACTTTCAGGAAAGTAATGTTGTTTCTGATTGCAATTGAATTTAAATGTTATTATAATTTAATTCAATTTTCCTTACTGTATGTGGTTTCAATAAGCGACCAAAAGTAGTAAGATGAATTAGATTGACAATCACAACATAAATCTTAGGAGTTACAAAATTCATGCTGTGAAACGCTGTCAGAAAATATGTCAGATTATATCTCTAATATGAGAAACTGTTTGAATTGATCACATTGACTGGGTTTTCAACACATAAAATGACTCGGGGAGAAAACCATATTATTTTTTCTAAGCCCCATATGATTAGCTTTTCAGATAATGATCAGAATAAAAAAGAGAGGTATTATAATAAGAAACCGGAGTGAATAGAAATGTTTATTGAGTGGACGGTATTCGAACAGCAGCTGAGTTAGGTGGTCATTGCAATGACTGATCTGAGCGATGTCTTCTCCTTATCATTGCTCATTTAAAATGAGTATGATCCAGTGAAATGGCTTGTGTGAAGGAGAACGTTGCTTACAAGACGTCTGATTACCGCGGTTCGGTGGCTTAGTGGCTATATGCGTTTCTGCACGGAATCCTGGAGACGCTGGTTCGAGTCCTGTCCAGATAAAACATATTTTTTTATGTTCTCTTGTATTTATATAAATACGGACGCCTAGCTTCCTCATTTCACCAATCTTCCCAGCCGATGAGAATAGCATAGTCTTTTATCACCCATAACTAAACAGAATTTGCTTGATGATAAATGTTTGACGGTTATCTCATCTTGTAGAGCAATTGCTCAGAGCTCGGAACAGATCCGTTTTTCAAACTGACCGAAAAGGCATTAGGTTTCTTACAGTCGAAACTCCCTCGACGATGTCCCTCAAGCCCAACTCCAACTTTACTAATGATTCCCGGAACGGGGAAGTTTTAGAGTATCTCTTCTCGTTTGTCGGTTCGAAATTCAGGATGTGATGCAGCTAAGTAGCCTCATTAAAAAAATTGAGGCAAAGTGCACAAAGAGCAGGATTTCCAGTCTGTATTATATATATATCCAATTAAAGGAGTTACGGAATTCATCTTTCAAGACATATAATCACTGGTCGTATATTATGGAATAAACATATGTCACGTTTTACGTCGTACGATATATGGTCTGACGCAATATTATCATGATTTTGATGCATTATTTATGGTACGCAATTACGTGTCGGCAACCTCCAGGGATAACTTAGTGTCAGTTGACACAATGAGGAATTAACTCTTGACTAACCAGGTGACATCTGGCAGGTTACACGATAAACAAATTGCCCTATACCTTTTGAGTGATCACGTCCTTTGACCAATCAAGCCACCTAATCTTTCCTGTATTAGTACTATATGTGTCGTGCGAATTTCATACACTTCGCTTTACCTGGAGACGAAACAGAAGCGCTAATCGGTTTACCATACCAAAAAGGGTTGGATTTGGTAATGAAGATTTTGAAGTAACGGCTCTTAAGTCATACAGTGAGCTCAACGGTACTACCAAATCATTGGCATCTTCTTCAGGTAGTGCTACAGAGAATCAGAACACGAAGCAGCATCAGAAGACTCGCCAGATGATAATAGTGACTATGAAAGTAACAACGAATATATCCATCAAACTGCTTTAGATCACGTACAAGAAACACAGCTTGGTGACAAAAATTGCACAACTAAGACGACTAGCCTCAAGTTTTAAAAAACAGTGCAAGTCACGTATATGGAACTATCTGTTACATAGCTTAGTTGTCTATGAAACTATATTTATTGATGTATTAGAACATTTTGGACTTTTATAATATGTTCTTCAAAGATCTGCTAATTTTGGTTAAACCAAGGCAAGAATTGTTTTTCATAATCAATCAATGCCTGCACAAAATTGCCACTGTAAAAATGGACCCAAATTGTTTCAGTTATGCATGGAAGTATTGTTCATATATACACATTTTTAATAAAAATTTCTTATAAAATACATTATTTTGCTATTTTTATAGTTAAGTCTCTTATATCCCACATGGAGCCTTACGCCAAGAATTCTCACATGGTAAGTTAAGGTTCAAGCTGTATATCAAAATACGACTCAAAGTAGCCACAAGATTGATTTTGAAAACCGGTCTTGTGTACCTTATTATAAAGATAAATTAATGAAGGAAAGATTCATTACGTTCTGCTATATTTTGTATTATAATTAGTTAGATAGTCCCTCATGCCAGTGTTGTTTACTTTATTCACGAACAATTCCAGTTCAAGCAGCCCTTTTGGTCAGTCAGTCAACACATATGCGCTTCTTGATCCAGCAAACCATTATATTTTTCATAGTGGAAGCATTTACGAACGTCTGATGGCATTCCAAATTTATAGTAGTTGAGAATCAGCAATGTTTGTCTGATATATGTGTAGCGCCTGACATTTTTTATTGTAATGGTACTATACATAATCTCTTTTCCAGTTACGTATAGTTCAGCTAGTTCGTACTCAGTAATGCTGTCACGTTCGTCTCTACATATTTCATTTGATGGTTTCTGTGCCAAACTCCACAGCCGTCACCATCGAATTCCTCAGATCGGTATGAAGCAGGGCATCTCAACAATTTTGGTAGACGCGGAACACTAAAATAATATAAAATACTGAATCGTCACATATATTATTTTTTTGCGTCAATCAAAATAATACAATTTTCACTATTCTTGTGCTGGATGCAGAAATATTACAATTAAAAAAGAACGAATTTATTTCTATACTGCATGGGAAGGTCAGAGTCAGATTACATCGACTAGTATTCTCATATCAAGTATGATGCGTTTGCGTTGGTTTGCGGCATTAGTAATCTTGCGGTTGAACAGTCTGCTCGCCTGCACCCTGAATCGATTCGGCGTCTGTTTGCTCAGTTTGCCGCTCAGAGCGCCGATTACAATTTCTGAGATCGGATATCGCCGCTCTAATAAATATCCCTGAATGCGATTGGCTGCCTTCGTCTTGGAGGTACAACGCGTTGGATATTCTTCGGAATAATAGAATGTTTTAGCGTTCGCTCGGTGGTTGTGAATATGTTAGCACTTTTATCGATGAGAGTTTTCGGTGCACTTTGAATTGCAATTCGGCGATTGTCAGGCGGCGCGTGGTAGGCGCCGAGTAGGATGGGAATTTTGCTTCCTTTCCAGGATACTGAGGATTTTATAAAACAACAAACGTAGGTTGAATCAAAATGATGATGTGATATTTGGCCCAAAATCAAAATAGTAAAACATGACGAACAGGTCTTCTGTCTTTCTAAGGTCATTTGATGAAATTAACAAAAATATATCTTAAATTTCTTTTATTTCTATAGCAATACAGAAGAAGCATATTATAACTCCTCTATCATTTTGCAACGACACATCACTTTATTCGAGTAATTCTTCCATAATAAATAAAACGAGAAACGTAGAGGGATAATTATCTTTCATGGTAGATTGGTAAAACCGCGTAATCGATTCAAAAGATAAAAGTTCACACTTTTGCCATTTCTAGTTTCAAGGTAGAGTTTTGGCAAATTAAGTAATATTGTAATAGGTACAAAAGCAGGGTTTGGAATGATTAAAAAAATATTCTAAAAAATGTTTGACTACTCCATAGAATGACGGAATTAGTCCGCTGCTATTGCACAGGTTTTCAAAAACAAAGCAACATTATCTACAAAGATCATATAACATTTAGTTCTTGAAATTCTTGAAATGTTATAAACAACATTGTAGCGGTTACTAAGAATACGCGGTAACTGAAATGCTATCGAACAAATAGACCGACAGAAACGAGTTGCATGTATTTTCGAGATGGGATGCACACATCATAAAGCGTGGCTTCAAATAGGTTAACTCTGTATTTCTCTCTCTCTCCATCAAAGATTTGGATCGGGCTTAGAGCTGCTGATCCGCTTGAAGGAAGTTGTGGACATTTTTACGACCTAGAAAATTGTGTGAATTTTTGTTCTTCAATATTTTTCAAATTCAATTTTAACTATTATCTAAGATATCAGTTACGTGCATTGCTGCTGTAGATGGTCTGGGAATGTTCGATTTCGATCGAATATGTTCAATCCATATAAGTCACTCCTGATACCCGCTCCTCTGACGCTATATACAGAAGGGAAATTAAACCAGTTTGAAAACTATCTTTAGTAGTTCAAATTGTATTTCCGTTGTAATACGCATGCCAAAAATTTTTCTATTGATAAGGTACACACATTAATGGGTTAATAAATTCTTCTTATCAATTTTTTCTTTTATCAAACTAAAAATTAACTGCATAAAAGAATTATATGAGTATGAAATATATTATAAATTAAAGTCAAAGTGACGAAAGTAACGAGTAACGAAACTGGTGGTAACGCATACATACGGGTATTATAAAAGCCTAACATTATCTAAAAATGAAAAAAATCTAATCTTTGTTCCAATTACATAATCACTTTCGCATAGTTATACTTCATCTCTTTGTTTATTATGATCCTTTTCTGTAAAATGCGCTGTATATAACAAAACTCCTTTTCATATTTGATTTAAAGCTGAAGTAAATTTCGCATAAATAGAGGCTTGGAACTCGTCTTTCACAGTGAGAGACCTCTTTCCTATAAATTCCAAGCAGGATACTCAGATGTCTTCCATATTCACGCTAGCTTTCCTTCACATATTATTTGACATTTCCTTTCGCAATGTTGTCGCCTTGAAGTACGCTTGGAAAATTCCAGTGTATATAAGTCAGGCTGTAAAGAAAAACAAATTCATAACGTGTTTCTGATTAAGGAACTGAGGTGTCAAAGAGTTCTGTGATAGATAAGTTTCCCAGTTTTTGAAGAATGACAAATTTGAACACCAATCTCTTAGGAGATTTAAACATTTTCAAAACCATGTAAAGTTTCGTTTTTATGCGTTTTTATTTCCACGTATAAATCCAAACATTTTTGAATTTAGCATATGATTTTTGGATATCATGTTATTTCTATATTACGAATATCCATGTCATTCATTCACATAGGTATGTATTTCTGGTCTGTTTGTTATCGTTTTTCAAACCGCGTAACCCCTAAACCAATTCTAATGAAATTTGTGGGAGGATAGGATGTGGACAAGGGCTCTCTTTGTTGATATCGGTGCATTAGGGAAGGAGTAACTATCAAACAACAAAAAAATATTAATACTTCAAACTTTTTTTTATGTTTTACGAGTTTTTTATCTTTTTGAGTGGTCAAAACTTTGATTTGGCAAGTCAAACGTTTTGAAAAAGATGGTGAACCGGCTTTAATACGGTTCATACGTTTTAATCAAACTGTTTGATCATTTAATTTTTCAATGTTTTCCATGTAATGGGTCACTATATATATTCGAAAAATGGGGGCTTACGCATTTTTTAAAACTTGTCGTTTGTCAATTTTGTGTGTTTGATAAAACTTCAGGAAAGATGTGCAATACGCGATTGGGAATGAATGATTCTTCAATTTTTACACAAATAAATGAGGGAAGTATTGTGATTGTGAATATTTTGCGAAATGAAATGATTCCTTTCTTAGATTTCATGATGTCTACATCATAAATATTCAAGTTACTCATTTTTGTCGGTCTGATTGTCGATCGCTGTGTCTCCGTTTATCAGTTTGTTGGTCTGTCTTTTGTTCTGTTGCTGTTTTGGCGTAGTTTCAGTAACTTTTGCACCAGCTTTGAGGAAATATTTAGTGGAATATGATGTAGGCCATAGGTTTTGGAAAAGTTTTTGGAGTACTGGCGGTGTAATGATGAACATCAAGCAAAAAAATGTCTGATCTTGTCCAAACCTCATTTTCCCATATTTTTCGAGTTTAAATTATTTTCTGGCATAACTGTTTTTTTATTTTTTATCATTGCTGTTTTGTTTTGCTTTCTCTATGGAAGTGATTTTGTGTCTACTTAACTCCATTTCCCAGCAGCGTGTCACTAAGGATTTTTATATTGTTATAACAAATAGAACCATATATACATAATTTGACGACTCTTTACACATTCATACATATAGCTCTGATGAACATTGCGTGGGCTGGCCACATCTAAAGCATTAGTTCTATCAAACAGTATCTAACACTCCACATCGTGACACTGCCCTGTGCAAATCTGTTCTATTTAAAATTTCAGTGGAAAGTTACGTGAATCAGAAGTAGACTTGCGGTTAACTGTTTTCAATAGGTTGCCCGGAAACAGGCTCATAAAATGTTAAAAAATAATTGTACCAGATATCTAGTAACACCCAACGCCAGATATGTTATACCAGTGGATATATATTATAATATACTGAAAAATTTCAGTTAATCCAAGCCTAACGTAATTGAAACTATTGTGTGAAAAATACCTTATTGTTTTTAAGACGGTAATGATAAAATCTTCGATACTGACTTGAACAAACCAACTGTGTATTCCATGATGTTAATAAGTGGGACAAAAGTAGATAAGATAAGCTATGTACCAAATAATGTAACTTGCAAGTCATCCTTACGAATATGAAATGTCATGATTGCTGCTTATATGTATTTATTCAATGGTTTTATCATTTATTCATAGCATATTTTTACTATACAAGTAACAATAATAGATACAATTAATTTTGAGTTCAACCGTTACAAAATGCCAAATAATATAAACAATGAACAAAGCATGTTAACTGCTTTCTATGACAATTGATAAAACACAAAAATACATATAAAAAGTTGGGATTAAGGATAGCTTTCAAAAATTACATTGATCAGTGTTGGATTTTTGCATTCGTTCTTGCTTCCTTTAGAGGTAATTACGTGAGGCATAACAACAGTTTACCAGAAAAACCGAAATTATGTAATATACGGTTTAAGTCAGGCAGAACAAAAGTATAATTAAATTATTTTATTGAATTTGTTCTTAGTTTTCGATTGGAATCCTTTATTACTCTACCACTATGTTTGTAGATTAATCCAAGTCACATATTTGTGTCAACATTTATATTTTTACCATATTTCGAGGTCTGGATTGTTTTACGTTCATGTTTTATCATTTATTTGCAGTATAGGGACATTTCAGTGATACATATAGCAAAATTTCATTAATATAAATTTTAAACAGTTCAAATATTACAATTCCAATGCAAAATAAATATAGAAGTATTACTAAATCTGCCTTTTGGTCATTTGATACATAAATAATTTGAAGAAATTGCTGCCTCATTTCGCAATCGATAAGATGAATCCTGAAAGGTACATTATGGTCCACTTATTAGCTAGAAATATCTAGCTGTACTGATTGGTGGTATAATCTGGCAAATGTGCTGAGAGAGAACAACTTCCCCTTCTTCGTAAATAAGATAGGTAGAAGTAACAAATTGAACAATGTATTTTTGAAACAATTTGTCTCAAATTATGATCAGATTTTTAACATCTGGCCAGCTATCATTTTTTCAAATAATATATGCGCTGGGATTAATCGTGGGAAGAACAAAAACATGTGTGACATTCAGAAGTTCTATTAGTCTACACTGGGTCTAAAAATGTTAATTATATCATAAATCTAAAGCTTGGATTTAAGTTTAATCGCCTTTTCCTTCAAAACCCTCCTCAATATCTTGCCGCTGGGGTTTCTCGGTATCTCCTCTATGAATATAACGCCTCCTCTCAGTCTTTTTGCTGGTGACAGGTGATCTTCCACGAACTTCTCAACTTCTCGTTCCGTCAGTTTGGTACCGGGCCTCTTCACCACAAAGGCCATTGGGAGTTCGCCTGCAGCCTCATCTGGCAGACCTATTTGATAGAGCGGTAGAGGAAATAAGAAAGAAATCTAAACAAAGTTTATTCTTTCCATTGGCATTGATTGTGTTTTCAAGGAAAAGCTTATGATTTAGCTGCTTATTAGTATTTGTATTTGAGTACCCTCGCAGACCATAAGTGTACGAAATGTATAACATGCTTGAACAACAGTCAAGGTACTGAAGTGCATGACGGGTTTCTACTTATTTACAACTACGTCACAGAAAGATAAATCACCAGCTGGAATGCAGAAGTTGTTGCTGCTAAAAACCGTAGGGTGAAATTATTTCAGCACTGCCCTGTTAACAATTTAAACTATACGCACATTGATCTGATTATTGAGTATACTGGGTGGTCCATTTAACTTGAGACACCCCTATATCGCGGAAACGGTGAGCTTTTTGAAAAAAACGATTAGATAAATGTTCTTGGCTGCAATGGAGGAGAGTTAATGATGACTTTTATTTTCGACATTGACAGCATTTTCAAGGTTTTTTTAAGGTCAACGATGTTTTTTAACAGAAAAATATATTTTTTGTTGCAGAATCTTGATCTGCGAAAAAAAAACAAATACCATCTGTTCACAAAATTGTTTAATCCGATTGAAATTTAAGTACATAAAGAATAAAAGATTTGTTCTTTTCCAAAATGTTTCCATACCGCAATGGTATATAGCACCGATATCAATTCTTTTGAACATTATTGACTGAGTCGCAGTTTCCTAGTGGGCAAGAAATTGAATAGAATTAAATAGAATTTATTTATTTTGTTTGTTGTTCTCAGGTTTTATAAACCATGGTGAAGTGAATCAATATAATATGCACTACTGGAGTGTGGAAAATCCACGATGGTTACAGAACTGGAACATCAGCGCCCTTCGTCGGTGAATGTATGGTTCGGAATTATTGATGACAGGTTGATCGGTCCATATTGTATTGAATGAACATCAGATGAGCAAAATATCGGGACATTTTACAATACCATCATTTACCAGACCTAATAGACGATGTGCAACTTCAAGACAGGGCAAATATGCGATTTCACCATCATGGCTGCCCTGCTTATTATGCCAGCATTTTCCATTATGTGGCCTGCTAGGTCACCAGATTCAACCCCTCTTGATTTTTTTAATCAGACCATCTGAAAAAGTTGTTCATTCGAGAAGCTCCCAATATATTGGAAAATATGATGTAATACATAAGATATCAATCAATACAGAAACTCCTTGTGTATCATGAAAACTTTATGAAATGTATTGATAAGTGTATTGAAGTGGGCGGGCATCATTTTGAACAATTTTTATAATAAACTTAAAGGTTTCCGGTATTATAATTACGTTATTTATGCTTTCGTCAGAAGAAAAGCATTTCTGACAAACCATGTAATTATTGGAAAATTTATAAAAAGAAAAAATATGATATTTTTTATCTACTTAAGTTGAAATTGGATTCCAAATTTTTGTGAACAAAAGATATTTGTTTCTTCTCGTAGAGTAAAATTCGGAATTAGAAAAATATATGTTCCCATCAAAAATGTGGCCGACCTTGAAAATGCCCTCAAAGTCGAAAATAAAAGTCATTATTAACGGTCCCTCATTTCACTCAAGAACGTTAATCTGATCGTTTTCATCTAAAAACCACCGTTTTCGCGCTATACGGATCTCTCAAGTTAAAGGGACATTTGGACAGAGTTTCTTGCTCTGATCTATGAACTAGTAACAAAACACCGGTGACGTAGTATTGACAGCCAAATACAAAACAACTGCCTAAACATTTGAAGTAATGCCACTAAGACTCAGCAACTCTTCTGACATGTAATTCAATCTTCCTATTATTTGTGTTCTCTCTCTGTTTCTGAAGTAAAACTAATACAATACAAATATTTTTCTAGTATAAGTTCGCAGGCGTCCTGCTTTGTTCTGCAGTTGGTTTCCCAGAAGCTGGAGGATCTATTCCGCTCCAGAAAACCGTATTCACGGGTTCAGTTACTACTACTCTACAACGATCGAGTCAGACAATTCTGCTAGCATCTGTAGAGATGTGCTGCGAAGGATTACGTGAGATTTTTGGACTCAATCGGATTCGCTTAGTGCACGTGTCTGACGTTACAGAAAACCTCTAAAATTTGGGACATGAAGATGTGCCTGAACTGTCCCTAGTCTATAGCATATATTCGACCGAGCTGCTTCGGTTAATAACACCAAGAGACATCAGTGCAATGAACACTAAGAAAGCAAAAAGAATAGCAGAACGGGCCAATAGGCTCAGCCTGACAGAATCAAAGTTCTCTGTCAAGCTTCTTCCAAAAGTGATCCGTATAAAAAACCTCAGCGTTGTAAAATGAGCTGATGGGGAGTATATTCCTAGATAGTTTAATCTTACTTCATTTTAAGGTCAATATGAATAGACATTCATCCTCTCACAGCTCTAGATGACATCATAGGAGACGACATTGTTATGGCTTGGCCATTTAGGTTTAGACGTAGGAGAAAGAAGATGATTTATCGATATTGAGTTCATTCGCTCCTGGCACAACGTTCTACATCCTATCTTACAGATACAGTTGTATACAAAATTAACTATATTTGTTTTCAAAATAGCGATATCTTAAAAACCATGCATCGGATGAATTTTTCATAGGGCATGAAAAATTGATAATCATAATTTGGGCAATTATGAGCCACGATAATTATGGTGTAACATGTGCATTTTCCAATTCTAAGTGTCGGAAGATGCAAATATACAGTATTTTGATTGTACTACAGCTCATTCATAAGTTATATGCTGTGTTATGGTATGTTATGTTATGAATGTAGCATAAATCAAACTCAACGAACCCGTAACAGCCACGTCGTCTACGCACGGATGCGTTATGAGAAGTGCCTCCAATTCAGCGGGTGCTACTTGGAATGCTTTGTATTTTATCAGTTCCTTCATTCTATCCACAATAAAAAAGTACCCCTCGTCATCGTAGTATCCAATATCGCCCGTATGAATCCACCCATCCTTATCTATGGTATTTCTCGTTGCTTCTGGGTCACCAACATACCTACGAATGAATAAAAAGATGTAGATAGTAGATTGACGGTCGTTCCTGCCTTGCAATGATACTATATTATGCTTGTAAGTATATTGGACGAATTTGACAAGGCCCATAATCCACGCGTCAGTCTTACTGTGATTCTTTCACCAATATTTGGTAGTATTGATGTCTCCCAGACTAATCACTAAACAAATTTTCACTTAGAAATTTGGAAAATCCCTGGCCGACGGCGGGATTCGACCACGCATCTTTCGCTTGCCGGACAGACAGTCTACCAATTAAGCTACGTAGGCACATTTCTCAATCAGTTTGAATGTTGATTCGGAAAATAATTGGTCACTGTTTTTTAAATTTTAATCGAATGAATATAGAATGTAAAAAAGTCATATGAAAAGTACGAAACGAAAACTTAATTAAAAGAAAATTGAAACATAACTTTTAAACCTCCAAAAAAAATTAAAGATATTAACGTCCAATTCATCAAGTCTACGCGCTTTTTATCTTCCTTAAATTAATAGCGGTAAATATCATTATTGATACAACTGATACAAAGCAGATGTTTAACATGATTCAATAACTCAGTACTGAATGTTTTTGAAGTTTTTAAACTGAACCTCTCACTATTATTTTATTTGTCAGGTAGCCTGGTACAGTATAAACATGTTGGTACGGACTGTTTCTGTAAATTCCTTATCAAGTAGATTATAAAAACATATTAAACACCTGATAAATAATATAAAAATTCAGTTTATGTACATTGACCTGGGGGTCATACATTTACATTATTCAAGAATTCAGCTTCAAAAATAACGTTTTACTATCAATATGCGAGAAAGCGATCACAAATTTCAAGATTTAGCTGATATTTATATTTTTGGACGTTCTATGATTATGTTATGAAAAGCTATGGCACGAGCGTTTGTCTGTCCATCTGTCAGTCTATCATCACGTTATTACGCCTTTTTGAATTCTTGAACATTTCAGAAACCAAGCAAAAGTTTCGTTTTGCCGCAATCAGTAAAAAAATCAAGCATTTCTTGTGGCAATACATTTTTTTCGCACAATTTTAGTTTATTTTTATTTCATTCACAGAATATATTGTCGCATAGGATATCTGAATCCACGTCATCTCCTTATTTATAATCCAGGAAACTTCATACTCACCCTTTCATAACGAGTGGTCCTTTGAAACAGAGTTCTCCTTCTTGATGCTTTCCCAAACTTCTTCCTTGTTCATCTATCACCTTAACCATCATACCAGGTACCACTTTGCCACTAGAACCAATCTTCGCCTCAGCATCAGGGGGTGAGCTAAGAACCGCAAGTGTCGTTTCAGTCATTCCATAGGCTTGAGATATATGTTCTGCATTGAACTTTGCCCTTAGTTCTCTTTGTATTTCCGTGCTAAGTGGAGCAGCTCCAGATCTGAATTCCTTTATAAATGACAAGTCATACTCCTTCACTAATGGGTGTTTGACCAGAAACAGGATCAACGGCGGTGGTACTGACAGCCTGGTTACACGGTACTTGACTAGGGCTTCTAAGAAAGTTCTTGGTGTGAATTTGTCCAACAGTATCACTGATTTTCCACGTATCAAGTTCATGTACATCAACATGAAGCCAAAACCGTGGAAGAGTGGTATCACAACCAATAAGGCGTCATGTTCGTCTGTGTTGGTCATCATGTCTTTAAACTGAGTGAATGTTACCTCAGCAAACGTAGTCATGTTGTGATGGGTACACATCACACCTTTCGGCATCCCTGTAGTTCCTGATGAGTATAAAATCGTGGCGACTGTTTCTTTTGGATCAACTGCTACAGCTTGGTAGGTTTCATCCAGCTCTTCTCGGTCAGCGTTTCCCATTATTTCGTTGAACATTATCACTTTCGGGTGGTGCGACCTGGTTCAAATAAAAATTCATAATCAGATGATTCTAAATGGAACTATACAGGCCTTATCCTCAAAATTTTCAGTTTCTAAAATACACTGATAGCGGTTTTTTTCAAGTTTTAGAGTGAAGACACGTTTGCTTGATGTTTCATCACATATACCACAAACATTATAAAGATTTCACACTAAGTTACTACGATCACTAGGATGAGAAAGCTTTGCAGTTGTTGGAAATCAATACAGTGGCTGCGGAGTGACTGTTAAAATGAGGGTTGATCTTTGGTTTCTCAGGGAGCACAATTCGAATTTTTATGAAGTTCATCACTATGATATGGACGAAAATCCACTAAGGCGTTCCTAAGGCGAATAATAATGTTCAAAATCAAAATTTTCTGTTTCAAAATTTGAGGGTAGGGTGTGGGTGATTATCAATTTTTGTTTGGGGTTGTTCTATCACCTAAAAACTTTTTATCCAGGTAATCATATTAGTTTATACATGATTTTGCACATACTTCCCTTCAACATATAGATATGATGGATTCATTGACAAGATTTATAGTAATTTAAACCATTTAATTATTTTGAAACGTTTTACAGCATTTTAGGAACTAGTAACTTTGTTTCTAAAATGGGCCGATTTGGACCGCCTGTTTCGGTGACTAGGTACTACAAATTACTGCATTTAACCTGAATAAGAATCATCAATACTCATGAAAGTGCTATTTAGCTACTCAAGAAATGGCGTCCAGTTATTGATTCCCTTGCGGAATATCGTAAATTTTAGAAAAACTTACTCATTTAATTTGTCAACAATGAAGCAAGGTCTTAATTGAAAAGATTTTTTCAAAAAGGTGACCCTTACATAGAAATACGTACACGACGACACGTGTTCAGTATTAATGAAAACTTTTGATTACACACTTGTTTTATTAGTTATCAAATATTTGGAATAATATCCTCGTTTGTTCTACAAGGCCATCAATCTGTAGGAAAATTATTCATGAATTGAATCCAAGTGGCACAATTCTGTGACAGTCGTTTAAAAGTAGTTGACAAGTTTCGTGACAGATAATGGAAAAAGGTTCTCAATATTAATGAAAAGTATTTTTATCCACGCCAATGAATCCGTTCAAACAAGTTTGGGAAAACTTTTCTTCCATATGAAATAATTTGGAATTTGTGAAAATTATAAATTAATGTATGCTCTCCACTATGCATCAGACGTGCTATAGAAATGCATGTTTCGTCTTTAGCCTAGACTCGTCATTATTAGTCTAAGAGTCAATGAAACTCGACCCTACGTCATCGCGGATTTGAATAAGATTAACATACGCGCTTAGTATACGTAAAGGGCATTACGGAACCCTTAAGTCTGCCAGGAAAATCCTGTGCATTAATCAATTATTGAAAACTCAAAAAATCCTGAAATTTAATATTATGTCGGATTGAATAAAATATTACATAGGCTTGTAAGGGGCCATTAGTACTTAAAAAAATCTAGCTGTGCCCAGGTCTGTACCCAGGATTTCCTCTCGGAGGGGGGCCACAGTTTCAAACTTGGAAAAATGAGGGTTGACCATGATAAAATTCTTGCCTGTTCGAATAATTTTCCTCAATGGTCGTGTGCCGAATTGATCTGCATATATTTTGTATGAATATTTTTTTTTTCAAGACACACGCTCGTCTATTTATAACATATTATTTGTTATTTGATAAAAGATATAATATTTTCCAGCAGTGCAAAGTTTATCTTATCTCTAACGAAGAATGAACATGCAGATATGTTGATTACCGTGTGCAACAGTAAAATACGCCATACCGTTTGTCTTTATTAATCAATTTCGGTGAAATTTGAACAGTATGAACATATTTTGGTATGAAAAATTAAGCGGAATCAACCATCAGAAAAAATTGTATAGCCACATTTCCAAATACTGGTTCCATACATCAAAAGCTAATTTTTTCACACATATTTGAACTAAACATTCAATCATCACTAGATAGAAATTTTGAAATGCTGTTCAATAATCTTGTGAGCCGTAATATTTCCATTTGAAAAAAAATATAAATGAATGTGGAAAACCGTCCCGATAATACATGTGGTTTTAGGATTTTATATGTATAATATCAGATTCATATTGTTCACATTTCAGATTATCTTATATCGCCAAGATGAATATAAGCAAAATTCAGAAAAAAATAATATTTAGCTACATAGTTATACTAATTATGAGATATAGAATTCAAACATATAAAAAATATAAGCTCTTATTTATAAAACTAAATTAGATGACAAAAAAATAATTTTTGAATTATATCAACTGATAGACAAATTATTGATAGCCTGACTGATTTTCCTCTCATCAGGAAGATAACCAAAGGCAATACTCAGAAAGACACAGCGTTTGGCATGTGCCAGTAGGAACTCGAGCAACTCCTGAAAAACCTAGCGTAACTGCGTTCAGACTATCCCGTCAAGTCAGTTGGACTTTTATACATAAAAGTAAACATCACTCTGCCATCATGTAGATAAAAACTTGTGTAGTTATCACACAGTTTCACAAATAAAACTCTTTATTTTTTTTGTGAAACTGTATGATAACTACACAACTTTTCATCTACATGATGGAAGAGTATTTTCACGAAGTGAGAGCATCTACAATCTACATCACTCTGCCATGTTATCAGAAATACAAAAAGATCCTAACCTACTTATGACTAGTGAGATACGTATCGCTTTATGGTCAAATTGAGTGAAGTATCCAAAAAAACTAGAGTGAGAGTCAAGGACCCAGGGGATCACCGAAGAAGGAGGACAAGTCTGCATTACAAATTGATACATGAAAGGGCTTACTTTCCTTTCGGGGATACAACATTATTTTCTTGACGGAGTCAGGGAGGCTGTTGATATTGCAGCGAATCGTCAGGACGAATTAGTATGTGTGCTTGGTCATGCTCAGATACGTGTTAATGTATGGAGCGTGCACTTTCGAAGGTGGAGTTGAAAGTAGAACAGAGGGGTAAATTCAAAATCAGCACGCGATAAGGTCGAGAGGTATCTTTAAATAAATCCTGGCGTATATGTTATGCCACTATGAGGCATGCATGGAGGAACCACAGGCAGGCTATACAAGGGATTGATTTCTGGAACCAGTAGTTGTCAGATGGGTGACACCAAGGACTTTTGCAACAATAACTGGTCCTGGGAACCACCATGAATAGAAGTGTAAAATATTTCAAGTCACCACATATATTGTCATTGATCGTTAAACAGATAAAAAAAATCTGTAATTATCACACAGTTTCACAAATAAAACTCTGTTCCTTCCAGTGGCGCGTTTCGATTTATATTTGAATCATCGCCGGACTGTCAGATTTGATTGCTAACAAGGCTACTCTGATAACTTACCAACTAACTAACTAAATTCTATCATGGATACAAGACTAGAGCTTTCAAATCTAGCATACTATTTATCTTGTCTAGCTATTTTTATATTAAATTATTTCGTCACTTCTTGTGTCTTTCTTACTGTCTTATGGAAAATATTTTTTTGGCGATTGTATTTACACTAGAGTTAAGGGAAACCCCTACAAAACCTTAACTATAGCCGTCAAAATGTCATTAAGATACTTCATATGATAAACTATTTTTTATATTATTATATTTCATGTTTTAAGATATTTCATTCCTTAAGCTATTACATTCTTCTTAATAAATCCTATAACTTAAGATATTGCAAGAAACCTAGAATACAAATAGATGTAAACTTATAGTAGTGTATCGATAAAGATTGAGTTTGAAAGATCTGTCTTTTCATTTACTACAATGAGATCAAGGTTTCACAAATATTTTTGAATTTTTAATGTTTAGATCATGTATTTTATTACAAGTATGAAGTACACTCATTCTATTTTTGTTGTCAACTTTTATCATTAGTATCTAGTAAGTGTTTGGCAAAATTTGATCTTTCTGGATGACATTTTTTTGAACGCACTTATATTTTCTTTGGACGTTGTTGTAAATGCTCTAGCTGTTTTAACTATATAAACATTACAGAAGGCATATTAAATCTTATTAACACATGACTGACACATATTTGGTTCTTTCTCCTTTGCATTCATTAAATATGATATCAAGTTAGGTGCTGACCTATTAACTATACTTATTTGACTATCATACACTGTTTTTATTGTTTTCGAGTTTTATTTGTTGAAACTGTGTGTTAACTACACAATCTTTTTATCTGCATGATGTTGAGTTTCACCAAGTAAGAGCATCTACAATCTACTGATCGTTAAACCTTAAATTACCTTCGTTCTTCTCCAAACAAGACCACATTCTTCACATAAGAAAAGTCATGCAAAATTAGCAACATCTTATCTACAGTTCTTGCGGAACAAAAAATGACCTTCGGTTTGGACAAGCCCATGACATGGTTCAACTCCCACGGTGTATATTCTGGATTAAAACCGGTGAATATAATCCCTTCCAGAAACCCTGTTAATGGTACCGTGTAAAATTCCAAACGATTTTCACTGTTCACAGCCACACTATCACCAACACTAACACCTTGATCTCGAAACCATTTGGCCAAACGAATTGCCCTTCTTAGCAATACATCTGCTGTGAGGGATTCACCAGTCTCCCCATCCACTTGAATCACATTCTGCTTGTGAGACTTCACCAATGGTAGCAAGTATTCTCCAAGTGATGTGTGGATTTTCCTTTCTAGAGGTGGACCAACTAGAACATTCGAATCCTTATTTAGATCATCCATTATTATAATAAATATACAACTAATATATCCACTGCAGATGCAACTAAAGGGGAGTACTTCTCGATTGTTTATGGTGAATCAAAACATCAATTGGGTTTTAGTATCATAAAATAACGCTATTTGCTTCGACTGACACAGATTGCGCGTGAACACGGCGATAAGAGGTCAAAGTCAAATATTACATAGACTAGTCGATCAGATGCGTAGCAGTTGTTGAAAGCATTAATAGTCTTCTGATTCTTATGTTTTACATATAGTTATTTGAAAAGAAATGGTAAATCTGTTAAGGCGGAATATCATATCAATTTAATTAATTAAATATCACCCCAGCACACTATATTTTTTTGGCACACGCGTCCCTGACACATCGAGTAGTTAAACCACAAATATTGCAAGACTGGACGAATATCAATGTTGCCAAACATATTTTGATCTTTACCGACGAGAAGTGGATAACATTTAGCAAGTCATAGAGTAACGAACTTTGGTAAATATGATTAAAAAAGACGTGAGATGTTGTATAACTGTGGAATATAGCAATAACACTATAGCTATAGCAAGTGTGACATTTATCATCTCGCAGCGCTTTTGGAGCGCACGATACGATTTATGCTTTTGCAATAAAAGAAATAGCGAAATGCAACACCAAAGATAGTCAGTTTTATAAAAGACTTCCGCGCGATCTTAAAATGTCACAGATTTTTAATGTTCTTCAAGTTACTGGTCCGGTTAGGTTGTAGTCGGAGAAAAATTAATGAAGTTTGGGAGCAATTTTTGAAAACTCGTATTGCTTATTTCACTTGATTCGATAGAATGATGTGTTCAGAATTTGTATGTAGACATAATTAAAGAATTATTCGTATTAGCACGAGAAGTACACAGTCAATTTATTTGACAATATTTTTTATCCCAACCATAATAATATCGATTGATTATATTTTCCGCTCGCCACTCATTGAAACCACATACGTAGGAATAAATATTTACTGACGTTTCGGCTGTCTTCATCAAAGTACAAAACAAAATGAAGACAATTGGTTTTTAAGATATAGTGACATTAATATTTGTATTTATAACTGTTTCCAGGGTAACAGTCATGTTTTCAACTACACCTCAATACGAACTATTTTGAGAGGATAGGATACAGATGATGGATTTGCATTGTTGATAAATCCAAAAAATATATAATTTTGAGTGTCACGACGTTTTGATTGATTCACTATATTCGATCATCCTCGGATGAATCGGTGAACGTGTAGTTCATACTTCTCTGGTTCATACTTCTCTGGCTGTCGTGTCGTTATGTGGCTAGTTCTGATTGGTTCGGATGGAGTTTGGTAGACTAACGTGACTGTTGGCTCGCTATTTCGTGTTACGTCAGCAGTAGACCATGTCAGACTACAGGAAGTCCATCCAAACCAATCAGAACTAGCCACACAAACGACAGGCCAGTCATAGAAGTAAGAAAACTACGAAGGGACATGTTCACCGGTTCATCTGAAGACGATAGTTAATCAAACGTCACGACACGCAAAATCATATAGACAATTGAAGTCCGGAGCACAACTTTTGAAAATTTGCATTGCTGTTTGTTAAACTCAAGTTGACTATTACAATATACCCATAATCACAAACAGACCATCATATCTTGATCCGTTAATCACATACTAATGAACTTAAGCAAACAATCAAAAAGGGTCCATCCGGATGCCATCGTGAAGTCTATTAAGGGTATCGCAATCCCTTGTCAAACCCTAAAACTGCCAAAGGCCACAGTTGGCCGCAGCATCGGAGCTGGACGGTTAATTTCTCTCGTCTTGGGATACACGTCGCAGCTGTCGGGGAAACTGTACTATTCCCTTGTCATGGCACACTTTGAGAGTTTAATTGATTCACTACCGACTTAGGGGGCGTGATTTGTCTTCTAACTGACGAGCGGCATGCGCCATTGTAAAGTAAATAATATTTTTTTAATCTAGGTCGCTATGATCCTAGATAACGATATTGTTACTGCTATGAGCAAATAGAGTTTGTTGGGCTAAAAATGAGTTGTTCTGATAACAAGATATTCACTATATCAAAGGTAATTAGCATCAGTACTTGGGACTATATCTGGATTGTCATATCAGATGGCATATATACACTGGCTATATTGTCAAAAAGATACGTTCTGTCTTTGATAAGTTCAAACATCTGTTCCCCTCTTTACAGTCATATAGAATATTGTATTATAGTTTTGGATGCAGCAGCTAAAAATAAATAAAAATACAAAAGCTAGTTATCAAGGCATTGTATAGAGTGAGGTCGACTTATTCTATAGTACAGCTATTTTCACAAAGTAAGACTAGATATTCGTCAGTAATTTTTTCTCTCATTGGGAATTTAAACATATGAAAATAGGTCAAACTTAGTACAAAATAAACATAACTATGACATAAGATTAAGGTCGAATATTGTACCAAAGCCTAAATAGAATAATTTACTACGAAATTACATATTTCTGATGACATAAATTGTTCAGTATCCGTGAATTCATTTGAATACTATTTAAAATAATTGGGTATTAAATACCAGCACATATTACTATATAGTATTTCTTTTATGTCTCTCGTGGCGTTTCGCACCACTTGTCTCGCAGTCAAAATACTACTCAAAATGCGGAATAATATTGAAATAAATATTGAATTTTGGGTTCTCGAACCGTTCAGAATATATATTCAATTCACCCATCGAATGTTCATTTGGTTTTTCCCTTTTCCAGTTACAATGGATGGCCTTAGTATCTGCCTTTTTGCACATCAGCCAAGTACGCTAGATCCAACATATCTTCATTACTACTTGAGAAATCCACACGGAAGTCAATGAATTTATCCAGCTCTCCACCTATTCTATGTGCATAATGCAGTTCACCTTCTGTGTGAATCCTACCTTAGGGTGTCAATAATTTGAAACAGTCTTTCGGGAGACATCCATCCTCATTCTGTGAATGTTAACCAGATCAAAACGTGTACTAACAAACTCTAATATATCTATAATTGTCACAGAGCGTTGACTCTTATGCTTCGCCGGATACAACAAATTACACAGTAATTTCATCTTGCCACTACAGCCGAAACGAAGAAAAATCATAATGAACGTTGGTTTTTAGTTTAGTTTATATTTTTTGTACTGTTCTAGTAGTTTTTTGAGTTTTTTTTAACTGCGAACATGGTAGATATATTTCATATAGTGTTTGTTCTAAAAATAAAACTAATCGAATAAAATATATTATATAGCTTCAATCACATTCATGATACTTATATATCATCAACATTCAGCAGGTTTTGGCCATTATAGCTAATAGCTGGGCAAATATGATAACCTTAGAATATTATCAACCCTGCCCATCAGCTTTAATGCTCTGACATCAGGGGTACTGGCCAGGAAAAATGGTAATTTACGTAATTGTCCAGCCATTATCCATGCCTTATTATGATCGCTATCGTAACATATACATCAAAAAAGTCCATGGCATTAATTTCCGTCAGTGTGTCTAGCGGTCTATCAGTCAGTTGGTGTTTTTGGCAATGCTAATTCTCAGTAACCGTTACAATGGTCTTAATCAAATTTGGGAATAAATATGATACATAGTAGGCTCCACCAAGGTTCTTGATAATCAGATTATGTATTTAGAAATCATTTTTATATGACTCAAACTTTTTGAAATCCATCAAACCTCATCATTGCATTGTAGTGACTTTGGTCATGGTGGAAAAATAGTTTTCTATTTTCTGCAGAAATTGTCGTTGCATATTTTCGAAGCAATTTCAAGTGATAATAAGTATATGTTCACGAACTTACTCCAAAAAGAGCAGATGATTTACTGTACGCCCTTAACCTTACAATATACGTGTAGAGTTTTCTGCACTAGGTGAACAATTTATTACCCATTCGCGTCCATATGAAGTATATGTATATCAGGTCTTGAGATCACAGCGTATTTTGTGACTGCAGTAGGAATGAACAAAAAGTCGTTGAACTTTATAAACGGGATTATGTTTTCCCTCTCCGTACGTCAGCAGTTTCAGCGCAGTGGTCTGCAGCTACTTCGAAGCACCTAATCGATCTCGAGGGTTTAAAAGAGAGAGAGAGAAAAATGTTATTTATTTTTGCTCCGTCCGTGCACAGCGAGAAACGCTTTTGCTATTGTTGGTGAAATCACAGGGGAGTTTCCGGAGTCTGAAAGGAGGGAAACATTCGGAAATATATCTGTCATTTTTCGACAAATTTTAATCAACAATAACCTGTCATGACCATGTTGTTGACCTTATTAAGTTCGCATGCCAGAGGCTTGAGAATTCTCTTCTGCTCCAGAAAATTGTATTTGCCGGAACAGCTACTATAAGGTTGATATGACCATCCTTGAAAAACAGGTCACATGTAAGGGTATATGCTCCTGTGCACCACCTGATGTTTACGGATTGAGCAGTACATCTAGTGGACGCACTTAACCATATAATACACCTCTAGAATTGTTTCGCATAATAACACCATGATATATCGCTACAACAAACACTAGAGCGGTCCAACGGGTCAAGCCTCCAACAGCTCAAACCAGCTCCCTCCAAAGTGGTTCATTTGGAAAGTTTCAGCGTTGTAAAATGAGCTATCGGGGAGAAGTGCTCCGAGAGTTACCAGATATGAATAGACGTGTAGAGCTTTTGGATCACAATAAGATTTCTGTTTTGTGAGAGGTTATCCATAAAAAAACATCAGCACCCTGTATTTAAATCATCCAGTAAATGTGAGCAGTTGTCAAAACAGATATTTCGAAATTGGTTATGAAACATTCGAAAAGGGTATTTTTGTATACTTTGGAACGTTGAGCTGTGAAAGGAGTCAGTCAGTCTCCAGACGTCAAACAATAAAGAATCAGAAATTGTGGATAGTTACACTATTGAGATAGAACAGACGTGTACATAGGACAAACTAGAAGATCTGTCAGTAATAGACTTAAGCAGTACTCAGCACATTATTTAAGATACCGAGAAATAGCAAAGTCTATAGTGGCAGAACACATGTTCAATAGTTAACATAAGATAGATTTAAGCTATCAGTTAGGTGTTGGAAGCCTGAAGAAGTAGGAGCTCATAAGTGGCAAAGAAAATAGATAATGTAATGAATCTATACTGTTGTATGAGGCAGAGATTTGGATCTTAAAAGCAGCAACCATCAATCGTCTTTAATTATTTGAAATGTGGCTACATAGACGTATGCTCCGAATGCCATGGGTAGCCATGCAGACAAATGAAGCGGTTTTACATAGCGCAAGCGCCGTCTGCGAACTACTATTAACAGTTAAATGCCGGAAGCTGTCCTATCTAGGTCACATACTCAGGGGTGATCGTTACCGTATCCGTCAACTTATCATGAAGTGCAAGATGGAAGGCCGTGGAGGAGTCGGTAGATACAAGTCTCATGGTTGAGGAATCTTAGAGAGTGGACCGGAATTCGAAGCGCAGAACAACTCTTTAGACTCGCCGAAGACAGAGCACGGCTCGCTATTGTGATTGCCAACATCAGGAGGACCTGATACAGCACTAAAAGCAGAAGAATAAATAAATGGCAAAGGTTTTATCCCTAACAGATTGCTGTTTGCACAAGCTTCATAAAAATAACGTCCTTCTTGACGTATTCTCCTAACGATTAAGTAACATTGACCCATCTAATTGGTGATAAATTTTACGTTTGGTAACTTGGTTTGGCAAGTAGCAAACTGTAGTATTTCTCGTTGCTGCGCCAAAGGATCTAGTATCACATATTTGAAGGCCCGAGAAAGGATTACCTGAACTCTCTCCTATATGGCTTTACACAACAAGTCATACAAAAGGTTCATTATAACAATGCCCAACTTAAGTCGTATAAATCCTGGCTAGCGCTGCCAAAATGCAAATGTGAGCCCCGTATGGCCAAATACTTTTCAACAAAACAGCTAAGCGTAAAGCTTACCGAAGCTATTAAAATATCTAAAACTTGTTGGCGTACATTGTACGCAAGAGGTATTACGCGAAATACCTACAAGTCAAGCATATTCCAGACATTCCTCGAATAACTGAGGGGTTCGCCTAGAAAAGGAAGATGCATTTTTAACTGACGCCTTCTCAACACTGTGGTTTCATGGGAAGCAGAATATGTGAGGTAGTTTGGGACACGCTGAATGGTTGTGCACATGAAGATACCTTATGGGACTCTTATGATGTCAAAAGGTGCCACTGAGATCATCTTTAGTCCTGAGTATCACAGAGAATAAAAAATGATAATAAAATAGTGAATTTCATGGTAGGGTGTTCAATGAAATTCTCAGGTATGATTCTAAAATGAGATTTTTCATTACTAATCCAACATGTTTCCACATGCTATAAACAAAAATAGATATCTTGATATCTTTCAGTGTCATTGGAAGCATAAAAACTATAGCCAAATAAACGCAAAAAGAAATAGTTTCCTACCATGTCATGCCCTAATTCTATGAATATTTTTTGAAAACTAACTACAATACCGATTGTTGGATTTCTAAATAGATATTAGGGTCCGAAAGAGAGAGCAAAAAATATTAATTGTGGTAAAATAATTTCAAATTAGTTTTTTTCCTTTTTTATTTTTTTGTGACTTACAATATAAATATTGTCCTCATGTAACATTATATTTCAGAACGAGTACAACATATTTGAAAGTTAGATGCGAAAAGAGTGAACAATAAAAGCAAAAATAGATGAAAAAATTGTGGTATTGCTGAACCGTTACGATGCAACCTTAAAGTCGTTGTTACCAGAAACGACTTTTATTTGTAGAACACAATTTTATCGAACAGCTTCACCAAGTGAGCGCAGCTATAGTGTGCATGATAAAAACAAATTGCCTAATTTTCCTCTTGCAATATGGAACTTCCTACATATGAGCGAACAGAACGTGAGATTTTCGTTCGCTTATGTTCGGCATGTCTCCTGCTTGCCTTAAAATATTCATGCCGGTATTTACAAGGCAGTCGGTTGCCATTTTCCGTCTTTCCTTCCACATCAGTACTCGAGAGTGGCGGTTCGTCGACTTTTTCCATTTTTACTCTTCTTGTCGACGTCACTCGCAACTGCTGTTATTACATTTCCGATGGTAGGAAAGCTGCAAAGGTCACGACGGAAAATGTTCGTGACACGCTGTTATTATTACGTATGGCACGCTCAGTCGCTCAACGTTGTGTATATAGAATTTGAATAGTCGACAATCGAACATGTTGCCAGGTACAGTTTACAACTCTTCCCTTCAATAAGGCATTTCAAAACAAAATATTGTAACACCTGCGGAACAAGAGACAATACAGCATACGAGAGAATGTTCTTGGGCAAGGTGATATAACAACAGGAGGGAAAGGAAATAAGACATTCTTCAATATAACTCTCACAAAACTTACACTGTTTCCATAATAATAGAAGGCAATATCAAATTAAAGTAATTTTTGTGATCATGCAGTTTGGTATCCATGATAGGATCTAGTTAGCTAGTTGGCAAGTAAAATCTGGGTAGCCTTTGTTAACTATCTTTTGTCAGTGTTTCTTTTCTTTTACTTTGTACGCCAATAACTAATAATATTCACATGTTGTATGTTGTGAAATATGTTCAAATATCATATATAAACTTTTCATCAGGCACATTTTAGAATTTTATGATACATTCGACTGTTGTACAAATTAAATTTTCTGTGTATTTCGAATGCTTCAAACAAAGTCAAAGCACTTAATTTGCATCGTATACAAGCATCATATTGTTAACTTTTCCAGATAGGGCTATTTTTTGCGCTTCTCAACTTAATGCTACAGATAACTGTGTTTTGAATTGGATAATAATCACAATGAATGTGCGATTCTAGTATCGTAAATAGTGTAAAGTAGGTATTTCACGTGCAGTGATATCAGTTTATTGATGATTTTTAAATAATAATATAAATTTTCATTCACTTGAAGTAAGTTTTCGAAATTCTGTGAATTATTGTGTATCATTTCTAAAATCTGAAATATTTAGGCGGGGCAACCATCATGTTGAAATCACATAGTTTCCCTTTCTTGAAATGGCATATCGTCTAGTAGCTCTGGTAAATAATGTTGCAGAATGTCTCGATATTTTTGCCCATCCAATTTTCCCTCAATAAGATATGGACTGATCAACGTATCATCAATAATTCTGCAACATACATTCACCACTCAAAAGCGTTGATGTTGCACTTCTCTCAACCATCGCGGGAAAACAAAAAACAAAAGAAAAAAATCGATTTAATTCTAGCCCACTGAGAAAATGCGACTCAGTCAATAATGTTCAAAAGAAATGATAAGACCGTTGCGATATTGAAACAATTCGAAAAAGAACAATGTTTTATTTTTTATCTGCTTAAGTTGCAATCGGATTAAAAAAAATTGTGAACAAAAGTTATTTGTACTTTTTCGTAGAGTAAGATTCTGGAATGGAGAAGATATGTTTCCATTAAAAACACATGTTTGACCTTGAAAAAACATTTGCTCAGCTATGCTTCCGCCAATTCCCTGTATGGTCATTTGTTAGGACGGTACTGACCTGGTGATTCCTGAAACCCAGCATGTGTTGGAGGCCAATGCATCCCATGGATAAGTTTTGAAATTACAAAACCTCAATGAAAAGTTGATAATAATTTGAATCAAGTAATAGAAAATAGTTGCGGTTCCTAATCTTCTAAATTGGTATTTACCAATGCAAGTAAGTTCACCTGCATGTATGTATATTGAAGTACAAGGCCACAAGCAGTGACTATGCTGTGAGAGTAACTATTCCAAATAATTAAATTTTAATTATTTTTAGCTTTTTATAGAGTCGTATTGAGGATTTGCCTTCGTGGATGCCTATAACTTCAAAAAAACTACCTAGTATGTTTTAGAACATAAAAACAACCTCTCATATAATAGGATATATTTTCCAGTGCTGCGTATTACATTCACCGAAGTGCCTGTGTTAAAGCTGTAGATGGAAATAATCTACTTCTTTTGTGATTTTTCTTTCTCTAAATGCGTATCTCTTTGGAACCTTGACATATCATTCCTTTGTTTTCAGGAACGGGGTTCGGAATAAAATAAAGCCGATTATCTTCCGTAACAAAAAATGTTTTTCACTACATAATACTGCTTGAGAAAAAAAACAATAAATTGATCTGAAAGAAAATTTTGAGCTGATACTTTCGGTAAATACATGTAATTCAACGGTATATAATCTTTAGATTGTTCCAAGACACGTGGCATAAAACATATACAATATATCCTTCTAAAGTCACCAAGACAGGATATTTTTTACTTATAAGAGGAGTTGAAATTACTGAAGATTTGACACGAGCAGGTATAATCAATATCATCGCATGCTGGGAAGAAGCTAGGATATCTGTTCGGAACTAGGAAATACTTATCACTATCTTTCCATCCTAAGATTGCATAGACCCCAGATAAGGCCTCAATTACTACCCTCATATTTGAGGAGTTAGTACCTTGACTACACTGTTCATACCACTGACGATAGAACACTGATAGACCTCGTATGTTTACCAAAACTTTCGTCAGACATTAGTGTGCAGTTGCCAGAATTCACCAATAACAGAAATTTTTCTACATAGCTAGTTCACAAGATCTCATGAATATGTTCAACAATGAATATCATAGCTATTGAATAGTAAGGAAAGTTAAAAATAACTTCATAGTTTAGAAAAAACCTGCAATGTTAATCACACCTCACACACTAGCTGGCAACATGGCTTTATAGTAGATTCTGACTGCTACTAGCCGCTACATATTATTTTTCATTCATATTTTGCAAATTTGAACGTCTGTCGGCATTGGAACAGAACCGAACCGTCAACCGTCTACGTCAGGTCACTGTCAACCGCTTTGAATTTTGACGTGAGCGTTCGAATCAGACATTGTAGTTTTTGTTCATTTTCTTTGTTTGATCTGGTTTGAATTTTGCTCATTGTTGCCAAAATGATGAAATATTGTTATGTGTGTAAGCTGTTCAGCATCCAGGCTGAAGCTGCAGGTGTAACTTTCCATCAATAAGTATAATTGTGTACTTTTTCAAATTCCCGCCATGTCAAATTTCGTGATTCATCCAAATGTCATCGATGTTTACAAACAGAAATTACGGTCACCATCAAGCGGCCATCTTGCCACCTTCCCCTCTCCCCGCTGATCCCCTCGCCCAAAGTCATGTTTGACTATAGACATAAATGAATTTATGAATGAGATGCCAGGTCTTCAGTTGTTGTATCGCCGTTGGTTCATATTATAGTTCAGATAAGAGCAATCTAACTTTTCAGTTATACTGCCTCAAGAAAGCACTTCCAGATATTTTCTCATGGACGAGCGGTTGGTGTTATGCTACCTTTCTACCAATGTACAAACCGAATCGGGTCTTCTGAGCTCCCTTCCATGATGCCACCATCCTTTGAACCCGTAGCCCCGGTATTTAGATACTGCCTTCGAGACAGCTTAAGTATGCAAAAAATGTACTAGTCAAAGATGTAGTGAGTATGTCAATACTACCCATGGATTTATTGACAGCAAATGTCATCAATTAGGTTGGTTCTGAACTTTCCGCGCCGTGGTGTCAGTTTTGGTTTTTGAATTTCATTGTCTCTTGAAAAACCATGGAGCATTTTTATCCTTGTGCCAGTTGTAACCTGCTTTGAAACTTCCTTTCAAGATTAGACTATTAGTTTCCGTTTGGTCTGTCGACTACTCCGCCGTCTCTGGATATATTTTCAAAAACTGTTAACTTACTCTGGAAGATTCATCAAAGTCAGATAAGGTCTTCTCGATTTATAGAGAGGCCAAGAATTACTGGACAGATAACAAACAGCCAAACATATTGACAAAAATAACTGACCTGGATTATGGGGCCAAAACATCCAAAAAAACCTAGTAGGTATTTTAATTTTTCTCGCAATTACACTTCCCCGTCTATTGGTGCGAGAAATAGAATGGAGAACGTCCTAATGGAGAAACAGGTACATAAGAGGTTTCCATTACGTCAAAATAACAAGGATCCATCAACTTCGGATCAAAGGAACCTCATTATCAGTTGCAGCAGACGCCCAAAATAACCTCACGTATTTCAGTCAGTCGGTGTTAAAAACAAGAAGTTTGAATTTAATTCATTCATCTTGAATCAATCACAGATAGCGCCGTGTTATATTCTTGTGAATCATCAGTACGCTGTAGGCTTTTTTTAATTCCATACATGACTTAGGTAATTGGACAAGTATTAGGTCTTCAATAGATTTAAGGGGTTGTGTGATGCGTCAATTTGACAATTCCTGTATGACACCAATCCAAGCATCAATTTCTGCATCTATTTGCTCGTCATTGCTGTTTATATAACTTCGTTAACCTTTGAATCGATTTTAATAACATTTCTGGATAACTTGGTCCAACAATGGGTAATGCAAATTTATTTTTGGAAATGACTTTATTACAAGTGGCGTAATTATAAAAAACAACAATTTTTTGAGGATCCTCGCACTTAGTTCTTACTTCGCACGCATCAAAAGAAGGGAAGTTACTGTAACCGCAGTTATTTACGAATTCAAGGTAGCACAGTTCTTCCAAAGTCAATTGAAGATATCGTAAAAACAAATTATTTTCTAGTGCATTTTGTCACGTGTACATTTTTCAATTGACTCTAGACATACTTCTTTATGGTGTCTTTATGGAGGAACATGATGTAAGTTGAGGAGGGGTATGTTCTAGGCTTATTGTAGATAGCATTACTTTTCCCCGAAAATTGGCGGCGAAATAATTAATAAACCCAAATCTGCAAAATATTCCAATACATTCAAGTAAAGCAACTTAGCCTAAGATTCCCACATTTCCATCGCAATAAGGATATAATATGTAACGAAAATATAAATACAGAGTAAGGATTAATCCAAGCTAATATATTTCTCTCTAACGAATATAAATTGACGGATCAAAAATTATCTAATCCAGGATTTTCCTGACCTTTAATCCAGAATATCTTCCAGCATCTTTCTTATTTCATCTGAGGAACAAACTAATTATTCCGGGAATTATTCGTCTATATAAAAAACGAAAGGTGTTTAGGCGAAATAAAAGGAAAGATTAGTCAAGCACAATGGAGAAAGAAACGAGATAAATCTGTTTGATGCCTACAAAGCCTTCTTCTTCATTTTCATTCTCGGCCTCGAGGTTGTTGTTGAAAGAACTTCCAGACGGGTCACGATATACAGGGTTTCTGCAATTTAAGTATTCACTTTGATTCTCAAGCAACAATTATTTCAGGCTGCTAAAAATTTCGAATGTACGTCATTCCATTTTTCAAGTTTAATGATAATCTGATTATTTTGTGTAATAAAAAATCCGACATTCAAAATATACAAAATTTCGATATACCTACTGAGTGGCCATTTTCGGATGAAGTCAAAGAACTTTTCGATTGTTTTAAGAATTTTGATACGTATTGCAAAATTGGCGACAAGAGTGGCGCGAGTATACATGGATTCATTTTCTTACTTTTTCCTGAGACAAAAAGGAACACTTTCACGATTTCATTTTTCATTCTGTTGCGATATACGAAAACCTAGTTTAGAAGTTTCGAGTTTTATAGGTCAAAAAGGGGGAAACCCGAGCAGACTGGAGATGGATGTTTCACCATATAAGGGATGCGGTCCGAAGCACTGAAAATTGGATTACGATTGCAAAGGATAAGGGATAAGACAAGATGAGGATGCTAGGGTGAACATGAAAATATAGGTAGGAATGATATGATGCTGGAAACAGCAAGACAGGATCAATCCTGAACAGAAATTATTGATTCCAACGAATGCACAGAAAAGTTTCTCAAGATTGAGAAAAGAATTTGTCCTGGTATATTCGTCAGGAAAATCCGTTTCAATCAATTCCGTCTGTCTGTGGGGCTGTCATCGGTCTGTCTGTAGCCCTTTGTCACTGCGTAAACGCGCTAAACGCTGCATGATTTACGGTGTTTTTGTTGTCACACAACCTTCAAAATATCTCAAGTTGATCACGTTCTAAAAACAAGACTCACTTTTTTGGCTTGGCTTTCATAAAATGAAAAATATTTCATTATGTGTGGTTTTTATCAATCATTATGTTGAAAAGACATAATGCTGCCTGTTACTTCAACATATATTATTTGTTCTTATGATGATAAACTGATAGTGCCACGAGTCTGCAAAATCTCAAAACTATCTACTGCACAGCTTCTTAGAAAATTAAACTAAACTGTATATTTGCACATAAAAACAAATTTCATATAAAATAACATGCGATTAAACTTTTAGAGTTGGTGCGAAGTCGATTTACAGTACCGTGTTTCTTTTAGTCCAAAGGAAAAGTAGACGACTTTTAGGTGTCATTACGAAATTTGGCAACACTGTCGACCACTGTACGTCCGGAGGCAACAGGCGATACGCTGTTCTAACAGTTGATGATAGAATAGCATGTAGAGCCTTCTTTTCCCGCAAATTACCTTTTCCAAAAGCGACTTTTGAACTGCATTATCTCCGACATTGTAGTCTTTATGAAAAGCAAGATCAACTTTCAAAGGAAGGTTAAGGCTATGTTGGTGAACGCTAAGAGTATAAAATTGAATGAGAGAGCAAGAAAGGGAGAAATAGATAGGGGACGCAGTGTTGCCACTCCGTGTGGCGTTGTGCTGGTATAAAAATAAGGATGGTCTACTAACATGACCAGTGAAAAAACTAGCAAAATATCATACATCGCCTAGTTCTGAGATTCATATAGAACACAAAAATGATGAAGAAGGCCGCGCTGCTGGAAATTGTTTTTCTTGAATAATCGTAAAATTCAATGATTTTTCTAAGATCATGTCTACTGAATAGTTAGGGTACATAAAATAGCGTGCCTAAAAAACATTTTGCTCATTTAGTTTCTACAGGGATGGACTAAACTCATCGTATATAAATAATATTGATATATTTCAAACTAGCATTCGTTTTTTTGATCTAATAGTTCATACACATACACACAAAACTATTATTTTGTGCATTTATCATAAAGAATGTACAAGATTAGCATCGATGCAATGAGGGACGAAATCGATGTCAAGCTGAGTTAGCCCATTTTTATTGAGGATACTATTTTGTGGAGCCCGAATTCTTTTAAAATACCGCAGCGTTTCATAAAGGGTGTATCCTCCTAGGTACGGCATATAAATAATGTTTTCTATATTTTTTTGTTCTCTAGAAATCCGAAAGGCTGTAAATATATTCATCCTATATTCTCGTAGAAAATATAGTTTTCAATAACTATTAACTTAAAGTATTTCCATTTTCCAAATATCATTTTGTCATGGATTTGTCTTTAATGGAAGTATAATTTTGAAGCCTCAGAATGAAATATAAATCAGGATGGGATGTAAATTTGGCGAAGAAAATAAATAGAACTGAGCGAACTTTGTCCTAGAAAAAATATCTGGAATATTAATTACTAGTAAGAGTAATATCAGATTAGTAGAGTATATGTACGAAATGAATTATACAAAATTTCACCACTACTATTCCATGCCTTGTCTGCGTGTTCAAGGTGGACCATATGATGAAAGATAGGTGCAGTTCCACCTCAATTACTACTGTTGCTCGAATAGTTTCTTAACCGACGAGTAGTAATAACAATGCCGACTAAGCGCTTCTAGGAACAAAGATCCATAGTTAGTCGCCAGCTAACCGACGCTCTATATCACATTTCCTCTCTGGCTGCCTCTGAAATTAGACCTCGTATTTCCTTGTTCCCTAAAGGAAATTCGATTTGCTCCCTTTAATGATAATAAAGCACTCCGTGATGCCGGAATGTACCGAGATAAATCTTTTTTGTTTATTTGACAATTAAGAATGATTCTGTTTATTGTGACCGTACTCTATAGATAATTTAATTATTCGGATTCTGACATACACTCAACTAAAGATTATTCTAGTGGAAGTTTATAAAACACATAGAAGTTAGGTCACGTTTCATCAATAGGTTGAAGTTTTAAAGAAATCGGCTCCCAGCCAGACGATTTACAAAAGTTTCTTTGAAGCCGACTACAGATGACGCGACCTGGTCGCAGCGTTCGTGTCACCGCAGACCAGGACGCAAGTATAGCCTTACACTAAGCCAACGAATTTGGTGGTCAAATTACTTTAGATGAACGAATTTCTTGGTTCAACAAACGATATTCTTAAATTCATGAAAAGTACGTCACATTGATAAATTATATTTGTTGAGACATCAAAAGCTGAAAATCGATACTACGAACCTTTTTACGTTACCACATCGTAAACTGTTAGGTGAGACACCGTTCGTCATTGCCGATTTTTTACGTTGTACAAACAAACATTATTTCACTTTTCTCGTCTATATTACGAATTCTTTACATTTCAGTTGCCTGCTTATATTAATGAGTTAACAAATATTGCAGTTGATATTTAAAAATATAAAATGCATGTACTAAAGCTAGGATAGCTGAAACATTGAATTTATTATTTTCTCAGACTTTGGCCATTGAGCTGCATTATTTGACATTTCATGATCGTTTCTACAACTTTATTCAGAGTAAGATTTTAAAAAATGAGTCAATTTATTCGGCAATACAGTGTAAAAACCTCTACAGATAACAGGCCATAAAATCGTAGCCATCAAACAGCGATACACGAGCTTTCTTCCACAAGTACTGGAAATGATTGAACACAAGGAACAAATGAATTTTTCACATGCTTGAACAAATCCATTAGGTATAATTCAAATCGCAATTATGTTCAAATGATATTCCTCGTTTAATTGTTATGCGTCAAACGTACTCTAATGAAATCAGATATTCATTGAAAAAATGCAACAAATTAGGCTGGTTTTGTATCCAAGATCTTTATTGCAGTTCATTTCTAACGATCGCACATAGTTGTTTAACTTGAACACAAATATGATATTTTTTCGATCTATGAAGGTTTTAATTAGAGGCCAGATGATTTGCGATCAATTATATGAATTATGGAAAATGTATACTCAAGGTGAGGTAGGCAAAGTTCTGGGAGATTTCCTCCGGACACAGGCTTTAGGGAGAAAGCCCATGCACTGGAAGTCCGAAAATAATAGGCTTTGTAAAGTGGACTTTTTTTTTCTCTTCGGTTCTTCAGGTAAGCCAAGGCTCGATTTTCGGAAGTTCCAAAACTTACATGGATGATTTTATATACTAAAAGCCCGACTAGTTGATACTCACATCATTTGAAAATTCACTAGTAGTTATGCAACTGATTCGTCCCAAGCAAAATTCATTTATCTCGCTTATTTATCATTCAATGAATTATTTTTACGGTAATCAACCTTTGATCAACTTCATGTAAAATTAAATTTGTGTAACGACTAAATAATGCTGCCGCAATTTTAGACAAACACTTTTTGACCAGTAAATCCAATCACACGTACGGCTTAACCAATCAACTAAGTAATGTAGGCTCAAATTAGGATCGACAGCAAAAGTATATTCTGCATTGCATAGTAGATTCACAGTAATTGAAAATAGTATTCTCACGTATTATTTATTTTATGATGCTTTGCCACTTTTCTAGTTGCGGAAAAATTCTATATCTATATCTTTAATAAGAGATATTCTGTATTCTTGATATTTTATAACATATACATATAACCAAATTATCACTTATTTTCATCTGTCAGTCTATCGTCTTTCCGGTAAGAATTTAGTTTTCGATTGGGTCAGTGGGGGTGGAGCTATCTTAACAAATGGCGGAATATCCACATGAATGCTATGAGAAGATAAATATCTATTCACATTCATTCTAGACCACAGTAAGTTGTAGCTTGCCGGCTTGTAAAGGGTGAGCCCATTGGACATTTGTAGTGTCTCACAGTAGGCGTATCTATTTTGGATTGAGTCGAGAAGCTTCAGTAAACCCCCAGAATCTTGACGATAGATTAGGTAAAGTCCCTTCATCTCTACGGTTCACAGACCAGCGTGTGCTTTACTTGTAGTTATCTGAGTTTCTGTGCGTTGAACTTACCTCAAATGTGGCTCCCCTTTCCACCATATTTTTCGGTATCCTCATTGATCTTAAGAGCAGATTGCTGATGCAGATTTAAAAACTCTCTGGATTCGTCTCGTTTGTTGTGTATAAGATTTCTGTCCTCTGTGAACCCGCGGATTGTATTAGATGATATTTCCAACAGTTGATGTATAGCGTTGGAGAAAGGACATATCCTTGCTAAACACCGATGTTCATGGTATTTACCACCATGAAGTATTTAGTAATACGCAACTTGAGGTTATATAAGGGGTTATATTAGAGCCCTGTATAAAAGCTGTGAAGTATTATTAGAGATTCAGAGATAGACACAGGGCTATAAATATAATCTGTAATTGCTGAGACACCACAGAAGAACTTATTGGATCGCAGTGAAGTCGGGTTCTCAATAGTCAACCTTATTCATCAATATTATTGAATCTATGCCATTGAAGTGAAATGATCTGTTCAACGATATTGATCAATAATTTTTCGCTTCAATTAAGTTGAGATGTTTTCAAGGATCAACGGATTGATTCAGTTAAACTGAAAGTGAGAACAGGCTTTCGGTCGCATTGAAATTCCTTACCGACGGACCCGAGTAGGAGCTGTGTTTTGATTTTGACTATTGTGAAGTTATAGTCTTCTCCAGTAGTCGTGGAGGTTTACGTTTACATATCATCTGTAGCTGGATATCTCAAAACTACTTGTAATTTAAGCTTCGCTGGAAGAGCTCCCCTTAACATAGTATTTTTCTTCTGTATAAAGGATATCATTTTCTGCAGAAGTCCTTAAATTTCGCTTCTGTCATTCTTAAATGGTTTCGATAGACATCCACCTCACCTTTGGCCTATTCCATAATCAGATTTACTATAGCCCCTTAATTTTTCTGTTTTAACTACGACGCTTTTCGTTTTTCTTGTTTTTGATCGCTATTTTTAAATGTTCACAAATAATTCGAACAAACAATTTTCTGCTTTGCAGCCATTTGTAGACCCAATATTTAGTATTATTGAAACATGTGGACAAATTTCCTATTCAACTATATGTTCAAGGGTATACATTCAATGTCGTCGATATAATTGACTAAAGAGAACCTGAATTTAGCCAAAGGTAATCAATTTAATTTAATCTATTCAACGCAGGAAGTAATAGATAATTTTGTTCCTACCAATGATATGATATCAGAACAGTGTTCCAATACTTGGAGAATTGTTCAATTCTTCTCGTTTTCAGGTAATTTGTCACCACTACAACAATCTTGAAAAAGTGTTTACAATTATTACCTTTTCCACAAAAGTTACCTGTTTTTAAAATTTGATTTATAAAAATACCGAGAATTATTGGATAGACAGACACTTCACGCAGGCATTTTTATGGAAATAACTGACATGTTGTGGAGAAATTTCTAGATGCCTACGCTTATATTCTAAATTATGCAGGATTCTCTTCCATTGACGTGGGAAGTAAAAAACCTGTTTTCCATCGTTTGGTGTGGGTTTGGCCTCATTAAGGAGCATGAAAGATCAAATGCAAAATATATATCTGAAAGAAGGCAAAAACGCATTAATAAAGCTGGGGTGCCGGCTAGGCGGATCCGACAAAAAGGGAATATGCCTACTTAAAAACCTTTTTCATCAAAGTCGGACAAAAAAATAAGAAGGAATGTAATTACTGCCATAGAGAAAATGAAAGTTTTACGGTTCCTGTACGATGCTGTAATATTCCTTCCATCCAGAAAATTGGGAAGGATAACAATATAGTATTCGGAATGGGTCGTTATCGGAGGGTGATTGAACTGAATTCATCGTCCAAGGCGATATCCGGTACTTTATGAGAAGTTATGTGTAAGCTTAATCAGAAAATATACATCCATCTCTCAGTTCCAGTTACAGTGTTTTGAATCAAAATGTGGTTTCTGCCACGTGGTAAAGTCCTCCTACAAATCAAACATGCATTCCTTTGAGGAATACAAACTTTTAAGTATATGCTCTCCAGTATGCATCAAACGTGCTATAGACATGCATGTATCGTCTTTAGCCTAGACTCGTCAGTATAGCCTGGCGGTCTAACTATAGAGAGCAACATCAACACTCATCAGTCATTATTCGAATTCGCGGCACTTTGAGATGAGCGTTGATATATATACTTTTGATATATTATGATTTGAATTCCCAAATAATACCTTTTCGAATATCCATGTCCATGTAATTTTTTGGACTAATATGGATTCAATTTGGAAGGCGATGAGGAAGTGACAATACATGGTCGATAATTCGAACTGCTGATTCACATGTCAAAGAATCGGGCCAGAGTTCCTAAAAATCTCTGGAAGAACAAAAAAATAGAGTAGGATCATTCTGTCTTTTACTGAACTTATTCTATTTATTGTTCTGGTGAAAAATAAGGTCAAGTCAGTATTCGAACCGCGGAGATTGAAGCTCTTCGCTGTTTTGTATGTTGTTTGATTTATTGCCAGTCGAGGAAAGGAAATATGAACGTCTTGCTTTACCATGCAGAGATAGTTTTTTTACTCACAGTGTTCACATGATGTAGATTTGTTATACTCTTTTATAGAACGGCAAAGAATGTATTCAATTTTAACTTGTCCGGAGATAGATTGTTCAGTACATTCGTATTGTACACTCCTGTACAAAAATCTGGAATAAACTTCATTCACATAAACGTAGTGAGTATTGTGATCGCGATTTTTTTTAAATCATCAGAGAATTAAGTTTTTAGGATGTCTTACTTCGCACTTCATGAATATCCTTAGTACTCATTTCCCACAGTCTAGTCAGTCTGTTTGTCTCTCTTCACTTGGTGAAACTCTTCCATCATAAAGATACAATAATTGTGTACTTACCTATAACAAAGTTTTACAAATACAACTCTTATTCTCACAGTGACGAGGATTCAAATATAAATCGATACACGTCACTGTGATGATGTTAAAGATATGTCTGCTATATTATTTGAATCGATGCATTGCTGGCGGAGTTGTTAGAAAATCATTCGCCAACTTCAAGTACTTGATTATTTTCAGGAGTAAGAAATATTACTTTGTTGGGCACTTTTGCTTATCTCAGAATGTATTCAAACAAGTTTGCGGGATTCAAAATTTTGGAAAACAGAATCTTTTTAAATGTTAAATTATATCAATTTCCAGCAACCTGTGAAATTAATAAAAATTAAGTATGGACAATTTTAAAAACTTTTGTGCCAATTAAAAGTTTCCGAAAAAATAAACTGGGCAAGCAAAGAATCGTACGAGAAATGCAGGATTTTTCAAAATTATTTCACCAATTTTAAAAACACCATTACTTGTTACATTTGCACAGAATATTGCTCAACAAATTTCATGAAAATTAGTGCATCACTTTCTCAGATTATACAGTGATAAAAAATACTACAGACAGGCCAACAGACAGACCAACGGTAATGGGTAAAATGAACTTTCGTAAACATTAAACAAAAAACTAATCAACTCAAATTCTAAAAACTATTGCGATCACAATTATTTCCTCGCTTATGTATGGAAAGATAACAAAACCAGCGTACTGAATAGAAAAAATAACGCTCTAGAGACCAAGTATATTTCTTACACTTAATGGATTTGGAATGGCCATACTAAGTGAGCAAAAAGATGAAAAATAAACCGTTGTGGGTAAGAGCCGCCAAAACAACTTAATATTTTATATTCGTGAGGAAACCCATTTGAATGGCGACTGCTGTATAATATTTAGTCTGAAAGCAATTTATTCCTACAAATTGTGGTGAATCTATTGCCTTTTGCTTACCATAATTGATAATGTTTCCCGTAATCGCTATGAGTGCTGAAATTACTGACAAGTACTGATTCAAGCAAACAGATTGTGTTATTGGTGTGAGTGTTAGATTTCATATCTGTTAAGTGCTTCGTTTCATCTGATAGGCAATGAATGTCTTATTTATAGAACTGGCTCTATTGTGGTGCAGTGAGGGAAATCAATCTTACATCGGTGTTGTTAGAGGAATTATATCTTTTTTATAAGCAAAGTAAGTAATATACAGAATAGGCAACTTCGAGTCGACCATTCTCAAAAAAACTGATCAATCAGATTAAATAGATGATATAAAATTCTTATCCATTAATTTGGATGTTTCATCAACCTTAAAAGTATGAGTAAAACATGACTACTGATAAACATGATACTAACCTAGTATCTTACATTACGTTCCAATATGGGAGGAAAACTCATGTCAAAGTGGGAGTGTCCTGCCCCTACTCAATTAACGATCCCTTTTTTTCTCCAAACCGCGGAAATCAAGGAACACCTAGTTCTTGGGTAATTTTCCATGAAAACAACCTGTTGTCGACCTTCCTAGGTCGGCGTTCCATAATCTGTGGCTTCTTCTGTGCTCCAAAGAATCTTATTCTCCGGAGCTAGTGCTGCTACATCAGCCTCAGATTAGACCTGGTGCTCCTAGACACAGTCCAGAAACAAGCAATACGTCTGGTAGATGTGCCTGACCTTACAAAGGACCTCCACAGTCTGAAACATCGAAGATGGGTGGCTAAGCTGATCTATTCTATAGATACTATCATGAAAATTCTAGACCGAGCTGTCTCGCAGAATAACTCCAAGGCAAATATTAGAGTGCATCAACGGAAAGATCCTCACCGTGTTGGACTTCCAATGTACAGCGTTTTGAGGTCAATGTGAATAGACATTTATCCTCTACTGGCTCTTCTGCAGAGCGATGATCATTGGCAGAGCAGCACTAAATCGAAGGCAAAATATATGTTAACTAGATTCCAACATACAGTCTGATTCGAAGTGCCGATCCTGCACTTTGCTAAGAACAAGAATTAGCATAAATTTGTCCTGCAGAATTCAAATATAAGATTTCCTACCAAAACTGTGACGTTAACAATGATGATAGTCTAGATCGCTGGTTACAGAACAAATGCATAATTACACCATACATGAATTTCACTCACGCCGCCTTACCTGTATTTATTGGGCGAGTTCAGCAACTATAAGCAGCAACAAGCGTAACATTGCAGCATTTCAGATTGACAAGAATCACAGCGTTCTTTAAAATTAACACGGAAATCCATTCATCTGACAAATATTTACGACGTGAACAATTATAAGCTTACTGCGAACGTGACAGAACATCCAAGAAGTTATGGATTCTCAACTTCACCTAATTCAAAGTATCGGCTCTTTCGGCACTAGTCAAAAAGGCGTGACATTCCAACGGTTCAGTCTACGATGTTCCAAATTGCATCGTATAACAACCCCAATCAGCCCTTCCATTAAGTATACTGTTGATTAGTAAACTAATTACTGTCGGTGAATGTCCACCGGACGTCATGACCTCTTTCAATTGAGCGAAATGCGGAGAAGGAAGGACGTACATAATTGTTTTCACGTTCTATCCTCATTCGGGATACGAATCTATTTCTATACGCTGAAACATTCAGCGAGAAATACAGGCGATTAAATGAACTTTCTTTGGAGGTATGCATTTTAAATACATTTCATTTCAACCCATGGGCATAAACAATAAAATTCAAGGTATTAAAAATACAATATTATCGAGTCGGAAAATAGACTGTTGATAGTCCAGTTTCCTGTTGCAATCTTGCTAGAACCTGAAGAATTTGATACTCACTGATTGACGTATACGAGTAACATGGACATTGTTTTACAGTATAATCTTCAATTATCTCAATAAGGAAGACAGGAACGACATTATTTAGACTTTTGCAGCTATAAAGCTCATAATCATAGTCATTTCAATGGTGAAAAGTACAAAACTTACCAAAGGCGTCTTTGACAATAGCCTTTAAAAGGAAGCAGCACTTTTCTGAGAAGTAATTTGGAAAATCCATTTGTGATCATTTTTAATGACATTGCTTGTTAAAAATTGTAGAATCTTTTCTTGGAATGAGAAACTGAAAAAAGTCAACACATATGAAAATAAATTCTCAGACGAAAAATATGTACTTTCATTCAAGTACACCATATCTCTCACAACTGTCACAACCCCAACTTTTAGACAGGTCATTCATCCTGAGAGGGATAGATAATAATAAAAACCAATGGAATATAATAATAGGCTCGGAAAAGACACACGCATAAGCTGAAGTGCAGTTGACGAAGATGGCGCGGCGATGCGAAGTAAATGAATTACTTGGAGCAAATCCCAGGATGTTCGTATCCTTGATCGAAGTAAACGTGTTTCCGTTGGAAAATATGATAATCTTGCTAAATAAAATATGGAATGCTTGTTAGCAAATCACTGAAATCTTAGCTGTGAAGAAAATTATATTTATCTTTAGGGTATGTTTTTTCGAATGAGTATTCAATTCTAAAATATACTTTTCTTGCTAGAAATTAATACTAATTTTCACATGAAGTAGATTTTTTGTCACTTCGCCGCTCAGTTTTTTCTGAGTGCGTGCAGTGTTCATATCTAGAATATACAGATCCTGTCTCCTCTCGAGTACGTACGGTGTTCCACGCCGACACACTGGACCGCTAAATATAATTCAGAATCTGCATACTATTGAGCTATAAACGAACAAAACCACTTTGTAAATTTCTCACTGAGAGTTACTACATCAAGTTCCTTTGTTACAGATGTCCTGAAAACGGGGCCCGGCCCACCGCCGCCCCCTCCGCTCCGCTCCTGGGCAAGATGGCGTCGGAGTGCGCAGCAGCCGGCGCCGTCTCCCAAAAATCGCCTGCGGGGCGAGGGGGCGGTACACCGCATCTCGAGCCACCACTGGTGGAAAGGTTCGCGCCAGGAGGCTCGGAGCGGTACCCCTTGGGAGAGAGGCCGCACGCCGCTGTCGCCAATGGAGGGGGCCAAGCTGGTCAGCAGGATAGGGGACAAGTTAACGGGTATCATACGACAGAAAGGTGAGATCCTTACCTGTATTCTTTACCACACTTTAAATATTGTAAAAGTTTCAACAAATCTTGGCCCTTCTTTGTCAATATCTTAATGAAGGGCAAGTGTTTTTTTTTCTCTGCGCGCATTACATTATTAACAATTTTGAACGCCCTTAACCGATTATGGCGCCGGGCAGGATTCTCCTGTAGTTATCGTCCTTTTCCAAATTTTCGCCTTTATCTATAAAATCCTGTTCACAAAAGATTTGGTCACTGATTCGACTTTGATGAAAAAGGGGGGACAATATGCTATAGGGATGTCACAAGGAAATTCAATCTCAACCAATCTTTTCGGGGTTACAAAGTATTGCTGAAAAAAAATCAGGGTTTCATTTGTCAAATATAATTCACTTTTTGTAACTGTTATATAGCAGCTAGTGATAGAAACAAGGGCATGGCTACTCACTTTACTTACATTTCGTTTTATTTATCGCATGCTTTTTTGTCATTTTTCGGGGGGTTAAAAATATTTTAGGGATTTTGCATCGCTGGAAAATATAAAATACTAATTTTAAAATCAAGTATGTATCAACAGTCCAGAGGCGAAATTTGTTGAGGATCTCACTATCATTTTTACTTGATAATGAATATCCGTTTGTAGTAATATGTGATAAAGTTGTTCTCGATGAGTTTTACTGTTATTCAAAATTGATCTAGATATTCTGCATTCGAAATAATATTTGTTGTTCTCCTTATACTCGTATGTTTGGAAGTGCGGCGTACTTAATGGAATTTAATTTTATTTTCAATTAAACAATCAGTTTTATTGGCTCCTGTATATCTTCAAAATCGAATATCTCAGAGACTATAGAATGCCCCTGGATATGTGATAAATAAATCAAACTCACATTTCTTGGTAGATTGTAGACGCTCTTATTTGATGGAACTCTTCCATCATGCAGGTAGAAAGATCCTGTACACACTGTTACTTTCAGTGATGTATTTCGATTTATATTTAAATCATCGTCGGACTGTCAGATTTGACACTAACTGTCACTGAAAGAAAAAAGTTTTATTTGTGAAACTGTGTGTTAAGTACACGATATTTTGATCTGACTGACATTTCTGTTCCACTACAGAGTTATAGTTTTGTTTTTGTATCACTTAGGATAAGAAATTAAAAAATACTCCTTCATTAGAATGTCTTTATGCTAAGAAATTGTAAGATACTTGATTATATATTGTTCTTGAAGTATCTGTAAATCCTAAAGGTATTATGCTTTCTAGAAAATTCATCGAATGTTGTTCAATTTATTTAACGAAAATTAGTATTAATGTTACCTACGTTTTTCTATGGTTTACAATTTATAACACGAACTAAAAAACGCAATCTAGAATAATTGATTTTTGCAATTTGTATCATGCAAATCCAGTATCTGTGATGGATTTGTGAAATCCAGATCTAGGAATCTATGGAAAGACTTTTGTAATATCTAGATGTACTTTATGTGTAATTCTATCAATCTTAGTCTTGTAGTGTCTACACGACCTACTACGATGAGATAGATAGATAATCGCCTGGGTAGGAAAATGGTGTAAATATTCGAATATTGAAATATATTCGTCAACATTTAAAATTTTTAACAGAACTATGTTTATTGATAATATAAATGTTGTAAATGTTTGTTCCAGATTCAGTTGCCAACGCTTTCCTGACCGGTATACTCCGGTTCAAAATCTTGGTAGTCTTGATAGGTATCATACGTACACCACTCTGGATAGATACTGCAGAACTGCTACACCAACGGATATTAGGTATATATTTTAATATTCAAGAACATATCATAGGTCATATTGATTTAAGATGCTTGTATTTGGTAAAACCCTTACATCATTGTGAACAAATTGATTCAATTATAATAATAATCCCTAAATCATCGTCAGACTACCAAATTGATTGTATACAATAATTACACATATTACTTGTTAACTAGCTAATTATAGGACTTAGTAAGCTAGTTTACAAGTATCCTGAGTAGCTATTTTAAACAGTAAATCCATCAGTCTGATGTCTGACGATGCTTCACAGATGAAAACGAGTCACGTCACAAATCTATGGCTTTTTTTTACATAATTATATTAAATATCATGTTGCTTCTTATAGCAGAAGAGTATTGAAATTTATATCAAGCTTTTACAGGATTTAACCTGAACAGCAGAAAATAAATAAGCTCACCTTGTTTAGTATTGTGACATATTTTCGTGGTTGCTTCCTTATTTGCTCTCATAAGCATGATTCGTTTTAGGATCATTCTTTTAGTTGAGGTATGATAATGCTCCAAACTATCCAGGCTAGATCATCTTGGCTGCTCGCAAAAAGCGTTATAATCAAGAAATATGTTCATATCAGCAGCATGTTGAAATAAAATTGTAATATGTATTTATATGTGTATGAGTTTAAAGTAAAGCATTAGAAATTCTCAGATTTTCTTTCGATAATCCAAGCCAAAATAGTGTCATCCTCCAAAAAATTTGGTACACAATTATCACTATCTTCTCTGAGGTAACACAGCTGAATTGTCATCTTGGTAGAGTGAAGCTTATATGATTAATAATAATATAATAATAATAACTTTTCCTTCAGTTCTGTTTGTTTTCATATCTATTCAAATGAAAATCTGCCAACGAACGACATACTGGACACAACTAAATGGTTGTAATGAATTCAATATATTGAATATTGTCATTTCAACGTACCGATTTTTCCTATTCGATTTCCATAATTTCAATTTCTCGCGATATATCTGTACAAAATAACTAAAAAATAAGCTTGTGCCTTTATTTACTCTAACACTTGCTCTATACAGTGGTGTTAATTCCGACGTGATAACACATTTCCTTATCATCTTCATAGGTACCACACCCTCTCTACCGATAGGCACAATACGAATGGTCGTTACACCCCCATGGAAAAGTACCAGAGCGGTACCACCGAAAGGCACAGGCACCACCATAGTCACCACCAGTCGGCGCAGAATGTTTGCTTTGCAGCAAGTGAATCTAGGCGAAGGAATGGATCCAAACAGGATGTGTACAAAGTCAGAGAGAGGTCCTCCAGCTCGGATAGACAGGAAAGGCAGGATAGGGAGGATAGGCAGACTACAGGGTTCCATCGGATGGAACAGTACGTCGCGGATAGGTTCCCTACCATTCCCTGTCCAGAAAGGTTATACATTTATGTATTTATATTGATCCCTTCAATTGCTTAATTCAATGATTTGTTAAGCTAGTTGCTTTTGAAGAGATATAAAGCTTACCTTAGGCACACTAGATCAAGAACTCGTATCCATCCAATTCACTTTGGTTTACATGTAAGTCGTAAAAAAAAAATTGAAACTTTGACAATGCTATTAAATATAGATAAACGCACCACATCTTCCCCAAATTCTGATTTGTGAAATTTTGTCGTAGGATAGAACAATTCCAATTATAAATTGTTGATGTTAATCCATTTGTTTTTGGGTAGACAATAAAATTGAAAATTTGGCGATGGTATTAAATATAGGTGAACGCGTTACATATTCCCCACATTCTAATGTGTGAAACATTGTCTTATGATAGATCGATTACATTAGGAAATATTGGAACTTTTTGTTAGGATATCAAACTGACCATTACTATCTTGTTTTTGTTCCAGGTTCGCTACGAAAGAGAAACCGGACCATCTGTTCTCGGTGGTACCGGCATCGAGTACTCCAAACAGTTACCTGGAGCCACCGTCTCCTGCCCCGGTGTCCGCCTCCGAGCGACGGTTCGCCCCGCCTCCACCGCCCATGTCTCCGGGCCACGCCCACGAAGACTCCACCCCCTCCCCGGATTGCTTTGCCAATAATGCTTTCCCTTCCCCAACTGCGCAAGGGGGCATGGTGCCGACGTCCGCCGAAAGGTCAGTCATACAAGTGCTTCAAAGTTTCAGTCAACTCCAATGAAATCAGATTCCTGAGTAGCAAAAGATTACAAGAAAAACTGGATTCATGTTTGCTGATTCTTAAATCCATCACTAGCTTTGATCGTATTAAAAAAACAAATTTAGGGTATTCAAAATTTGATAACAGAGACTATATGTTCGAATGAGAGATTTACTGATAGATACACGTTTACTTTATTCCCTGTTTCTCAAGTCAACGATGTAGGCAGTGGGAAAGTTACCCCCTTCCCAAGGGAGTATATCCAGACCTCTGGCTTAGGAGGAACAAAACTATGATTTTTTTGGTTTTCTATCGCCGGGGGGGGGGGGTAAAATTACTTCTGAACTACCTTTATTTTCCAGTAATGTGACAGCATATCACTCACTTATTATTATTGTATTTAGAATATACCTTGAACATAGATGAACCATTGTATTTCTCGTCAGTGGGATCTGAGACTGAATATCATACATACGAAATCATTGATTAACATCTTGTATGGTGGTTGTTTACTTGCGATTCGCAAGCTCGAAAATCAATGAGTTCAAATATGGATGAGTAGGAAAAAACGATGCCTGTGGAGATACAACTCGATGGTTGGATCAGTAGTCGGAATATTTATACCTACTTACTACCTACTATACGAATTAGTTTGAAGTAATCCGTATATTTCAAGTTCCCAAATTTAAAAATAAATCAGGGAACTATAAATGGCTAAATATGAAATTTGAAATTTTTGTTCATTGCTTGTCCATTTCTCCGCCGCCACTGGATCGATTTCCAAAAACTGTAAAGCTTTATTCGCCCTTGGCCAATTAGTAACTTACTGTGAAAATTTGATTGAGATCAGATCAGTACTTTGCGATATATTATCAGGGTAAAATCTGTATAGACCAATGGAAAGTATTCCATAAATATTAACATTTCAGAATTCCATCTAACAGCCACCTCCCCTACCTCAATTTGATCGCCCCCAAAACAATTTAACAACAACCAGTAAAGTTTGGAATGCCTAGAAATGAAGTTTGGGAATGTTTCGATAATTAATTTTGTTTTTTTACCAATTACCTGCACCGATTTTTTGAACCCAGTGCAGCTGTTGCTGTGATTACTTTAAGACACAAGCATCAATGACATACAGACAAATAGACCGACATATCGACGGATAGATCAAAAATGAATACAAGCCACCACGTGTAAAATTAGACAGACCTATACCAGTAATAGTTTAATGTCATAACAACACATTTTATGTAAATCTACGGAAAACGGGTTTCGTGAAACAACGACGTTAAATTGTAATGCATATTTGAATGCGCCGCATTTCAATGAATCGTGTTTCCCTCAGATTCGCGCCACCTCCGCCGCTGTCGCCTTCGCCCACCGAACAACAGCACCATCACCACCAGCAGCAGCGGTACGCGCAGGCCGTATCGCCGAAGAAGCTGGAGCGGTACGAGAAGCGATACCACCATCATCAACCACAGCAGCAGCAGCAAGCGACACCCGCCACGACGACAGGAGCATCTGCGGCGGCTGCTGCTATAGCTGCCACTGCTACAGGAGACAGGTTCTCCCACAAGGAGAGGTGAGTTGAGCCAGAAAAAATGACTATTGCTTGAACTCTGTAGATAATGTAGATATTTCACTAACCTTGTGCTCTTGTTAAGAGGAAATGACCTCGAGTTGTTTGACCTAGCTGGCTAGCACCGTGCAGTAGCGGTCAAGAAGAATTCTACTGAGGTTACTCCTGCCTGACCTAAAGGGCATCCAGTGCAATCACCCCGATATCGGTATATTGGCTGCACCTGGTGACTTCTTGGTTTACGCCCATCACTAGACCGATGTACCGGATTTTCCCTAAAGTAAAACCGTAAAATTGAATGCTCAATGGCGCTTCAAGGTCAAAAAAATCCTGAGTTAGAATACCTGACCATTGTACCTTAATGTGCTGCTACTTCACAACAAGCTACAAGTATTAGCCACCCTCAGCAGTAACTTCGCCCCAAATCCCCAAGGATCGACTTAATGAGTGTGCGGGGTCTCGCTTCAACCATAAACTTTGTCCATCAACAGCTGCAGGCAGAAAGGCCGCACATTCTGGCATTATCAGGGACCCAAGAAGGTCTGACAGCAATGGAGAATTAGATACCTCAGATATGACTTATACACCCGATGAAGATCGCATTATCATCGAGGCCAAAAGCCACTGTAAGCGGATCACAGGTAAAACCAAAGAGAAGCACAACCTGGAAATTAAGAACAGACTATTCGCATGTTCTAACTCATCCAGATCATTCCGATGGGTAGCTAAGGGTATTATCCACCCATATGACCACTGGTGAGAGAAGATCGGTCCATCAACTCCACCTCTAAAGAAATCTTAGGGCAGGTTTTGCTGCTAATCAACAATAAAACTTCCAAGGAGGTACCACATCAACTACCATTAGCTGTGCAACCGAATATAAAATACATCCTTGAAAAATACTAGAAAATCTACTGGTCCAGACCAAATATCAGCAATCATCCTGGAGCGTTGCGCTACGGAGCTTACACCAGTTCATTGCAAACTTTCCCGTTCCTAAGAAGGGAAAAAACCCTACCAACTATAGACCTGTGACTCTGCTCTGCATCATGTCCAAGGTTATGTAAACTGACATGCTGATTATTGGGACATACAGAACTTGAGTTATCTTCCATCAAGAGTCTGATAATTACCATCAGCATTTTGACGGAAATGCAGACTCGGCATCACAAAAGTTGGGCTTTCTCTTCCGTTCCAGAAAGTTATATCCACTGAAATAGCTACTGCTACTCTACAAGGCTTAGATCAGGCAATCCCTAGCGTCCTGCTCGCATTTCTGGGAATGTTTCCCGAAGCCTCTAAACCGTCTAGTGGATGCGCCGGAGCTTACAAAGGATCTCCATAGTTCGGAACATCAAAGAAGGGTGGCCGATTTGTCTCGATTCTATAGATACTATCATGGTGAATGTTCGACTGAGCTATCTCGCATAATAACACCAAGAGCTGCCCATTCTGCAAACAGTATAGGGACGCATCCTCACCAACACCTGGAACGAGCCTTTTCCAAAAGTCGTTATTTTGGAGAACCTCGGCGTTGTGGAATGAGCTACCGGGGAGTTTGTTTCCCGATGGTTACAATCTATAGCGTTTCAAGATGATTGTGAATCGACATGTATCGTCTCACAGTGCTTCTGGAGCGCGCCTTTACGAGATGTTATCTATGTAACAAATATCCTGTAATCACGTTATGTTATCACTTTAGAACCATGCAGAGGCACGCAGACGAAAAGACTACGATATCTGCCGACACGTGTTTCGAACTAATTTTTTACGTCATCAGCACAGCGTGATTCAAGTCAAGGATGAAAGGACTATAAGGGGATGTTTAGAAAAAACTACCAGGAAGACGTGTCAGGGAACCAATTATTTAATTTATTGTTACATCCGCTGGACGCCCACTCGGTATCGCGTGAGGTCATTATAATCCACCTGTACGGAATTCCGATGTCAAGGCTGATATTCAGTCAAATGAAAAAAATATCTATTACGTGAAATTTGAAACGAAATGTTTAACGATCGTCGTTTTTTCTTTTGCATGCTGATGCCATGAACTTGTTTTTTCTTCCTTTGAAATTTCACGTATTAGATATTGTTGTCATTTGAATATTATATAGTATGTTGTCATACCCAAACGATTCTCAAAAACTTGTTTTTTCATCGTTTCCTCAGTCGGAATACGAGTACTCCGTAAAAATTTCAATGATATCAGATTACTTTTGATGCTTATGTTATGTTATGGATTAATTTCTTTTTAAATATTGAAATTCTACTTATGAGCTTGAAAACTCGGATTATTTTCACGGCTTCAAATATTTCTATAAACTCCAATGTTACCCAATCTCCTTTCTAGGGGATCAACAGTTTTGAAACACGATCAAAATAAGACTTTCGAAATTATTTAATTATTCTTATTAATTGAAAATGCAGTCATCTGTAGTGCTAGTAGTTGCCAAAACATAATTTAACAAATGAGCACCCTTTATAAAAAAATAACTATGTAATAACATGTCGTGCTACATCATTAGGAATGCATCCAAAATATACTGTTTATAAAAGAGATGTATCGCAAAAATCTACAGCTATTGAAAATAATTATTTCTGTGTGAGGAAAGCAAATATATATACGACCATCTATGTCTGGGAGCTATGGAAAATTAGCGAGATCAAAAGTTTATAGTTGACTCGATATCGCGAATCCGTAGTGGAAACGTTTCAAACAAGTCAATATACTACAGTGTCGTAACGTTTTTTCAGTGGATATTTCAATATTAGAAGGAATTGTGGTCCCAAAAAATTCAGAGACAGTATCAAAGGAAGGATTATATTTCGTAACGGGAATGTAAGCCTCCACGCTCCCCAGACTCAAGTGCCTGTGACTTCTTTCATGGGGTTACTTGAAGCACGAAGTTTATGCAGTAAGACCTCATCACGTATTGCAAGAGCTTAGAGAATCCATCCAAGCTGCAGTTTTCTATTGAGATGCTGCGGAAGACCATAACCAACACAACATGGGCTTTTATTTGAACTTAAGTACCATAGATATCGATATTATAACACGTATTTTTCGATTTCAAATCGTCTAAATGCTACTGCCCTACCAGTACAACTTCTGAAGCTTATTCATTAATATGTTAGTAATTTTGGTTATTTATGTACCCCGGCTTGAACTTAAACGTTAAGCAACTGACTTGCAACAAATATCTATGCTACATGTGATGTTTTCAACAAAGTTGCTATATCTAAACAACGCTTCATCTCTGAGCACTGCCAATTTGTTGCAGGTACCAAAGTTACTCGGAACGGTACCCTTCCGTCAGCTACCACACGGACAAATTTGTACATAACGACAACCGATACAACTCAAACTCGAACAATAACGGAGGAGAACGATATGTTCCTCCAAACGCGCACACTCCGGTGGAACGGTACGTTCCTCAACCGCAAGAGCCGTACTACGGGTCCTCGTACCAAGGCTACGGGTTCAAGTACAACTCAAGTGACCCGTACATGCGGAGAGACCTAGCCTACCACTACAGACTGTCCCTGCCTTACACTGGCAGCCACTACCAACGGGTCCGATATATGGGTACGCCCAACAGGATGAAATGCTGTCAGCTGCAGGATTATCAATTGTCCAAGTCGAGTCCTGGGTCGACTTCGAGTAGCAGTTCTGTCACAAGCAGGTGAGTGCAATGATCATAATTACAACTGAGACTCGTGCGATGGTTTTAATTGAAGAATGATCTAGAATTTTCCTTACACTTGTTAAAAGTAGAACATTTTTTATTTGATCGATATTAGCAAGGCTAACCATCTGACATTACATCAATAATCAATATTCTGAACAGGTTACCTGCTTTTTGAGGTAAACAACATTGATAGTTAAACCTTTTTGCTCTTCAGAAGATCCGCAGGTTAAAATTGCCTACCTTTCAGTCAAATCTTATCATGAATCGCTTCTGAACTCCTCCTGGGTTTTGCTGTAGGACCTGCCATGAATATAAGCAAGACAAGCTACAAAGTAACATCGATATATTAGTTATTATAGAAACACTGCCACTGTATGGAAAGAGGCTTATTGTGAGCTCAGTTTAATTAGTATTGATTTCATTCAACGAAGACATCGAAAGGACTGTTGAACATAAATGTAAAAATGGAGTTAAGTTCAATGTGAATACAATTTAGACAGATACTCTGTATCCTTAGTTAGCATCAGCGATAACATGCCTGTAGTAGGGGTTCTCTTTCGCCGCAGAAAATAATATACACTGGAGCAACTATACTGCTCTACTAGGCTCAGATCAGATCATCATTGGAATGTAGCTCATCTGCTCCCAGTTGCAATTCCCATAATAACAAAACATTAGTACTAAGCTTCCTCATCCTCATTCATATCTTCTATAGCCACGGCAAGGACCTCCATCAATCGAAAGACCTCTGCGTCCAAGACATCCAGTGCCAAAACTACCCCAGCTACCAGCAACAGGAGAAGGCAGTGCAATGTGGCAACATTGCAACTCAAGCACAGCCACAATGCATGGGGTACGCGTCGCCCAGCATGCGAACAGGCAACAGCGCCAAAGGACCACAATGTAGGCACAGCATCTGCTCCAGTCCGTCGGTCGAGTACGTAGGAGCATCCGGGGGGAGGCATGTGTGCGCCACCCCTCCTCCCAGGGGCAGCGTTGGCTCAGATGGGGGGTTGTGTCCTCAGGATGCTTGCTGTGCGGCCAGGAGGCAGAGCGCAATCACAGCGGCAGTTTGGTGAGTGGACTTTTTATATGCATGCTATTTGGATATTGATGTCATTAAAGTATTTTCAATATTTTGTATGATAGCCTATACAATAAAGGCGTTTAAATGTTATAAATTAACGTATTGATTATACAAATATTTCTAAAAGAAAATCAAGTCGGGCATCCTCGCTGAAGTCTCTAGTAGTCATGCGAAAGAGCGAGTAAACAGTAAACGAAAAACTTGTGTCTGCAAGCAATAAAAGAAATGGTAAAGGAGAAGAGAAAATAATAGGTAACCCGAGCGATACGGTGTCTCTTCTAATGGGCTTCATCAGGACCAAATGAATGTGCATATGCACCCACGGGAGTGAGCAGAGATATCCATACATCTGTATGTGGATGTATCTTGATGAGGAAGCATAAAATAAAAATCAATACTAGAAAGCAGTAAGAGAAGTCTACCAGCACATTTGTGGCTCCGGCTAGGAAATCACGTGTTTACGGTGTAATACTTAACATCGTTACCGAGACCAGTGAGAGCCATCTGCCGGGATAATTGAGCTCGATGAGGAAGCATAATTTTTTGTGTACTTGCTTCTAGTATTCGTTTTTCTTTCATCATTGTTTCCTCAGGTAACTACCTTATCCGAATATTTCAGTATATCTGCTTACCCTCGTAAGTGCCAATTTACAGAAATACTGTCGTTCTGTCTATCTCTCTTGTCCAATATTTTACTTTACTATTTATTCACGTTCCCACATGAGTACAGATAACTGAGATAACTCACAGATCATCAGAATTTGAATACTGTATTAGATAACTGCAGTTGAGCTTCGTGGTGACGTTAGTCGTTTTCCCGTGAATACAGTGTCATGTTGGTGGTTCTGGTATTAAGTATATGCTCTTCACAATGCATCAGACCTGCTATAGACATGCATGTTTCGTCTTTAGACTAGACTGGTCAGTATAGCCTGACGGTCTAAGTGAAGAGAGCAATTGGGTGGTATATACGTAGCCCAGTCAAGGGTGTGATAGCAACATCAACTCACCTAAGTGTCGCCCTCTATAGGGACGCCCATTGACATCTTACGAAGCCAACGGTCCAAACACCTGGTATTGTTCACTTTTTTCCTTTCTCAAACCACACCAGTATCGGAACGTATAAATCTGTTTTTAGTCCCATGGATCGATATGCACTTTAATTAGGGCCTTTGATAAGGGCTTATTCACATAGATACGGTGTAGCTTGGTATATCTACTTCTTTCTTCTGCAGCGCTCCGCTTTTTTTATTGCGGAGATGATCAAAATTTTCTATTACCTAAAGAATAATGGTTTTATACTTTTAAGATGTTTGAACCCTCTTAAAAATGATAAAAAATAAAGAAATTTACAGAAACAAGAAACAGCTTGATTAAAGACAAGTTTTAGGATTAGAATGCTTTTGAAAGATATATAACATAGCATGATATGTTTGATAGATGGTTCCGTCAATGTTTTATTGCATAATTCTAAAAGATTATTTTACGATGCATCGACACAAAATATTTTGCAACGATCATGCTCCCAGCCGTGCTAGGTCTGCATCCCAGAAGTTGAGGGTTTTCTCCTGCTCCAGGAAATTATATTTTTTGGAACAGCTACCTGCTCTGCACAGCTCAGTTCAGACTATCTCTGGAGGACTGTTTGAATGTGTGAGGTTGCGGTTTATAAGGGATCTTCACAGTCTGAAACATCGAAGAAAGTGTCTTCCGATAGTATACGAATAGTAACATAAGGACACCAGAGTTATCAGTACAATGCGCGTCAGAGGGATCCTGCGGCAGCATCCTCACCATGTCGAACTTACAACACCTCGAGCGAGCTTCTTCCAAATTGCATCACTTTGGAGAAACTCAGCATTATAGAGAGGAGTGTCGGCATTGTGGAATGAGCTGTTGAGGAGTTCTCCGATGGTTAAAACTTAGAGCATGTCAAGGTCACTGTGAATAAACATTCATCCTCTTGCAGCGCTTTTGGAGCGTGGTAGGCCTTCCGTCTTTGCGACGTTATGAATGAAAAACTTTTCGTAATTTGGACAATGTTGGTGCAGAATGATTTGTTTTCCATAGGGGTGAAAGATTTTAAGAACTTCGTATGTTGTTCTGACTGAAAAAGATACCCTTAATCATCTGCTCATGCACAGTGGACCTACAGAAGACCAGAGGCAACTGGAATTAATTTTTGTTAGGAGTCGCATTGCTCGCAATTCCACTAGAAATATGAGCAGAAGGAAATCTACCCGATTCAGGAACATGATGCGATGAAAAGTATTTGATAAGCAAGCAAACAATAGGTTCTCCATAACAGGTATGAAGTCAATGGGAAGGACGTATACCGTTGTTATGAATGATAACTACTGAATATTTTGGTCATTCCTTGGAGTAACATAATTACTCTTAAATATTATATTCGACATTATTCTGTCAGAGCGGTCTGTACAACCTTTTCCTTGGGCCATCTGTCTCATCTATCTGTCAAAGATATGGAAGTAGAGGATGGACAGGAGAGAAGAGGAAGTGGTCCAATTAGAGTGGATGCGCTTTGACTTTATTATTATTTATATTCGAGTAATTCTGGTATGTTCTAAAGAATGTTAAATATTGCTTCGATATCAATTGCATAATCGAAAAGAGATTATTGGAAGCAATGAACCAGCAGACTGCTGAGGGAAGAGAAAAGTTTGCTTTACAGATTACTTACTAGCTCAGGAAAATGTTTGTGCCATGGTTATAAGAGTCACAACACGATTCTCAGTCCCCCTTAAATTACGAGTATACACGACAGTTTTTCTAGCAGAAATCTATGCCTTTTTCATTAAGGAAAAGCAGGGACTTAGCAATTACAAATTTCGATAAGCTGTGTGTTTACTAAATTGATCAGCAACGAAAAGCAGGATCCTAGTAGGCAAATAAACAATAATCCGACAGCCACCCAGCAACAAGGCACTAAGTGCCTGTAAGATAACTCGTTTTGAAGTGTTCATTGGTCATTCAGCTTTTGGTCACATTGAAGTGAGGCAGGCACTGGTTTCACTGGGGTACCTGGACACATTGTGAAACGTGACATTGAAAAGATCAGATTGAACGGAACTGTCTCTGTTTTAATGGGAGTCACCAAAGAGCTTTGGTGAAACTGTAGACTCGCTTCAGCACCTGCAGATGTCACCTACCTGGGGTCTAGAAGACCTCTCTCAGCAGATACTCTCTCTTAGTCACATGTAAGATTTTCAATCATTTGGGACATCAAGTAAATGAGGCAAATAAATAACTGATCCTACATTCTCAGGTGGACTGATTCGAATTCCCGCTCAGCAATATTTCAACGCCTGTTCGAGTGGTATTGGAATACCGTCCATATTGCACTTGATGGTTAAAAAGTGCGCGAACACGAAGCAATAAAGCAGCAAAAATATCCGGTCGGTAGTGGGCATGATGGCAATTAATTGCAGTATTATTTACGTTCACCTCGACACCAATGCATACAAACTAGCTCTACGCGCGCCATCTACACCTAGACTATTTTTGCTGCCGGTGCTGCTGCAATACAATTAATTAACTCGAAATGCGGTGCACTTCACACCATGTGCGCCTGCATATTAGGCATAACTGATTCAATGTGATTGTCTCCATGTGATAGAGTTCGCTTCTATGCTGCAATAATTTTGATGACATGTTTTTCGTTTTATTACTAGAGGAATGTATTGTGATTACAAACAATGTGGGTACAAAGTAGATCAATCCAGAACATCACACATATTTAGGCTTTTTAATGGATAGTGGTCGGCTAAAATATCAAAATCCGTTGTAAAAGAAAAACTTATAACCTTATAAAGACCCTTGGTCTCCACTGTTTATAATAAGAAGTCGACTGTTATTCATAATAATAATAATATTTTTGATAAATTGAATATTATAGGAAAGGTAGAAAAAATATTAGCCCATACTGTAACAATAGAACCTGATATTGCGGATGTTATTTTCAATGAGGCTATGAAAAACATTAGAAATACTACAAAATTGTTATGAATGAAATACCAAGAAAATAGCACGCGGTAATGATTAAAACTTGGATGGACATTTGAACATTAATATTCATTTGAACATAATAAGCTATGATGCAGGAACAGGTTTTACTCTAGAATGAGCAATTACTAGTATAATTCCAGCGACTTTATTGCAAAAGTAAGATTCTGTTATAAACATAATAAACAAATAATAATAAATTTAAAATTTCAATAAGGTATATAATAATAATAATAATAATAATAATAATAATAATAATAATAATAATACTTTCTTTATTTTCCCTTTGTCAGTACACTGCTGGTGGAAAAGAAAAATAATAGAATCCTCACATTCAGTCAAAATAAATACTAGCAAAGAGAAAACCCCAAGGGGGAGTTCACGCAAAGTGTTCTTCCACTCAACCCTTGTATGTGTTATCATTTGTACCATAAAAAAAAGTAAACTAAAACTATTCTAAAATAAGAAGCACAACAAAACATGCATGGGGGTCACCTTTTGAGTCCAATCAACAGCTATTACTGCTGTTTAGTTTTTAGAAAAATATTGATCACGAACATATGTTTTGAATCTATGAGCACTATAACATTTACAATGAGAAGGTATGGAATTATATAGCCTATAGACATTGAACGTAAAACTTCTCTCAAATAGTGTAGGTTTATGTGGTGGAGCAGTGATAGACGATTTATTTCTAGTATCGACACTGTGTATATCTGTTCTAAATAATATTTTACTATACAAATAAGGAGGGTGTTTATGTACAATTATTTTATGGAATAGGCATAAAGCGTGGACGTCAAACCTGTCTTCCATATTCAACCAATTTAATTCTTTTAATTTGTGTGACACCCGATCAAACTTCCGGATTCCATATATAAATCTTATACAGGAATTCTGTACACGCTGAATCCTATTTAAGCTTTCACTATCTAAACACGGTATATAAACAGCAGAGCAAAAATTGAACTGTGATAGCACCAGAGTTTCACACAATGATTTTTTTGTTTCAATTGACAAGTACGCCTTATGCGGATAAAGCAGCTTCATCGAAGCATAAGCTCTTTGTATATTTTTTGACACATACTCTCTAAATCTTAAATTGTGATCTATAATCAGTCTTAAATTCTTGCATTCATCGACAATTTTTATAGACTGGCCACCAATATTTACCTTAATATTTGAATTCACGAAAGTTCGAACAGTTTTCTTGGCAAATACTAAGGCAACAGACTTTTTTGAATTGAGAAAAAGAGAATGTTTCTTTGAAAATTCAGCTATACGATTCAAATCATCATTCACTTTTTTATTAGCTGCTTCCAGATCAGATACAGGAAACGAATGATAGATTTGCGTATCATCTGCATACATATGCACAGAGCAATCTTGATCGAATTTTGTGAATTGACTTGTATATACAGTAAAGAGTAATGGTCCAAGTACTGAACCTTGTGGTACACCTGATATTATTTTTCGTGGTTGAGATATGACTGTGAAATTTTACAAAAATAAAACTTGTGATATATCCAGAAATGAGGACTGGTTATTTTACCTTTGCGAAACCAGACGTTTAATAAACTACCGCAAGAAAAAACTTAACTTCGCTCAAAACATCTGGAGCTAGCTCATAACTATTCTGTTCAGTGCCTTTTTCACAATATTAAGTCTACGCTCATGGTTCGGGACGCCAGCGGCCTGTCTGAATAAATAACTATAAAAGTATTGCATTTTAAAGTTCTCGAGCGTAATGTGTGGCAGGCATGCAAAATCCAGATAGACATCGTGACGTATGAAAAACTCTGCTATCCCGCCCTGTTTAGGGGATTCCACGCTGTTGAGTGGTTTTTTCATTAAGCGAATGAGTTTTTCTAATAAAGGTGCGCTTCACATTTTTATTACGCTGACTATTGTAGATGAAGAGACAGTGTTTTGCAGAATGTATGTATTTTAGAATAGGCACTTTGATTACCCTTCCTTGCACCATTTTAGAGTATAGATTATACAATGTTTGAAAAACCAACATACATATAAGTATGGAGTAGACTATTTTGAGACAAAACGTTCTTTGTCATATATTGCCTCAAGTCTCAAAGCCGTTCGAAAGCTTCCATAAGTTTTGTTAATTTTTTATATGTGATGGTGCATTTTTTCTCATTCTGGGACGCTCTCCAAAGACGCCATGATTACTCTGAGTAAGACTCACAAAAACACACTAGGTACTACTTAAAGATAAATAATTAAAACTGAAATTTATTTGATGAAAGTTGTATTATATAATATTACATAAATAAAACAGATTTTTTTAAACGTTTCTAGTTAATTTTTAAATCATTGGCAGAATTTCAAAATTGACTATTTATAAAGGCTACCTTGGTTACTGGTCAACTAGTCAATAAGTCATTCTCAAAACTATCATTCTATTAATCCTGGCATGCTATTGTTCTGTTATTTTTGCTGTCTTATTAATTACAACATTAATTTATCTCAATAATTGGAGATTCTTACCAAGCCCGAGCATCTATAATTTACTTTTGTAATCTTATCTACGATACAGAAAAAATAAAGTAGCTACCTCTTTTATTTTACAAATTGAATTTGTTTTATTATTCCAATGAGAATGTGGGTGGGAGGTGAACACTGAAGTCACTTCAACATTTAAATTCAATTTCAATTCGATATAACTTTAATTGATCCAAGACCCCCTAAAATTTTGTTAAATCCTGATAAATGAACGGGGAATAGAGAAAGAAAAAGGGGGTACAATTGGGATTAGAGCAGTACTCGAATGAACTGCAGTTGTAGCAGACCCTGCAGACATTATTTTGAAACTTTGATGATTTTAATAGTACCCAGTATTGACATTTATGAATTGGATTTTTTTAAAGTCAGATGGTACTTATATTAAAGGAGATTACACTTAACCTACCAGATCAAAGGATTTGTTGATATCCCCCGCATATCAAAAATCTTATGCATATATGGACTGTACATTGTTGTACAAACTTGACGAAAGTATCTAAAGAGCAAAAATTGAAGGCTGTTCTCATAGACAAGTATTTTTATAACCTGGATGAATTCTTTGCATTGCACCAGTATTGTTTTTAATATTTATTTATACGAGTTCATGTATGTACTAATTATCTTACCTGTTCTCTTGTTTTATGACGTTTAATTTGAAATGGTGTACTTGTTCATGCTATTTAGCAAAGAAATAAATCGATAATTGTTATTATTATATTATTGATCCAGATATAACGTTCACAAAAATCAAACTTTCTATAAATGTTCACTACACCCCATAGAGATAGGAAAACTCTAAGAATTAACGTTGGAGGCAAACTTCTGAGCCCCAAAAAAGTGTTTGCGAAGAATAAAGCATCATATTAATTCGCAAGTTATATCAAAATCAATACGGGGGTTACAGGGATTACTCAGAGACACGCCCACTGAAATAAGTGAAATGTATTTCTGTGAAGCACTGAGCTACCTAGAATTATAAAATATAATTTAAATTACGAATATCTGTTTTCCTTCCGTCCTCCTTTGCATCAAGTACTTCATTTACCCAAACCATCCAAGAATCAACACTGTAATTAGGAAGCATAAAACAGTTAAATCCCGTAAAAACGCTCGGTGCACGTAACAAACATCAGGTGCATCAGGCAATTACCAGAAAGAGAGTAAATTAAGCACGCCTAGCTGATATAATTAAACCTCGCACAAATAAGTTCCCTACATTCGAAATTAGAATTCCATGCGAAACGCTCTAATTGAAACTAAAGCAAATGTTTACAAATTATTTCATAGGCTGTTAATGGTCCCGCTAAAATTGCTTATTCCCTCGAACATCATTGTTCGCAGGCCTTCTGAATCGGTTGTTATAACCGGCTCCGTAAATGCTTGGAAAATATTCGAGAATTATGAAGATAATTATAGAAACATAAGTGATAAGAATAGAGAAAAATTCTTCACTTGTTAATCCACAAGATAGGAACTATTTAATTTCAGACATGTATTAAAATGTGCAGAATAAAGTTCAGTAATGATGGGAATGTTCAGGATTCCTTCCTGACAACTTAATCCATTTGGCTACAGTATCCTGTGAGCAATTTACATATAAACATCTAGTGGTAGTTTGGATCAATCAAATCGATGATTATGCATCTTCCACAGGTCTGTATTACCGAACACCTGTAGAAGTACTACTGAAAAACCTAAAAAGGTTATTTACATACCCTACAAGATTGAAAAAATGAATTGAAACATACATTAGACCTTCTGAACTTTTTGATAACGGTTCTCGAGGCATCCGAAACGGTAGTAATGCTATTTCGTGATCACATTTGGTTTTAATTGGCAGTCAGTAGAAATATAAGATTAATCTCGAATGTTCAGACCATAGAGAATTATCATGTAATAACATTCCTAGCTGTAACACTGAAGTGTATTTGCGGCCGTTCAGTAATTTTGGGATTGCCCGTAGGATCGTTACTATAAGCGTGCTCCATCAAATTAGTATATCCCAAAATCCAAACTAATTAAGGAAGAGGGTTCTGATGGTTTATGGAGCATCATTTACGATTGTGTGTTTTCCTCATGATCAGCAAAACGTTGCATTGTGTACAGAGTACAGTAATTTCAGCGATCCTATAATAATATAATTACTATAATGCATAAGCGTTAAACCTGTTTACTGTGAAACAGTTGCCTAACAACACAGTATGAGAGTGGCGTATCGTGAAGAGAGTTCCTTCTTCGTAAAATTAACAAATATAAGCAACAATACAAAAAACTTATCCCTAACATTTTTCGAAGTTGAAATACAAGGGGATATTCATCGACAAACATTTGACAGGGGGCAAAACATTGGTTTGCCGTATTTTTAAAACTCCTGAAGTGAATCCAGAAAAGAGGAATATGCGCCTGACATTATGAAGGACCTTCATAATATGAACATAGAAAAATGTAGCGGAAATGTTCTTATTCTATAGATTTTACCATTGTAAATATTCTACTGAGCTGGCGGACCAAGAGTCATCAAGACAACGAATACTAGAAAATTCCAACAGGCTCATTTTCGTGATAAATAAGTACTTGCTTTCTCCACAAGATGGAGTTTGATACATAATTCGCATCTAGAAATCCGAAAAAGAAGACCCAATGCGGGATTCGAACCACGCATCTTCACCCAGTCGAATTTCCAACAGCTGGAAAGAGCCTCTTCAATACAGTTCATTTCCAGATAGTTATAGATCATTGCATTATAAGATCAATGTAAATAGATATTTATTATCTCACAACGCTCCTCAAGCGCAATACGCTTTCCATATGAAAAACCAGATGATGAACATTTGAAAATGCTAACATTTGTTCGCTGTTATTGTAAAATACAACAAAAATTTTGGATGATGTCATGAGCTAAATGACTTCAATCATGCAGTTTTTCGGTTTACTGAAGCACATAATCTTCGATATAAATTTAATATCTGTTTTTGGATCACTGATGCATGTAATATAGAGGTCATGGAATTAAACTACTTGTAACCCGTAATCTGTTAGCCTCCATTAACACTATCTTCAATTTGGATTTTTTTGCTGCAGTCTCTATTTCAAAGAAATACCCATCCTGCATGCTAAATTCAATCGAAAATACGATGGAGCTGTTCCTAACCCCACACGAAATACGCACACATCAACACTTCCGTCGCCATCCTCTCACTTTCTTATTTTTGCTATTTTATGAACCCTGTACCAAAACTCAACACTACACTGCAAATCCCTCACACAGTCAGAGCCGTATGTAGAGGGATCTACTTACTTCAGCTCCTTATTTATTCTTTTAGGTAGGTTTTCTATTAGACATAATGTATATTTTGGTTTGAAGAACATTGAACAGATCCTCCTTTGAAACATAATCAATCACACTGAGTCAGAGCCCTCTGGGAGAGCAAATAAGACACATAGGCAGGAGCGTAACTAGGGGAGGGCTGTAGTTTGAGAAGACTTTGACGTATAATTTGAATTTCTTTGAAAGTGCTTCCCTTAAGTGAGATCATTCCACTTCAATTCCATTTTTTAGTTATTGAGAAAAATTGTTAACATATTTTTGTTCGACCACTCTTGTAGTCTGATTTCAGTTCCCCTGAAATGTAATTCACATTACCCAGCACGCTTTCTCCTTATAAAACTTCAAGAAAGTTGTAGGTAGGTACTGAGCAAAGGGAAGAAAGAGCGATAACATAATTGACTGTCCCGGGTTCTATTTACCTTAGCAACCCCACTGATAACAGTTTAGTTCAATGCCATATTGATTGATATTTCTCTTGTAATTGTTATATTGTTCCCGTCTGCCGAACTTTCCCAATAAGTGCCGATTTCAAGGTTTAAGGTTCAGTTGTGTTCTTTAGCCCAACATATAGAATACATTAACATTCTCATTAGTTAGCTGTCTGTAGAGGGATCTTATTATGTGTATTGTCTTGGAATAGTTCTAACAGTACAAGTTCCAAAAGCCTTTCGTACCTCGACTCATTCGGTTGTTTCGAAGCCACGTATTATGGAAATGTTTGGAATTGGTATCCGATGAAATATTTCAAATCTCAGATCTAAAATTTGAATATCTGTTAGAAGAAATGACCATTGTATGTTATTGGTTACAGATATAGGGAGCAATATATTATGCCTGGGACTTACGCAAGCATCATTTAATGCATAAGATACCAGTGCTGTAAATATATGCGATGCAGTGTAGTGCGTGGGTTATGATATTTCTCCTTACAGGAGGGCAACGCCTCAGAGTTATCCTTCGCACCTTATGATGTAAAGGCTCTAGCAAAAAGATTTCATTTTTTTCTTCTTGCCCATATTTTTCATTTCACTTAAAATTTGTTGCCTGGTTCTTCACTTTTCATAACCCTCGCAAATGCCACACATTTCAAGAATAGGTTTGCATCAGTGGATGGGAAATCTGAAGTCAGTCTACTTGACTGCATGGTGCTAATTCGAATGTTGTTTCTCCATGGCTCATTTAATAAAAATGTGCATAGTATTAGAATGGATAAAATAAATAACCATACATATTTTTCTTGTATCCGTTACGTCACTGAATAGAATGGCCAAAGCAAAAAAAACATCTCATATTGGTGTTTTATGAAACAGAAGAGGCAGTAGCCGTAGGCTATATTTTCCCCTCATGCAGAATATAAAAATCTTTCAGCGGAAAACCTGGCTTTGAGTCTCTACAACCGATGAAAAAAGCCGCTTGTGCTGACGTGCCAGGTTGAAATGCTCGTTGCTTTTTTAGTCAGTTAATATTTTTCGTCAAAACTTACCGACTACTCACGGTGTCTGTCGGTATGTATCCTGAAATTCTCTGTAACAGGTAGAAACGTAAGGCTTAAAACAACTTATATAAAACGAAATTGAGTTTTATCGCCTTTCAGCTTCATTACATTTTTTATATTCATTAACAACCTTTGCCACCATTTAATACCTTTTCTGAATCAACAACGAAAGTAATTTTTTGTTTAGAATATTATTAAAATGCAGTGCTCAATAATTCTATCTGTAAAATGTTCTTGGTAATTGGAAATTGGAAGTCAAACCATTTGAAGTGCCAGAAAGCCTTGCAATTGCTTTAATGGACTTGCACGCAAATTTAGATTTGAGTACTCGCAGAGCTCCCAAGCACTCCCAAGCATTCTAGATGGAAAAGTCCTCAGGAACAACTTGCTATCATCAATCCATGTCTCATATCATTTATAATATATTGTTTTTATTTATTTCATATAGCAACAGCTACTTAAAAAAATATCATTTTATGTTTTTCTTCGCGAGACCACAATTACCGGCTTGAGGCTCGATAACAATGGCAAAACGTGATACTACTTCAAACTTCATTTCGTACAAAAATACCTATGAGATCTCAACATGATAATGTGAACAAACAACCATATTTCATAGGTTAGAATTTTGCAGCTTGGTGTATGTTTTGCGATGATAAAATATTCAGTGTTTCGTCAGTCTCCCATTTATTATTGTACAGCTTTCGTTGCTGATGTCGTTCCTGTTTCTGTTCTCCTTCTCGGGCAATTATGCAGCCACCTTAAAAAATGAAAAACAAATGACTTTGGTTTGGTTATTATTAGTATCATCCAAAATCTTCACATTTTATTTTTGTTCATTTCAAAAATAAACGTGATGCTCGACTGAGGAGCAAGCAGTTGGAAAAATAAAAGAAGCCTGGTCCATATTAGTTCATTTGAAGAAAAACTGCTTGTAGCATCTGCAAGTCATCAGCAATGATTTCCATGACCTGTTGAGTAATTGGTGCTTGTTAATTGAATTGTACGGTTACCTCTCTCGGTAATTGGTAATTGCGAGCTTTGCCTAACTCTGTATACCGTGAAAAAAAAAACTAGTGTATTTCTTGTTCGTAAGGGCATAGAATGAATATTGTAGTCGTGTGATCAGTAATTTGACATTTTGTGTGGTAGATAACATGAAGGATTTCACTGATCTAAACCACACCAGATATCTCTGGAATGAGCTTGTTTTATATTGATATATATTTGCTCTCTGGATACTGTGGCCGAAGGGATGTAGACGTCAGTACAAAAACCGGAATAGCATTTTTGTGACACTCTAATGAATATTCCAATTCATCTTGCATGATGGCGAATAAAATAACCATGGTTCAATAAAATAGGAATGCAGCAACTATGAAATAACAATTAGTCGCATGAAATTTTCAGGATAATTGAATAAAAGACAAATAACACCGCTGGAAATTTTGAATGTGCAAAATAAATCGCCGCTGGCTCGCAGTATAATTTAGATCAAATTTAATACATTTTCGTTCGGCCATTTACGCTAATGGATATCGTAAATTTGACTAACAGGAGAGATGTAAAATTTCGGACGAATCAATTTTGTTGATAATCATTTCGAAACGCATCAATGGGTATTTAAAATGGAACGTTGGAGTTGTGATAGCTGTCTCTTGCCGCTGTACAATGTTGCAAAATCCAAACGTCCATTCGATCCGTTTTATGCGCAAGTGGATACTCGAAAGTATGGTACGTGCATAATCTATCGAACAAAAAGTCAGTTTACCGAGCCTCACAAAATGCAAACCACTTTTACAGCAAAATGCGAGTCCTATTTATGACTCCTGATTGCAATGCCGAAAAGCAACATAGTGTATAAACAAAAAGTTATGATTTCATTCGTTTGTGGACGGCGTGGTTTCGTTGAGTCTCGTCTGTAAGACAAACAAATATCCAAACACTACTTCGATAGTGTTCTTCTTTCTTCGAGGTATGTGCGCCATCTATCGAACCAAAAGTCAATTTACTGCCTAAGCCTACAGCCACATTATCCACAATTTATTTTGGATTAACGAATGTTTAATGTAAGGTAGGTACTAACATTGTAATTGTTCGCTTTACTTGACGAAGTTGATATTTTTTTGTCATTTGATACATTTTACCACGTCGAATAGAGTTATTTTCCATACTAAAGCGACTAAACTGCAAAATATAGGTTGAGTGGCAATTGTTCACGTTCAGATTCGAGCTGACAGCTAGAGTTTCAATAGAAAAATACTCCAGCAAACTGATGTTATGATGAATTGCAGTGGTATTTTACACATAGTGTAGCTTTTCAACAAAATTTTTGTTCCAATGTACTCTGATCCATAAGAGGGACAGCGACCAAATAAATTCAAAGTGACAATTTGAGAGCTGGTAATCAATTATCCGTCAGCAGGATTCGAACCCACTTCTCTGTGATTCTGTCAAGGTCGTGTTTCTAGTTACGACACTTAGATCCGGATCCGAAATCCAAATCCTAGATCCGGATCTGAAATCCGATTCTTGGAACCGAATCTGATTCCGGTTCTTGGATTGGGATCTGGATACGGATACATCCAGATCCAAATATTGTTTTAAGGATCCCGGTTCCGTCAAAAATTGGGGTCTGTACACCACTGGTAGTTAGTGACATCTGGAGAGATCGATCCATTCCAACGGTCTCTGTCTGTTTGGGAATGCCGAAAAATGATTGCGCTGCTATACCTAACTTATCTCGCTAGAACAGTGATTCATAACTTTTTTCCACAAACCGTTCATGTGCAACACGCATCAAAAGTGTACCATCAAATTTGCAGCATAATAAACAGTACTGATTAACGAAATGCAATAACTAAAAATTGTTATATTTAGTAACACAACAAATATTGCTTTGAGCAATAGGTTTTATTACATCTCAAAATGGTTACAAACATTTTGGGTTTTCATAGAACCATTAAGAGCTGAGATGTCAACTTCATTCGAAATTATATCATTGGCAGATTTGCGACAAAACTGAGTTTATCTGGATATCTTTATTTAACTTCAGACATTGCAGAAAATCCAGTTTCACAAAAGTATGTGGTTGAGAATGAAATTAAAAGCAAGACAACACTACTTTTTCTAACAATGTTGGATATCCATTTTTAACTCTCAACCAAAATTTGGATAACTCTAATATGGAAAAGCCTCCATGACAGGACAGGTTTATAAAAGACTGTGCCCTTCGAAATAAAATTGCTGGATATCCAAAGCAATTCATTGAAGTCCTCTTGAAGTTACTATTCAAATATATTATGTAGCATTTAGCAATGTTGTATGTATGTTATCAATCATCATCCTCCACACTTATTCCAGTTCGTATTTTTTCAAAGTAGAAGATGACTGTAGATTTTAGTTTGAAATAGTCTCATTTATCATTTGATACTACCTGGTAAGAGACCTGTACAATTTTCAAATATTCCGGTATTTGGTTTTATAAAACACGTTTTAAGGTCTTTGGATTTCACGCTACAAGGTGCTAATCACCCACATTAGAATAAGCAACTAAAATTCAGAACCAGTACGGTATACATACATACATACGTAACTACCTATGTTCTGTATATCAGCTTATCTTGCTTATCACTTATCTTTCAAAAAAAATTGTTTCTACCAACTAATAAAACAGATATATGCACAAGTTTATCAACATTACTATCATTTGAAGTAACCTAATATATTTATTGAATCAATATACGCAAAGACAAAAAAGTGAAACATATTTCTTAAGAGAATACCCAAAGATTTTGAACGAAAATATCAGCTATTGTCTTGGATTTGTTTTTATGGACAAAGAAAGAGACCCTTCTGAAGTAAACAACTTTTATTTACCTGGATATATCTTTCAGAAAGCTGCTCTGCACGTTGGCTACACAAAATTGCCATTCGTATTCATTTCTGAAGTTATTGTATTTTTATGTTTCCTGTAATACATTTGACAGGGTTCAGCCTACATTGTGAATCAAATGACGCTATGAAAATATAGATGAGTGGTTATTATTCATATCTCTCAAAAGTTGTTAGTGAAACATTTACATTTTTCCATTAAAAACCAATGCAATATATGCGACAAGTGAAGCATTCCATAAATGTTGGATATTTTGAAATAAAATTGAAATAATTTCAGAGGTCAGAGACTATTGGGCATCAGCGTGATTTGAACTTGTATTTCCATAATACGTCATACAGACTTTAATTGAAACATCGGTTTTTGTACCTTCTTTGAACCGTCACAAAACTGTTAGCATCGATAGAGTGCGCATGCGTGAGCTATGTATGATTCCGTAATTGTACAGAAATGAAATCTGTGGAATGAAATGGAAAAGTTTTTACTTGAAATGGTGAGATGGTAAAAGTACCAAATATTTTAATTTCTAATTTTCGACAATTTCGACCATGTTGGCCTTCCCGAGAAACTGCCAAATTTTATTCTAATGGAACTCTCATCCGCAAGAGGGAAAACCACTTCTAATTGGTTATCGCTAGATGGAGTTTTTGGAAGTTTGAAATTGCGGAAAATGATGGCGCAGCTAGACCTAACCGGTACCTCTAATAACGGTTTTGCATTCATTTATCACTTATAGTTGAAATAGTTGTGACTGAATCACGGAGATACAGATTCAAAACCTGATGACGTCAAATTTGTCCAGAGCTATCAAATCACTTAAAATGATATTATTTGGTCGTGGTTATTTCTAATATGTGAGGATATTTTATTGTAGTCTTAGAAACTGGCAAAAGGTTGTTATCACTTGATTCTTCATTACTCTGAGCAAATAACTTCAATTTTTTAAATACGATTTATGATGAGATTGTGGAAAAATCCTTATTACTAGTTGAATGTCAAAAGATCAGGCGGAATAATTTCCCGACAGAGGTGATAATAATTAAAAGCTGAAAACGATTGAAGATAGCATATCAATCGAAACGTCGTGATACTCAAAATTTCATAGACAATGGAAGTCAGAAATCAAACTTTTGAAAAATCCACCTTGTCTACAAGTTTCAAACAATTAAAAGTTTAAAATGTAAAATGAGCTTATACCAAAATGGCAAGAGAGACGGTTTGCAAAATTTCGCTGTTCATTATTTTATATGGAGCAAAACAATTTAATATTATGGTTTAAAATAAATTCGATTCCCTATAGAACACTGATGTGATAAGTATGTTAAATTATCCATCTTGTGTAATTGTTTATTGTGGTCCATTTAACTTGAGACACCCGTTAGCGCGAAAACTGTGAGTTTTAGATGAAAACGTTCAGATGAAAATGATGACCTTTATTTTCAAGATTGACAGCATTTTCAAGGCTTTTTTCAAGTCAACCATGGTTTTTTTGTTCTCATGAAAACATAAATATCGTAATAAACATATGGAAAATCTTTAAATTTATTATAACTAATGTTCAAAATGATGCCCGACAACTTCAATACACTTATCAATCCATTTTATAAAGTTTTCGTGATACACAAGGAGATATTCTTTATTGATTGCTCTACAAGTATATGTTATGCGTTACATCATATTCTCCAATGTAGTGGGAGCTTCTCGAATAAACAACTTCTTTTAGATGGGCCAATCCAGGAAACCGAGAGGGTTTAAATCTGATAACCTAGCAGGCCACATAACGGGACGACTTCATCCGATCAATTTATTAGGGTATTCCGGATCCAGCACTTTCCGGAAAATTCTGGCATAATGAGCAGGGCAACCATCATATTGAAACCGCATACTTGCCTTTTCTCAAAGTGCTATATCGTGTGTTAGCTCTGGTAAATGGTGTTGTAGAAAGTCTCGATTTTTTTGCCCATCCAATGTTCCTTCAATAAAGTATGGACCGATCAACCTGTCATCAATAATTCCGTTGCGGTATGGAAACGTTTCAAAAGAGAACAAATGTTTTATTTTTTATCTACTTAAGTTGTAATCGAAATGAAAAATTTTCGGAACAAGATATATGTTTTTCACATATATTAAGATTCTGTAATAAAAAATATGTTCCCATTAAAAAACATTGTTCTCCTTGAAAAAAACCCTTGAAAACGCTGTCCATGTTGAAAATAAAAGTCATCATCAACTCTCCCCCATTGCACCCAAACTTTCATTTGGTACGCTTTATAGTTATGGATTCTCTTGTCCTCTCCAACTTCCTAAAATGCTCTCAGTTCCGCTATATGCTATCGATGCTTACACGCAGTCTTTTCATATTAGAGGAGAGTAACTAACCCTGCACTAAATTAGAAGAGAAGTTAATGACGGTTAAGGGAGTTTCTTCCAAATCAGAGGAAATTCAATGTGACAGGGTTACAGATAAGTAACTTTCACAGCGAAACTGTTTTTAGTTACCTTAAGCCTCACATAGTGTTGGAGGGAGGGCTTGAAGTAGGAAACTCGCATAATCTGCGTTTATGAGACTTGCATCACATTACCCTATGTAAGACTTTTGGTTATGAATCGTAATTGGGAATCTGTTATAGTTAGATGAAATGGTACTATTTATTTGCACGAATATGAATAAATATTGTTCTAAATTCATTAAACACATAATTCGTTAGAAGGAACCTAAAAAAGGATAACAGTGATTAAAAAATTTCTTTCACGATATTTTGGGTAAGAGGTTATTATCTCCGTACACGCACCTTGTTCATAGGCAGTAACAAAGCATTCTCAGACTAGGCTTTGCCAGGAACATTGTCTAAGCTACTTGTCTACTTGTGCGTAGAAGCATTGAAGTGGATTAATGTTTCCTCCCAGTTTTGGCTCAGGAACTACCTTAATAGGTGCTTTCCATCAGATAGATTAAAAGGTTTTATCAATTTAGAAAATGATAACAGCGCACATTATCCGAGTGTCCGGGTCCACAGAAAAATATATTTTCCTTTTTTCCTGTCCATTCTTTTCTACCACGAAGTGATTTATTTTTAATTCCGGTCCGTTTTGGTATATACTCGTATATCGTTTGATATTGATCTGGAACCCCTGTCGAGCTACGGACTCCAATAAAAACGGCGGAACAGGGAAAAAGCTCTTAAATATATTTTATTCCCATATTAGACTGAGAGATATTTAGAGATTTGTTGATGCAAATAAAACGTTTGGAATGTTAATTTTTCAGTTAATTTGATGGTATTGTTTGAATTAAACTCTCATCTGCGAGAGGCGCAACGATAAAAATAAAATAAAATTCAACAAATTGAGAGCTTGGCAAATATCAGGCCTCAGCGGTATTTGAAGCAGCGTCTCCGTGATTGCATCATCAGCTTTGCAATTACAACTATACCTTTAGTTTCTTACAAATGCATTGTCAAATATATAATACATTAGGCCTCCCCATCTTGCAAGAACAAGTTCTCGCTATTTGCATTCCAATCACTTACCTGAAGGACAAACATCACTGTCTTACGAATTATTTATTTATAATTCGTTAATAGACTTTAAAAAATTAATGCATATTGTGCATATATTCGTGGAGGAATAATTCTATCCAACAGTGTTTACATGATCTTGACGACTGAAATTCCCTTACCATCATATGGACTTTGCTTCTTCTAAGGTAGTACGATTTTATTGCTTTTCATCATCCTCACCCCTCTACACCTTCTACTTACCACCCGGACTGAACCTGTCTATCCACGGACGGGTCAAGGGTGACGAAACAGGTTCGGCGGCAAAACCCGCCCGTGTGCGCTCACCCTAAATGTTACGCCTATGCCTATATCTAACTGGCTTAGTCAGGCCGCCTACTATCCTTTGTTCACTCAAGCCAGGTAGAATGTCTATCTCACTTTATATCGCCTGTACAATATGTTACTCAGCCATATCGTGAACTTGGAAACTTGAAAGTGAAATTCTATTAGTGGAGCTTAGTGTACATACATGTTATCGCGTGTGACATAAATGAAAACAATATTGTGATCAAAGTTTAACAATTACGGAGTGTAATAATGGATACTGACGAGGAGGCTGTAGCTTTGGAACCATTGTAAGTCGGCATTTATTTTTAGATAAGCTTGTCGTTCTTGTTTTCTTTGGATTTCAGAGAAAGAGAGGTTATGGTCTTTGTTTACAAAAGAAACAAAGATATGGGTCACACACCTGGGCGTGATGTTGCACCTGTTCAGCAATAAATGTGTGTTGCTATTGAGACAGTGAACTCATTGGACGTTCTCATATTTGTATATACGCATAATTATGAGATGAATGGCTATTGAGGAACCTTTAAATGAATCAATAAACACTTTTAATCATATCTGTTTTTGTATCTAGGTATAGGCTAGAGTTAATGAGAAGTGATGGAACGTGTTGGATTTTTCATACACTAAATATATCCAAAATGAAGCAGTACAAGTAGGGTTGCCAACCTTTCTGTATTAGAAAGCACGTTTTAGATTTGAACGGAATTTAAGGAATTTATCCTTTCTCGTTTATATTATTTTTTAGTGACTTAAAAATATTTCTTAAGCAGATTTTGTTCAAAATTGATAATATGTCCATATCATTATGTGCCTTTTTTATCTTGTGCTTTGGATTTTTCACAGATTTTACTGATATGACCTGGATTACATGAATTTATTTTTAGCAATACAAATAGAACAAGTTTTTACAAAATGATTTTTACAAGGTTATATTGAAGTTTAATTGAACAGTAAGTTTGGCGGACGGCTGCCGGAACAAAAATGGTGAGCACCTAGGTAATAGTGCTATTTGTCAATACTTATTGTCCCACAATTTTTGATATATATCGACTGTTTTGTTGTTTTCCATAAATCCTGGAATTCAAACTTTTAACGCTTACCCTAACATTGTTTGATGACGCAGCAATTTCAAATATATTGCATCTTTACTTTCACATAATACAATGTCAAAAATATATGAGCCAAGAGAATAATCATCATCCCACTATACTGCCCCAGTTTGTGCACTAACTAACGGTGTTATATATTTAATTTTTTTTAAACTGTTCACTTAATTATACTAAATCATAAGTTGTTTTTCGAAAATATCTCCTCATCTCCAAGTGTCGCCCTATGGGGACGCCCATTGGCAACTTATGAAGTCAAAGGTCCTAACACCTGGGCTGCCTTGAAGTGGCAACAGATGTCCCTTGTGAAATATAAGGGTGAACTGATTTACAGCGACATCCCTTGTTCTTCGTAAACTCTATTTACGATGTACCGTTATCTCGGTTCATTTACATCAGAACCTTACAACTGATATTAAGTGCATGCTCTCCACTATGCATGAGACGATCAGACTTGCTTTAGTCGCCAATGGGCGTCCCCATCTAGGGCGACACTTGGAGATGTGTTGATGTTGCTATCACACCCTTGACTGGCTTACGTATATACCACCCGATTGCTTTCTGCAGTTAGACCGCCAGGCTATACTGACGAGTTTAGGCTAAAGACGAAACATGCATGTCTATAGCAGGTCTGGTGCATACTGGAGAGCATAAACTGAACATATCTTGTTGAAACTCGGTATTACTATAATTATGTATGGTGAATGAAGAAGCTGAAAAGGCAGCTATCAAGAATGCAGGCACATTTAGACAGACTTGTTAGGAATGAATCTTCATCCTCGTCGGATAAATCATCAGAATCAACAGGTTAACTTGATTATTACTCTTCATGCAATTTTGGAGGGTAAGACGGGGATGACGTGCGTCTTTTCCCCTTATAATCAGACACACCTAGATCGTGCGATCATTTAGGTTAGTTGAAACTTTCGACTAACAACTACTTCTTATTCATTTCTTGTAACCAGTTCATTCAGTGGCGTAAGCAATTGGAGGTAAACTCTAAATTAATTACACATACCTCAAAGTGCATCTAAACCAGACATCCCTTGAAGAAACTATGTTAAAACAAGGCATTTTTAATACATTTTAAGTTTTTGGATTCCCAAGAATATCCTCCATTTTTTAATATTGTACTTCCTAGTTATTCTTAGATACATTTTCGAATAATATGAACTCAATTGCTTTACCGAACAGCTCGAACCAGCTAGCTTTAACGTTCTACCGCTTGTACTAATACTGTTTCGGCTCTTGGCTTCCAAAATGTTTCGAGTTCCTCAATCAGTCCGTAGTTTCTCATCGTTTGTTGGATAAAATATTAAGAAACTTGGCGATTATTTTTACACATCATCCTTATTCTCTAGCTTTGGAAATATTATAGGTAATCAGAAAAAGTCACTTTCTATTTATCATAGTCCAGCTTCTGCATGACGTCTCAATCTCAATTAATCCAGTTATGTCTCCTCACCCTTCCGATTCATTATGATCTAGTTCTACCTCTCTGTCTTATAGATAATCTGACAAAACGGCGAAAAGCATATCACGCTCCAAAAACGCTGTGAGAGGTTACATCTCTGTTTCCATTGACCTCAATACTGTATCGATCACGGAATAAACGCCACATCAGCTCAGTCCACAATGCTGAAGTTCCTCTAGAAGAATTATTTTGGAGCCTCGTTCGAGCTGCTAGAATTTGGATCTGGCGAGGTTGAGCCCCCTGAGTTATCGTGGTATTATCTGAGACAGCTCGGTAGAACATATATCATGGTAGAATTTATAGAATAGGGACATGTCAAGCACTTGCCGATGTTCCAGACTATGGAGGTCATTTGTAATTACAGGTGGGTCCACTATACGTGTTGCAACCGGTGGTATAATCTAAGCTGGTAATACCTGTTTCGGTGATGTAATTTCCTGCAACGGACTATATATCAAAAGTTTTCGATATATCGTAACTCCACAATCTCCTTGAGGTTGTTGCTTTGCTCCACATGTGGGTGGCGTAGACTATAAGATTTCCTATCGATTCACGTGTGTGGAAGCCGTACCATCATTGATCACCAATTGGTGTTTTTGTCCAAGTATTTAAAAAGCTGCATGGTGATTACAGTTTTGTTTGTTGAGCAAAGTTGTTGCCCATGAATTTCAGGGAAGGTTTTGCACGTAAAGATCCTCCATTCAATAGGAAACACGTTGTAACTTTATCAAATTTCATACAGTTATGTATGGTTTGTATCAGTACATTATATCACAGTTTATACCACAGTATTGGAACCTTATTTCTGGCATTTACTTCTGGATATCAAGTATCTCTCGACAATGCATGACTTCTTTGTGACATACCTCGCACAATTTACAAGCACTCCTTGTTATTGAATTGAAGGTCACCCGGGAGCCACATAAGGTGCAGCTATTCCACCTTCGTCAATTACACTAACAACAATCTCAGTTTAGTTTTTCTTCAGTCAATGTTCCTTATCCACTCATATGAAAACTTTATCCACAGTAAATATGATTGAATTACTGCCACATTTCCGTTTCCAGACAGAACTGAAAAATTATGTTTTGACCATCAACGTACCTACTATATATGAATTACAGCAGTTTTCGTATGATATTCGAGTACTTGAATTTTCAAATATGGGATATCGCGTTCTTGGACTTTCTTGAGGATCTAAGGATACAAGATATTCATTCCCCATCGGTCTGTTTGTCAGTATCTATAACTGGAAACGACTACTCAGATTTTAGGTAACAATTATACTGTATTACTACTGATGGAAAAACAAATGACCATCTGTATGGTTTCTAAAAAATACTTATTAGAAATATGTTCCATTTCCTTTCTCACCATGAATATCAGTAAACTTTGTAAAAGTGATCAGAACCACGACCTTGCGTTATTCCCATCAATACGGTTCGATCATATAACGCAGTTTGAAATTTAATTTTAATTAACCATGTTTGGCAAAGTCCCCTAATAAATTTCCGAGGTAAATCGTTGGCTTAATCATTTTTTGAACGATTTCCATTTTATGTCGTGTCCAAAGTTTCATCTAGGTATTAATGAATATGTATTACGTTGTTGGTTTAAAAACTTTATCGCCTGATTTATTGCTTGCTGGGCAATCAATAAAATAAGAGGCGAGGGGAGGGTGAGGCAACAGAAGATCAAGTGTATCATACAGAAATTTGTTGTAAATCTGTGATTTGAATTTTCCAAATTATCACTTGCTAGATGTCTGAGATGCAAACCTTGCATAACTGGAACATAGAATCTGAATTTTCAGACAAAGAATATGTGCTCAAGTATACCATATCTTCCTATATGCGCAAAGCTATAATGATCTTAAAGTAAGAATACTGTATTTTTGATCATATAGAGTAAATTCAAGTGAAGTTAGCCTGCCGATTAGCAAGTGAAGTAAGATGCGCTAATTAAAACTACATATGTACGAATGAATCTTTGTTCACGTTTTGGCTGTCTTGGCAGCCTTTATCAAAGTACGTACAGAACAATAAATAATGTTTTAATTCATATAATGACATTAATTATGCAGCCAGAACGTCAGGACGTTTTTGCATAACTCTGATCACTCTATGACACATTCACAATGATTGTAGGTTATGAAATTAATTTGAGAACTGAGCATCAACGTTCTCTCGTGGCCGAATATTAGTTCAAAAAAATAAACGGCACTCAATATTCTGGATACCTAGAAATGAAAAAAAGAAGAATTGAAGTTCACTCAAACGGTAAATTCAAATAAAAAAGGTGGCATTTTGAAGCAACATTTTTCTGCAGGATTTAGGTATGCGGCGGATACTGTTACAGCAGTGTTTGCACTCCATCTACCATTTTCACGGATGATTTCGTACTATTTGACAGCCTCAGATGATTATCCAGCTAATTTGATGAAAAGCCTACATTTTTGTATCAACTAATGAACATTTGAAAGCTTACTGAGCATACACATTTTAATTTGGGTTTTTTGTCGCTATTAATTGTATTTTTGGTAATACATGAATTCAAAATATACTGGCTAAACAACTGTGCTGTCAAAACGGGTGGAAGTATCCGGGAAAATAGCATAGTTGCATAGTAACTGGGATAATTAACCCTTGAGGTACCCTTTCACTTTCAGTATAATAGTTAGAAGTTCTTAGCAATTTTTCTAAAGAGGTGTAGAAAAACACATGCGCAGAGTTGGAATCTGTGTATCGATTTTATACACATCCCTTAATACCTCAGCATGTTGAAAATAAAAAAATGATCCCTAAACTGACGGCACTGTGATACTCGCCTATTAATATTAATTAACGAAGCTCCTACCAACTTAGAACAATCTCTGATGTACTTTCTCTGTGATCAATATTTAATCAGACACTGAAAGCATTATGCGTTGCTTGATCAAGCGACAAGTAATTAAAGCATAATGAATATTTACTGTACCATTTTGAGTATATATACATATATATGTCACCATTCTCCTCCATTTATGTACTTTAGTAATGGGTCTAATGCAGCAGGTTTATATTTAAAGAAACGGCATGTCCGCGTTAGTTAAGAGAGTTAAGAGTTGCTAGAAATACATTGATCACGTGAGGTTTTTATACCACTTTCTTACACTTCCTTCCCCCCTGGTGATGCTTGGTGAGGTTCTAAGCAACCCTCCCCTCTATCTAACATCACGTGTATTTGTTTTATTCAATAAAAATTTAAATATTTTTCCTCCCCTACATTGGGAAAGCTTGATTGTTTGTTGTTGGTTGCTTTTTAGGCACAACAACTCGTTCACTCGATAGAAAAGGCTTCATTCACTGTAGCATTAGAAATAGCTTTCCAAATATGTGGTTCTTCTTAACATAGAGATAAGATGTCAAACGGATTATAAAAAATTGAATTTTGTATGGCAGATGAATGTTTCAATATCATGTCGATACTAATCTAAATTATGTTTTATAAATAAAAATAATTCAATATTTCAAAATAAGTCATGATAAAGAATAAATGAATGAATTATCTTCCTACTATCTAATTTATTTATCTAAAAATATATCGAAACAAACATAGCACTTTAATAGTCGACGCAAAATTATATGGCATTCAAACACACTTACGATGTTTGGCAAAGGTTCAAAATTTGATTTGATGAAAATGTAAATGCATTTATATATGTTGAAGATGTGATATGACGCATACATATTATGTTTAGGTACAAGAATGTTTCTTTTAACAAATAAATTTAATTTTGGATTCTTCAATTGCGTCAGCTGCGATTTACATAACGTAATGTCCTAGGGCAGCTCACAGTAAGGCATTCTCGGGCATGGTTGTACCAAAATGTACACGTGATATGTAACTGCAACCCCTCTCCCCATTGTGATCCATAGTGATTTTTTCCGAAGCCCCCCTCCCTATTTAGATTTCACGTGATGGATGACCCCATACAAATGTTTAGTATCTCAAAAATGATATCGACACAATGGAAAGATATAAATAAATAATGTACGGTAACTTACTTGACACTCTAATGCTTCTACTTTTTGGAAAGGAGCGCTGGTGAGGTACTGCTACTACAAGGCCCACAATGACCTCAGTCTGAAACATCGAAGGAGTGTGATTCATCCGCCTCTATTCTATAAATATTATCAAAGCATGTTTGACCAAGCTGTATCGCATAATAACACAAAGAGTCGCCAGAATAGCAAACATTAGAGGGCTACAACGGGCGCATCCTCCCAGGTCGAGCCTCTAACTAGCCTCTTCTTGAAGTCGTTCTTTTGGAGAATCTCGGCGTTGTGGAATGAGCTATCGGGAAGTTTGTTCCTCAATATTCAAGACACGGTAGCACCCGGCATTTTCAGGTCAATCTAGAAAGACATTCATCCTGTCGTAGTATTTATGAAGCATGATATACTTTCTGCCTTTGCATGAAGTTATCTATAAAAAAATCTCAGTATAAGCACTGCACCTATTTTGATGAGACTTGGGTGCAATGTGAGCTCTTAGTGCATTTTTCTTTGACATTGGTGAATTTGCAGTGAAGTAATAAGCAAACTTCAAAAACTATATTCTAACAATAACATCTTCAAACTTAATTTTTATACATTTCTCAGATTTTACCCTTAGACAATTTTTGGAAAATTTGAAGTCCGTATTATTAATGTTTATATCATTAACCATTGTGATTCATGTAATTCTGTTTAGCTAAAAACTTAAATGACGCTCTTATTTCATATCTGGTGTAAAGAGGGGCGTGGCCTGGACATCTGCCCAGGGTGTAAATTTATCAGAAGGACAACTCATTCAAGCCAGGTTATCCAAGATATATGCTTAAAATTGGAAACATACCATTTCACCTGAATACTATTTGAATTTGTATTTGAAATTAGGAGGAAATATCAGCTGAGTGCTAATATAATTAAATTATTTCTTGGTGCCGTAAATATTATTTTGGTTAAAAAATGCTGATTGCGTTTCGCGAGTGTGCAAACAATAGTCCAATGATGCTGGTGCTTGAAAAGAGTTTGCTCGCCGTTTAACAAGGCAACAATGTTCTAAAAATTTTACTTATCATTTGTTAGCATGCTATCAAATTGTTTTCATAAATCATTGTATATTTTTTATTGTGCTGTAGACGCAATAGAGGTACCTAATTTTTTCTATTAAAGGTATTTGTGAATGTTGTCACTCGTGCTGGAAACTAGAAATCATTTTCTAGCAATAATAATTTGCATATTTGCCTGAACAGTGGCGTTTCAATGGTTAATGTTGTAGCCATTTGCATAAACTTCCGAATATAATAAATTGTGACATCTAATCATCATTTATGTTGGTTCATTGGTATGTGAGTTTATAATATTTTTTTTAATCCAGATGAATTGTGAAAATGTATTATTCATAGGAGTTGATTTCCCCAAACCACCTCTTGACTTCGCCCCTGACTGTAAACCTTCATGTGGAGATCGATCTCAATGATTATTGCATTGCCATCACGTTCACACGTATTTCAAGACGATAAAATGGGACATTCACCATTTTTGACAAATATAAATTCAGTGAGTCCATTCACCATTTCTCGAAATTTGAATTTGTACTGGACAATACTGAAGCTAAACTTATTCGTTTCAAAATTGATTTTATCTCACTATTCATGAGTACCCATCCCTGTGATATTACTGAAGCCAGCACAGGGGGTCGATTCTGCGTGAACTTTCATTGTCCAGCACTGGCTGTATAGCTATCACTTCAACGCTTGCACAATAATCTGTCAGTGCGAAATCCATTAAACAATTCAACGCTTACTAAAGCTTTTGTCTGTATCTGCACATGTGTCTGCATGAATGATGCTCCCATCATCGTACATATTTTCAAACCAGCATTTAATGTCAAATCAATACGTTTTGGTATAGTCAATGCCCACCATTTTTGCAAAACCTAACAACTGAAAAACGATTCTTGCTGCAAGATTAATGTGTCTTAAGTGCATGTTTTAAATTATTTTGGTATATAAATAATACCGTACCGCACAACTCCGAGGAATAGCAAACATACGACTCTTCAATATGAAACCATATTCAAGTTCATATTTAGATAGACTTACTTAAAACAAAAGGACTGAGATAACATGATTTGCTCATCAGTTTGGTTATGTCTTTAATATGAAATCTGTCTGCAAAAAGTATAAATACTTAGCTCTGTTGGTAAAGGATGTTGAAAAAACTGTATGTGATGTGATTATATGTTACGTAATTCTGTATATTTCATTACAATTGAGTTCACCCTTTCATAATATTTCATATGATCTAATTTTTATCTGAACATTTTTTGCTTTTATTTAGTTATTGAGATTCGGCGTCCAGTAAAGATAGACGGGTAAACAAATCATTTCAGTGCATCGTATTTCAAGGCAATATACAAGAATAGTAAAGTGCGTTTTCGACAGTCAAGGAAACAACATGAAAAACAATAGTGTATCTCAAATGTATTATATTTCGTCTCATCAACCACAGTTATAAATCTATCGATGAATAAATTTGATTGCTAGGGATGACGTGGCATTTGATTCCAATCTTGAAAACATTAAAGCTGAGTATCTTGTAACTGCATCACTTTCATTACAGAATTTATTGGACACCGAAAAAAAGTTGAACATGGAGATCGGAAAACAAAAAGTTATTACAAATGCTGCATTTTTCAGTCACATCTCTAAAAGTGATAAAACTACACTTAAGAGGCTGGATCACCTCCCAAACATGGGATTATATTCTATTGCTAAACAACTATATATATAAAAATTACAGGAATGATTATAACCCATCGAGAACCGAGTTTAGTAAAAAAAAAACGGAAAAAATCCATAATGAGAAACAAAAAAAAACAACCAACACACATGAGGGATGATCCTTGTAGGTCTATGGATCCCCTCTTTTTAACTCTTAATAATACAATTTTTTGTTTTTGATACACCTTGTACATACAAAATCTCAACCAAGAGAATTAATATAGATCCAGAATAAACAACTTCAAGGACAAAATCGTTATGATCCCAAAAACTTTTCTAACCCGAAGCTTTGCTTTTCGCAGGAAGCTTCTACCCTCTAATTGTAGTGGTTGAAAAAAACGCCGGTTTCCTTTCTTTCCCTTCCGATATCGTAAAAGTTGAAATAGGCTCCATATAACCTACTAAATAATAATACCCGAAAGGCTGAAACACGCACGGTGAAAAATGATGCCTTCAAACTGGATGTGAAAAGGAATGCTTATGTACCAACCTAATGGTATGGGCATCAGAATAAATTAGTCGAGTTTTCTCTTTTTCGTGCCTTATTCAAGATCACGGGTTAAAAGCTTTCGGACCATATTGTCTGGAATAAGCCTTTGTCCACTATAATTCAGACAAAAGGTTTTATAGTTGAATGTGATTATCCGGCCTCACTAATGTTCAATGTCCACAATCAAATACTCGTATTTTTATATACCTCAGGATTTTCATTACATATTTTCATCCCCGATGAGATGAAGACAGCATACATGACTTTAATTTTACAAATTTAAAATCTGAAAATGTAAAAAAAAATTAAATCTGTGAGAAATTATATAAAAACAGAATGATAAGACCGATTTTTATGGATTTCAAACTGTTTTTCGTTTATATTGAGTTCCCTTGCCTTCAAACGATCTACGCAGCGGGTTCCTCTTTCGTTCCTATCCTCTCTCGGCATTTCCCTTTTAGTGTCCAGCAAAAATCTGCCATCATGTTGGTATTCCAATTTCCTTGATACCTGGTTTCCATTTCTCCTATGTTTCAATGAAATTGTTCTCCCTGTTCTTCAATATAGTCTCCAAGATTTTCAGGAAATTGGTCGATGTGAAAATGTAGAAAGTGTAGCTTAAGATTCATTGAGCAATCAAAATATTTGTAATTTGTCAGCAATTCTTCCACCAAAGTTTAAGAAAAAAGATTTTCAGCGGATCAAAAATACATGAAAATCATGCTTGGTCTATTTCAAACTATTCAGCAAATCGAAATACATGTCGGTAAGTAGGTGATATAAAATGTACAAACCATTTTTTTATTTTTGTGTGCCTGCATCAAAAATGGCAAAATCATTATACAGATGGCCCGACAGGCTCCTCGTTTAGACAAATCCAAAACAACGTTAGATGAGCACCTTGGTTCCAAGGAGTAACAAACAGGAATTACATTAGAACATTGTGCCGTTTGAGAAGTGGCCACTGTTTAACCCCCCAACATAAAACCACAATAGGACTTAATAATAACCCATTCTGTGAATGTGGAGAGATTGGCACCATACAGCATTGCATATTAGAATGTAAAATATTTGAAAAGGAAATAACTGAAATGTATCGCGAATTTTCACAATATATCAGTTTACCTACTGATCTAGCTACTATCTTTAGAAGTTTAAATCCTTGTGTTTACAAAATAGTATACAAGCATTGTGTACAAATATTAAAATTTAATCTTTAACTAAGTTTAAGGACTAACAATATTAACACTTCACTGTAACGGAAGTTATCTATAATTAATGTATATAATCTAATGTTTTGAAAAAATAAATGATTGCCAAACAATAAAAAAAGGAAAGAAGACAAAAAAATATATGAAAAATATAAAAAAATATTTATATAAAAAAATAAAACTTGAATTAATTAAAAAAAAATTAAGACAGAAAATAAAATGTAAAAATAAAGGCAGGAAAAAGGAAATAAGGAAGGAAAATATTAAAAGATAAATTGGAAATGAAGTAATTAAAAAATGAATGTGTTTTTTAGATATTACAACTAGAATAGGATACTAACATAGTATATAATTAACGGACAAGCACACATCCCCCTTCCTCAATTCAGTCATATTAAAGTCGAATATATACAATCTTTTGGCCAGTTGATCTCAGATCAGAGCCATCAAATTAACAAAACAAAAAAATTGTGTGCCGGTGTAATCTATCATTGGAAAAAAATCGTGACAGATTTCCATCTTACATAGTAACTTCCACTCCACAGATGTAAATCCGTGCATCACTAATTAACTAGTTCATGTATGTAATAATTGTTCCTACACACAACCTGATTATCGGCTATTAAATAGTGAGTACGTGAGTTATTATGAGCTATTGATCAACATTAACATATAATTCGGTAACGAAAGCATTAATATGCGACTCCACCTAATTACCGACCATCCAATGGAAATTTATTGTCCATACGATACACTGCGAGTGGGAAACTTCCAGGCTCAGCGGTTTTACTGGAGTTACGTTGTTATCAGTACCTTTCTATTTCATGTTAGTATGTAGAGCATCTACTGCTCCAATCATTGTACGATAGTTTTATGATCACATTAGCTGTCTATTTGCACTTATTCTTTTGCGCCAAAAATTACCGAACGTCGTGAATTAAATCGTTTGTATTGATCCAGGATTTTATCGTGAATGTTGGGGGTTGTGAATTTATGAATTGAAGCATATTCGTTTCTAATTTGAGCAGCCAGAGTGATTACCTTGCAACAATGTAACAAACAAAAAATCCCATGTGCTTATCAAAACACTTTATATGCAGTGTTTCAAAAAATATCTCGTTTCTAGGCTTGAAATATGATCAAATGGCAGCATAGAAGAACTGAAACAGGCGTAAACGTCTCCTGAAGCTGAAATTCGGATACGAGGAAATTGCTCGGTTGAACGAGTCGCTTCTGCAGTGTAATAGCGTGACAATATTACTTCTACAGGACCAAATGCTTCAATTTGAACGTGTGATTTTGAGAATTTGACTAGTCTTTTATTCTGTATTACTGATATTTTTCGAATAATTCCTAAAAAAGGCTTTCTGGATATTTCCTGAACATAGGTTATTGTAAGAATAGCAGAAGAAAATTGGTACCGCCATGTCATCATGATTTATTACATTATTCCAGTGCCATTCTAGCAATACCATCCATTGCTTTTACATGCATTCTGAGTATCCATTTGGCTGGTCTATTACATATTCTCGCATTTGTAAAATCACCCACTCTTATTCTGCGCCACGAACCTAGAAAGCTTTCAAAGTGGTTGTTTATAATGCTTTTTTGTGTGGAGATGGAGCAATTTCGCACTAATACACCTTCAAATAAGAGGTATTTCAACAGTATGAAGTACGCATCCGAGCTCGTAATCTGTTGGTGTCTTGTACGTGACCGGATTAGTTACACTTGATCGGCATTATTTGTCTTGCTTGTGGAAATTCGAGGATTATACCAGATTATTTTTTATTGGAACGAGATATTCAGTCGTAGTTGAATAATGTGATGAATACGCGAATTAGAGATGAGTATGCGTTTGTATGCATGTATATAATATGTTGGTTACGATTATTTCGACTTCAGAATTTTCTTTTCACAACGCAAAGTGGTGAAAAATTAAAATATCTAAAAATCCTTAAATTTCCACAAATATATGCAATATGGGGTTTTCGTTTTTATGAATCCAAAGTCAGAATTTCCTAAACCAATATGGCACATCCAATATGGCGTCCAAATTAAAAGAAATATATCTTATTTCCATAATAATCTTAATGTGTAAAGCTGTTAAGGTCATTTATGACTATTTATGACTCAAAATGATGATACCAATTTATAATCTGATATCATGAGCAACTCAAAGAATATTTTCGAAGATACTCTCTGAAGTAAAAAATGTACAAAGTATGTATATTAAATAATAAACATTTTTATTATTTTTGAATATATTATAGTATTTTCTCACTTTTTTACTACAAAAACAGAATATAACAAGCATATAAATACTTTTTCTTGACATCGTAGGTGTCTGTATCAGTATCATTATCGCGTGTCTATCTTCAATGTCGTCGCATTTTTCAATTTCTTGATTTTGTTGATCAATTCAACAACTTATCTGTGATCTGGCGATTATCTGCCTATATTAATCGGTTTTAGAAAAAAATTGGAATGACAGGGTTCGATGCTATTAGGGTTCGGAGACAAAATTTCCATCCAATTTGTCTTACAACTTTTCGGCGAAAAATCTCAGCGAATTTTCTGTATCTCTTAATTGTAAGAAAATAGGTATTTATGTTCGTCATACTTCATGTTGAAAACTTTATTTTGCAATTGAAACATTACTTTATGCTCAAGTAAAAATTGAAATAAAAGCCTAATTCGCAGTTATTTGGTATGTTATGGGTAAAGCCTTCATAAAAAAGGTAAATATCGTATGAATTTGTGGTTATAATCTGAGAAAATATGGCTTCGTTTTACAAATCTTGTTAATCTCACTGAATTATATTATTATTTACAAATTTAATACAATCCAGACATTCATTCCTAAGAGAAGATTCCATTTTGAATAACATAAATTCATTTATCGTCTCAGAAGTTATGCGTTTCTTGGCATAACTGTTGTTCACTAACGCGGAACGTCTAATTTGAATCATGGAGACGAAAAAAAATTATCGCTTTATCTAAGGCAATGAGTCATACATATACTACCAAAACCTTATAAATAAGTCGAAGTTAATAAGTTGGAATAAGGCTTCATTGATTTTTACTTTTGACCACCCTTTCAAGATTTTCCACCACTGTGCAACGTTTAGATTGTTATCTCAATCGAAACGTGAAACGCAAATTCCTCAAGACATTGAAAATCAGGAGCAGTAGGTATTACATTTGGTACACTTTCAAAAATCATAATGAAAATTGCAATGTTTGTGGGTTGTTTATGCAACATTATAAGTGCTACATGATATAAATAATATTTTTTCTGCTCCGTACGTTCTCAAATCCGCAATACGAAATCCGCTGTTATTCCAACTAGTCGAACACGTGAATTCCATCAATCGGGTAGGTATCGATCGACTGACAGAATCTAATTATCTGTGAACCGACACGAAGGACAGCTTCGAATCTGGTGGGCACGAGGGCGTCGCCCTTTATCTAGTTTTTGGAACGATTGGATAGACATTTGCACTATGCGATATTGGATTGCGTATAAATTATGTTCAATCTTCGTTGAAAATATTGGATTCGATTCTACAAGGGACGTTGTCATAAACACATGGTTTTTCATCCGTAAGAGGAGTGAATACGTATCTATTAGAAAAAGTAGAAAGCAGAACTTGTCGATGACGCCTTAATCATTTTTTTTGCAACAGCCACCCGTTAAAAAAAATTGAAAATATACTGTTTAAGGTGCCTCCTCCGCGCAATTCCACTTTTCACCGTTCTAATTTGTAAAAAGAACGAATCTTGGTTGGTATCAGGTACTAGCAACTAGATATCTGAATGGAACTGCTACCCACTAACATTTTACGTTTCGATTGATGTGGCAGGGCTAAATGTAAGAGTAGCCTTTGGCTTAGTAGAGACGTTATTATGATATTTAATCAAAACATTGCGAACAAGAACCGAGTTCATAAGTAAAGTTTATCATTTAAACATGTCTAGAGGCTTAGAATACCCACCGGCTACAAATGTATATGTTTATCTTTTCTATTATAGGTATGATTACATTATACAGGTCTCTTTGCTTTTTAAGATCTACACTGAATGTTATACCTTCAAGAGCATCTAAGAATGTAGTGATATAAACGGCTGTGAAATACATTTTATTCTCCCATATAACAGAACATTAATCTCGAACTATATAATACGAACATTACATAAAACATATATAACTGCCCTTGATCCTGATACCCTCAAATATTCTCAACATTCAAACAAAAAGTGTCTAACAAAGTTGTGGAATAATGTTGTACCTCTGATATTCCATTTCTGCATTTAGTTCATCTTCAGTGACAAACTGTTAGTTTGCTGAAATAATACCTACTATTCATTTGCAGGTCCATTAACACTGAAGGCCCTATGCCAGTATAACTAAAACACCCACACGCCAGAACATAACCACCCACCACCACCATGTGTTTCTAAAAATATTGTGCCAGCCAGCTTTTTTGAATATCCTATGACATCAGATCGATTATTAATATTAAGCAACGTCTTCTTACTCACCATTTAACACTATTTTGAACAATAGAATATTTTCGTGTAGCTGAAGCTAATCTCATAATTTCCACTCCCTCAAGGATTTGTGCGGCTTGAATTTTCTTTTTTTACATAATTATGAACAACTGCTTTAGATATTCCGGCTTTTATTGATAAAATAAATCTTGTTTTGGCTAGGCTTCAATTGATCCATTCTCAACTCTGACAATATTTGCTTGGGCGTAATTCAAAATGCGCTTTTAGACTGTGCTTGTTTTGAACAATAAGAAGAAAGACTGCCACGCTGTTTATATCAATAGATGCAAACACTCATGTGCTCAGTTCTTATAGTTTTTGACGGCACTCTAGGATTAGTGAATGTTATAATATCATTTTTCATCATGAAATCGGTAGCTATGTTCTTTGAACTTCATTTTTATGTTTCTCCCGTTCGTAGTTAATTTAATGTAGTTAATTTCGGGCGCAGGGAAAAGCTTTAGGAGGACTCAAAAGCTTTGAAATATGTTCAAATGTCTTCAATTTTTACGTATGCGGCAAGTACCTGATTAAGCTATGGCGTATTGAACAAGATTGGTGGTCAATTTCGGTTATTAAAAAAGGTTTTAAGCTTTTAAATATTTTAAACCCAAACCTTTATTTCTACACTGATGCCATTGAGGTCATTATTTACGTTTCAGTTATATCTAATCACTTTTCGATGTACTCGTACTTAAAAAACGACGATGATGAATTTCAACGTGATGTATACATGCTGGAGCTCGAGCTGTGGTTGGCATTTCTCTTGTTTTCCAGCCAGGATTAATCTCACATCAGCAAAGAATTTCATTCCTTCCAATTAGAACATACGTTGGAGCATATCCAATAAATGGTTGTGTAACCTGACTCGACCGCGTCTGCCTGTTCGCATCAAGGGTACCTTCATTAATGAGTTAATCAGAGAATGATTGATATCCTAGACATCGGCGGCGGCTGATGCATGTTATGTCTCCCCTTCCCCTACCCTTCCTGCCCTCAACCTCTCGGCCTCTCGTCCCCACTCTTACCCTTTCCACATTGACACCACAACCTGCGTCGCATGTTATACAACCGCCCTCATACTCCTTGGTCATAAATACCGACGCCCAGTATCCCTGCCTATGTACAGAGTGACCCATCCTCTAATCTGTGCTGAATGGCGTTAACGAGAATTTACCTTGCTTGAATCGTCTGGTAACTACGGTGTGGTTAGAGTCAGCTAGGCATGTTGGGGCTACTGGTTCGACTCCTGTCTGCAAAAATATTCTTCTGGATTTTTTTACACAGGATACGGATTCGATTAGTTGCTTAAATTCAAATTCCCTATCCCAGGTAAGGGTGTGATAGCAACAGACACTTACTGCTTATTATATGCTCTGATGCTGTCGGTCGTCGAGCTATATTGACGAGTCTAGGCAATAGACGAAACATGCATTTCAATAGCAGATCACATGCATATGGGAGAGGATACATTTAATATCAGTTATCAGCTTCCGGAGAGAATTATGCCGATGAGAGTGCTCTTATGTAATCGAAGCATTTAAATTCGTAGGAATATTCATGCGGAACGTCATTTGTTGCGACAATTGGATAATATTGCTATCACATCCTTACCAGCTCACCAGATACAGGTACGAGGGTGACGCTGAAAGTCTTTAGATATTCCTAATCTAAACAAGTTTAAACAAGTCTGAGTACGTAGCTATTTTGTTTAAAGTTGTAAATGCTCAGACGCAAAGGCAGCGTTTGAATATTTCAGTGGTTGCCTTGCCACGGTCTCAAATGCATCTAAGTGTTGGCCGAATTTTAACGTGATTGTCGACCCATGATTTTGTATGACTATAAAAAGGTACTAAAACAAGCGGAATGTCACGAAAGTTTAGTGAGTTACTTTGTGGACCACTGCTGTTACCCCGCATACTGCCACATTTGTTGACCAGTGAGCAAAAGGAAACAAGAGTTGATTGGGCTAAGTTTATGATTAAAAAATTTGTTAATGCAGTAAAAACACTTTTAATATCGTAACCGGAGACCAAACATGGTTATATCATTATGATACCGAAAATGAACAGCAGTCATCAGTTTGGTGCTTTGAAAGTGAGCAGCCTCCAACGAAAATTCGTCGTTCCAAGAGTGTTGGAATGAAAATGGTCTCATCTTTTTCTTTCCAAAAGTGTATACATCACAACGGAAGCCTTGAATAATCAAAGGAGTTACTTCTGAATGGTATATAACCAAATATGTTCCTGTAGTCTTCCAAGAACTATGGAAGAGCCGTCCAAAGACAGGTCTGCAGGGTTTTCAATGGCACCATGACAACGCACCCGCCCACAGCGCCGCTAGAACACTCGATTTTTTTACTGAACAGGGTGTCAAACTGTTGCCTCACCCACCTTATTCTCCAAACATAGCTCCGTTATTCTCTAAGATCAAAGAAAAGTTACGTTTTTTCACCGATGAAGAGGCAATCGCTGCATCTGAGGAGGAAATTAGCAACCTTTCAAAAGAACGTTGGTCACAAGAATTTGACAAGTGGTTTTACCGAATGCGTGAATGTATTGAGGTAGGGGTAAAAGGGGTAAAAAGAACCTTGTAGTTTTTCTGTATCTAAAAACTTTCAGCGTGTCCCTCATATTCATACTTGTTTACTCTCTACTGCGGAGCTATACTGACAACTTTATCTAATAGACGAAAATAGGGTGCCACTTGAGATTCAAACTTAAGAATATGTATATTCATTATTTAGAAAAGAGGCTAATTCAAAATCATAAATAAAATCAGACCCTATTTTGAGTCTATCCATAGCATATGACAGTAACCAATATATGTAATAATGGGAAATCGTTCATACATCTAGGGTGTCTCCGTATGCACACATAAATCAAGAGATGCAAGTTGCGTGCCTAGCAATATCGGAACGTATTTCTTGATAAAGTGTCCTTTTCGACTCACATCCGGTATACAGATGGGTCGCTGTCGTTGGAGTAATGCATATGCGAATATGGGCGGACGTACAGTATCGGACACAATCATCGACGAAACTAGTGTTGGTATTACCCAAGCATCACTATGTGGAAGAGCATCGTCAGACATCGGGTGTTGCCATTTTTGTTCAGTCTAGATAAAACACTGTAGAAGAAGGCACCCCCGATCGCCATTTTTTGTCGAATCTTTCGTTGTCGAGATGTGTCAATGTGATGTCGAACCAGCCATTGCGAATTGCAAGCATACAATCGAATCCCAGTCTGCTGGATTCGATTCTTTATTACAGTGCACATGTCATGAATCTAATCCAAGAGATTCAATTAGATTAGATAGACAAACGTGGATGCAATTGGAACCAATCTTTGCACGGACTCCATCACCTGGAACCTGCTTTGCCAGGTCTACCTATCTCTACTATACGTAATATATGGTTATGTTCGACAGTAATTGATATGTTTGGATGGAAATAGATGACCCAATTTACATGTAGAACTTCATTTCGGAATCAACCTATCACTGCGTTGATGATAAGATTGAAAATGGTGACCAAGAATACTCTTCTAGTAGCATAGTATAACCACCTCAACAACCCCCTCTAATCTATGGTATTTGAAGTACAGAACATTGACAACCGTCAGAGCTACTCCGCTTGATATTTTTGTCGTACTAAAATCAGTTTTATATAGTAAAGTTTTCAGAGAAATTGTATTCGATCGACATCAAGTGCTCGTATGAATGTAATATGATGAGCATTAAAAAATAATCATTCGTGCGCTGGCAGAATAAACATGGGGACCAAGGGTGTGGTCCGCCCCGAGCTCCTAACGCATGGGGGTACCAGATGTGTAGAAGTTGTTATTTCCAGTGAACTTTCCAAAACAAGACCAAAACATGGTCATGCTTTGCGTCGTTATAATGACTGAATACTTGGATGACATTTTCGTGATGACAGTCCGTACCAAAACGTGCAGCCATCCTTAGATGTTACTCATTGTTAATCACCATCGCGTCCAGCCTCCAAGAATCTTTATCCGCGACTGTGTATATGTTAATCTGTTGAGACCTACAGAAGTATACTAAAAATCATGTTCATATATGTATGCTCAAAAGCTACTATTTGCATTGCTATAATTTGTTTTGTATTGGTTCAAGTATCTTTGGACTAGCGGACCGGTAAAAATGATTTAAATTGGTTCTGTATTTTATAAGGCATGGAATCATCATTAGATTACCGCTGTGGTGTGCGTGTGAACGTGCCAACCCCACTGGTGGAGGCTAGTACGACACGCATTTGTGTGAGAGAGATCCTTCAGTTACTACTTGACCAAGTTTTTTTTAGTTACCGTGAACTCGTCCGCACGCTATCTCATTTATATTTAATTATTATATCATTAAGTAATGAATATACGCTATTGATTTTTTGTTAGTTAGTAATTCCATATACATCCTAGTTATTGTAAGCTAGCTTATGTCTCTTTAACCCTCTGATTTGCCGATAATACTTTGAAATAACCTTCGATTTCTATAGTACGATGACCCTAAGTTTTGTGAATTAAAAGGATCCTTAAGATTGTCAGCCATTGACACTGGATTAGCCGTAGATTTATATTGCACAAAAACCCGGCAAAACCGTCTAATAACAAAATATATATAGTTATCAGTACCTACTGAAACTAACAGAATAGAAATACCAAGCGCCAACACCTACCTCAAACAGAATAGGACTATCTACAAAAATATGAAATAGTTTAAGCGCAGTTTTGCAACATATAGATTATGTTTGTGATTACCACTAAAGGTGTTATCGCATAAAAACAGTGTAAATTTAAAGCTACTGTTGTTAAAACGTCGATGTTTTCTCTTTAAGTAGAATAAACTCGCACAAAGGAACGGCTACGGCACAATGCTGGAGGCTAGTGATCAGTAGGATCCCTAGCCCAACAAACTGCTCGACCTATCTGTGATAAACAATTTATTCAAGGCTATTCTCAGTTGAAGTCTCCATTGAAATACTACTATTGATGTAACTTTGCTTTGGTTGTCTCTCTGATTCATTATATTTTCCACTGAACGCTAATTGAAACCACATACGTATATACGAATTAATCCTCACTGACGTTTTGGCTGTATCTGAAGCCTTTATCAAAGTACAACACTGAATAAAAACATCGCATTTGAAAATATATTGGCATTAATATCTATCATTGTTTCCAGCGTAATTCTATTATATTTTTATAAACATTCGATTGAATCACATGACTCTTCAGGACAAAACGTGGTTCTCTTTATTTCGTCGAAATATGATACGAATATATCGTTAACATTTTGATTGATATACCTCAGACAATTATTCGCACCAAACAAAACACTGTTTTGAGACACATGTTGCCAGATATGCCGTGACATTATCAAGTCAATATAGTCTTAACAAATCAATATTGTTGATTGTAGTTGCCTTGGTTACCAGATATGTGAATGATTCAGCTACCTTCTTTTGATAATGATTTTTTCTTGTGTATATTCCTGACTTTGATTAGCTATTAAATTTAGGTATAGGTATAGACGTATGTTGTAAATTATACCTACAGATGCATATTACTCTCAACAATTCCGCTGCCCTAAAGAAGTTTATAAGCTTATTGGGAGAAAGATTTTATAGATCCCGGGCTTGGAAAATTGTGCACAGTTTGTAACCCATACCATTGCAGAGCATATCCACAAAATGTGCTTTACCGTTTCGCCCTCCATAGTCTCAGCTCCGGTCCTTCGGAGCATTGGTTAAGGAGTCTTAGCTATCAAAACAGTGTTGCAAAGTGGATCCGGAATAGATCCTGTGGGTGTAGTCAGAACATTTGCCGAAACTTTCCAGTGTTATCGGATCTATCCCCCACATTTTTTGATTCCTCCAAATTCCCACCAACACTGACCATAACTAAAAAACTAAAAAATTACCTGAAACGAACACTTGGAAAAAATATCTAGTAAAACTATCAATTGCCAAATATTTTCCCTAAAATATTGAAATTCTGCTTAAGATTCCTCTCAAATCGTCGTACGACTGTTAAAACGAGATTGATGTCCTTTTGACCTTATGAAGGATTAATAATTCAATAACCCGGAGTTCATAAATTCTTGAGGAATATTTTGAAAGCAATAAAAGATAATCAGTGCTTTTACTTCCTCCAGTACCTGAATATTATTAATAACCTGTAAATGTAATATGCTGTTGCTTGGTGATGGACAATTTAAAATAGGTGGTGTTTTTTCAATTGATACGAACACACAATAAATATTAGCATCTTGGTCATATATGGTATAGGTTTTTAAAAGATTTCTCTTAATTTTCAGGTAAGTTATGAACTTTTCACCAGTACGTACCTCCCTTCTATGACTGTAAGTCAACCTTGAATGACAAAATCATTTTGCAGTGTGCTGCCTTTTATAGGTTCATATCAAACAACTTACATGTACTTATAGTATACGCGCAAAATATGAGAATGAAAATGGTTAGACTTTAAACATGAAAATTTTTCCTTACAAACTTCCCTCAGGATAGCACAATAATGTCGGTTTGATGTATAAATTTTATTTCAATTCTCAATAATAATCACCCCGTAAAGCCTGAACTGAATGGTAGCGAAACCTTTTCGATTTTATAGGAACGAAGTGAAATATAATGCCGAAGAAAGGAAATGTTCATAATTAACTTTTATAGTGAGCCATGCACATTTGCAAGTCATCTCCTACTCCACTCACAGTCCAACGTCATTTCTGCCTTTTCGCTCTCGGATCCTATTTCTGCGTAATCTCCTTGACCTGGTTCTTGACTTCTGGCACTGAATCGGGCTCCGACAGTGACATGGTTTTTCGTAAGGTCATCCTATAACGTATTATCTCAAATTCGATTTTTATATATTACAATACATATGCGATTGGTTTTCGACTGCCACACTTCAACGTTTTTTGTGTATCA